>CM047814.1:32152606-32752606 GCA_026214975.1 Gentiana macrophylla
GGTCAACCATGTTAAAGCGAGTTAGCTCTACAAGGAGGGTTAATAAACCTAGTGTGGGGGGTTAAGTTGAGAGTATTGAGATCTTAACGCAAGAATGAAGAGTTGACTCTCGTGAATATCATATGAATCGAATCGAGATAAAACACACTCCTTATCAAGTTTTTCTGTGGGGAGATAACTTTGTTGGATCATGGCTCGGCTATGCTTTTTAATCACCTAGTTAATCTCGTTAGTTAAAATTTATTTTTCGCATTAGTATAAACACTCCACTTAAAACTTTGATCGCCTAGACTAAGAACCACGTTTGCTTTGGTACTCACAACCACATTTCTCTTGGGACGACCTCGTACTCCTGTAGCTATCCTAGCAATCGACCCGGTACTCTGCTGGTTAGAGAGTTAGTTTACCCACAGTTGCGAGTCTTTATAAATTGTATTTTTGAAGGGGTAAATTTTAGCTCATCAAGGTCCTCTGTCTTGAACCGGCTAGTCCTAGTGTTTATTGTTTGTGAATTAATACAACCAACAAAGGAGGTTAATTGCACATAGGCACATATTGTCCTTCCAATGGAAGTAGCGTAACATTAGGGATTAGCACCCGTAGCTATTAAAGATCTAAAATTTACCAACAGGGATGATTGATGCATGATGTGGGGGGAATAACTAATCACTCATAGTTAGAACTAATTCTTATAAAACTCATAAGAGTATAATTATTTGGTCTTGCGCGTTATTGTTACCACGTGTACCTATTTGTTCTATAGTTTGTCGTAGACCGTAATTGTGACAATTGTATTTGGATTAGATTAATCTGTGTTTTCACGAGTCTCTGTGGGATTCGACCTTGACTCACCAGTACTCTGCTACGATAAACCTAGTCCTATTTCTAGTAAGCGTCTGACCCCGATAAAGATTTTTGGCGCCGTTGCCGAGGACTCATGTCAAAAATACTTTTTAATTTAGATTGAAAGTCTGTATATATTTTGTTTTTGTGTCTGTTTTAGAGTCTACTAATTTTTTGAGTCGTTTATCGTCTGTTCATATCGGTTCTGGGAAATTTTTGTCAGCCAACCGCGAGAGTCACTCCCGCAGCCGCGCCGAACGGAGTTTCACAGAAATCGTCTATGTTCTGTCAGAGTCAGAGTCTGTATTGTTTTCGAGTATTCCAAGGCGTGTGTAACAGCTGGCAAGCCAAGTGACTAACCTTTTTCTTCTTTTTTACGCATCTTGTAGTATGGTACATGCAGTTCAGCAGCCATGCTTGAGTTTATTTCTGAAATTGAAAAGTATGCAAAGAAGAAACGAATATAAGCTCGAGAAAGAAAAAGTCTAGCTGACAAGGTGAAATCGAAAGGAGGAAGTGAGAAAGATAGAGGCGAGGAGATTCCACATCTAGAGGAACCAGATGAGACAATGGCATAGAACGGTGATAATGGAAGGAGGAACGAAGTAGGAGTAGTAGTGCAAGCAGACAGAAGGACTCTACAGAGTTATGCGGTGCCAACGATTGGGCAGTTTTTGTCCGCAATTGTTCGAACGGATAATACGACCGAAGTCTTTCATCCGAAGTCCAATGTCATACAAATGGTGACAAACTACACCACATTCCATGGGGTACCAAACAAAGATCCGAGTGTACATGTCACCAACTTCTTGGAAATTGTAAGCACAATCAAACCATCAGACATTCCTGAAGACAACATCAAAGAAGAACCAGAGATTAGTGGTGATCAGCAAGTAGTAGAGTCAGAAGCATCGGGGATGCCGAGCCCACGCGACGTCAGTCTGGAGCCACGGCAATCTGCAGAAATAGCAAACGAGCAGGGAGCACAGCAGCAGGCAACATGTAAGTCTAAACGAACTGTAACTATAATCCTTCTACATTACCCTATCTCCCTAGGAAATCGAAGCCTAATCATGATGATGCTAGATATAAAAATTTTATCGAAATGTTTAAAAATCTGCAAGTTAATATTCCCTTGGTAGAGGCTCTGGCAAGAATTCTAGAGTATGCTAAGTTTCTTAAAGATGGATCCTCTACCAAGGAAAAGTTATTAGACCTTGAGACTATTTGTTTGAATGAGGAATGCTCGGCAGTGTTGCAATGCAAACTGCCTCCTAAGAGTAGAGATCCTGGAAGCTTCCTCATACCATGTACAATTGGAGGAGTATGCCTAAACAAAGCACTATGTGATATAAAGGAAAACGTCAACTTGATGCCGCTCTCTATTCTGCATAAGTTAGGCATGAAGGAGTTAAATGAGACATCAATAACCCTTCAATTGGCAGATAGGTCTATGAAATAACCATGTGGGGTTGTTGAGGATGTTCTGGTAAAAGTTGATATGTTAGTGTTCTTAATAGATTTTGTGGTGCTAGACATGGAAGTAAACAATGATGTTCTACTAATCTTAGGAAGACCTTTCCTAGCGACTAGTAAGACGTTAATAGATGTGCATAAAGAAGAGCTAATCTTAAGAGTGAATGAGGACAATATGGTCTTCAACATGATGAAGACGATGGGCTATACACGATGATGAGGTGGAAATGATCACGGCGGCTCAGCGGTGTATGAATGATAGATATCTGGCTTATTTGTTGATGATTAAACGGGGGTAGCCGGTGAGGCACGGCGGCGATAGGAGGAGAGTATGAGAGAGGGAGTATTCGCAGAGCTTTGGCCTGCTTTCTATTAGAATGTATATCTTTTTCGAGTTACACAAGCCTTCCTTTTATAGGAGGAAGAAGCTTAGGAGCTAAGTAAAGGACAGGTGTTGCATGACAGCTTAGTGACTAAGTAAACTTAGTAGTTAAGCAATCTAAATATCTGGACTGCAAGTGGGTAGAATATCTTTGCGGCGTCCTCTTAGGATCGCATAGGTCGCCGGCTTTGTTGTCCTGTTTCTCTTGCTCCTTGCTGCTTCTCATCAAGTCTTGTGCGGCCTTTTAAGGACCTTTGTCCAAGGTCACAGGTCGGCCCTCTGGTCCAGCAGGGTTCTGGGTGGAGTCCGACCACAGCGACCTCGACTTGGTTTGGCACCACCGACGCCGTGGTCGCAGGCCTTTATCTGGTTCGGTTGCTCAGATAGGCTATTTCCGGGACTCAAAGGTAGCCATAACATTTGTACGAATCAATGGCCCTCTACTCCATGTCGTAATCATTTTTCATCGAAATATTAAGCGTGGAGTAAAGTGAGCTCAAGGATTATACTCTGTTTGTGACCTCGTCGACTGATGCGACTTGTTCACTTAGGACCGTGCTTTTAAAGCGAGCGGCCTCATCGTCTAATGTGACTTGTTCACTTAGGACCGTGCTTTTAAAGTGAACGACCTCAAAGCAACTTTGGGTCTATTTGCGACCTCGTCGTCTGATGCAACTTGTTCACTTAGGGCCGTGCTTTTAAAGCGAGCGGCCTCGAAGCAACTTTGGGTCTATTTGCGACCTCGTCGTCTGATGCGACTTGTTCACATAGGACCGTGCTTTTAAAGCAAACGGCCTCAAAGCAACTTTGGGTCTGTTTGCGAACTCGTCGTCTGATGCGACTTGTTCACTTAGGACTGTGCTTTTAAAGAGAACGGCCCCGAAGAAACTTTGGGTCTGTTTGCGACCTCGTCGTCTGATGCGACTTGTTCACTTAGGACCGTGCTTTTAAAGCGAGCGGCCTCGAAACAACTTTGGGTCTGTTTGCGACCTGGTCGTCTGATGCGACTTGTTCACTTAGGACCGTGCTTTTAAAGGGAACGGCCTCAAAGCAACTTTGGTTCTGTTTGCGAATTCGTCGTGTGATGCGACTTGTTCACTTAGGACCGTGCTTTTAAAGGAACGGCCCCGAAGCAACTTTGGGTCTGTTTGCGACCTCGTCGTCTGATGCGACTTGTTCACTTAGGACCGTGCTTTTAAATTAACCGGCCTCATAGCAACTTTGGGTCTGTTTGCGACCTCGTCCTTGGTGAAGCGATCCATCCGTCCATGGGCTAATGGGGCAGTTTAATCGTCAGATCGTGGCTGGCGTCAGCTTTCTTGGTAACCGTAAGAGCATGGGTATTGAGGCTGTCTTGGTAACTGCCCAAGTACGTGGGCGGATAATGGCTGAGTAATTGATTACGTGGGCATTTATGATCGGGATTTAATGATGATGGTTTTTGAATTTCGAAAACTGAAAAGGCTGCGCAAACCTGGACCGTTTGATGGCTGGCCCCCTGGCCGTACGATCAAATTCCCTATGCCTATATAAGGCTATCATCATTCCAACCTTCACACTTTTCGTTCTTTCTTTCCCCTTCAGTTTTTATCTAGTGTCTTTGCTTATTTTTGGGAGTGCAAGGGTTTTCCAGTGAAGGTTTTAGAGAGAATTTGGTGGCGGCTGGCGCAAAAGTGTGGTTTCAGGCTAGGATTTGAAGATTCCGGCCACGAGTTTGAGGATCCCGGTGTGTTCTTCCAGTTTCCGGCTTTAGCTTCTTCTCAGAAACAGGTAAATCCTTCTTCCCTTAGCCTCTTTCTTGGTTTTCCTTTCCGTATTCCGATGCTTTTTAGCAAGTTCGTTTCACTATGTGGTAATGTGTTCATCTTAAGACGTTTTTGAGGTAAAAGTCAGGGCTTTTTGAGTATCTGTACTTTCTCTTTATTTGCAATTGATTTCCATTTCTCATGTAAAAACGGAGGGGAAGGTGTCGAGATGGGTGCGATCACCTTCCTGGCTTAATCCTCATTATACCAGGTCTGAAAGCTCCACCTTTTCCTCTTGTTTTTGCAGGATGTCCGACGGAGAGTATTCTTTAGGGGGCGACTCCGATGGGGATCAGGAGGCGTACGACTATGCACTAGATGGAGGGGAGGATGACCCTTCTAGCCCCGACGTGTCTGCCGGGGATGACCTGTTGGATGTGATAATTGGAGGGGAGCCGCTGCTCTAGGAGGCAGTGACCCTTTTGGTTTAGACGCTATGTTCCCTGATCCATCGCCGCGACATATGAAGGGTCGCAAAGAGATGGCCCGCACTCAAGAGACCAGTGCTAGTGAGGCTAGAGAAAGAGAGGTGTCCGATGTTGAAGATTAGGCCGCCGAACCTAGCTCTAGTGGTGCCGCTACGCATGATGAGGCGTATATGGAGGACACCGCCCTTCTCGAGCTTATGGGGTCAATAGAGGATGAGAATGCACCCTTACCTCGTAATTCTGTTTGGAAGCTCCCAAAGAAACTAAAAAGGAAAAGGGACCCAAAAACAATTACTGTTGGTGAAGCGGCGGCGAAGGCAAAAAAACCCGAAACCTAATAATCCAGAAGCGTTAAGGGAGTTTACTCTTCTGGCCACGTACAATAAGGCTCTGGAGGAGGAGTGGGTGATGCTTAGCGATAGCGATGACCTTAACAGACTTCTCCGTCGTCGATACAAGATTGACACAAAGGTCTACAGATTTTCTTTCCTCGACTATTCGAAGGAGGATGATAAGTTTAAACCCGGAGATCGCGAGGATTATGTTTGTGCCCATCGTCCAGATGATACCTTGATCCTTCACTTTGATCATTTTTATACGGGGCTCGGACCTCCATTCGATCCATTCTTTGTCAAGATTTTTGAGCTGATGAGAGCTCTACCCACCGATTTTGCTATTGGGGCCGTTATCCAGATTATGGCCTTTATTGTTATGTGCCGGATGATGAAGAGAGAGCCCACCCTTACCCTGCTGGGTCAATTCCACATTTTTTGTGCGACAGGCCTTCCGGGGCAGATATCACTGAGGACCAAAATGCCTCGCTTGCTCTTCTTGCTACCCAATAAAATCCACAGATGGAAAGAGCGGGTGCTGAAAGTGGAATCTAAATTTGGTTGGCCGTTTCCCAAGGCCACACTACGCAGGGGGAAACCCACTCTTTCAATTGGCGAGCCTTTACTCCCTTAGCCTTTACTCACGTCGTTTCGTAAAAGGGTTGTTGAATCTTATACAGTCTGACGGGGTAGAGCCCTCTCTGAGTAATGTGGCCTGGATTGATCTTATTGACGTGGCTCTTCCCTTAGCCCGTATGGCTGGGATAGCGGGCCCAGGTAGAGCAGAGCCGTTAATTGCCATGGCTCCGGAAGAATGCGACCCTGATTGGATAGGAGACTGCCATTTGGGAAAATGTTTTCCCTCTGAGTGCCTTGTATGTGGAGGCGACCCTAGGAGAAGACCGCCTTGTAATTTTCCCTATTTTTTATTTGTCCACTTTGTAAGTTGTATTGTTCTATTCCTTTTTCAGACCTATTCCTAACGAACCCTTTTGTAGGTTTGGACGCCAATGAACGTCGGGCTCAGAAACAGAGGCTCGCTGATGAGAACGTCAAAACTCGATAGGCGACCCTGAAGCAGTTTCTGGGAAAGGTGCCATGCACTGTGGATGCTTCCGTTGTAGATGAGACATACGACCCTAATCAGCCAGTGGTGGCGCCCATATGTGCGAGCTCAAGCCAGGGCGGGTGGCCTAAAAAAGATCGCAGACTGACGTACCTGCTAAAGAGCCTCAGGGCCAAAAGCGATCTAGAACCGAGAAGACCACGACTGCTGGCGGAGCCGACAAAGGCTCTGATCGTCTGGACAAGCGACTTTCTGACAAAGGCTCTGTGCGGTCAGAGGTAATTGCTGAAGAGGTCATCGAGGAGATGGGGGCGTTGCCTGGAGGGACCCTTCCCTGAGGTTACAAAAAGAAAGAGGCTGTTTGGTTGGATGCTAATTTCATCCAAGGTCTCGACATGTTGAAGGCGAGCCAGATGAGTTAGGCAATTGCCGACGTCATTACTCTGGGGTGCCTTGCCTGGGATTCGCCGCCTGGCATTCAGATGGAGATTGGAAGGGGGATTACTGCTCGCGTCATAGTTCAAGACGATGCCCCTGCCAGAGATGAGGTCGCTGAACTCAAAGATCTTTCCGGTCAATTTGGGATTGCAGCCTCTATGGTGAGCTTTTATTTGTCTTTGTATTTTTACTTACTTTGTTTTTTTATGGCGGGCTTATATTCCTCTTCTTTTCAGCTTGGAACCCGTATAAACAAGGCCATTGAGGCTGCTGAGAAGTGTAAGGCTGAACTTAAGAAAGTGACTGCGGCTCTTGGGGCTTCGGATAAGGCCAGGGTTGCTTCAGAGAATAAGAACGCTGACGCCTTGACCGAGTTAGATCGGATCAAAAAGGCCATGCTTGAGAGTGCTAAGCTGGACGCTGAGCTGAAGCAAAAGGTGTCAATTCTAAAAGATGAAGCTCGTAAATCTGCTGAAGGGTTGACGGCCGCGCAGGAGGAGATCGCGAGTATAAAAGAGCAGCTCGCTGTTGCAAATAAGGCTGCTGAGGAGGCGGGTCCTGCGGCCGTTGCTGCCTTTAAGCGCTCTGACAAGTTTGTTGATTACCTGGAGGCGAGCTTCGATAAAGGTTTCAACCACCTCGCTCGCTTCCTTTGGGCTTATCATGGCAAAGAGAGCATTACCTTTGAGGAAATGCTCCGGTGGGTTAACATGTCCCAGCAAAGTCCCGACCTGTTGGCCCTTCACCCTGATATACCTTACGCCGCGGATCACATTGTCGCCATTCAAACTAGGTAGATAGAACACGGCGAGCCAGTCTGGTATCCTCCTGCAGTTAACCCTGTTTACTTTGCTATTTTGAAGAATCCTCCTGCTGCCGCGAACGACCAACCAGGCGACGAGTATATTGAGACTCCCCCTGGCTCAACCTAATGATTTTATGCCCTTGCTTTGAAACTTTTTCCCGCGATCTTGTAACAATCAACTTTTGCTTATGTTTTTGAACTATTGACGTTTTCTTTTGATCTAATTGTGATAACTTTAGTTTTTATTTTCCGCATTGATTCCGTGGCCACTTTTGGCTTGTTGAACTTGATTTGTGGCCATTTTTTTGCCCCTCCTTTTATGTATTGCACTTGTTTCCTTTGATTTTTCTCCTGCATCCTTTGTATGTGTGCGGCCCTCTTTATTTTGGTGAGGTTGAGTAGCTCGCTAAAATAATAAAACCGAAGAATCTGTAAAAATTGATTTTTAAATTCCTATTGCGGCCCTCTTTATTTAGAACAAGGATATCATTGACCAAGTTTATACTTGCTTTTGTTGCGTACTGTTGGTCCCTTGGAAAGGCTAACACAAGTTTAGAGGGGGGGGGGTGAATAAACTTGTCACCACAAACTTTCCAAAAATTGAAAGTACCCCAGGAACTGAGTTTCTACTAAACTTTAACTGAACTAACAAATTGATGCTCAGTTCAGTTTTGTTCATATCCCTTAATCTTGCATAGGAGTTAGCTAATTCAGTTTAGCTGATGCTAGAACTGAACTAACTTGCAGCGGATAAGATCAAGCCTTTCGTGCAATAGATGTATCAATAAAGATCTAAGCTCCTATGTATCAGTTTTGTGCTGACTCATTGTATGATGTTTGTTGAGTGAGTGATAACATGACAATGCAATAATTAAAGCAATCACAGCACAAATATAAATGCGTAAAGTAAATCAACAAGAATTATAGAGGTTCCAGGTGGTGTAATCCTGTCTGTCCTCTCTTCCCCTGTGATGTAGAGGAAAATTCCACTAGAACTTCTTTGAGATGGCCCGGTTACAAAAAGTTCTAAACTGATAGTCTTTGACTAATCCCTAGCTTCACTATCTAAACACTTGTAGAACATGTGAAATTGCTGCTCTTCAATTGTTTGAAACACTGGTCCTTGGAGGGTTGAATTGCCTCTTCACTAGCTCATCACAACCACAGTCTTCCTGACTGCCCTCAACTGTCCTTCACACCTTCTTGGTGTTTCACAGTCTAAACCTTTGATAGAATCAAAGTTGAGACTTGAATCAATAACTATGATTCAATTGTGATTTGAGCTTTTCTTCTGGATGTAAGAGTTATGTACAGCTCCGAATTTCTTCAAATGGGTGATCTTGATCTTTCTTTGATGCTAATGAACACTTGAAGAAATTTCTTGATCTTGCAATTTAGTATTTAGCAGGAATTCTTTTTGTTTCCTTTCCCCCTTAGATATTGATCTTTCTTGACTAGATTGATTCTTAGAATTCCTTTTTCTTCACCCCTATTTCTTTCTGATAGAAGTGGTCTATTTATAGGGGTTTTTCTAACGGTCAGATTTCTGTGAGTTCAAATTCTTGTAGCCGTTAGTGGTCCTGCTTTCTTGCTTGTACATTACTTGTCAGAACGGATAGATTATCCTCCAATCATGATCCTTGAATTGTAACGGTTGAATTCTTCTTCAGTTTGGTTAAGCCTTAGTTTCAAAACTGATTTACTGAGAACATTATCAGTTCTCAGTTCCTAAGAGCTTTAACTAAGTTTTTTCTCTTTTTCAACAACCCAGTACTCTTCCTTTCATCTGATTATTATTGATCTAACCAGAGTACACCAAAGAATTAATTAGCAAAGACATCATTGTCCTCATGTGTCTTAGCTTCCCATACAAGATCCATAAAGTCAGTTCAGGTCAGCACAATCTTGCCTGAAGTCTAACTTTACAGTCTCGACGTAGTCTTTATAACTGAGTTTGAACCCTCAGTTCTTTTGTCTTCTATAACTGAGTCTGTTACCCTCAGTTCTTCAGTCTTCTAGATAGACCAACCGAGTTTGTGTCCCTCAACGAGCTTATCTTCTTCAGTTTCATATTGGTGTAGTCTGAGTCAGTTTGACTAAATTCCAGTTTCCCGCTATCTCAGTTTTCTTGTTATCTCAGTTTTATTGTTATCTCAGTTCACAACCTAGAGATATTACAGTGCTTATCTGATTTAACTTATACAAATATTAGACTCTATTAAATCCTATACATTGATATCTACACATCTTTTTGCTTTGCACTATAACAGCTAGTTATGACACTTCATCAATGGGGTCTAGAACAATGACTAAATAAGTGATGAATCATCATCAAAACATAAATTTTATTTCCAACACGTACGGAGCGTTAAAATTTCCCTATGCCCCTTTGTTTTGGGCGAGGCCTGGATGGGCTTGAGCGAATCATTTTTCTGTCCCCATTTGTAAAAACCTTGGTCGCTGCAGACTTGTGGCAAATGACCGAAAAATTGAATACGGCCCCCCTATTTGAGACGACCTATGGTGCGATTATGCTGGTGCGGCCCCCCTGGAGTTTTCCCGGCGAGGCTACGTATTTTTTGATGTTTGAAATTTTCAGAGTGCGGCCCCCTAAGTTTGTGGTGAAATAGTGGTTTTGCCAGAAACTTAAAGGCTGAACTGATTGGACGGGACTAACCTTTCTTGACTGCCGTGTTACTTGAAAAAGCAAGGGCTCTGATTTGATTGGATAGGTCCATGGCAATATTTTGACCAACGGTGCATGCACAGTCAATATAGCCTAGAATCTCGTGCTAATAACTGTCAAGCGTTAAACACGCCCCCTGGATTTCAAATTTTTGGGTAAACCGCGTGGATGCTGGCCGTTAGATCTTGTCAATCGTGTCCGTTTGTTTTGCTTGTCTTTTCTATAAAAGGAGGGAGCAAACCTGGCTCTATTTCACTCCTTTTTTGAACAAATCTTTACTGTGAGATTCATGTCTTTTCAATCCGGAGAGGGTAGTGTAGTCCGAGTGTGGGAGGCCCGTCCACTTTGTGATGTTTCCCCTTTCTTCCTTACTGCCTCTCTTACTGCCAAAGATCATTTTTGGCGTTATTTTGACGTGGTCAGGCTTGTGAGGGAGAGGGGCTTAAATGAGGGTAAAGTTGAGGGTGACGGCTCTTTGCTCCGGGTGTGGCTCTCCGGGTGGAAAGATTTTGTCTCACCACCTCCAACACCCTTCGACCTTACGATGGTAAGGGAATTTTACTCTGTCTTATCAGAGGTTCCTTCCGAAGAAATTGTTAGCAGTATGGCCCTTCGAGGTGTGTCTGTCATTTTTACCCCGGAGGCTATCAATGAGGCTCTTCGCATACCTGCTATCAATCCCTCTGCTCATTATGAGGTTGCCTGGAACCTTGGAGATGAGGCAAGTAGACAGGTTCATTTACGTCGAGCAATCCTCGAGCTCTTCCCAGATTATCAACTGCCTCGCACCCTAGGCCCCGCGTCTGAGTTGCCTCGCAGCAATCGTGAGTGGAAAAGGTTTATCAACTCACGCGCTCTTCCGTCCGTAGAATTTGAGGTTGTCAGTGAGGCTGAAGCTTTCCTTCTGCATGCTATTCGTGACCCCCAGGTTGATATTGATTGGGGGGGTCATGATTCACCGCGAGGCAATTGGCTTTGCGGTCTCAATGGATCCTGATCGTCATATCCCCTTTGCCTCACTTATTGCTAGGTTATGTAGTGTTTCTAGGGTGCCGACGCACTCATTGGACCGTTGTGGGTTTGCCTGAACGAATAGTTTTTTTTTTTTTTTTTTTTTGCGGCCCCCTTGTTTTGGTTAAACCGAAGGGCATTGTAGGCCACGGGTTTGCTAAAAATAATTGTACCCCTTATCGTTAATGAAGATGCTCTTTTATTTAATGCTTCTCTTCACCTGATTTGCTTGTATGCTCTAGACAGACGGCTTACATGTAATATTTTTTTCAAATTTTCTACGTGCCAAGGCATGTTGTATTCGCGACCTTGATTGTCATTTAATACGTAAGTCCCTTTCTTGACTATTCGGGCGACCCGTACCGGGCCCTCCCAATTCTCTGATAGTTTTCCTTTCTTTGCCTCGTGGCCTGTGGCCTGTCTTTTGTGCACAACGTAATCTCCCACAGTGAGTTGAGGATCACGAATGTGTCTGTCGTGGTGGTGCTTGGCCGCCTGTTTACAATTGAGCAGACGGCCATACAATTGGATCCACAGCTCCTCTGCTAAGGGTCAGCGGGTTATCAACTTCACTGAAATAGGTGACCCTCAGACTTGGTAGGGCCATTTCTACTGGGGCCATAGCTTCTGATCCATAAGTCAAAGCGAAGGGAGTTTCCCCTATAGTTGTTTTTCACGACGTTCTGAGCGCCCATAGGGCCGCTGGCAGGTGATCTGTCCAATGGCCCGCCCTTTCACCCAAACTCTTTTTAGCATGCTCAGTACCTGCTTGTTGGCATTTTCGGCCTGACCATTTCCCTGTGGATAGCATACTGAGGACTGCCAGTGTTTGACGTTATTTTCTCAGCAGAATGCATCGAACTCCTATATGAACTGCGGCCCGTGATCCGATACTATCACTCTGGGGACGCCAAATCTTGTCCATACTTGATCAAGTAGAAGTAGATTATATCTCTGGTGTTGATTTTTACCAAAGCTTTGGCCTCGATCCATTTGGTGAAATAGTAGACAACGACCACCACGTATTCGCACCCGGAGCGACCCCTTTTCAGCGGTCCGATGAGGTCGATGGCCCACATGTCGCATGGCCAGGTGGCGACGATGATGCTTTGCTCGACTGATGGTAGCCGGGGAATATCCGCAAATTTCTGACATACATCGCATGTTTTAGCGTATGCTTTGGCGTCCTCTGCGAGCTTCGGCCTGTTAGGAACATTTGACTTTGTTTTGATGATAGCTGTTGGAAATATTATTTTGATGATGATTTACAACCCATGATGATGAAGTCATAACGAACTGTTATAGTGCAAAATGAAAGAAGAAGCAATAAATGGTCTATAGAAAATGTATAAGTTCTATCTAGAGTCTGAACGTTGTATAGGTTGTTTCAGACAAGCATTGTAATAGAATAGGAACTAAACAAACAGCTGAGTCAACAAGAAAACTGAGTATACATATAAAGAACTGAGGGCTCAGACTCAGTTATGAGAAAACTGAAGAAGGTAAGTTCGCTGAGGGTTACAGACTCAGTTGGCTTATCTAGAAAACTGAAGAACTGAGGGACACAGACTCAGTTGTCGAAGACTAAAGAAATGAGGTGGCAAACTCAGTTAGAAGCAGATTAAGTCGTGACTATAAATCAAGATTCAGGCAAGTCTGTGGTGACCTGATACTGAACTATAGATTATGTAAAACTGAGTAACCTTAAGGACAAAGATTATCAGTTATCAGGAGAAAAAGGAAGCTGAATGGTGTACTCCGACTTGGTCAACAAAAGTCGGATGTCAAGAGTAGAAGATACTCAGTTTTGAAGAAGAGTAGAAAACTGAGTTAAGGCCTTGTTTAAATTTGAACTGACAAAACGACAAACGGTCATACAGATAAACGTTCTAAACGAAAAATGCAACGGCTACAAGAGCTAGTTGACCGTTACATCACCCCTATAAATACACAAAGAAAAAGAATTGAAAGGTGTGGATCAGAGAAGTTTTGAAAAGCATATATCTAAAGATCCAGATCCAGAAAATCAGATTTCATATCCAGAAAAGGGGAAGCCAACAAAATTGCCTTGAAGATTTATAAGAAAGATCCAGTAACCCATTAAGGGGGAAGAAGGCATCTTGGGGCTACAACGCTATATCCAGAAGAACCAGACAGCTCACTGAATTAATCCTTGATTAATTCTAAACCTAACCTTTGTGAAAAAGGGTTGGTTGTGCATAGTTTCAGGAGAGCAATTCCACCTTTCCTCAAACGGTTGCAACTTGGTTGCCATAGCTATTGGTGCAGTCTGCGGACTGTGTATTTTGGTGGTGAGCTGGTGAAGGAGTCATTCCACCTCCGAAGGATCAGTGTGCAGAATGAAGGGAGCAATCCTACCTTTCATTATTATGTGTAGACAGTGAAACTAGGGTGTCGTGAAGGACTGTCACTGTGCTAGGATTTTGTAACGGTTATCTCAAGATTCTAGTGATACCTCTTACACCACAGGAGAAGGGGAGACGTACGGGATTACACCACGCGGAACTTCCATAAACAAATCTTGTGTTGATTTACTTTATGCATTTGCATTTGTACTGTGATTGATTTAATTCTTGTTATCTTCACACTCAAACAAACGTCGACAATCGAAAGTCAAAGACAAAACCGATACATAGGAGGTTTGAGATCTTTATTGACACACTTATTGCACTAAAGGCTAGTCTTATCCACGCCCGTTAATCGACTAAGAATAAGTCGGTATTGACTTATACTCGATTAAGTTAATGAACTCCGCACAAGTTACGGTGCAGAACTATAAATCGAACTAAGCATCGTTTGAGTTTGGAGAAACTTCGATTCCGGGTAATTCGATTCAGAAAAGTTTTTGGTGACAAGTTTATTCACCCCCCCTTCTAAACTTGTGTTAGCCTTTCCAAGGGACCAACAATCTGTATCGGAGCAGTGTTTCTATTTTGAAGAGATCCATTACTGAATCTCAGTATCAATTTGGTTGCTTGAAGTAACTGGTCATCAGTTATTTCCGATACCAACAATTGGTATCGGAGCAATTCTTCCATTTGGAAGTAATCCAAAGAGATATTTTTTAACCAGTTGTTGAAGACCCCTCACTGTATCAGTTGTAAAAGCACTTAGTTTGATTTCAATGTCTACATCTAGAGTTAGAAGTTGGCTTACTCACCCCCTGACTAATTGTTTGCAAAATGTATCTGATTTTCTGGATCAATTATTTGAAAGGTTCAGTACGACAAATCTGCATACAAATCCAGAACCTCAACTCAGTGATGATGTGGATACAAACTTCAATAATTATACAGACAAATCCAGGGGAGTTCCATCACAAAGAAATCTCTCAGAAGAAGAAGAAGAGAAGTTGTTGCAAGTTGCTATTGATATAGAAGATTCATTAGAGCAACAAGAGAATGTACATGCAAGTCTTAATAATGTATCAAACCAATAAGAAAAGGTACATTCTTCAACTCAATTATCATTCGCAGAAATCAGTCAGAGAAACTCTGAACTTGTCAAGTTAACCGAAAAACTCACTTTGGAGTTAAGACTAAAAGATTTAGAACTTGACAAAGCAAAAGATTGGAATGAGTTTCTTGAAACTGAGATGTCAAATCTTGCTGAAAGATTAATGTCTAGTAAATTTGATAAAAGCAATGATGATTCCCCACCCCTACAGTCTTGAGAATATAAACTCTAGACACCAAGATACTGGAAGACCTAGTAGATTGCACAAAGAAATTTATGATATAAAACCTAAAAGAATCCTTGTGAAATCAACAAAGGTTGAGCGTAATGGTTTATCTAGGAAAGAGTTGAGAAGGCTTAATTCTCTCAACCAAGAAACTGAAAGTAATACTTCAGTAACTAATCTAGCCAGACCCAAGAAGATATGGGTACCAAAGAAAACTTAAAACTGTTTTGCAGGATGAGTCAGTTCGCAATGCTGAATCATGAACTGACTTCCAAACAAAAAGCTGATGAAGGACAAATTGGTCAAAAGCAGAAAGCTTTCCAGCTACCATCTAACGCTTGGGCTGACATGATAAATCACTCAAAGCCACGTGTCAATATAGGAGAAAAATTAGATGTACATCCCTACAAATCTCATTGATTGTGACACGACTCTCATTTTGAAGACGATTGATAAATGCAATCTTGACGAAATCCTGCTCAATCAATTTCAAAGCACTCAAGATTCTTCCAAGAATTCCGAATTCAGAAAATCATGGAGCGATACAACATTGATGAGGAATCACCACAAGTTTGGATGATTTTTGTCAAAAATTTTCAAACTCCACTCTGTCGACTCAAATTGTAGGCAAAATCTAGAAAATTCGAGGATTGGAGAACCTGATTGATACAAAGGTCACTACTTTGTGTCCAGACGGCATCAAAGACTTCTACAAATATGCCATAATCACCAATAATGGAAAAAGCTTCAGGACAACCGTTCAAGACAAAAACATTAATGTTGATGAACAGTTGCTCTCACTAGTCTTTGGCTTGGACATAATCGGAGGATCTTCATCTCTAACATTTGGAAATGAAGAAAAAGGCAAGCTTTGGAATGTTACAGCACTTAACAGGGAAGAGAAAAATTTCATTGGATCCATCTACCAACAGAGATCAGAATTCGCATTCCTGACGATCCTTCTGACCAGAAATGTCATTGGTCATGCTCGGAATTTCTACACTCTCTCGACAGATAAACTAAAACTGATCTATGTCATTTGGTTTGAAGAAAGATTGGATTGGAACAAGTTCGTTCTCAATCATTTGATCAAGCAAGTCTCAGACGAGAAAGAGAAAGCCAAAGGAAGAAAGGCTTCTGGAGAAAAGTTTTTATTGAAAAAGGGATACACTTATCTAGTTCAAAGGATACTAGATCATTTCTCCATTTCAAAATCGACACAAACAGAAGAGAAACACAAATCAGTACCTACTAGAGTGAAGAAGAGGAAAGTCGTTGAAGAAGAAAGAAGTGAAATCTCAGATTCCAGTTCAAGTGAGACTGTAAGATTGGATGAAAGAACTCAGGGAAGACAGAAAAGGATGTGGAACAAGCTTCAGGCAAAGAAAACTAGAACTGAAGATGTAATTCGAATTGATGATGAAACTGAAAGAGGTGTTGAAGAAACTGAAGGAAGAGATTGTGAAGAAACTAAAGAAAGTGAACTTCCCACTCGACGTATGGAGATTACACTGAAGAGAAAAGAGAAGCTGTGGAAGATGCTAAATTTTGTGAAGCTGAGTATGAAAAGGAACTAACAAGTCATGATGTTCATTTTTATTATCATGAAACCGGTTCCTCATGACAAGTTCATGAAACATCCACAAGCAAATCCAAAACTGAAAGATCTCAGCGTCAAGAAAATGAAGTGGAAAAACTGGAAAATTTGAAGGAGATCATTGAAAGTCTGATGCAAACTTTACAGCAAAAACTCTACAATCTACATGACCTTGTTGGACGAACTCATTATTCAGGTTTGAACAGATACTCAAACGTCATCACCCTATGAAAGTTATTTGAAGAAAGTTTTCATATATCTTCAAACAAGGGGGAAGATGAAGCTGTGGGTGATGATGTACCTAAAGATGAAGCTATAGGTAATGTAGCTGAAGAGGTTTATGCCAGACAACTGATTGAAGATCAAGACAAACAATTAGATGCTGATCTACTATATACTCAACAAGATGGATAAGAAGTTGAAAGTCTGATTGAAGAACTGATCGTAGAAGAAAATTTTAAAGAAACAAGAACTGAGGAAGATGAAGAAGCCTCAGTTAAAGCTGTGCTGAATATCAGAAAGAAGCTCGTAATTTGTGTCAGATTACCTGAAAAGTTGAAAGCAAGAACTGAGGGGGAAGCTGAAATAAAACCAGAAAGGAAAGCTGAAAAAGAAAAACTTAATCTCATTTCAGAAGAAAAAGAGTAAATGATGAATGAGGAAATCAAGGAAATTGTGATCAAACTCAAGAACCAAGACAATGAAGAGGCTAATCAGTTGATCAGTGAATATCAGGAAATCAAGCCTGGAGACGGAGAATCAGAAGAAGAAGGAAGGGCAAGAAGACTCCTGGAGTCTAAAAGAAGCATTTTTCTTGGAGAAAAGATATTGGCTATTGAAAAAGAAAAGATGTAATTTATGATGTAATTTACCCAATGTTAACTCAGTTTATTTCAACTCTAAGCTTGTAATGAACTCAGCTGTTTAGTTTGTTATCCAAATTGTTTTTGTTATTATATCTTGCACCATTATTTTATTATTGCTTTTAGGGAGGGTTATGATACATCATCAAAAAGGGGGAAATTGTTGGAAATATTATTTTGATGATGATTCGTCACGTAATTAGATAAATCATTTACAACCCATGATGATGAAGTCATAACTAACTGTTATAGTGCAAAATGAAAGAAGAAGCAAGAAATGGTCTAAAGAAAATGTATAAGTTCTATCTGGAGTCTGAACGTTGTATAGGTTGTTTCAGACAAGCATTGTAATAGAATAGGAACTAAACAAACAGCTGAGTCAACAAGAAAACTGAGTATAAATATGAACAACTGAGGGCTCAGACTCAGTTATGAGAAAACTGAAGAAGGTAAGTTCGCTGAGGGTTACAGACTCAGTTGGCTTATCTAGAAAACTGAAGAAATGAGGGACACAAACTCAGTTGTCGAAGACTGAAGAACTGAGGTGGCAAACTCAGTTAGAAGCAGATTAAGTCTTGACTATAAATCAGGATTCAGGCAAGTCTGTGGTGACCTGATACTGAACTATAGATCATGTAAAACTGAGTAACCTTAAGGACAAAGATTATTAGTTATCAGGAGAAAAAGGAAGCTGAATGGTGTACTCCGACTTGGTCAACAAAAGTCGGATGTCAAGAGTACAAGGTACTCAGTTTTGAAGAAGAGTAGAAAACTGAGTTAAGGCCTTGTTTAAATTTGAACTGACAAAACGACAAAAGGTCGTACAGATAAACATTGGCTAAACGACAAATGCAACGGCTACAAGAGCTAGTTGACCGTTACATCACCCCTATAAATACACAGAGAAAAAGAATTGAAAGGTGTGGATCATAGAAGTTTTGAAAAGCATATATCTAAAGATCCATATCCAGAAAATCAGATTTCATATCCAGAAAAGAGGAAGCCAACAAAATTTCCTTGAAGATTTATAAGAAAGATCCAGTAACCCATTAAGGGGGAAGAAGGCATCTTGGAGATACAACGCTATATCCAGAAGAACAAGACAGCTCACTGAATTAATCCTTGATTAATTCTAAACCTAACCTTTGTGAAAAAGGTTGGCTGTGCATAGTTTCAGGAGAGCAATTCCACCTTTCCTCAAACGGTTGCAATGTGGTTGCCACAGCTATTGGTGCAGTCTGCGGACTGTGTATGTTGGTGGTGAGCTGGTGAAGGAGTCATTCCACCTCCGAAGGATCAGTGTGCAGAATGAAGGGAGCAATCCTACCTTTCTTCATTATTTGAAGACAGTGAAACTAGGGTGTCGTGAAGGACTGTCACTATGCTAGGATTTTGTAACGGTTATCTTAAGATTCTAGTGATACCTCCTACACCACAGGAGAAGGGGAGACATACGGGATTACACCACCCGGAACTTCCATAAACAAATCTTGTGTTGATTTACTTTATGCATTTACATTTGTACTGTGATTGATTTAATTCTTGTTATCTTCACACTCAGCAAATGTCAGACACTGAGTCAGCACAAAACTGATACATAGGAGATTCAGATCTTTATTGACACACTTATTGCACAAAAGGCTAGTCTTATCCGCTGCCAGTTAACTGGACTAATAATAAGTCAGTATTGACTTATACTCAGTTTGGTTAGCTGAACTCCGCACAAGTTACGGTACAGGAACAATAACTGAACTAAGCATCAGTTTGAGTTTCGGAGAAACTCAGTTCCCGGGGTAATTCCAGTTCAAGAAAAGTTTTTGGTGACAAGTTTATTCACCCCCCTCTAAATTTGTGTTAGCCTTTCCAAGGGACCACCAATAGCCATACCAGCTGTTATAGCAAGCCTGAAATAAGCTAGAAATTCTCTATATAAGTCTTTATTTAGAGTTTGACGTGTTGTATAAGTTGAGTCAGACAAGTATTGTACTAGTTGGTAGGACGGCAAAGTAAAAACAGATATTCGGCAGAGTAAAGCCAGCAAGTATCAACAGAGAAGCAATGAAGACATTATGGTCTGACGTATAACCAAGGAAATCTGTGATGACCTTGGATAAGTCTAAAGTCATGTTTCAAGTAATGAAGCTCAACATTTAAATATGGTGTACACTGATCTCGCTCAAAACAAGGATTAGTGAAGTACAAGAGTTCTCCGTTGAACTTAAAGAATAAAGGAAACAGTGAATCGGCAAAGTAAACTGACTTTCAGCTGAGTGAAGACAAAGTAGTAAAGGAAGATCTAAATGGCAAAGTCAAAGTGGAGCACTTGACCATTCAGAGAACGGCTGAGCAAACCTTACTCGATCAGATTATTGAAATATGAAGAAGATACAGAAGATCAAGAATTAATTGCACAATTAATAGAGGATCAATCAAGGACGGATTTTCTAGTAAACGTTTGAAGAAAAACCCGATCGCTAAAATCAAGGAGAATATTATTAAGGGGGAAAATCAAGAATAAAATCAAGGATTATTCCCCTCATTAATATAGCCAATGGACGGAAATTCAAATCAAGAATAATCAAGGCTATAAATAGAAGACATTGACAGAAAGAAAAACACAAGAGAGAGCGATCAAAAAAATCTGAGCTGAAACTCTGTCAAAGTGAAAAATCTTCAATCTGTGCTGAAAGGAAATATCCAGTGATCAACTCAAATTTAAGAGCTACAAATCAAACATCAAGCATTGAGATTGATCAACAAGTTGGTGAATTCAATTCACATAAATCAAGCAACTGAATCAGAGCCATCTAAGAGGGAGTTGTGTTTGTGATAGCTGCTGAAGGATTTGATCCCAATGAGCAGTGAAAGAGACTGAGTCACTGAAGCTGTTGCAGTCAAGGAGTGATAGTCTTGTAGATTGTGAAGCTTGTGAAGTCAAGGACAATCGTACTATTGTATCTATGAAAACAATATTGAATTCCTCCAATCATCACAGGAGTAGAGTGGATTAAGGGATTACACCACCCTGAACCACTATAAGCCTTGTGTCAATTTACTTTCTGCAATTTACCTTACGGCATTCATTTAATTGCTTACATTATATCACATATCATTGATTGCTTAAACTACCTTGAAGTAACTTAGTAAGAAGGGACTTATCCGCTGCCCAAAAGCTTTCAATTTCAAGAAAAGTTTTTGAAACTCCACTATAGTCATTCACCCCCCCTCTGACTATAGTTTTACCCTTCTCTGGGACCAACAATTGGTATCGGAGCAGTGTTCCTAGTATCAGAACCTGTTCAGATCTAATTTCTGGTAACAAGGAGATCACATATTTTCAAAGTAGTTTTCAAATCTGTACTTTCTAGATATACACATATATATCTCTTATTTGTACTTATGGATTCCTCAAACTTTATGTCAAAAGTACATGTTTTTAATGTTAAAAATTTTGATGAATATAAAATAAGAATGTTGTCCCATCTTGCAGCAACTCATGAGGAGATGCAGGATATAATCAATGAAGGCCCAATCATGATCATGACTGTGGTAGCCACATGAGCATATCAAGGAAAGACGTGTACAAACCTAAGAAGGATTGGACCAAGGATGACAGGAGAAGAGCAAATCTAGACTTTGTTGCAAAAGATATGATTTTGAAGACCCTAGATAGCAACATGTTCATGAGAATCAAAGATTTCAAGACAGCAAAGGAGATGTGGGACAAGCTAGCACTGATAAATGAAGGATCTGAGGCAATCAAAGAAAATAAACTATCTGTTGCAAAACAGAAATTTGAGAAATTCAAAATGAAGGCTGGTGATCCATTGATCAAATGGACAACAGATTCTCAAGCATCATCATTGAACTGCAACAGCTTGGACACACATACCCCCAGAAAGAAGTATGTTTAAAGATCTTGAGAGGCTTGCCTGAAAGATGGAAGATCATAACATCATTAATCAGAGGAAATACAAACCTTGCAAACACTGACACTCTGACTCTGATGTCCCAACTAAAAGCTCATGAATTTGAATTGAACGGTGAAGAAGGTGCTCCAGCAGAGACACAAAGAGCTAGTGCACTGATAGCACCTCAGCAAAGTAACTTTGCTGATTGTATCAGCAAAGAGACACTAAAACTTAAAGAATAGGTAGCTTTATTGGTTAAACGCTTTGACATGTTTAGCAAAAAGAAGCCATTCAAAGGGAACTCATCATCAAACAAGAGGTCAAGCTCAAACAAAGACATGAAGAAAAGAGATGATGAGTACAGATGCTTCAACTGCAACAAGAAAGGACAATTCAAGGCTGATTGCCCCGAAGAAAACAATAATAATGAGGAAAAGAAGAAGTACAAAGCATCTGAGTAGAGGAAAGGTAAGAAAGCACTCAAGGCTGAATCCAACAGTGAAAAGAATGAAGAATCATCTGATAATGACTCAGATAACTGTGATGAAGAAGACAGCTCAGACAATGAAAAAGCATGTCTATGTCTCATGACCAAAGAATCCGATGAAACTGAGGTAGCATCTAGCTCGTACTCTTCATCAAATGCATCCACATCTAACACTGCACAATCTTCTATTCTCCCATTAGATCCAGCAGCCCTAGTCCAAAATCTCATGACTAAATTTGATGAAATTGAGATGAATCATGAAATTCTAGAATAGGAATGTAAGGATCTAAGAAAAGAAAATAAAAGATTGATGGAACAACTAGACAAATTGAAAGCTGAACTAGCTACTAAGGAGATAGACTCACCTAATCAAAAAGCAGCAGATGATAACTCATCCACTGCTAACAGATCAGCTGAGAAAATCCATCCAGAGCTAAAAACACCACTGCACCACCAAAAGTACCAGCTTACAAACCTCCAAAAAGGTTTGGATCCAGATCTGGTCTTGGCTACAATAGTCAGGATGAGATTAGAAACAATGGTCAACACAATTCTGAATCCAGGACCAACATTGGACCAAAATTCAGAAAAGGAAAGAAAATAGTTTCAACCACTCATCCTGCACCGGTGAAGTCAAAAACCGAGTACAGTAAAACAACAAACTAAACCATCATTCCAGTCAACCAAAAACAAAGACCTACTGAAAGGTAAAGGAAGACTTTACCCTTCAGAGGATGATTGGAATGTTGCACATCCAAAATACAAGAAGAAACCATACCATGATGTGCATCATGTGTTTAAGAAAGATCAATCAAGGTATGCTCCTAGACACATGAAGCAACATAGGTTTCCTACTACATATTGGAAGGTAAAGAAGGATGCAAATGCACCAAAAAGTAGAGAAAAGTATCAGAATACCTTCAGTAGAAATATTAGAAGCTATTCTGCCATGCCTTATACATATGAAGTTGATGACTTCAATTATCCAAAAAGAAGATCATTTGGATATACACTTGGAGTAGGAGGCATGACTGCTAACAGGTATGGACCCAAACAGTGTTGGGTACCTAAACATAATTAATTTGTTATGTAGGATGTCTGGTACATAGACAGTGGAAGTTCCAGACACATGACAGGGAACAAAGAATGGCTCATTGACTTCAAAGCTTTTCATGGACCCAAAGTCACATTTGAAGGCAAAGAAAAACCTGGCAAGATTAAGGGGGAAGGCACAATGCTCAAGAACAATTTGAGAATCCAAAATATGGCATATGTTAAGGGAGTTAATTTCAATCTGATGTGCATCAGTCAATTCTGTGACAAATGCTACAATGTGCACTACAACAAGGAAGGTTGCAAAGTGATTCACAGCCAAACCAATACAGTAGTTATTGCAGGGAGAAGAAAAGATAACATGTATGTGGTGGATTGGAAAACAGCTAAAGCAGAAACATGATTGTTTGTCAAAAATAAACAATCAACCAACTGGATTTGGCATAGAAGATTAAATCACTTGAATTTCAAAACCATCAATAAATTATCAAAGAACAAGTTAGTTGAAGGCCTGCCAGAGATCACATTCAAGAAAGAACGTCTATGTGATACATGTCAGAAAGGGAAACAAATCAAAAGTTCCTTCAAGTCAAAGCCCTATCAATCAACAACAAGAATTTTACATCTGTTACATATGGACCTATTTGGACAAGTCACACCAGTAAGTGTAAGTGGTAAGAAATACACTCTAGTAGTGGTTGATGACTTCTCCAAATTCACCTGGACCATCTTCATGAACAAGAAGAGAGAGACACTCAAGAAGATGCCAGATCTACTAAGAAGAATTCAAAATGAGAAAGAACTAAAGATTATCAAGATCAGATCAGATAGAGGCACGGAGTTTCTAAATGAAGTAATCAGAACTTATTGTGAAGAAAATAGAGTATTACATCAACTATTTGCAGCAGGAACTCCACAACAAAATGGTGTAGCAGAAAGAAGAAATAGAACTCTCAAAGAAGCAGTCAGAACAATGATTGCAGAAGCATGCCTACCAAAGAGGTTTTGGGCTGAAGCAGCAAACACAACATGCTATACATAAGACAGATCAATCATCAACAAACATCATGGAACAACTCCATATGAGATATAGAATGGAAGGAAACCTAACATCTCATATTTACAAATTTTTGGATCTAAATGTTTTGTTTTGAACAGGAATCAGTTGTACACCTTTGATGAAAAAGCTGATGAAGCAATCTTTATGGGATACTTAGACACTAGTAAGGCATTCAGAGTACTCAACAAAAGAACATTGGTGATTGAAGAATCAATACATGTAGTCTTTGATGAACCAAACACAAATGGTGAAAGTCTTCAAGAACAAGAAGAAGAATCAGCACAAAGGCAAGTGTATATGAATACAACAGTACCAGCCACCATTCTGAGTCACAATCTTGGAAACCAAGATGAGCCACAAGTCATTACAACAGAAGAAGCACCAGAACTTGAAGCTCATGCAGAACCTGAAGTTGCAGAAGCACCAAGTGAAGAACAACTTCAACCTGATCTAAATTGGCTAAGAGATCATCCTGAAAATCAAGTCATTGGAAACATTCACACAGGAGTTAGAACCAGAAGACAACTGAAGCATATGCTAACATGTTTTCTATCACAAGTGGAACCCAAGACTATAGATGATGCAATCCAAGATGCAGATTGGATCACAGCTATGCAAGAAGAACTAAATGAATTTGAAAGAAATGAAGTCTGGGAACTTGTTGACAGACCAGACACAGCCAACATCATTTTAAACAAAATGGGTATTCAGAAACAAGATGGATAAACAAGAAACAGTTGTCAGAAACAAAGCAAGGCTTGTTGCAAAAGGCTACTCTCAAGCAGAAGGAATAGATTATGATGAAACATTTGCACCAGTGGTGAGACTGGAGGCAATCAGACTCTTTCTAGCTTTTGCAGCACACAAAGACTTCAAGGTCTATCAAATGGATGTCAATAGTGCATTTCTGAATGGACTTTTGGAAGAAGAAGTACATGCGGAACAACCTCCTGGTTTTCAACTTAAGGAAAAGAAGACAAAGTATACAAGCTCAGGAAAGCTCTTTATGGACTGAAACAGGCACCCAGAGCTTGGTATAAAACACTATCACAATTTTTGATCAAGAATGGATTCAACAAGAGAACTATAGATAAGACTCTATTCAAATTAGAAGAGGGAACAAGCACATTGCTGGTACAAATCTATGTTGATGACATCATCTTTGGATCAGAGGATGAAAAACTGTGTGAGAAATTTGCAAACCTAATGAAGAGCAAATTTCAGATGAGCATGATGGGAGAATTAAATTACTTTCTTGGTCTTCAAGTAAAGCAAATGAAGGATGGTATTTTCATTAATCAAGCCAAGTATACAAAAGACTTAATACACAAATATGGTGTGGACACAAGTGGCACAGCAGACACACCAATGTGTGCAAGAGTCATTCTTGGAAAAGATGAAGCTAGAAAAGATGTTGATCAGAAAATGTATAGAGGAATCAATGGATCCCTACTCTATCTAACTGCAAGTAGACCTGATATAGCATTTGCTGTAGGAGTATGTGCAAGGTTTCAAGCTCAACCAAAAGAATCACATCTTCTAGCAGCCAAAAGAATAATCAAATACCTGAAAAACACTATTAATGTTGGAATTTGGTATCCAAAAGACGAAGGATTCAAGCTGATGTCATATTTAGACTCTGACTATGCTGGATGCAAGATAGATAGAAAAAGCACCTCTGGAACATGCCAGATGCTAGGCACCAGGCTAGTCTCTTGGTTTAGTAAAAAGCAAAACTTCATATCTACATCAATAGCTGAAGCAGAATATATAGCAGCAGGCAGTTGTTGTGCACAAGTACTTTGGATAAGACAACAGCTAAGGGATTATGGAGTGGAGGAAAAGACTATCCCAATCATGTGTGACAACACAAGTGCCATATCTATCACTGAAAATCCAGTGTTGCATTCAAGAACAAAGCACATTGATGTGAGACATCATTTTATCAGAGATCATGTTGAAAAATGAGATGTCATCCTAAAATACATTCCCACTGAAGATCAATTGGCTGACATCTTCACTAAACCACTCAGTCATGAAATATTTAGCATGTTAAGAACTGAGTTGGGAATGATTGAAATACATTAAGTACCAAAGAGTGGCTAACTGGAGTAATCAGCCAAGTGACTTCATGAGCTGATTAAACCTTTGCCTTTATAGGAGATGTAGCAGGTAAGACACTGGTACTCAGCGAAGTTAACTTCACTGATTGTTAGGACGGTAAAGTACCACAGCTCAGTGAAAAATTTACTAAATCGGCTAAGTGACCAGCCAAGGAACTCCACAGAAATGAAGATTGGAGTCATGGGCAAATTATAGTATGAACAAAATCAACTTTTATACACGTGGAGAATAAAGAAGTTATGCAGGATTAATCTGTGGATGATTACACACGTGGAGATCAAATTACAATCATGGAGGTAACCATATTATTTTCGAATTACAATCGCCTTGATTCCCGGGATTTATCATTACTTAACTCAATCCACTCCCCATTACACTCGAATATCGTGATTTATATACACAAAATCATGCCATTTTGTCACAAAATCCTTCCACATTCAAACCATGTTCACACTACCCAAATTACACTATATAAACCATACTTAGAGATTTTTCAGAAATCTTTACACTCTATTGCAAGTTACAAACCCTACTTCTTACTAAAAATCAAATCTTTTTCTCAAATCTAAAAAAATGGCTTCATCTTCTACAATCTCTCCTACTGAAAAATTCAATGAAAAATCAATCATCACTGGATCGTTTTTCAAACCTAAACACTACCTCTCTTTCTATGACAATGATGCACAAGCTCAACGCTTGGTTGATTGTTGCTCAAATCTAGGGTTAATGACCTTCCTAAACCCCACAATCAATGGAATTTTCTATGAAAATCTGATCACATTTTGGAAAAATGCCAAGTTTGTGCCCAGAACAAATAAAACTGATGTCAATTGCATAAAAAGTTCAATCTTTAGGAAAGAGGTAGTCATTACGCCTAGCCTTCTCAATAGATTCCTACACCAACCAATGATAGGTCCGGCTACTGTAAAGTTTGTGATGATTGACATCCAGAAATTCTGTGCTGAGATAGCCAAGAACCCCAAGAAAAACAACAAAACATACAATCTCCCTAGATCAGCGCTAAAACTTCCGTTTGTTGAATTTGCACCGGTCATCACCAAAAATATCGAAGGAAGAAAAGGGTCGATGGATAACTTAACTGAGTTACGGATCAAGCTAATGGAAATCATCTACGAAGGTACTAAATTTGACTGGGCAACATTCGTATTCAATAGGTTGAAAGACCAGATTCAAAAGGATATTGATCTGTCCATTACGGCACCAAGCAAGGGTTTGCAGAAGAAAGGTGATTTCTAGGAAAGGAAATCATATGGATTTCCCCTTCAACATTTGGTCGACACATTGAAAGTGAAACCCACAAATTTGCTGGCTCCACACAGGTCTAAGGTAATGTTCACCTACATCAAGGCCTCTATGAAACCCAAACCAACTGTCGGGAGAAAAAGGAAACTACCTGAAGGCAGCAGATCAGGAGTGGGTCGAAGAACCAGATCCCAGAATGCACAAGCAAACACCCCTGTGACTGCTACTAACAACGTGAATGAACCTGTGACAATCAGTGATGATATAGCAACAGAAGAAGAAAAACAACAAGAGAACATCACCTACCTGGAAGAAGGTGAGGAAGGATATGCTCTCACTTCATCTGAAGAAGAGGAGATGGATGAGAAAGAAGCTGTGACAGAGGATGAACACTCAGAAGGAGGCCATTTTGAAGCTAATTTTGAAAAGCTAATCTAGAAAACATGGAGTGATTTTCAAGAGATGATGGTGACACTTCAAGAAGTGCTTTTCAAGAGCATCGGCAAAGTTGACAAAGAAACGACCAAGTGAGCTAGTTGATAAAGCAATTGGTTGAGTTTTTGAACAAATAGCAAGCAATATCTTATTGCCCTTAAATGGATGAATAAAATTGTTGAGTTTTATTCTGCTTATTATTATTATAAAAAAATTTGCCACACTTATGTTCAGGCTTATGAGGGTTTTGGCATCATCAAAAAGGGGGAAATTGTTAGGAACATTTGATTATGTTTTGATGATAGCCATAGAAAAGATTTGTTATAGCATGCTGAAAATAAGCTAGAAATTCTCCGTATAAGTCTTTACTTAGAGTCGACATGTTGTATAAGTTGAGTCAAACAAG
The DNA here is from genome assembly GCA_026214975.1 of Gentiana macrophylla. NCBI lineage: Eukaryota > Viridiplantae > Streptophyta > Magnoliopsida > Gentianales > Gentianaceae > Gentiana > Gentiana macrophylla. The sequence continues at coordinate 32,180,781 of CM047814.1, forward strand.
CAAGCAATATCTTATTGTACTAGTTGGTAGGACGGCAAAGTAAAAGCAGATATTCAAAAAGGGCAGGTAAAGCATACCAAATTTGTTATAGCAAGTATCAACAGAGAAGCAATGAAGACATTATGGTACTAGTTATAGGACAAAGTAAAAGCAGACTTATAAAAAGAAGCAATGAAGACAAGTGACTTATAACTAAGGAAGTCGTGATGCCTTGATGACCTTGGATAAGTCTAAGTCATGTTTCAAGTAATGAAGCTCAACGTTTAAATATGGTGTACACTGATCTCGCTCAAAACAAGGATCAGTGAAGTACAAGAATTCTCCTTTGAACATAAAGAATAAAGGAAACAGTGAATCGGCAAAGTAAACTGACTTTCAGCTGAGTGAAGACAAAGCAGTAAAGGAAGATCTAAACGGCAAAGTCAGGTGGATCCCTTGTCCGTTCATAGAATGGCTGAGTAAACCTTACTCGATCAAATTATTGAAATATGAAGAAGATACAGAAGATCAAGCATTAATTGCACAATTAATAGAGGATCAATCAAGGACGGATTTTCTGGTAAACATTTGAAGAAAAACCCATCTCTAAAATCAAGGAGAATATTATTAAGGGGGAAAATCAAGAATAAAATCAAGAATTATTCCCCTCATTAATATGGCCAACGGATGGAAATTCAAATCAAGAATAATCAAGGCTATAAATAGAAGACATTGACAGAAAGAAAAACACAAGAGAGAACGATCAAAAAAATCTGAGCTGAAACTCTGTCAAAAATCTTCTATCTGTGCTGAAAGGAAATATCCAGTGATCAACTCAAATTTAAAAGCTACAAATCAAACATCAAGCATTGTGATTGATCAACACGTTGGTGAATTCAATTCACATAAATCAAGCAACTGAATCAGAGCCATCTGAGAGAGAGTTGTGTTTGTGATAGATGCTGAAGGATTTGATCCTAAAGAGCAGTGAATGAGACTGAGTCACTGAAGCTGTTGCAATCAAGGAGTGATAGTCTTGTAGATTGTGAAGCTTGTGAAGTCAAGGACAATCATACTATTGTATCTGTGAAAACAATAGTGAATTCCTCCAATCATCACAGGAGAAGAGTGGATTAAGGGATTACACCACCCTGAACCACTATAAGCCTTGTGTCAATTTACTTTCTGCAATTTACCTTACTTCATTCATTTAATTGCTTACATTATATCACATATCATTGATTTCTTAAACTACCTTGAAATAACTTAGTAAGAAGGGACTTATCCGCTGCCCAAAAGCTTTCAATTTCAAGAAATTTTTTTGAAACTCCACTATAGTCATTCACCCCCGCCCCCTCTGACTATAGTTTTACCCTTCTCTGGGACAAACACGGCCAGTAGTACCCAGCCAATAAAATTTTCTGAGAGAAAGTGCGATTAGCCGGGTGGCCACCGCACATCCCCTCGTGTAGCTCTGTGAAGACTCCGTCAACCTCTTCAGGTCGTACGCACCGTAGTAGAGGCGTAGAGAACGATCTCCGATACAAAATGTTGTCTAAGATGGTGTATCTGGCGGCTCTTCTGACCAGGGCTTTAGCCTTGTTTGGATTATCAGGGAGTTCTCCAGAGCCAATATAATCCCTTATGATGTCAATCCAACAAGGGTTAGTGGGTCGGAAATCTATTACCTCAACCATGTCGATAGCGGGTCCTGACAGATGATCCACCATGATTGTTGGATTGTTAATCTTGTCGTCGCTAGTTAGCTTGGACAAGTAATCTTCTCGGTGATTGTCCTCTCGAGGGATTTTGGTGAATTTGCAATATTTGAATTCACTCTCGAGTTTTTTGGCGAGATTAATATATTTTTGCAGGATTTCGCATTGGATGCCGAAAGATCCGGTTACCTGATTGACTACCAACTGTGAATCGCAAAACACCTGGACATTTTCAACCTTCATGGCCCTGGCGAGCCTAAGTCCGGGATGACTGCTTCATACTCTGCTTTAAATCTCAGGGCCTTCTCAATCTCTTCCGAGGTGCCTGGTTCTAATAAGATAATCCCTGCACCGCATCCCTTATGGCTAGAAGCGCCATCGACATAGAGCTGCCAACAGTGACTTGGCCGCTGAGGCTCGTCCGCTGTGGTTGTCGATTCATTGTGGCCATGTTTAGTGTTGGCATGTTCCCCGGTCTCTTCGTTGAAACTTGTTTCCGCGATAAAGTCGGGCAATGCCTGAGCTTTAATAGCTTTTTGAGGTTCGTATCGGATGTCGAATTCAGTGAGCTCGATGGCCCACCACAGCAAGTGACCTGACAAGTCTGGCTTGTGGAGGACCTGGCGCAGTGGTGCGTCTGATAACACTATAATGGTGTGCGATGAAAAGTAAGCCCTTAATTTTCGGGCGGCTATGACAATGCAGTAAGGTAACTTTTCAATATTAAAATAGTGACTTTCTACTGGGCTGAGAGCCTTAGAAACATAAGGCATTTGCAAGGTGCCCTCCTCCTTGATAAGTGTTGCGGCGACAGCCCTATCCGAGGCCGCTAAGTACAGAAGCAAAACATCTCCGACCATTGGACTGGTTAACAATGGTGGGCTTGAGAGGTAAGCCTTGAGTTCTTCAAAGGCCTGCGAGCACTCCCCTGTCCATGAGAAGGTTTTGACTCCCTTCAGGACTTTGAAGAAGGATAGGATTTTCTCGGCAGATTTTGAGATAAATCTTCCTAGGGCTGTTATCCTTCCATTTAGCCTTTGTACTTCCTTGATGCTTGTCGGCTCGCTCATGTTTATAAGAGCTTCAATTTTCTTAGGGTTTGCTTCGATCCCTCTCTGACTCACCATGAAACCCAAAAATTTTCCTGCCTGGACCCCGAAAGTGCATTTTGCAGGGTTTAGCTTCATTGAGTGCTTTCTTACATTTGTGAAGGTTTCGTGAAGGTCCACCATGTGATCCTGGTTACTTGATTTCACGACCATATCATCAATATAGGCCTCCATGTTCTTGCCTATTTGCGAGCTAAAAACTCTGTTCACCATCCTTTGGTACGTTGAACCTGCGTTCTTGAGACCAAATGGCATTATCTCATAATAATAGAGTCCACCGGCGGCCCTAAAGGCAGTCAGCTCTTTGTCATCGTCTGCCATCTTGACTTGGTGATAGCCTGAATAGGCATCCAGAAAACTCGGTGTTTCAAAACCTGCGATCCCATTCACCATTTTATCTATTCGTGGCAATGCATAAGGATCTTTGGGGCAGGCTTTGTTCAAATCAGTGAAGTCAACGCACATCCGCCACTTGCCGTTGTGCTTTTTCACCATTACTATGTTTTCTAACCAGGTGGGGTACTGAAGCTCTTTGATTTTGCCCGCTGCTAAAAGTTTTTCGACTTCACTTTTTATTGCAACTTCCTTTTCTGTAGAGAATTGGCGCGCTCTTTGTTGGATCGACCTGAAGTTGGGGTCGACGCTCAGGTAGTGTAATGCGACCTCTGACTCCACTCCTATCATATCGGTGACCTCCCAGGTGAAGGTATCCATGTTTTCTCCTCCCTTTCTTTCTCGGTTGTTCGCGACCCTATCTTTACCTTCAGATCAGGGTACCTGCTATTTATGATGACCTTGACTAACTCATCTTCAGCAAATGAAGTCGGGTTGATCTCGGACTAGAAGTGTTTCAACCTCTACGGCCCCGTCTGGGACTTCTTTTACCGTGGCGATCTGGTCCGCAGCCATATTGAACCCCTCAACTCTGGGTCGTTTGGAATCGGCCCTGTTTTTGGTCATATATTCGAGAAAAAATCCGGGTCGGCTAATGGCGACCCCAATCTCATCCCCTACGTGGAACTTGACCCGTTGGTGTGGAACAGATGCCACCATTTGAAACTTTCTCATTGCCGGAATCCTCAAAATCATGTTATAGTATGAGGGGAAGTCGATGACTAAGAAAGTGACTACCTCAGTCCGGCGGGGCTCGTAGTCGCCCAAAGTGATATTGAGGTCGATTATGCCTTTGACCCGTACTGTATCATTGGTAAATTCCTCAAGCACTCCGAGGTAGGGTTTTAATTTGGCCTCTCCGAATCCGATCTGTTTCAAACAATCGAAATAAATGATGTCGCGGCCAGCCCCGGTGTCGACCATCACTTTGTTGACGCCTTGCTTGTCGTTTACCCCGACCTTTAGGATGAGGGGTATTTCCATAAGGCCATCGACTGTGGTTAGCTCGCTTTTAGTAAACATGATTCCTTTCTTGTTTTCCCCCAACACTATCTGTTTCTCAAAACCGCACGTGTTGATCTGGTGGATCTGTGATTTTAGTTGATTGTTGCTGGGGATGTTTCAATGGATAACTTGAACATCTTTTTGATAAACGCGGGGTTGGCGCCCCTGGTTGGGGCCGGTGTTTCCCTCATGCTTATACTTAGTCGCTGGTCCTTCACGGATTAACCTCTCTATTTCCCTCATTACGGTGAAACATTCATCAGTGATATTACCGTGATCCTTATGATAGTCACAGTACTTTGATTTATCACGACTGTCGGGATCGCCCCTCATAGGTTTGGGTTTATCAAATTGTTCGCGGATCTCAAACAGTATCTGGGAAGCTTTCGTGTTGAGCGGTGTGAAGTTATCCTCGCTGAATTTATACGGTCGCTTGGGTTCATGATCATGATTCGCATCCTTGCCCTTTTCTTTCTTGCGATCATCCCCATGATCTTCCTTCTGAGAAAGCTGATCCGGCTTAGGTTTTGCTTTCCCAGAACACGATGCTTCGCTTACTCCCATCATTCTGGCCATTTCGAACATTTCCCTAAGGCCCGCTTTAGGGGGTCGTAGGTTAAATTTTGTCTTCATTGGACCTTTGGCGATCCCGGTGAGGAAACATGTTATGACCGCATCGTCGAGGATGTTTCTAGTCTGATCATACACTCTGATGAACCGCTCGTAATATTCTTTTCCGGACTCATGTCCTCCTATGCGAACCTCGTACAGATCTTCAATGGTTTTCTTCGGCCTACTCGCCGACTCGAACTCCTTGACGAACTTTTCAGATAGATCTTCCCAACTCTCAATTGAGCCACGAGGGAGCCCGTGAACCCAGGAAGCAGCCCAGTCCTGAATGCTACCGACTAAGGTGATGCACCAGGCGGACTTATTTTGAGTTGCTAAGGTAATACGGCCTTCGAAGGCGGTGAGCCAGTCGTTTGGATAAGAGTTCCCATTGTAATAATTATAAATGGGGTAGCTAACCTTTTCCTTGCTAGTGGGAAATGTTTCGATTATTCTTTTGGCGAGCACGTCGATCCCCGAGATCGGGTGACTTTTTCAGCCGGCCTCGACTTTTTCGGTTATGTGAGCTCTTTCTTCATTATCTCCATCTGCTCAGCCAAAAGGGTCAAACCGGGGTCGTGACAGGGTTTGTGCATCAGCTCGCTCCAACCGGTGCTCCGATTCCGTATGATCCTATGATTCCTCTTGACGGGCTCTTTTCTCCATTATAATTATTCGACCATCCTACGCATTTCTTTCCTCTTGTCTGGGAGGTAATTCTCCTCCTAGAAGGCTGAGACGACGTAAGGCCGGGGCCCTGTCCATCTCACCTAATCTTTTAAAAGCTGATCCTCTCTCTACCGTCTTTCCTTTCTGATTATCGTGACCAGGTGGGAGTGAGGCTTGTGTGATTTCCTTCCTCTGTCCTTTACGACCCGATGAGTGAACACTTTCCTCGTCCTCATTCCCCTGGATCTGAGTTTGACGGCCTTTGTTTAGGGCTGCAGGTGCGTTTTCATTTCAGGGAGTATTCGGGGGTCGGATCATCATTGGGGCCTGACCCTTTGCCACCAAGCGAGAGTTGGTGAGGTACATTGTTTCAGCATACCTCGCATATTCCATCATTTCCCTGACCTCAGGATCTTCCTGGAGACCTGGCCTTGTTTCTGGGGTCGTCCTTCGGCTTTGATGTGACCTGGCCGGTTCCTTGCGAGCCCCATCCATAGCAGCGACAGCCTCCTTTGATTTAGTTTTTTGATTGATGACATTCCGGGCGTCTCTACGGGCTAGGGCCCCTCTCTGCGACCCTTTGCCCTCAGCGGGAAGATTGTCGAGTGTCTCTCCCATAACCTCCCCGCGGGCTTGATACTGCGTGCCCCCTTTCACAGTGGTATGGGGTGTTAGATGTCCCTTACTTCCTGCAATTGCTAAGTTAGCGAATTGATTTGGCCTGGAGTTCTTTTTTGCTTTCGTGTCTCTCAGATCTTTTGGATAGCTACAGATCAGGTGATGTGGCGTTGGGTAATATGGTTTTCAAGGGAAAAGCGGGGATGATTTAAACGCAAATGACCCCAAAAATGTGTATAGCTCTTTTTCAGTAGCGTTTTTTATATTGGTGAGGGTTTTTCTGGTAAGTCGGCTTATACGCTATTGAGATAAAAAGGTCACTTTTTGACAGTATTCTTCACTGTGGGAAGAAGACTGAGGCGGTTTGGGGGTTTTTGTGATGGGATTACCTTTTTCTTTCGAGGTGAATGCAGATGAGAGGGTACAGCCAGACCTTTTGGACCAACGGAGGTGAGACTCCTCCGATCTGCTGTATGCTAGCATATTTGGATGATTTTCATGCCTGAAACTGCAAACGTACTATCGCGTTTTTCCCGGTAACGGAGCCAACTGATGAGGTGGAAATCATCACGGCGGCTTAGCGGTGTATGAATGATGGATATTGGCTTATTTGTTGATGAATAAATGGGGGGTAGCCGGTGAGGCATGGCGGCGATAGGAGGAGAGTATGTGAGAGGGAGTTTTCGCAGAGCTTTGGCCTGCTTTCTATTAGAATGTATATCTTTTTTGAGTTACACAAGCCTTCCTTTTATAGGAGGAAGAAGCTTAGGAGCTAAGTACAGGACAGGTGTTGCATGATGACAGCTTAGTGACTAAGTAAACTTAGTAGTTAAGCACTCTAAATATCAAGACTGCAAGTGGGTAGAATATCTCGGCGGCGTCCTCTTAGGATCGCATTGGTCGCCGGATTTGTTGTCCTATTTCTCTTGCTCCTTGCTGCTTCTCATCAAGTCTTGTGCGGCAGCTTAAGGACCTATGTCCAAGGTCACAGGTCGGCCCTCTGGTCCAGCAGGGTTCTGGGCGGAGTCCGACCATAGCGACCTCGACTTGGTTTGGCAACACCGACGTCGTGGTCGTGGGCCTTTATCTGGTTTGGTTGCTCAGATAGGCTATTTTCGGGACTCAAAGGTGGCGATACCATTTGTACACATCACGCGAGATGAAGGAGAAGCATGCTATATGCTGGATGACATTGATGAGCTAGTTTTGAAATTACAACAGCAGATGGCAATTGATCCTGAAGTTGCTGAAACATTGATGTTGAAAGAAGAAGAAGAAGAGAATGAGAAAGTCTGGCCTGGATGTTTGATGTCGGGTCAAGTAAAATAAAAATACTCGATACCTAAATAACACACTAGCAAGAGAACTAGGTTCAAAATCGTAGTATAGTTAGATAGAGTCGAGGTCGATCCCACAGAGACTCGGCTTAAACGAAATATAACTTAACAGACCAAAAGTAAATTAAAAGCGGTCTACGACCAACGGATAACGTAGAAATAAAAACCGACATAATAGAAACACAAAACCAACAAAGACACAACGACACTAAGACACTTGTTTTTATAGATTTTATAAATGATTGACAAACGGTATTGATAACGCTAGTAGTAATTACTCCCCCATGCTATGTAGATTGATGATGAGACAAAACAAGACATTTAAGATTAATTATTCTGACTATGGGAGTCATCCCCTAAGATAGATCTAGCTCCGGTTAGGCCATCTAGATCATCGTGTCTCCATTACGTGACTTCACATTTTTTAGTCTCCATCTCATATAACTTCTGACACAATTACGAAACTAGGGATGCCGGTATAAACCGTAACCTCATCTAAGCAACATTCCTATGACTAGGCGTACTTCTTAGACACCGATTCAATCTATGTCCTAAATAACAATCACTTTTTGGGTCTCATGTTAAATTACGATGACAAATAATTAAGTTGATCAAGTTTAATTACTCGTTTGAATTACAAAGCAGAGAACCTGACGTAGTCGAAGCCGTTCACAGACAAATCAAGAACATCACAGATTTTGCTAACAACGAGACATAAGTTCGAGGCCAACAATCTCAGATCTGAACCAGATTTGCTCGTGAAACGTCTTTTACGTCTCAGATCTACATAAACATGGGTTCGTAAATTAACTACATCATGAAATCAATACACAAAAAGACTACTCCATAACGAAATAAATTAGATCTATGAATAAAGATTGCATAATAGAGTAGACATTACCCTCGAAGACGAGCGTGACTCCCACTCCTCGATACGATCTCTAACCGGAGATTCTAACGACTCCGTAATGAACGAAAATAAAATAAAATAAAGAAAACGACGAACTATATTGATAAAAGTATTGAAAATAATGTATTTCTATGGTGTGTATATGGCGTGTGGTATATGCCTCTATTTATAGGTGTTCAAGCTAATTAAGAGATATATTTCAAAATGTCAAAACAAATAAGAGATAACTCCCGGCCGATCTCAAAAATAATAAAATGCGCCCCCCCTAAATGGCGTGTGGAAGTTGGCGCCATCATTTGATTGGTTTGCCGGCTTTTGTAATGCTTACTCCTCTTCTTGTGCTTATCCGATATTTATCTTCAATGCATCTTGAATTTATCTTGAGATTAAATTCTTCTTTTTGTATTTATCCTCCATAATTATCCAAATTCTGCAAAATAGATATTTATCCCAAAATAAATCATATTCAAATAAAAATGGATAAATACCAAAATATACAATATAAACGGATAAATACTAAATTATGCCTTATAAATTGATAAATACCAAATTATATAATATAAATCACATAACATTAAATAATCCATATAAACAGGTGATTTATCATAAAATATATATTATTAATCCCGATTTAAGGATAATGTTGATGACTTTTACGGGTATAATTTGACCGTCATCAACTACCCCCCACTTAAACTTTGATCGTCCCGAACAAAGCATCAATAAGTCATTCCCCAAGACACATTTTCTGTGGTCAAATCATACTTATACAAAAAACTCAAGTCAATTCATACCACTTATGCTCATAAGGTACCCATTATTTACTACTCATCATGAATCGAAGTGACGTGTGCATGTGCATTTAGTTTTATCTATTCGTGGCAAGATTAAAGTTTATGCTAACTTCGTAGTCTAAACCTACCAACATCAGCATTCCTACTTCTTAAGCCTCGTAATGGGTAAAGACATGGCGCAATAAGCAAGAGCGTCATCCATAGGGTTTTTGGACTTGGAGACCGAGAAAAATACTCAAGCCTCTTAAAAATTTGAATTTCTTTTTGCATTTCCGTAGTTTCAAGCTTTACACCTCTCTCACGGATTAGTGGAAGCATTGAATATTACCACAAGCGCGAAGCTACTTTGGTAATGTTACTACAAGCCCAGTGTCTAACATTTCGTTAAAACATAGATAATTCTCAAGCTTATTACTCCGCTTTGATGGCTAGAAGATAAGAATACATCAGCAGATAAATATCGACTCTAGGTCTGCATAACCAATCATCTACGCAATGTACACATAATTCTTCTTAATTATTACAATTTGTGCGGAATTCGTCGATTCAAATTGAGTAAGCAAATAATAAATAACTACTTGCACTAGTTGGCATGAATATCCTTAAGTCTACATTCACATAAGTATAAAGTGATCACGTAATCATGCAACTTGGTTTACTTCCCTATCAATCCTATGTATAAGGACTCACAACTCTAAGGGTACGAGATAATTAATTTGGCAAAAAATTTCAAAATTTTCACATTTTTCACCGTTTCATTCAAAATTTTCAATTATAACACATCATGGCTAAGTCTCCTACCCCCCCCACTTAAACTTGCCATTGTCACCAATGACAAAGAAAAATGAGATTTTAAGAAAAAGACTTAGCTCTGGAAACGGCTCTCAAGCAGATGCAGAATGTAGTTGTAGACCAAGCATGTCGTGGAGAAGCAAACAAAACCCTGTTTTAAGCGAACCAAACAGAAACTCCACGAAACCATTAATAACATGTCAATGGAAGTTATAAAATAATGTGGCAGTAATTAGATATGGAATATCTAAAAACAATTTAAGCCATTTTATTTCATACAACCAATGACATGGAAAACCAAAGAGTTAACACAACTAAACTCACATGTCGCTATCAAGGAAAAAACCTCGTTTATTCCGAACTTAGAATCGGAACATGGCGAGATGAAAAAAACCTTAACAGTCTCATGCTACTTTATTCAAACAAAACAAAAAATAGTTTTTAAGAAATAGTTCTGAGTTTATAGTCGCCAGCTCGACTCAACTCAACGATGGTTTAAGTATAGGTGGGATCTTCAAGAGTGAAGACTTCCTCATCCTTACCTTGACCAGACCCATGTAATGTTTCACACGGTGTCCATTGACCACAAAAGTGGATTGGTCTTTAAGGTTCAACAATTCAACAGCTCCAGAAGGGAAAACCTTACTCACTCTATAAGGGCCATACCATCGTGATTTTAACTTGCCAGGAAAGAGTCTCAAGCACGAATTGTAAAGAAGAACCAGATCGCCTTCCTTCAAAGTGCGGTCTAATATCTTCTTATCATGAAATCTCTTTGTGCGCTCCTTAAATATTTTAGCATTCTCATAAGCTTCCAGACGAAACTCCTCTAGGCGAGTCAACTCTAACAACCTTCTTTCTCCAGCTAAACTCTCATCAAAATTTAACATACGCGTGGCCCACATGGCACGGTGTTCAAGTTCAACCGGTAGATGACATGCTTTACCAATAACAATCTTATAAGGGGACATACCAATAGTCGTCTTATAAGCAGTCCTATAAGCCCATAAAGCATCATCTAATCGCAATGACCAATCCTTCCTAGTCGTATTCACAGTTTTCTCCAAAATGCGCTTTATTTCTCGATTTGTAACCTCAACTTGTCCACTTGTTTGAGGGTGATAAGCAGTAGCTAACTTATGCCTAACCCCGTACTTAATCATCAACTTTTCAAACGGCCTATTACAGAAATGACTTCCATTATCACTAATAATGGCACGAGGGGTTCCAAACCGCGTAAAGATATTTTTCTTTAAGAACACCAGTACAACCTTCGCATCGTTAGTAGGTGAAGCAATGGCCTCAACTCATTTGGATACGAGTCGACTGCCACTAAGATATAGCGGTTGGACAAAGACGAAGTAAAGGGTCCCACAAAATCAATACCCCAAACATCAAAGAGTTCCACTTCTAGGATAGTCTTCATTGGCATTTCATTTCTTCTCGAGATATTTCCCGTCATTTGGCAAGAATGACAAGATCTAGCATATTGATGCACATCTTTGAACAAGGTAGGCCAGTAAAAACCACATTGGAGAACTTTTCGCAGCTAGATCTTGTCTCCTTCATAATGTCCTCCGGCCTCATAAGCATGGCAATGTCTAAGGATATCATACATCTCTTCTTCCGGCACACATCTCCTAAAGACATTGTCGGATCCTAGCTTAAAAAGATAGGGCTCTTCCCAATAATAGTGCCTAAGATCCTTAAAGAATTTCTTTCTTTCTTGTGGTTTGAGATTTGGTGGCAAGTATTTCACGGATAGATAATTCACAAAGTCTTTAAACCATGGTTGTTTCTTCTCCTTCACAACCTCAATACGCGAAGATACTGCAGCGCAATCATCCTTTCCATGTATGGCCGTGATGGAGAATAATTGTTCATCAGGAAATGTTTCTCCAATCTCAGTCATTGGCTCATTATCCTCTATTTGTAAGCAGGAAAGATGATCCGCAACCAAATTCTCGAGATCCTTTCTTATCCCGGATTTCTACATCAAACTCTTGCAATGAGTAGAATCCATCTCAATAACCTTGGCTTGGAATCTTGTTTGGCTAAAAGATACTTCAAGGCCGCATGTCGACCCCAAGCAGTGACTTTAGATCCTACTAGATAAGATCGAAATTTGTCAAACGCAAAGATGACAGCTAGAAGCTCTTTCTCAGTAGTCGCATAATTCCTTTGAGCAGCATTTAAAGTTCGACTAGCGTAGTAGATGGGCCTAAAGATCTTGTCTTTCATTTGTCCTAAGGCGGCACTACAATTTGTATCACTTGCATCGCACATCAACTCAAAGGTAGATTCCAATCAGCGCAATCAAAGCGGGTGCGAGAATGAGCATGTTCTTTAACTTATTGAAAGCTTTCATGCACTCACTAGTAAACACAAACGGCACATCCTTGGCTAATAGTTCGGTAAGAGGTCGAGAGATTAAGGAAAAGTCCTTCACAAACCGGCGATAGAATCCTGCGTGGCCAAGAAAACCTCGCAATGTCTTAAGATTGGTTGGTGGAGGCAGTTTTTCAATCACCTCAACTTTTGCTCTGTCCACCTCTTTACCGTTCTTTGAAATACGGTGGCCAAGTACTATACCCTCAGTAACCATAATATGACATTTCTCCCAGTTAAGCACCAGATTCGTCTCATCGCATCTCTTCAACACTCTTGCTAGATGCGTGAGACATGAATCAAAATCATCTCCAAATACGGAGAAATCATCCATAAAGATCTCTAGGAAATCTTCAACCATATCGACAACAGAGAAATCATGCATCTTTGAAACGTTGCTGGTGCGTTGCACAAACCAAAGGGCATTCTATTATAAGCAAAGGTTCCATATGGACATGTAAAAGTGGTCTTCTCACGATCCTCGGGTGAGATATGAATTTGATAATATCCCGAGAAACCGTCAAGGAAACAATAAAACGCATGTCCGCTCAGTCTCTCGAGCATTTGATCAATGAAGGGAAGAGGAAAGTGATCCTTACGAGTTGCATCATTCAGTTTCCTAAAGTCAATGCACACTCTATGGCCAGTAATGAGCCTAACATGAATCAACTCATTTAACTCATTGGCTTGTACAGTCAAACCTCCCTTCTTCGGAACTACGTGGATCGGGCTAACCCATTCACTATCAGAAATATGGAAGATGATTCCCATTTCTAACATCTTAATGATTTCATCCCTTACCACGTCCTTTAATTGTGGAGTCAACCTTCTTTGGGGTTGTACAACCGCTTTCTTTGCAGGATCGACGGAGATTTTATGCATGCAAACACTAGGGCTAATGCCTTTGATGTCAGCTATAGTCCATCCAAATGCTCCGCGATACTCTCTCAACACTCTCATAAGCTTTTCCTCTTGTATTTCAGTCAAGGCAGAAGAAATGATAAGCGGCAAGGTCTCATCTTGAAGAAATACATACTTCAAATGTGCAGGCAGAGGCTTCAGTGTTAGATTGGTAGGTGGTTCTTCTAACGAGGTCTTTAACTTTTGTCCGGTTAGCTTACGTTCAAAGAACTTATGCCATGTTGTGCGCTCCTTAAATATTTTAGCATTCTCATAAGCTTCCAGACGAAACTCCTCTAGGCGAGTCAACTCTAACAACCTTCTTTCTCCATCTAAACTCTCATCAAAATTTAACATACGCGTGGCCCACATGGCACGGTGTTCATGTTCAACCGGTAGATGACATGCTTTACCAAAAACAATCTTATAAGGGGACATACCAATAGTCGTCTTATAAGCAGTCCTATAAGCCCATAAAGCATCATCTAATCGCAATGACCAATCCTTCCTAGTCGTATTCACAGTTTTCTCCAAAATGCGCTTTATTTCTCGATTTGTAACCTCAACTTGTCCACTTGTTTGAGGGTGATAAGCAGTAGCTAACTTATGCCTAACCCCGTACTTAATCATCAACTTTTCAAACGGCCTATTACAGAAATGAATTCCATTATCACTAATAATGGCACGAGGGGTTCCAAACCGCGTAAAGATATTTTTCTTTAAGAACTTCAGTACAACCTTCGCATCGTTAGTAGGTGAAGCAATGGCCTCAACCCATTTGGATACGTAGTCGACTGCCACTAAGATATAGCGGTTGGACAAAGACGAAGTAAAGGGTCCCACAAAATCAATACCCCAAACATCAAAGAGTTCCACTTCTAGGATAGTCTTCATTGGCATTTCATTTCTTCTCGAGATATTTCCCGTCATTTGGAAAGAATGACAAGATCTAGCATATTGATGCGCATCTTTGAACAAGGTAGGCCAGTAAAAACCACACTTTGGAAAACTTTCGCAGTGATCTTGTCTCCTCCATAATGTCCTCCGGCCTCATAAGCATGGCAATGTCTAAGGATATCATACATCTCTTCTTCCGGCACACATCTCCTAAAGACATTGTCGGATCCTAGCTTAAAAAGATAGGGCTCTTCCCAATAATAGTGCCTAAGATCCTTAAAGAATTTCTTTCTTTCTTGTGGTTTGAGATTTGGTGGCAAGTATTTCACGGATAGATAATTCACAAAGTCTTTAAACCATGGTTGTTTCTTCTCCTTCACAACCTCAATACGCGAAGATACTGCAGCGCAATCATCCTTTCCATGTATGGCCGTAATGGAGAATAATTGTTCATCAGGAAATGTTTCTCCAATCTCAGTCATTGGCTCATTATCCTCTATTTGTAAACGGGAAAGATGATCCGCAACCAAATTCTCAGATCCTTTCTTATCCCGGATTTCTACATCAAACTCTTGCAACAGTAGAATCCATCTCAATAACCTTGGCTTGGAATCTTGTTTGGCTAAAAGATACTTCAAGGCCGCATGGTCAGTCCAAACAGTGACTTTAAATCCTACTAGATAAGATCGAAATTTGTCAAACGCAAAGATGACAGCTAGAAGCTCTTTCTCAGTAGTCGCATAATTCCTTTGAGCAGCATTTAAAGTTCGACTAGCGTAGTAGATGGGCCTAAAGATCTTGTCTTTCATTTGTCCTAAGCGGCACCTACACATTTATATCGCTTGCATCGCACATCAACTCAAAGGGTAGATTCCAATCAGGCGCAATCAGAACGGGTGCAGTAATGAGCATGTTCTTTAACTTATTGAAAGCTTTCATGCACTCACTAGTAAACACAAATGGCACATCCTTGGCTAATAGTTCGGTAAGAGGTCGAGAGATTAAGGAAAAGTCCTTCACAAACCGGCGATAGAATCCTGCGTGGCCAAGAAAACCTCGCAATGTCTTAAGATTGGTTGGTGGAGGCAGTTTTTCAATCACCTCAACTTTTGCTCTATCCACCTCTTCACCGTTCTTTGAAATACGGTGGCCAAGTACTATACCCTCAGTAACCATAAGATGACATTTCTCGGTTAAGCACAGATTCGTCTCATCGCATCTCTTCAACACTCTTGCTAGATCGTGAGACATGAATCAAAATCATCTCCAAATACGGAGAAATCATCCATAAAGATCTCTAGGAAATCTTCAACCATATCAAAGAAGCAGAGAAATCATGCATCTTTGAAACGTTGCTGGTGCGTTGCACAAACCAAAGGGCATTCTATTATAAGCAAAGGTTCCATATGGACATGTAAAAGTGGTCTTCTCACGATCCTCGGGTGAGATATGAATTTGATAATATCCCGAGTAACCGTCAAGGAAACAATAAAACGCATGTCCGCTCAGTCTCTCGAGCATTTGATCAATGAAGGGAAGAGGAAAGTGATCCTTACGAGTTGCATCATTCAGTTTCCTAAAGTCAATGCACACTATATGGCCAGTAATGAGCCTAACAGGAATCAACTCATTTAACTCATTGGCTTGTACAGTCAAACCTCCCTTCTTCGGAACTACGTGGATCGGGCTAACCCATTCACTATCAGAAATAGGGAAGATGATTCCCATTTCTAACATCTTAATGATTTCATCCCTTACCACGTCCTTTAATTGTGGAGTCAACCTTCTTTGGGGTTGTACAACCGCTTTCTTTGCAGGATCGACGGAGATTTTATGCATGCAAACACTAGGGCTAATGCCTTTGATGTCAGCTATAGTCCATCCAAATGCTCCGCGATACTCTCTCAACACTCTCATAAGCTTTTCCTCTTGTATTTCAGTCAAGGCAGAAGAAATGATAAGCGGCAAGGTCTCATCTTGAAGAAATACATACTTCAAATGTGCGGCGAGAGGCTTGATGTTAGATTGGTAGGTGGTTCTTCTAACGAGGTCTTTAACTTTTGTCCGGTTAGCTTACGTTCAAAGAACTTATGCCATGTTGTGCGCTCCTTAAATATTTTAGCATTCTCATAAGCTTCAAGACGAAACTCCTCTAGGCGAGTCAACTCTAACAACCTTCTTTCTCCATCTAAACTCTCATCAAAATTTAACATACGCGTGGCCCACATGGCACGGTGTTCATGTTCAACCGGTAGATGACATGCTTTACCAAAAACAATCTTATAAGGGGACATACCAATAGTCATCTTATAAGCAGTCCTATAAGCCCATAAAGCATCATCTAATCGCAATGACCAATCCTTCCTAGTCGTATTCACAGTTTTCTCCAAAATGCGCTTTATTTCTCGATTTCTAACCTCAACTTGTCCACTTGTTTGAGGGTGATAAGCAGTAGCTAACTTATGCCTAACCCCGTACTTAATCATCAAATTTTCAAACGGCCTATTACAGAAATGAATTCCATTATCACTAATAATGGCACGAGGGGTTCCAAACCGCGTAAAGATATTTTTCTTTAAGAACTTCAGTACAACCTTCGCATCGTTAGTAGGTGAAGCAATGACCTCAACCCAATTGGATACGTATTCGACTGCCACTAAGATATAGCGGTTGGACAAAGACGAAGTAAAGGGTCCCACAAAATCAATACCCCAAACATCAAAGAGTTCCACTTCTAGGATAGTCTTCATTGGCATTTCATTTCTTCTCGAGATATTTCCCGTCATTTGGCAAGAATGACAAGATCTAGCATATTGATGCGCATCTTTGAACAAGGTAGGCCAGTAAAAACCACATTGGAGAACTTTCGCGGTGATCTTGTCTCCTCCATAATGTCCTCCGGCCTCATAAGCATGGCAATGTCTAAGGATATCATACATCTCTTCTTCCGGCACACATCTCCTAAAGACATTGTCGGATCTAGCTTAAAAGATAGGGCTCTTCCCAATAATAGTGCCTAAGATCCTTAAAGAATTTCTTTCTTTCTTGTGGTTTGAGATTTGGTGGCAAGTATTTCGCGGATAGATAATTCACAAAGTCTTTAAACCATGGTTGTTTCTTCTCCTTCACAACCTCAATACGCGAAGATACTGCAGCGCAATCATCCTTTCCATGTATGGCCGTGATGGAGAATAATTGTTCATCGAGGAAATGTTTCTCAATCTCGGTCATTGGCTCATTATCCTCTATTTGTAGCGGGAAAGATGATCCGCAACCAAATTCTCAGATCCTTTCTTATCCCGGATTTCTACATCAAACTCTTGCAACAGTAGAATCCATCTCAATAACCTTGGCTTGGAATCTTGTTTGGCTAAAAGATACTTCAAGGCCGCATGGTCAGTCCAAACAGTGACTTTAGATCTTACTAGATAAGATCAAAATTTGTCAAACGCAAAGATGACAGCTAGAAGCTCTTTCTCAGTAGTCGCATAATTCCTTTGAGCAGCATTTAAAGTTCGACTAGCGTAGTAGATGGGCCTAAAGATCTTGTCTTTCCTTTGTCCTAAGGCAGCACCTACAGCTGTATCGCTTGCATCGCACATCAACTCAAAGGGTAGATTCCAATCAGGCGCAATCAGAACGGGTGCAGTAATGAGCATGTTCTTTAACTTATTGAAAGCTTTCATGCACTCACTAGTAAACACAAACGGCACATCCTTGGCTAATAGTTCGGTAAGAGGTCGAGAGATTAAGGAAAAGTCCTTCACAAACCGGCGATAGAATCCTGCGTGGCCAAGAAAACCTCGCAATGTCTTAAGATTGGTTGGTGGAGGCAGTTTTTCAATCACCTCAACTTTTGCTCTATCCACCTCTATACCGTTCTTTGAAATACGGTGGCCAAGTACTATACCCTCAGTAACCATAAGATGACATTTCTCCCAGTTAAGCACCAGATTCGTCTCCTCGCATCTCTTCAACACTCTTGCTAGATGCGTGAGACCTGAATCGAAATCATCTCCAAATACGGAGAAATCATCCATAAAGATCTCTAGAAAATCTTCAACCATATCAGCAAACAGAGAAATCATGCATATTTGAAACGTTGCTGGTGCGTTGCACAAACCAAAGGGCAATCTATTATAAGCAAAGGTTCCATATGGACATGTAAAAGTGGTCTTCTCACGATCCTCGGGTGAGATATGAATTTGATAATATCCCAAGTAACCGTCAAGGAAACAATAAAACGCATGTCCGCTCAGTCTCTCGAGCATTTGATCAATGAAGGGAAGAGGAAAGTGATCCTTACGAGTTGCATCATTCAGTTTCCTAAAGTCAATGCACACTCTATGGCCAGTAATGAGCCTAACGGGAATCAACTCATTTAACTCATAGGCTTGTACAGTCAAACCTCCCTTCTTCGGAACTACGTGGATCGGGCTAACCCATTCACTATCAGAAATAGGGAAGATGATTCCCATTTCTAACATCTTAATGATTTCATCCCTTACCACGTCTTTTAATTGTGGAGTCAACCTTCTTTGGGGTTGTACAACCGCTTTCTTTGCAGGATCGACGGAGATTTTATGCATGCAAACACTAGGGCTAATGCCTTTGATGTCAGCTATAGTCCATCCAAATGCTCCGCGATACTCTCTCAACACTCTCATAAGCTTTTCCTCTTGTATTTCAGTCAAGGCAGAAGAAATGATAAGCGGCAAGGTCTCATCTTGAAGAAATACATACTTCAAATATGCAAAGAGAGGCTTCAGTGTTAGATTGGTAGGTGGTTCTTCTAACGAGGTCTTTAACTTTTGTCCGGTTAGCTTACGTTCAAAGAACTTATGCCATGTTGTGCGCTCCTTAAATATTTTAGCATTCTCATAAGCTTCCAGACGAAACTCCTCTAGGCGAGTCAACTCTAACAACCTTCTTTCTCCAGCTAAACTCTCATCAAAATTTAACATACGCGTGGCCCACATGGCACGGTGTTCAAGTTCAACCGGTAGATGACATGCTTTACCAAAAACAATCTTATAAGGGGACATACCAATAGTCGTCTTATAAGCAGTCTTATAAGCCCATAAAGCATCATCTAATCGCAATGACCAATCCTTCCTAGTCGTATTCACAGTTTTCTCCAAAATGCGCTTTATTTCTCGATTTGTAACCTCAACTTGTCCACTTGTTTGAGAGGTGATAGCGATGAGCTAACTTATGCCTAACCCCGTACTTAATCATCAACTTTTCAAACGGCCTATTACAGAAATGACTTCCATTATCACTAATAATGGCACGAGGGGTTCCAAACCGCGTAAAGATATTTTTCTTTAAGAACTTCAGTACAACCTTCACATCGTTAGTAGGTGAAGCAATGGCCTCAACCCATTTGGATACGTAGTCGACTGCCACTAAGATATAGCGGTTGGACAAAGACGAAGTAAAGGGTCCCACAAAATCAATACCCCAAACATCAAAGAGTTCCACTTCTAGGATAGTCTTCATTGGCATTTCATTTCTTCTCGAGATATTTCCCGTCATTTGGCAAGAATGACAAGATCTAGCATATTGATGCGCATCTTTGAACAAGGTAGGCCAGTAAAAACCACATTGGAGAACTTTCGCAGCAGTCTTGTCTCCTCCATAATGTCCTCCGGCCTCATAAGCATGGCAATGTCTAAGGATATCATACATCTCTTCTTCCGGCACACATCTCCTAAAGACATTGTCGGATCCTAGCTTAAAAAGATAGGGCTCTTCCCAATAATAGTGCCTAAGATCCTTAAAGAATTTCTTTCTTTCTTGTGGTTTGAGATTTGGTGGCAAGTATTTCGCGGATAGATAATTCACAAAGTCTTTAAACCATGGTTGTTTCTTCTCCTTCACAACCTCAATACGCGAAGATACTGCAGCGCAATCATCCTTTCCATGTATGGCCGTGATGGAGAATAATTGTTCATCAGAAATGTTTCTCCAATCTCAGTCATTGGCTCATTATCCTCTATTTGTAAACGGGAAAGATGATCCGCAACCAAATTCTCAGATCCTTTCTTATCCCGGATTTCTACATCAAACTCTTGCAACAGTAGAATCCATCTCAATAACCTTGGCTTGGAATCTTGTTTGGCTAAAAGATACTTCAAGGCCGCATGGTGGTCACCCAAAGCAGTGACTTTAGATCTTACTAGATAAGATCGAAATTTGTCAAACGCAAAGATGATGGCTAAGCTCTTTCTCGAGAGTCGATAATTCCTTTGAGCAAAGCATTTAAAGTTCGACTAGCGTAGTAGATGGGCCTAAAGATCTTGTCTTTCCTTTGTCCTAAGGCAAAGACCTACAATTGTATCGCTTGCATCGCACATCAACTCAAAGGTAGATTCCAATCAAAGCAATCGAGCGGGTGCGAGAATGAGCATGTTCTTTAACTTATTGAAAGCTTTCATGCACTCACTAGTAAACACAAACGGCACATCCTTGGCTAATAGTTCGGTAAGAGGTCGAGAGATTAAGGAAAAGTCCTTCACAAACCGGCGATAGAATCCTGCGTGGCCAAGAAAACCTCGCAATGTCTTAAGATTGGTTGGTGGAGGCAGTTTTTCAATCACCTCAACTTTTGCTCTATCCACCTCTATACCGTTCTTTGAAATACGGTGGCCAAGTACTATACCCTCAAGAACCATAAGATGACATTTCTCCCGATTAAGCACAGATTCGTCTCCTCGCATCTCTTCAACACTCTTGCTAGATCGTGAGACAAGAATCGAAATCATCTCCAAATACGGAGAAATCATCCATAAAGATCTCTAGAAAATCTTCAACCATATCAGCAAACAGAGAAATCATGCATCTTTGAAACGTTGCTGGTGCGTTGCACAAACCAAAAGGCATTCTATTATAAGCAAAGGTTCCATATGGACATGTAAAAGTGGTCTTCTCACGATCCTCGGGTGAGATATGAATTTGATAATATCCCGAGTAACCGTCAAGGAAACAATAAAACGCATGTCCGCTCAGTCTCTCGAGCATTTGATCAATGAAGGGAAGAGGAAAGTGATCCTTACGAGTTGCATCATTCAGTTTCCTAAAGTCAATGCACACTCTATGGCCAGTAATGAGCCTAACAGGAATCAACTCATTTAACTCATAGGCTTGTACAGTCAAACCTCCCTTCTTCGGAACTACGTGGATCGGGCTAACCCATTCACTATCAGAAATAGGGAAGATGATTCCCATTTCTAACATCTTAATGATTTCATCCCTTACCACGTCCTTTAATTGTGGAGTCAACCTTCTTTGGGGTTGTACAACCGCTTTCTTTGCAGGATCGACGGAGATTTTATGCATGCAAACACTAGGGCTAATGCCTTTGATGTCAGCTATAGTCCATCCAAATGCTCCGCGATACTCTCTCAACACTCTCATAAGCTTTTCCTCTTGTATTTCAGTCAAGGCAGAAGAAATGATAAGCGGCAAGGTCTCATCTTGAAGAAATACATACTTCAAATGTGCAGGCAGAGGCTTCAGTGTTAGATTGGTAGGTGGTTCTTCTAACGAGGTCTTTAACTTTTGTCCGGTTAGCTTACGTTCAAAGAACTTATGCCATGTTGTGCGCTCCTTAAATATTTTAGCATTCTCATAAGCTTCCAGACGAAACTCCTCTAGGCGAGTCAATTCTAACAACCTTCTTTCTCCAGCTAAACTCTCATCAAAATTTAACATACGCATGGCCCACATGGCACGGTGTTCAAGTTCAACCGGTAGATGACATGCTTTACCAAAAACAATCTTATAAGGGGACATACCAATAGTCGTCTTATAAGCAGTCCTATAAGCCCATAAAGCATCATCTAATCGCAATGACCAATCCTTCCTAGTCGTATTCACAGTTTTCTCCAAAATGCGCTTTATTTCTCGATTTGTAACCTCAACTTGTCCACTTGTTTGAGGGTGATAAGCAGTAGCTAACTTATGCCTAACCCCGTACTTAATCATCAACTTTTCAAACGGCCTATTACAGAAATGACTTCCATTATCACTAATAATGGCACGAGGGGAATTCAAACCGCGTAAAGATATTTTTCTTTAAGAACTTCAGTACAACCTTCGCATCGTTAGTAGGTGAAGCAATGGCCTCAACCCATTTGGATACGTAGTCGACTGCCACTAAGATATAGCGGTTGGACAAAGACGAAGTAAAGGGTCCCACAAAATCAATACCCCAAACATCAAAGAGTTCCACTTCTAGGATAGTCTTCATTGGCATTTCATTTCTTCTCGAGATATTTCCCGTCATTTGGCAAGAATGACAAGATCTAGCATATTGATGCGCATCTTTGAACAAGGTAGGCCAGTAAAAACCACATTGGAGAACTTTCGCAGCAGTCTTGTCTCCTCCATAATGTCCTCCGGCCTCATAAGCATGGCAATGTCTAAGGATATCATACATCTCTTCTTCCGGCACACATCTCCTAAAGACATTGTCGGATCCTAGCTTAAAAAGATAGGGCTCTTCCCAATAATAGTGCCTAAGATCCTTAAAGAATTTCTTTCTTTCTTGTGGTTTGAGATTTGGTGGCAAGTATTTCGCGGATAGATAATTCACCAAGTCTTTAAACCATGGTTGTTTCTTCTCCTTCACAACCTCAATACGCGAAGATACTGCAGCGCAATCATCCTTTCCATGTATGGCCGTGATGGAGAATAATTGTTCATCAGGAAATGTTTCTCCAATCTCAGTCATTGGCTCATTATCCTCTATTTGTAAACGGGAAAGATGATCCGCAACCAAATTCTCAGATCCTTTCTTATCCCGGATTTCTACATCAAACTCTTGCAACAGTAGAATCCATCTCAATAACCTTGGCTTGGAATCTTGTTTGGCTAAAAGATACTTCAAGGCCGCATGGTCAGTCCAAACAGTGACTTTAGATCTTACTAGATAAGATCGAAATTTGTCAAATGCAAAGATGACAGCTAGAAGCTCTTTCTCAGTAGTCGCATAATTCCTTTGAGCAGCATTTAAAGTTCGACTAGCGTAGTAGTAGGCCTAAAGATCTTGTCTTTCCTTTGTCCTAAGGCAGCACCTACAGCTGTATCGCTTGCATCGCACATCAACTCAAAGGGTAGATTCCAATCAGGCGCAATCAGAACGGGTGCAGTAATGAGCATGTTCTTTAACTTATTGAAAGCTTTCATGCACTCACTAGTAAACACAAACGGCACATCCTTGGCTAATAGTTCGGTAAGAGGTCGAGAGATTAAGGAAAAGTCCTTCACAAACCGGCGATAGAATCCTGCGTGGCCAAGAAAACCTCGCAATGTCTTAAGATTGGTTGGTGGAGGCAGTTTTTCAATCACCTCAACTTTTGCTCTATCCACCTCTATACCGTTCTTTGAAATACGGTGGCCAAGTACTATACCCTCAGTAACCATAAGATGACATTTCTCCCAGTTAAGCACCAGATTCATCTCCTCGCATCTCTTCAACACTCTTGCTAGATGCGTGAGACATGAATCGAAATCATCTCCAAATACGGAGAAATCATCCATAAAGATCTCTAGAAAATCTTCAACCATATCAGCAAACAGAGAAATCATGCATCTTTGAAACGTTGCTGGTGCGTTGCACAAACCAAAGGGCATTCTATTATAAGCAAAGGTTCCATATGGACATGTAAAAGTGGTCTTCTCACGATCCTTGGGTGAGATATGAATTTGATAATATCCCGAGTAACCGTCAAGGAAACAATAAAACGCATGTCCGCTCAGTCTCTCGAGCATTTGATCAATGAAGGGAAGAGGAAAGTGATCCTTACGAGTTGCATCATTCAGTTTCCTAAAGTCAATGCACACTCTATGGCCAGTAATGAGCCTAACAGGAATCAACTCATTTAACTCATTGGCTTGTACAGTCAAACCTCCCTTCTTCGGAACTACGTGGATCGGGCTAACCCATTCACTATCAGAAATAGGGAAGATGATTCCCATTTCTAACATCTTAATGATTTCATCCATTACCACGTCCTTTAATTGTGGAGTCAACCTTCTTTGGGGTTGTACAACCGCATTCTTTGCAGGATCGACGGAGATTTTATGCATGCAAACACTAGGGTTAATGCCTTTGATGTCAGCTATAGTCCATCCAAATGCTCCGCGATACTCTCTCAACACTCTCATAAGCTTTTCCTCTTGTATTTCAGTCAAGGCAGAAGAAATGATAGGCGGCAAGGTCTCATCTTGAAGAAATACATACTTCAAATGTGCAGGCAGAGGCTTCAGTGTTAGATTGGTAGGTGGTTCTTCTAATGAGGTCTTTAACTTTTGTCCGGTTAGCTTACGTTCAAAGAACTTATGCCATGTTGGTCTATGGTAGTACTTTTCAACCTCGGTAGATTTCATCTCCTCGACATGTCTAGGGATTCCTCTACTACATCCAGGCCATATCATCTTTTCTTCCTCGCTCTTTTCATATAGCACTTCATCCTCTAACTCAAGGGTAGCCTCGAGGAAATCTTTAATATCCTCATATTGTTGGAAGTCATTGACAAGTTTGTCGATAGAATCCAACATGAAACATGCATCCTCTTCATCATCAGGTGTCTTCATAGTGTCAAGCACGTTGAATGCTATTTCATCCCCATTAACTCTTAACACTAACTCTCCTTTGTAAACATCGATAAGAGTCCTACTAGTGGCCATAAAAGGTCTTCCTAAGATTAGGGGCACTTCGTAGTTAGCTTCCATATCCAGTACAACAAAGTCGACAGGAAACACAAATTTCTCAACTCTTACTAGCACATCTTCAACCACTCCACAGGGTTCCTTAACTGAACGATCAGCTAATTGCAAAGTAATTGAAGTATTTTTAAGGTCTTTCATACCTAGCTTTTGAAAAATGGATAGAGGCATCAGATTTACGCTCGCTCCTAGATCACACAAAGCTTTGTTCAAACATACGTTACCTATGGTGCAGAGAATGAGAAAACTTCCTGGATCCTTGCATTTAGCAGATAACTTATGTTGAAGGATGGCTGAGCACTCCTCATTTAGACAAATGGTTTCTAAATCTAAGAGTTTCCTCTTAGTAGAGACAGCTTCTTTTAAGAACTTGGTGTACTCAGGCATCTCAGCAAGTGCCTCAACTAAAGGTATATTGATGTGTAGCTTTCTAAAGATATCAATGAACTTCTTATACCTCTTGTCATCAACCTTAGGCTTAGGTTTTCATGGAGGATAAGGTAAGGTTGAAGGATCAACATCAGTGAAAATAGGACACTTGTTGTTATAAAGCTCAACTCTAGGGCCATCAGGTTCCTTATAGGTTTCTTGCTCAGGAAAGGTCCCAGAAGTACTTGCTTCCTTGCTTGGCTCACCATCCTTGCTTTCTACGGATTTCTCTTTCTCTTTCAAAGATGGTGGAGTTACTTCTTTTCCACTTCTAGTCATGATCGCATTCAAATCCATGGGATTCTTATCAGTTGTGCTTGGTAATCCTCCAGGAGGTCTAGTCGAGACTTGCTCATCTAATTGTCCTATTTGGTGAGTGAGATTATGGACTATGGCTTCTTGATTGGTCACTTTAGCATCGGTCTTCTGACAATATTGGCTAAAGTTAGTGGCTAAATCAGCCATTGATTTTGAAAGTTGTCCCATATTGTCAGTAACGACATTACTCAGTTTTTCTATGGCAGCTTCCCAACCAAAAGTTTTAGTTTGTTGTGGTACATAAGTGGTAGGCGGTTTAGGCCTTTCTCCTGCATTAGGATCACTATATCGGAATCCGGGGTGGTTATGATTAGGCTTATATCCTCCCCCAATATAATTGGCTTCTTCAGTACCAGCATTCTCACTTTGAGGGGTTACCTCGATTCCAGTCCCTTTCTCTACTCTTGCCATCCTCTCTTGCATTCCATCTACCTTACTGTTGATAACAGACAGTTGTTCTAAGATTTTGGTAGATGCACTATCCTCAAATATGTCAGCAGCCATCTTCACAGTAGCTATGTCATTGCCTCCCCATTGACTATTCATTGCTATTTGCTCCATTTTTCCTTGTGCCTCCTCAGGAGATAAATGAACAAACGCTCCATTGCTAGAGGCGTCTACTCTAATTTTCTCAGTCTCTCTCAACCCATGGTAAAAGGTTTGCATTAAAATCCAAAGAGAGATATCATGATGAGGACACTTTCTCATAGCTTCCTTAAAACGCTCCCAAGCTTTATCAAAACTCTCCCCAGGTTGTTGCTTAAATCCTAAGATGTCTTGGCGTAACTTAAAGGTTTTTCCTAAGGGAAAATACTTATTCATGAATTTTTGCAACAATTGTTCCCAAGTAGTGATAGATCCAGCCTCTAATGAGAGAAGCCATTGCTTAGCTTTATCTTTCAAAGTGAAATGGAAAAGCTTAAGACGAATGTTCCCCTCCGGGATTAATTCTGGTTTCACAGTGCTTACGATTTCCAAGAAATTTGTCACATGAACACCAGGATCCTCGTTTTGGACTCCATGAAAAGTGGAATAGTTGGTCACCATTTGAATTACATTGGGCCTAGGGTGATAGACTTCCGCAGCATCTTGCGGTGCTACGATAGCGGGAATGAATTGCTCAATAGTAGGCATTGCATAACTTTGCAAAGTGCGCCTCGCAGCTTGGTTTTCATTATTAGCATTAAGATTGTTCGCATTATTTACATTATTGGCATTATTAACAACTTTAGGATTAATTACCTGGTTCGGATTTACCGGAATGCCTTCCATTTCTGCCTCAGATTCAGAATGCTCAGAATGATCGGTTGTATGTCCTTTTTCTGATTCGTGCTCGCTTTCCTCAAGATTTGGATCCTCTTCTCTCGCTTCACCATCTCTCTAGCTAACTTTCTATTTCGCCTTGCAAATTTCTCTATTTCAGGATTATATGGCTCAAGCGGTTCCTTCGATTTCCGAGTAGCGTACTATAAAATAACAAAAAACAATTAAAAAAAATTAAAACTTAAAAGGCTAGGCCTTTAACTAGACTAAATAATAACAGACTCTATTCACAATATTTACGAATTTACTTTTAATTAAATAAGCTATATTTAATTTAATGACACGAGTCCCCGGCAACGGCGCCAAAAACTTGATGTCGGGTCAAGTAAAATAAAAATACTCGATACCCAAATAACACACTAGCAAGAGAACTAGGTTCAATCGTAGTATAGTTAGATAGAGTCGAGGTCGATCCCACAGAGACTCGGCTTAAACAAAATATAACTTAACAGACCAAAAGTAAATTAAAAGCGGTCTACGACCAACGGATAACGTAGAAATAAAAACCGACACAATAGAAACACAAAACCAACAAAGACACAACGACACTAAGACACTTGTTTTTATAGATTTTATAAATGATTGACAAACGGTATTGATAACGCTAGTAGTAATTACTCCCCCATGCTATGTAGATTGATGACGAGACAAAACAAGACATTTAAGATTAATTATTCTGACTACGGGAGTCATCCCCTAAGATAGATCTAGCTCCGGTTAGGCCATCTAGATCATCGTGTCTCCATTACGTGACTTCACATTTTTTAGTCTCCATCTCAAATAACTTCTGACACAATTACGAAACTAGGGATGCCGGTATAAACCGTAACCTCATCTAAGCAACATTCCTATGACTAGGCGTACTTCTTAGACACCGATTCAATCTATGTCCTAAATAACAATCACTTTTTGGGTCTCATGTTAAATTACGATGACAAATAATTAAGTTGATCAAGTTTAATTACTCGTTTGAATTACAAAGCAGAGAACCTGACGTAGTCGAAGCCGTTCACAGACAAATCAAGAACATCACAGATTTTGCTAACAACGAGACATAAGTTCGCGGCCAACAATCTCAGATCTGAACCAGATTTGCTCGTGAAACGTCTTTTACGTCTCAGATCTACATAAACATGGGTTTGTAAATTAACTACATCACGAAATCAATACACAAAAAGACTACTCCATAACGAAATAAATTAGATCTACGAATAAAGATTGCATAATAGAGTAGACATTACCTCGAAAGACGGCGTGACTCCCACTCCTCGATACGATCTCTAACCGGAGATTCTAACGACTCCGTAATGAACGAACATAAAATAAAATAAAGAAAACGACGAACTATATTGATAAAAGTATTGAAAATAATGTATTTCTATGGTGTGTATATGGCGTGTGGTATATGCCTCTATTTATAGGTGTTCAAGCTAATTAAGAGATATATTTCAAAATGTCAAAACAAATAAGAGATAACTCCCGGCCGATCTCAAAAATAATAAAGTACGCCCCCCCTAAATGGCGTGTGGAAGTTGGCGCCATCATTTGATTGGTTTGCCGGCTTTTGGCATGCTTACTCCTCTTCTTGTGCTTATCCGATATTTATCTTCAATGCATCTTGAATTTATCTTGAGATTAAATTCTTCTTTTTGTATTTATCCTCCATAATTATCCAAATTCTGCAAAATAGATATTTATCCCAAAATAAATCATATTCAAATAAAAATGGATAAATACCAAAATATACAATATAAACGGATAAATACTAAATTATGCCTTATAAATGGATAAATACCAAATTATATAATATAAATCACATAACATTAAATAATCCATATAAACAGGTGATTTATCATAAAATATATATTATTAATCCCGATTTAAGGATAATGTTGATGACTTTTACGGGTATAATTTGACCGTCATCAATGTTGCGAAGGTCATATGCAAGAAATAGAACATATATCTTATGTGGATATAGAAGTACCCCTTCATAGACCTTCATGGCACAGATTCTTTGATTTATAGTTAACTGGTAAGATACTAAAATAGTTGTGGGAAGAGCCACAAAAGAATTTACCGCATAAACCTTTGCCCCCTCATCTAAAGTACGTGTACTTACAAGATGATACTCTCCCCCTGATTATTTCAGCAGGCTTATCACCGTTAGAGGAGGAGAAACTTTTAAGAGTACTGAGGGAGCATAAATGAGCATTTGGGTGGACTATTGCAGACATTCGAGGAATAAGCCCCTCGGTGTGCATACATAAAATCTCTGTCGATCCTGAGAAGAAAGCAGTGGCTCAATCTCTTAGAAGGTTGACACCGCAGTTGAAAGATGTTGTTAAGGAAGAGATCATAAAGATGCTGGAAATGGGAGTCATATTCTCAATCGCTGACAATGAGTGGGTAAGCCCGATTCATGTGGTGCCTAAGAAAGGAGGATTCACTGTCCAACCTAATGAGTTTGACGAATTGATCCCTGTAAAACTAATTACTGGACATCGAGTCTGTATCGACTTCACGCAACTCGAAATGATCATTTTCCCCTACCATTTATCAACCAAATGTTAGAAAGAATAAGCGGTCATGCTTTTTATTGTTTTTTAGATGGATATTGTGGTTACTATCAGATCCATATTGTTCTAGAAGACCGTGAGAAAACAACTTTCACATGTCCCTATGGAACATTTGCTTATAACCGCACGCCCTTCGGACTCTGTAATGCGCCAACTACATTCTTGAGGTGCATGATGTCTTTATTCACGGACATGGTGGAAGGTTTTCTAGAAATATTTATGGATGATTTCTCTGCCTTTGGAGATAACTATGATGAATGCTTGGAAAATTTGAGTAAAGTGCTGAAAAGATGTGAAGAGACCAACCTAGTGCTTAATTGGGAGAAGTGCCATTTCATGGTCACTAAAGGAATTGTGTTGGATCATAGGATTTAAAAGAAAAGAATGG
This sequence comes from Gentiana macrophylla, assembly GCA_026214975.1. Classification (NCBI taxonomy): domain Eukaryota; kingdom Viridiplantae; phylum Streptophyta; class Magnoliopsida; order Gentianales; family Gentianaceae; genus Gentiana; species Gentiana macrophylla. The sequence continues at coordinate 32,210,670 of CM047814.1, forward strand.
AAGTGAACAAGGCTAAGATTGAAGTAATAGAAAAGTTACCACCTCCAACAAACTTAAAGACGCTGCGAGCCTTTCTTGGCCACACATGATTCTATAAGAGGTTCATAAAGGATTTCTCTAAGATTTCTAGACCACTGACCGAATTACTTGCAAATGATGTACCTTTTGTCTTTAGAGAAAAGTGCAAGGAATCACTCAACACATTAAAGCAAATGTTGATAACTGCCCCGATTTTGGTAGCACCAGATTGGTATAAACCTTTCGAGCTAATGTCTGATGCAAGTGATACAACGGTTGGAGCAGCACTGGGCCAGAGAGAGGGTAAAATCTTTAAGCCAATCTATTACGCCAGTCGTACTCTCAATAGTGCCTAGAGGAATTACGCAACCACAAGAGAAGGAACTCTTGGCCGTAATCTTTGCATTTGACAAATTTAGATCTTACCTGGTAGGATCTAAAGTCACGGTTTTCACTAATCATGTAGCCTTGAAGTATCTTCTGACCAAGCAAGACTCCAAGCCGAGATTATTAAGATGGATTCTACTCCGACAGGAGTTTGATGTGGAAATTAAGGATGAAAAAGGGTCTGAGAACCAGGTGGCGATCACCTGTCGAGGCTAACACTGTTGGAAGAAGGACAAACTACTGAGATCTAGGAATATTTTCTAGATGAACAATTATCAATGCAACATTTATTTATCTTTTCTCCATCTTACCCATAATTTATTATCATTCTAACAAACTTTTCATTACTTAACAATCACTACATTAATGATAGTTAATGGACATTTTAGACATTTAATCTTTAAATTTATGACATTCAACTGCTTTCTTAAACTGTACGAAAATATTTAAAATGACTTATATTTTGAGACGAATATAGTACTCCCTCCGTCTCACTTTGTTTGGGACTTTTGGGAACTCATAAAAAATAAGGAGACATCATTTAATGTCTTGTCTACTCATTAAAAACATAGCTCAATTACAATTACATCCTTTTGTGTTCTTCTACATTTTTCAATAAATTGTTATATGAGGTCATTTTAGACATTTAAGAGACAAATTTAAATCTAAACATTAGAAGTGGGACTAATTTTGGGGACATCGTTAAAAGAAATAAATTCTCAAACAAAATGGAGACGGATGAGTAATTGTTTTTGACAACTTATTTTGAAACGGAGGGGTACTAACGTTCATAGACGGCCGATAGCGACTACTCAGTCTACTCATTCCCAACTTCTACAAATTTCCTTCGAAAATTCTTGGGATTTGCAAGACCGCATTTAAGTTACAACTACCTACAAATCCTTTTTTTTTTTTTTTTTTTTGACAAACAACTACCGACAATTTAGATATAAATGTGCCAAAGGAAATTGGAAAAAAAAAAAAAAAAAAAAAAAAAAAAAAAACCACCTCCAACCTATGGATGGCACTTAACATGCCCCATTGTAACGCATAAAAATTTTCCAACCTATATACTCAAACTTAGAATTTCTATTTAAATACATAAATAAAAATCTTTATTTTCTCTCAAAAAAAAAAAAAAAAAAAAAAACTTTAAACTTTTTTTAATGGGTAATGCATATAACACAAAATCATTATTTCATTTAGCCAACAAGACATTAAGTCAGTGGTAATAACTGAGCTTGTTATCCGGAAGTTTCAGATCGAATATCAGTGAAGATAAAAATATGTGTGCGATTGTTTAAAAAATTCATTATTTCAGTTATGTGTTTCTGGCACTAAATAATTTCATAATGAATATATATTATGATAAATTTATAAAAATTTGTTCAAATCTATGATATCAATAATATATTAAAAAATATTGATGCAAACGATATATAAGGAATCTATTTTTTCCTGGTGATAAATCATAAACATATCTCCATTGCAGTTCTCGTTAATAACGGATCTCTCACGAATCTTGGATGATATAATAAGTTTAAATTTGTGAATACACATCAATCCTTGAGATCAAAGACACAAATTTCTATGGACGACACATATGTCTAACGGGTTAAACAGTAATATTTCGATTTTCGGAAAATGGTAGACGTGTCATTTTGTGAGAACGAAATATTATATTTATTTCTTTTTATGGATTTAAAGTTTATAAATGAAATTATTAATTACGGAAAATTAGTGATTTTTGGGATTTAAAAGAATTATTAGGAGTTAATGAGAGGTTTTGTTTTGAAAATAACCATCCCATTAACTAAAGGAGTTACCAAAACAGTAATCAGAATCATTGACATTCAATTTCAACGTTTGAGAGCAAAAGAAAAGACAAAAGAGACTTTTCCAATTATTTCACAAAGTTCTTGACGGATTTCAAATTAGAGTAGAGCAACGGAATCGTGAAGAGACGAAGATCGTTTTGATACTAAAAGCTTTAAGTTTCATCAAGGTATGAAAATAGCACTAAATTTGGTTTTCATCATGTTTGATCATGTTTGGGTTGAAGAAAGTGTGTAATTTGTAGTTCGGAATACTTAGAAACCTTGATCCGAACTAGTTCTTGAATTGGTTGTGGATCAAATAGGTTTTTGGCTTTGTTTTGAGGAAGTGCTTCAGTTGTTTGAAGGCTGCTTTGAAGTTGTGCTTTGATCAAGTAAGAAAATCTTCTCTATTGCCTTAATTTGGTTTGATGAAGTTAGAGTTTTGGGTGTAGGAGTGGTTTGATGCTTGAAACCATGCTTCTTGTTGTTATGCAAGTATATGGTGCTATGTGTGGTTAAAAGTCATGCTTTTCAGCTGTTATAATACTTAGATGGATGTTATTCATGTTTGGAATCGAGTAAGAATCGTAAAAGTGCAGAAAAATCGAGTTAGGGATTTCCTGCTTTGAATGCGTACGCATTGGCTAGCAATGCGCACGCATTGCTGGAACAGAAAGTCAGATTTTCTTACAGAACGCTCAATGCGTACGCATTTATTTGCAATGTGCACGCATTGTTGGAACAGAAAGTTAGATTTTTTTACAGAACGCTCAATGCATACGCATTGATTAGCAATGCGCATGCATTGCTGATACAGGATGGACATATTTATTTTCAGCAGGTAGAATGCGCACACATTTAGGGTAATGCGCATGCATTGTCTGGACAGAGACATCCTGAATGTTTCTGCTTGTTCAATGCGCATGCATTGACCCCAGTTTTGGGGAAAATGTTGTTTTAAACGTTGTTTCTTGATCTAATGACATTAAATAAACATGAACAAGCCTTGATTGAGTTTCTGATGCGTTTACTTCCAGCACCGGATGAATTCTTCACAAGAGATGAAGTTCGGGACCATCGGAAGAACATGATAGGCTTGTGCTTTGATGAATTAGTATTCATCAATGTCTGTGTACATGATTAGGGTGTTGTGTCTAGAGTCTAATTGAGGGGTAAGGCTGTTAAGTGAGTTTTGCCTTGAAAAATACTTAGGTGGCAAGTTAATGATTAATAACCTACATAAATGTATAGCAAAAGACTAAATATCGTAACATTCTTGGTATGGCAATTGTCTATATCGTGATGTGTGGGCGGTCAGATAAAGTGAATAACTCTACTGACCTATAATCGGCTAAATGGTAGAGGGACTTCGCTGAGCGTGTATACTATCGGGTCTTATCCCGTGGCTATTGGTGTGATCCATTAATAGGTTGTAGACGATACCTCGTGGTGGGTAGCACCATGCGTAGTGCCCTTGAATGCCGGTGTAACAAACTTGAGTTAATTTAGAAACTGTTAGTCACAACAAGCTGATGAGCATGAAGCGAACCCTAGAATTGAGTCGGAATCATATATATACCTTAATAATTAATTAAACCTCTTCATGAAACTTAATGAATGCAATAACTTCTGTTTCTTGCTAAGTACCATTGTACTTACCTCAAATACATGTTTGTTTGTGTTTGGGGTTGAGAAGATGAACAGGTTGAGCAGGAGTTCGATGAGGACTTCGAGGATGACATATGAACATGTTTGCTATGCTATGCTAGACTTTTCTTGTTGTTATGAACTATGTTCTAGACTATGTTGTATTTTCCTTTAAAGACTTGTTGCACTTTCTTTTGGAACTCTTGTAAGATAACTTTGTTGTTTTCTTTTAAGACATCGTACGGTTGTAAAGCCTTGCCCGACAATCCCAAAGAAGTAACATCTTCTGTAGGTCAAGTGAGACGCTTGACGCAAGCTAATAAATCACTTTCCACCACCAAACTGTGAAAACCCAGATGCTTGGCTTCCACAAGACCCAAGAAGATAGCCTTGAGCTCCATGAATTCTACTGCCTCACCTGGGTCGAAATGGTATGCCAGTGAAGCCAGAATAACACTGTGAGAATCCCAAAAAAGAATGCTAATACATATTCCCTATTCTACCACTGACGCATCCACATTAAATTTTACCACCCCCTCGGCCGGCTTCTCCCATTTATCCGCAAATTGTTGCCTCGGCACATGCACTTGGTAGGACGCCATAGCCTCCTTGTACTCACTTGATGCCGCCAAAGAATGAGCACACACATCTGAAACATGAATTGATTGTCCATCAAAGATTGCAGAGCATTGAGCCTTCCAAATACCCCATAAAAGCCACACAAACTACGCCGTCTCCTTCATCCCCTCCACCAGTCACATAAATAAATCTGCAAAGGAAGAGGAGTTAAGGTGCTTCTATGCCTCAATAAAGGGAGATGACCTCCAAATTCTATCAGCCAACTCACAATTGGAAAACTTTTGCTTCAACATCTCTAATGCCTCCCCACATGCTAGACAAACACCATCTCCCATTTGTCTATGCAACAAACCGTGTCCAATAGCTAGGTAATCATGCAGGCACCGCTAAAGAAATTGCTGAATGTGTTGCTGCATGGGCAACTGCCAACACACCAGCCAAACCTTTTTTGCCCTCTGCGGATGACGTTGGCCTCAAAACAATAATCGAAGGCCGATAAACGGATAGGCCAAATTGTACCCGTATTTCTCGGTGTAAATTCTTTTCTGTCATAGTGCCAAATCCTTTTATCCGAATGAACTCCTGGAGCAATAGGAGTGGCCAAATTTGCATCGCTTTCCCAATTCCAGAACACTTCCCATACATGAGAAACATCCTAAGCCTGCGTGATAGGGAGAAAAAGGACCGATACCTTAGTATTAGTTATAAGCTCATTTCCAGCATACGGTGTTCGAAAAAAGGGTTGCCTCTCTGTCCAAGCATCATGAATAGAAACACTGAATCACCATATTGCACTCTCCATCTCATCTCACTAATTTGGAGATCCCTACTTTCCAGAATACTATGCCAAATAAACGAAGGTATAGCCCTTAACCGAATTGCTAGGATAACACTGTCACCATAATACTTTGCCCATGGAACCTGTGCTGCCAAAGAAATTGGATGCTTTAGAAGGCGCCATGTCAGCTTAGCCAACAAAGCTAAGTTCAAACACTCTAGATGTCGAAAGCCAACCCCTCTCATATTCTTGAGGAGACATCATGACTCATAATTCTTCCAATGCAATTTCCTCCCATTATCTGTGTCACCCTAAAAAAATCATCTAATTGCCTTCTCCAGCTTCCTATCCAGCGTCGTGGGTAATCTGAAGCACTGCATAATAAACGTAGGAATTGACTAAAAAGTTGAGTTGATGAATACCTTATTTCCTGCCAGTGATGACATCTATCTTTCCGTCCATACACCTTCTTCCAAGTTTTATATTTTAAGAACCCAAACACTTGTCGCTTGTTATGCCTTGTTAAATATGGAAACCGCATGTACTTACCCATCCCAACCCCCAATGGAACTTGAAGTATATTAGAATATGCCTCCACTTCTCCACAACAATGGTATTGGAGAAGAATAAACTCGATTTATGAAAATTAATTGCTTGACCAGAGAGATAGCCCTACATTTGGAATATGTCAACCAGCGCCTCAGTGGCCCTTTCAGGGACCTCGAATAAGATTATATGGTCATACAACAAATGCGATATGGGTACTTCAAATTCATTTCTAAAACATATGCCTCACAACGCACCCTTGCTAACGTAGTAGTTAAGAAATGCCGTAAACCCTTCCGCACAAATGATAAACATGAAGGGTGATAAAGGATGAAGGATTCCCGGGTGGGAATAATATTTCTACTCATCTTACCATGACGCGAAAGGAAGCTGATGTCACACACCGATGCACCAAACCTAAAAAAGAATGTGGTAATCTCATTCGTTCCATAACGCTCTATAAATATTGCCACTCCAATCTATCAAAAGCCTTTTCCTTGTACTACTTCAATGCTGCATGGTTATGACTGCCACACACTCCCTCATTCAATGAGTGGAAAGCCTGAAATGCAATAATTGCATTATTACTAATGAGCCTCCCCGATACAAAACCACTTTGATTTCTAAAGATGACATCGCCAATGACTTTCGTCGACCGGTTTATAATTATCCTAGAAATGAGCTTATATATCGAGTTACATAAGGAAATCGGTCAGAACTCCGCCATAATAATAGGGGTGGCTACCTTCGGAATAAGGGAAATATACGTCTCATTCAGCCGACCCAGGTCAACTCCATTATTCAGGACATCCAGAACCTTGTGCAGAACATCATCGCCCAATATGACCCAATATTTCGCCAAAAAAAAAAACCTGCATGCCATCTGGCCCTGTCACGATCCTTCAGGTAACTATTTCAGAGCAACAGTAACCTCCTCCCTCGTGAGCATATCATATAAAATTGTTGTTGACTAACCTCCAACTCTGTGAACTGAAAATCATCAAGATCAATGAATGTCCCATTAGATGAATAAATATTGAAAAAATAGTCCACCACCACCCATTCCATGTCTTCCTGTTCCACCTACGGCACACCCTATGATCCTCAAGTAAAAGATGAACACAATTTCCTTTTCTTCTTGACGTCTCCTTGTGGTGAAAATATTGTGTATTCAAATCTATAGAAACAAGACATTCTGTTCTACCCCTTCGGTGCCAATATTCCTCATCCATTGTCCGCCAGTCATCAATTTGTTGAAGCAATGTTCATTCGTGCTGAATCGTGTAACTAGAAGATTCGCACAAAATCCATAACTCCTCATCTTTCTTATATATGCGCTTACCAATCTGACCATGTCTCTACGAACTCTATGACTTCAAATCCCTACGGACTTGTGTAACATGCCTAATAAGAGAGGCGGGCCCTAAAATAGTACCATTTTTCCATGATGCCCAAAAACAGTCCTCAAACTCCTGATCCTTAATCTAGAATGGGTCATAACATGGTATTGAAACCTATTTCACGTCGCATATATCAAAGGGATTAACTGCAAAATAAGAATAGGGACATGATCGACTTAAATCTCAATAAATGATAGACAACATGCAAGGGAAAGAGAGATCTCAACTCTAAATTGGCCACACCCTTATCTAAACGAACTCGAGTTGCTGCACCGTCAACACGTTTGTACCATGTAAAAGATGCTCTGACAAACCCCAGTTCTGTCAGCCCACAGTCCACTAACGCATTTTAAAAGGCATCAAGTGGAGAAATTGAAGATACAAATGCCAAGTAAAAACCTTGATCATCCGGCTAGACATCCTCTACACAAGGTGGTGAACCCCCAAGCCTACTCCAAGATCCATCATCATTGAGATCTAAGAAGATCTAATATTCTTTCAACATTCTAAGTATTTTGTAGGTCCTAGAGAAAGGCAGAACAAGGGTTTGGAGGGGGGGGGTTGAATGACCTTGTTCACAAGATTTAAAAGTTAATCTTTTTAAATCTATTATGCAGCAGAAAATACTTTCTAAATATGTTATTCAAAGAGTGTAAAGCACACACAAAAAGTAATAAAGTACATAAAAGAAATGCGTAAGTAAGTGCAGAAAGTAATGTGCGGAAATATAAAGAACACAAAGTTAGAGAGGTTCGAGGTTGTGTAATCCTCTAATCCTCTCTTCTCCTGTGATGATCGGAAGAATTCACTATTGTAGTTTACAATAATACAATAGATTGACAATCCTTCAAATCTCCTAGTTGGCTCACTATCTGAGTGACTACTCCCTGGCAATTCACAATTGTTTCAGCAGTTCCACTCTCTATTGTTCCTTCAGATGCCCTTTCAACAGCTATCACAAACTCCACAATTCCTTGACAGATTAGATTTGCTTCAATTGCTTCAGTCCTTCAAAGTAGACTGCTTCTTCACTGATAAGATGAACCTCTTGAAGAGATTGGCATGATTTGAATCAAAGATTCATGATTTTCAAGTTCATACTTGATCTAACAATGAAGTCCTTAAGTATTATGAGACTTGTATATTTCTGGATATGGCTTTGCGATTCAGAGAGTGAGAAAGCATTTTGATATGTCTAAATCGTAATGCCACATGTGGATCCTCGGCCCTAACCTTCCTAGCCACCAGGCTAGAAGACAAGGCCTGCGGGAACGGCGTCCGCAATGACACAACTCAGATTGGGATCGCCGGCCAAAGGTCACCACTAAGAGCCTCCAACCATGTGAGGTCATTAGAAGGATAGGGGGCCGGTCCACGACCCTGGAAGAGTGAGGTCCATCAGAGACCACAAGAGCCTATGAAGAAGTAAGCAAGGAATCAGCCAGGAGACAAGACAAACGGCATGCGACTACACCCTTGGCGACCTAATATATGTTCGGCGCCGCATCGCGGGGATATCGTACTTATTTGTATGTAGGTTAAACCCTAGATTCTCCTCCTTCCTATATAGGGCTCTATGTAACCATTGAAGAGGGGCACAATAAGAAAAAAACAAGGCAAACTATGCCATAATATATACTCTCTCCATAGCTCTTACTTTTTACCACACCACCGCCATGCACCACTGGCTTGCATCATTCACATACACTTTCTATAGCCAGATATCCACCATATAAACTGAAGGATGTAGGTTCTTAGATCTAAACGAGTTAGATCTATGCGCAGCGGATGGATCACGACTTATATGACACAATTCATAATTAAAGGACGTAAACAACTACAAGGGGGTTTAATATCATGTTACCAATAACGGGAAGAGAAGCCTTGATCTTCCGATGTGTTCTCCAAACGGCGGTTGGTGGACACCCTTCTTGATACACGAACCTCCTTGATATGCAACACCAAGAAAAACTCAAAGTTTTTCTTCTTCCAAAAACCCTAGGCAAGAAAAACTAATTTTTCTCTCCCTTTTTATCATAGTGGTCGAAATTCGCCTTGCAATTTCCCTTTGGAATAACTCTCCTTTTATAGGAGAGTAAATCCTTGGCCTCCAAGTATTAATTAATTAAATAAATAATTAATTAAACAAAATAAAAGGATATTTTCCTTAATGACTAATTGTGACATTTATTGACCAATAGGAAATCAAATAACAAGTCATCCAACCAATCATATAACAAGAATATCTTTTATTTTCCACATCACAAAAATTAATTCTTGTGATAAATAATGAATATGAGGCGCCACTTTTAGGGTATAAAAAGCCCACATGAAATGTCTTTTATGTGTATTATATTATTTAGCCCAACTAAATAATATCCATGCATATCAATTAATTAGCCCAAAGAAATTAATTATCTTTGAGGCCCAAATAACAAGATTATTAGTCCGAATTACGAAGCCACATCGGGGACCATGGACCTATAAACCAGTAGCTCAATAATTAATTATTCATCGAACATAATAAGTACATTAATTATTAATTCGGGATTACGCCACCATAAACCCGAAAGCTCGAACTCTACCAATTATAGATGTATACTTATACTCAACCCATAGAGTGAATAAGCGTCCATTGATATAATCACTACATACGGATTAACCCCATAGATGTCCATTACGAGTGGGAGGTCTCCGTGAACCCGACTCAGAATATCTTATCCTTATTTACCATTAACCCACGATGATCAATTAGTACACATATCGACTAGTAGCTAATTAGTCAAATGTGAACTCCGGGATCGATCACTTTCTTAGGGCTAACAAATAAGGGGATTGTCTCTCTACTTCCCCGAGGAAGGAATGGATTCCATGTCGTGAAAATCAAAACTACTCACTCATCCGGAGATAGTGCCAATGAGAAGTGGCTTGGAACACATTATTTAAGTGAACCGTAACTAACACATCAAACACTACCCGGGACAAGCAAAGCACCTCGTGATCACCTCAGGATTAAGGTTGATCCATATATGATCATCTAATGATTTAATAAGATTCCTCGATTACGGAATTATACCGAGAAATTCAGATTAAATCGGTCGATCTATATGAATGCCATCATATATAAATGCCCCACGTAGGTACCCTCTACCGAGCAGTCCGGATAAGACTATCACACCCTAAGGTGTTAGGCGCATTATTGGTGTTTTAATCAAGAGACCCTAAACTCGATTAAGTTCACCACGGACTAACAGATTTAAGTATATCACCATTAACTCAATCCTCACGTGCATGCCATACACTTTGAGTTAAGCGGTTACATACTTATATACTTAGGGTTTGCATGAAATGACAAGTAACGATTGTTTTTAGAGCACACCCTTTCTTATCTTATTCACAACACTCTCCCACTTGCTCTAAAAGCAGTTGAGATATATCCTCAATGTATTATTTACAAGCACAAAGCAAGTAATAAGGTGAGATAAAATCTCATCATCCATTGTTAAAAACAATTACACAAATTGTGTTTCTAAGGGAGTGGAATGTTTATCGGGGCACTACACTAAACTAACAATCTCCCATCTTGCATGAAGTGACAAGTAACGATTGTTTTAGAGCACACCCTTTCTTATCTTATTCACAACACTCTCCCACTTGCTCTCACAAAAGCAATTGAAAAGGTTGAGATATATCCTCAATGCCGTACCCTCCAAGCACTCGACCTGGTACATCATCGATCAAGTTAGGTTGTCGGCTAAAAAAGCGATCTTTAGGATCATAAACGTCGCCGTCCATCTAATCGAGCGGTACTCTCTCAATATGCTTTTGACCTCACACTCTCTCGATCGATTTGGTCGAGAAGATCCTTCTAAGCTATCACTTCACTATTTTCACAATGAAGTGATATCGACTCAATAACTAACAGACACAGGATTGCTCCCGGATCGTAAAGGAAATTCCTAAGCCATATCACCACTCTAGCTGCTCCGAAAGCTGCTACGTATCCGATTAACTAAAATCGAATCGGCGATTCTGGATTTCTCCAGACTATAGCTCCATCACAATGATTAAACACGGAGTCCGAGATCGTCCCAACGATCATCCTTAATCTGACTATAAGTCAGAATCAGTGTAGTCAACCATATTCAAGTTTGCACCCGAATATACAAGCACATTATTCCTCGTTCTTCAAAAATACTTGAGGATGTACTAAAACCGCTATTCAATGCTCGATTCTGAGATTTGACTATTATTGACTTGTGACAACCTGACTTGCCGTTATCCAAGAGAGACTCTATCCCATTTTCTCTTTAACCGAAGATTTAGAGAATCATTCCTGAGAGGTAGGGTAGGACTACTCTCGATGAATGTTGCATACGTATATGCATGATCATCTTATCCAATAAGATAGGTGGGATAGCCAATGACTCATTCTCATGAATTTGACCGAATCAAATTCTTAGAATATAGTCCAATTCTCTCATCCAGAGAATCTTGGCGTGTCAGTTTCCGACTTCAGATAGCACACCCATGTTGTTTCCAACCGTTTCAGTGTTATCATTCATGAACACTAATACTACTACTTTACCAATATTGATATCCATTCTACAAAAGACTTATTAATATTTTGGTCAAGTCCACATATTTTAAAACATGTGACTTTTAAATGACCGAGAGGTTCTCTTAAATCCACAAAGGATATAAGCCATGGCAAAGCTTCCTACCAATGGTTCTTTCGAATAAATTAAGATATCGTTAGTCTCGCAAAAAAGGTATTAGGGAATCACCCCTATCTTTACGCTTTGTAACGAATCCGTTATTCATTCTTAGCTAAAACCCTTCATTACGAATGAATTGATTCCGTTGTTCGGCAAGAAAGTCTCATGGAATCACCCCTATTTTTTTGCTTTTTAACAAAATCCAGCAAGATTGAGTGGTGAGAGAGTTCAAGGTGCAGTTAACTCTCTACTTGTCGAGGGAATCACCCCTATACCACTCAACTTTGTATTTGAAAGTTTAAACTTTCCTATTCATTCGACTCTTTTCCGTGTAGATCCAATTGCTCCCACTTGGGCCCGAGGCACTCGGTGGTTCTACAAGTGGTGAACATTTGGAGTACCAAAACTCCATTCACAGGGTTAAGGTTTTCAAACCAACCTCTGTGATCAGAATCCTATACAGCCCACCAAGAGCCATAGGTCATCAATCACCCCAGCAGATTGTAAAGTCCACAAAACCACAATGGGTCAATGGTTAAACCATACTCCCACTGTGTCTTGGGTGGATTGATATTCTGATCTAGTAGTATTTATCAGTGTACTCACCAACAAATGATGTTGGACGTGGTCTGATTAAATCAGATAGTAACTACCTTTGGGTAACCGTACTCCAAGGTTTAAGGATGTTACTTATAGATTCTATCAGAAGGCTTGTGACAGTTCAACCGTCACTTTCTGATCACAAGAATCTTATAACCAACCTTTACTCATCTCATTAAGATATTTCACGAACATTCACAATCTGAACGTATGCGCAAAATCTCCAGTCCTACCTTTAAGCATTAAATGCTAAATGCCTACATTTACGGAAGTGGTGTGAACCGAATTCACTCCTTATCTATAAATTCACAAGCATCTTCTAGGTAGACTTCTCGGTTTACATAATAATGTTAACCGTCATTTTGCAACGAATTATCTTAATCGAGTTTAGCAGTGTATTGTAGCATATCAATAACTATATAGGGCAAGTTTATGGTTTCTTCCTCAGTGAGAAACATTCCATTAGGAGGCAGGCCGAGCATCAGTCCCAAGACTATGCGATAGCCTATTTCTGAGTATGGAATACTCTATTCTCTGCTAAAATCAGAGACTCCTCCTCGTATTCTTTCGATAAACTAACCAGCGTTTTGAGTAGTTATCAGACAGAATGTCACCACTCAAAAATCTCCCACTAGCTTGTATCTCTCACTAGACCCGAAGGTAGGGCGAACAAGCTATGTTACCCTTCAAATCTATTACCCTTTCCCGATTGAAAGGAAACTTAGTCATTGTTCCTTTGAGATAGTTTTCCTAGACTGGGAGATAGGAATCACCCTTAGCCAGTCGTGAGGTCTTTTCTCTAGGATATATGCACTAATTAATAGATATTGAAAGGTTGTTTATCTTAATATGGAAACCTTTTACCTATAATAGTTTAAGGCGTGTTACTTATACATTTTCAAAGCATTTCTTAGTGGTTCTGACTTTATCAAACAAAAGTCCGAGTCTCGGATTCTTACTACAAATGTCATATTCACTTTCTATGAGGCAACAATATATCGAGTTGAAAGTGAATCCATTTGCTTCAATGAATCTGAAAAATAGAAAAATAAATTTTCCTGTGATATTCAAGGATAGAATCCGAAATTCATTTCCTTATATTACTCCCACTATTTTAGCTGAAATTACTGCCCGTTGTTACTCTATTAATCGTTAATGCACAGCTTCCTTGTTCTTCCAAAGAACTAAGCTACCAAGTCAAGTTGCTCGGTTAAGAAAGTCGCTAAGGATTCATTGGTTAGTGATCCAAAATCACTTTCCTTATCCTATACTTTTTTTTTTATTTTTTTAATTAATATTTCGGTTTAGCCTCAAACTTAGTTTAGATGATTTACACTTGTAGACATTCTTTCCCATTCTTGACTTTCCTTAAAAGGAAATAGCCTTGAACTAGCAGTTCATTTGAGTAGACACTACTCGTGAAGCGTGGGATGTCTAATGAAAGCGTTACCAGTGGGACTAATTTTCTAATAAATTAGAAAAACATAAGATAAAAGCTCCCACTAGTTTATCGGTTCCAAATACCGCCTAACTAGCGACACTTAAATTTATGATTCTCCAATTTTCTTTTAGAAAATTTCTCGTGTAGACACTACACAATTAAAATTCACTAGAAGAATTTTGTTGTCCCAATCATCTTTCAAACTAACTATGGTTGTCTTTCGTTCAACACAGAGTGACAAAGAAAGTGACATACTTGTTTACGTCACTTAAGTCTTGAAGGCTCAAAAAAATATCTCTTCCGAAAAATTAATCGCATGTGAGATTAATAGGTACAACGTTCTAGTTACTAACCACTTTTAACGAAGTCATTACTAGTCAATTTTACACTAGTGAGTCTAGCACCTTAGAGAGATATATATAACGCTTGTAAATAAAATTGTGAGAATAAATCCAAATCATACACTACTAATAAATTTTAGGAACATAAACTAAGTACTTATAGTCTATCCTACCGTTCCAAGGATTTAATCTAATGCCTCAGTGCGCCTTAGGGTAGGTCAAAGAGGTTTCGATTAATATTGAAGATCAGATTGAGAATCGAACATCTCATTTGTGATCGTCAATCACCTTTCCTTTTCAGCCAAGGTACTACCAAAAATACCCTTTATGAGTGTGACCTCTGTCTCAGATTTTTAGGTAGACCCCGAGTGTGTGCCTTAGTGGTCGGTCGGTGACCCGACGAGTACCCAAAATCCTATCCTTTGGAGACCAAGCCTTGAATTTTGATAGCGGTGAAGGCCTTCCTTAGGGGCGAAATCAAAGCCGGCACAAGGCGTCACCATTCTCTCACGTTGCTTGTGTCACTTGATAGAGGCCGTGGGGTCGGCCGTCGCCTCCCGCTCCCACTCAATATTTTGAAAAAGTGGTGGGTTTATCGATCACGTTTTTGGACTTGATGTTACATTAAGAAACAATAAATCATAGGCCCGAATGTTGTCGGTTATGTGGGCTAGCCCACCCGACCTATTCGTTACAACATATGTGGCCGTCGGACGGGTCAAGGCTAGGAGAGCTCCGTTGAGCCGTAGTGGCTCTTCGGATGGCTCAATATTGCCGGACCCGTGCAAAGCGCCACACGCGGGGAGGTGAAGTCGATTGAGCCGTAGCTCTCGTTGACCACCCAACCGTGGTTAAACCACTTTCGAAACTGTATGCCCATGATTATCCAATCCTTAAACATCAAACATTCACGTAGAAACTACGGAACAAAAACGTAATCTCGTCTTAGGTAAGGTTGAATTCACCGAGAATCAACACCTTAACCACGAGGTTTGGGATTTTACTCCTTATGCTTTCGCAGAGTGGGATTCACCGAGAATCCATCACCCAACCTCGACGATTGAAAAACCCGTGTTCCTCGGTTTTTACCTAATTAGTTTTCGATTAATATCAAACAATTAATTAAAACTAATCGTGTGTTTTATACATGCCTAACTAATTCCTCGAATTAATTTCTACATGTATGCATATGGAGTGGAATTCATGATATGATGCATGTCATGGAAATTTTCGGTTCTACTCATACAATCTACACATGTATACTAGTGCGGAAAATAAACACCGAGATGGACCGTTGGCACCCCGTAACTAATCTATTCGAAAATAAATTAAAACCCTAATCTGCATAAAAGCTGTTTAGAATCTTCGACGATCGGCATATCAAGCGAACTCGGATCCGGACGAAACTTTCCAGATCTGATCTTCATTCTTCGGAATTCAATATGGACGGTCGGATCGGAGCTTTGACTTGTCAATATTCCTCGAGTGAGCCGCCCAACTTGCTGCTGAAGCAGACTACTTCAGCAGCGCATCATTTACTTCCGAGGCTGATCGGGGATAAAGATGAATCGATCGTCCTGAAAATTTTATCTCACGTCCAAAACTCCATGATTATCGATCTGACTGGTCGGATATTCGTTTCAACGGTCCAATACTTTCCAGAAAATCGAGGAAGTCACAGTTAGGGTTTCTGTGAATCATGCGTTTTTCTGTTACAGCTGCCTCTTCTAATCAATGAACGGACATTCAAACGGACTCTGATCGACGCCAAAACTTTCGGGATTGTTCATCAACTTCCAATCTTGATTCTGACCGCAGGGAGCTTCGTTTTAACGGCTTAAACAACGGAAAAAACGAAAAGACTAAACAGCTAGTGTACAGATCTATTTTCTGGAAATTAAACTTGCAATAAAAATAAATTACATAATTTCATATACTCATGTAAACGAAATTTTCATCGTTTATATGAGTTTACAATAGATCTAACGGGTAAACAGTGTCAACCCCCAATCCATCTCTTCAACCATAACAATTTATCACTATCAATGCATAAAACAATAAATAAGATTTACTTACATGTAATTCCACTCCTTTAAGTCGTTTAATTACGATTATGACTATATAAATCGTGGAACCTTGCTCGCTACCACATGAAGGATGCAGGTTCTTAGATCTAAACGAGTTAGATCTATGGCGCAGCGGATGGATCACGACTTATATGACACAATTCATAATTAAAGGACGTAAACAACTACAAGGGGGTTTAAGATCATGTTACCAATAACAGGAAGAGAAGTCTTGATCTTCCGATGTGTTCTCCAAACGGCTGTTGGTGGACACCCTTCTTGATACACGAACCTCCTTGATATGCAACACCAAGAAATAGTTTTTCTTCTTCCAAAAACCCTAGGCAAGAAAAACTAATTTTTCTCTCCCTTTTTATCATAGTGGTTGAAATTTGCCTTGCAATTTCCCTTGGAATAACTCTCCTTTTATAGGAGAGTAAATCATTGGCCTCCAAGTATTAATTAATTAAATAAATAATTAATTAAACAAAATAAAAGGATATTTTCCTTAATGACTAATTGTGACATGTATTGACCAATAGGAAATCAAATAACAAGTCATCCAACCAATCATATAACAAGAATATCTTTTATTTTCCACATCACAAAAATTAATTCTTGTGATAAATAATGAATATGAGGCGCCACTTTTAGGGTATAAAAAGCCCACATGAAATTTCTTTTATGTGTATTATATTATTTAGCCCTACTAAATAATATCCATGCATATCAATTAATTAGCCCAGCCAATTAATTATCACTGAGGCCCAAATAACAAGATTATTAGTCCGAATTACATAAGCCACATTGGGGACCATGGACCTATAACCAGTAGCTCCAATAATTAAATATTTATCGAACAGAATAAGTACATTAATTATTAATTCCGGGATTACGCCACCATAAACCCGAAACTGAACTCTACCGATTATAGATGTATACTTATACTCAACCCATAGAGTGAATAAGCGTCCATTGATATAATCACTACATACGGATTAGCCCTCCATAGACTATCCATTCTGAGTGGGAGGTCTCCGTGAACCCGACTCAGAATATCTTATCCTTATTTACCATTAACCCCCTGATAATCAATTAGTACACATATCTGACTAGTAGCTAATTAGTCAAATGTGAACTCCCGGGATCGATCACTTTCTTAGGGCTAACAAATAAGGGGACTGTCTCTCTACTTCCCACAGGAAGGAATGGATTCCATGTCTGCGTGAAAATCGAACTACTCACTCATCCGGAGATAGTGCCAATGAGAAGTGGCTTGGAACACATTATTTAAGTGAACCGTAACTAACACATCAAACACTACCCGGGACAAGCAGCGACACGTGATCACCTCGGGATTAAGGTTGATCCATATATGATCATCTAATGATTTAATAAGATTCCTCGATTACGGAATTATATCGAGAAATTCAGATTAAATCGGTCCGAATTCTATATGAATGCCATCATATATAAATGCCCCACGTAGGTACCCTCTACCGACAATCCGGATAAGACTATCACACCCTAAGGTGTTTCAGGCGATTATTGGTGTTTTAATCAAGAGACCCTAAACTCGATTAAGTTCACCACGGACTAATGATTTAAGTATATCACCACTAACTCAATCCTCACGTGTATACCATACACCGAGTTAAGCGATGTTATCTTGATATACTTAGGGGTTTGCGTTGATGTATTATTTACAAGCACAAAGCAAGTAATAAGGTGAGATAAAATCTGACATCCATTGTTAAAAACAATTACACAAATTGTATTTCGGGCACTACACCTAACAATCTCCCACTTGCATGAAATGACAAGTAACGATTGTTTTTAGAGCACAGCCTTTCTTATCTTATTCACAACATAAACCACCGCTATACAACTATGATATTAACAACGTTTTCATATTTGATCAGGATTTTCTTGTTTTTCACTTGTGTTCTTGTTGTTCCTCTTGTTTTGATCAAGCCTCCAATTTATAGCCTTGAATCCTTGGGATTTTCAATTTTCCGTCTATTAACTATTTACTTCTGGGAATTTATTTCCTTGATTTCTCCTTATTTGATTCCCATGATTCTTGTAATCTTAGTCTCTAAATTTATTCTCCAAAGTTCTTCCTTGATTTCCATCCTTGATTTTCTCTGAATTAATTCCTTTGTTGTTCCTGAATTCATCAGGCTTTATTCAAATATTTGCCTAGCCTTAGACTTAGTTAGCTGCCTTCACTTTACTTGGCTGACTTGTACTTGACTGACTGTAATATTGTGCTGAATCCCTCTCTGCTGATCGTTATATGTTGATTTCAGTAAGATGATTTGTTTGACTTATCTCTGAACCTTAATTTGGTGGGGTCAAAGTACACCATTTATAAGAATATCATTTCATCACTTATACTTAGGTTTATCGAAGGTCATCACAGATTTTCTTGGTTGTAAACCAGTCCATAGATCTTCTTTATTGAGTCTGGATCCTCAGTCTTCTACTCAGCTGATTCTTGATATGTCTTCACTTCACTGAGCTAACCTACCAGACTATATATACAATTCTTAGTCTGACAAACCTATATAAAGTCAGACTTCTAGTAAGCATATACACAAGATTGATTCTAGACTAATTTCCGGCTCCTATAACAGCTGGTTAGGCCATCATCAAAACTATAAAATGTTCCCAACATATTTTTTGTGAGAGAAAAACCATTTCCCCAAACCCGAAGAGGCACCTTATTTAATATTGGAAACATTAGGTTTAACTCTTGGTGTAAGCATTTCTTTTATAGACATAATTAGGGCATAAGAAAGATTTAGATCCTTTAATCAGCCTTAGCCCTTAAATGGGATTTTTAAACCATTAAGCTTTTACATAATCCTATTAAGTGATAAGCCCATAAGAATCCAGGGGAGGAGTGCTTCCAATGTAATTTACGAGAACACTAGTCAGGGAAAATTACCTATATATAGAAGATCAAGTGATTCGAGTGTCCAACCAAATACTGAAAATACAGTACCCGAATCGGGATACGAATCATGAAAACCCGACCCAAAAGTTTTTTGGTTCCCGCCGAGGCAAGGAGCACTGCCGTTGAGATAGGCATGATTTTGTTTTTTCAATCACCGACTTCGAATCAGATTCTCAACACCGATCAAGTCACTCGATCATGTACAACGAAAACATCAAATTACAATTTGATTTTGAATTTTCCATTAACTAAAACACATAATCAATTAACTTAAACTATAAGAAGGTTTAGAGATTATACCGAACCGATGAGATGCCTCATTATTGAGGATTGTATCTCCAAGCGACGATTGGTGGACGTCTATCCCGTTCTGAACCTCCTTGAATATGCTCAAGAAAAACCCTATGTTTTCCTTTTACCAATGGCCAAGACAAGAAAGCTGATTTTTATCTTATTTTGCTGTCAAAATTGGCGAGTGTATTGTATGTCAATGTATTGGGATAAACTCTCTTTATATAGCGTAATAACAACAATAGAGTTTTTCCTACACATAAGTTATCTTTTCCTTTAAGAAAACAGAAAAATTTTACCAATAAGAAAACAAATTTCTTGTGAACAATTATTTGACAAATAAATGTTTATATTCCACATTATTAAGTAAGAGAAACATTCTTTACCCAAAATTCAAGATTTGTGGTGCCATTTGTGCCATAAGATTAATATAAATGTATTTTCAAATTTACATATATTTTAACGAATAGATAATAAATCGTACATTGATTAATTAGTCCATCTATTTAATATTATCAAGATCCCAAAATACGAGAATTCACTCAGTGTTAGAATTCAACCAACGGACCATGAACCTATAACCCGTTGCTTTAGTAAATTGAATAAAATATTTATCGAACAAAATATTTCTATTGAACATATTAATTCTAGAATTACACCACTATAAATGTGAAACTGAACTCTATCGATTGTAGATATTTCTTATTCTCAATATTTTTGAGTTTCTTGAGTGTCCATTGACATAATAATTTCACACATACTAGCACTCAATAGACCATCCGAAATGAAGTAGGAAGATTTCCATAAACCTTCTTCATTACCTCTTATCCTTATTTACCATTGACCCACTACCGATCAATTAGTTCATAACAAATACGAACTCTCGGGATTGATTAGTTTCTAGGGTTAACAAACAAATGGATTGTCTTTCTACTTCCCGTGGGATGGAATGAATTTTATATATGTGAAACACATTTCTAGCTACTCATACCTGAATAGTGCCAACGTGAAAGTGATCAGATTGTGCCACTTAGCAATCCTTAATGAACACCAAACCCTTTGTTGTAACAAGAAGGAGTCTGCAATCACTTCATGATTAAGGTTAATCCATATTTGACCATCTTGTGAATTAGTAAGATTTCTCCATCACTGAATTATATAAGAAATACAGATTAAATGTTGGAATAGTGTCCTAAACCCAATCAGGTTGGACCGGATCTGACCGAGTCGGATCATTTCTACTATTTCTTTATGTTTGTACATACATAAAATGACTTTTATGTTGTCGTATATATGTTCTTTTAAAGAAACACTTATGAATTGTTATGTGATAACGTCCTTAGTATTAAACTGTGATAGAGAAACTATGATAGGCGATTATGGTTGATGAGATCTCTAATCACTTTAATAAGTTTGATACTTAAATGTCTCTTAGGTGATGTACCATTAAACATGGCATTGATAGTACGAACATACTAGCATGTATTTGATGTCTTCTGTCTTTAAGGGCAAGGATAGATCTCGTCTATCAAAATGTAGAGACACTTGGACTGTACATGGACGTGTATTAGAGAATGCGTACGTTAGACTGACCCACTTATATTAAGTGTCGCACTATATGGCAGTTGTGTAATATCCTTTAGACCGGAGTCTTCATGGCATCACGGTGTGGATTGTCATGCTTTGACACTATTCAGGTTTCCCCTAGCCACGAGGCGATCATACGGTAGTGATTGGGTGTGATACTGAAGCATGCAGAGTGTACATGTTTGGTCGTCTGGGAATTGCGTACCCTATCAGTAGGGGTGAATATCCAAAAGGGCCTTCTTATAAGGAATGTCTTACTCTCGTGAATCATTGCAAAGTGGAAGTAAATAAGTTACTTCAAGAGAGCTTGATATCCAGATTATAAGATACAGTTGTTAATGTTTGAGACTCGACGTACAACCCTATGGATATTATTACAGCGATAGGATTGCAAGTTACACGGTAACTGTTTCACATGAAGGGTAGTAGTCATTGCATTTGACTCTTCCGATGCTTGGGGGTCACGGTGTGTTGCTAGACGCTATCCCGTGATCATTAGGCATGAAGGGCATTTTCGTAATTTGCACTTTGTGTCTACGGCCAACATATTCGGAAGTCTATCGGGTCACACACATATGAACTTCTAGCTGGATTAAAATGTGGTTATAGTTGATAACCAAATAAGGAAAGTTTATCTCGAGATTATAAAGGTTATAGTGGTAAATTAATATGGTGGTATTTATTTATTATGAATAAATATAATACAAGATATTAATTATATTGATTAATATATATATATATATATATATATATATATATATATATATATATATATTAACACAATTAATGAACGTTTATCTGGCAGGTCATCTAGAACACTTTGACCATCCCTTCTCCACCCCTTGATGAATAACTTAACATTAAGGTTTCAGGAGATTAAGGAATAACTTAACATTAATATTAACACGGGGGGATTTTATTATTCAATCTATAACTGCAGCCGCCGGCCCAAGGGGGGTGTACAGCTCCTCCCCCCTACAGGCTGAGCAACCATTCATCTAGGCTACCCTCTGCAAAACGAAGGAATATTATTTTTTAGAGATAGAGAGAGAGAGTCAGAAGGAAGAACAGTATTTTTCAACTTCTTTACTACTATGGTTTTGTGGAGGAAAGAATGGCCTTTTATAGTGCCCCTTCATTTCCGATTTTGATTTTTAATCTCAGTCTTACACGTGGCAAAACCATATAATATTACGGTTTTGCCCGCCATGTGTCACTTTCTAGTCATGAGGTGAAGGGGGTAGGCCGTAGGCGTGACGAAGCCGCTCATGACCCTTCTTCTTCCTCTTCTTCACTGTTAATGTCATATATATATATATATATATATATATATATATATATATATATATATATATATATATGTGGCCAACACGTGAATTGGTAAATAATGTGGCCAACACGTGAATTGGCAATGGATTTGGCGCAATTTATTGTGTATAAGATACATTTGGTTTGTGCAATTTAATTAATAAGATTACCATAATATTAATATTAGATATTAATTGATTTTGGTTAATTAATTTATGGTAATAAGAGAAATATAGTCAATATAATATATTGACAATATATTGGAGATATTTAAAATAAGATATTGAATATTAATGAGATAAATCAATCAAATATATTTTCCTTATTTTATTGGGAAAATATTTTCTTCTCCTCCACACCTATATGGGGTGCCCCTCTCACTATAAATAAGAGGTGGGTGTCAAGCTCTTTTGTATCATCACAATTCCAAGAGCTAATAGTTCTTGTGTAAAATAAAGATAATCCTATTGAGAGTTGGAGAGAGGGGAAAAATGCCGGTCTAGCAACCGGAGTTTTTCCAATAGCAAATCCATGATGGGATTCCGGTGGGCTGTTCGTGTGGACTAGCGGTAGAGGTCGAACGCTTGGGCGGCTCTATGCAGAACTACTCTCCTTAGACGGTCAAAGCGTCAATCTTTTAGATCAAGCAAGGTAACAACCGTCTTTAGTTTATTTGTTTATTGCTTAAACGAAGTCGATCCTGTTTAAAGGAAATAATTTTTGAATTCCGCTGCGTTCCCGCGTAGATTTCCTAACAGTGGTAGCAGAGCGCCAGCTTCGAGCTTAAGCAATAAGTATGTTATTTTGCGTAGTTAATTTTATCGTTTAAATCACATAATTAAAAGATGAAAGATTTTTTATTCGCAAAATTGATACATGAAAAGAAAAAAAAAACGAGATCGGGTGGTGCTTGGCCCACTGGCGGCGGCTGGTCGGCTGCGGCAGGGCAACCTGCTGCCGGCGTCGGTTGACCGGTCAATGCTGGCGGATCTCCTATATTTTGTTTTATGTATTTTGTGATTCAATATGGTTAATAGTTGTGATTGATAATTCCTGCATTGTTTAGTTGTGTCATGTGGGTAACCAATGGTTCAAATAGTTTGGGACATTGGGATGCCACATGACACTAAAATAATAATGGCATTTCCAAACTTTGTTTGGAATAGGCCTAGCCCCTTTCCAAATATTTGATTTGGGAAAAGGCCTAGGCCACTTTCAAAATTTTGATTTTGGAAAGTAGCCAGGCATATTAACCAAAATATTGGTCTTTATAAATTTTGTTTGGAATAGGCGTAGGCATTTTTCAAAATATTTGATTTTGGAAAAGGTCTAGGTCCAGGCCCTTTTCAAAAATTTTGATTTTGGAACGGGCCAAGAGAGATGCCTTTTGGTTTAGGAAACCAAAGACATCCCTTTTGATTAGGAATCAAAAGGAAAGAAACAAAAGAGACTTAATTTCAATTTTGATTTATTTTAGAATAGTTCTAATTAATTAAAATTGATATTAGAATCGTTTAAAATTAATCGTTAATTTTATTTCGGCTAAAATCATTTAATTAATTAAATGTTAATTAGTTAATTGATTGGATAAAATTATTTAATAGATTAAATGTTAATTGATTAATTAAGACGCAAGTAGTTAAATGTTAGTTTATCTTTTTCATAAGATGTTATTGTATGGATTAGATATAGTAGATATAATATGATTATATGGACCCCGATTGATCATGGACTCGACCGATAGGATAGATGTGAATGATTTAATTTTTCTGTTCGTTTAAAAATTGTCCTAGGCCGTTATGAAGAACGTGACCTAGTTTATTTTCTGCATTTATCCCATTCCCATTAGCTCCCCTCGTGTGCATCGGGTGTATTTATTTTATTAGATAGAATTAAATGTAACAAGAATAGAGCAGAAGATGGAGACCAAAGAAAGAATAATAAATATCCCATTGGAGATGGCGCATTAAAGATCGTATTGGCGGTTGCAGCTACCCTTAGATTGTTACCCGCGGTTTCGTCAGTTTGTATTTGAAACCGCACCTAGGAAAAGTCCATGATCATACTAGTTACTTTACGCATTTATTTATTTTGTGCTTGTATGTATTTTATATGATACGATAGATGCATAACTAGGCACGATCTAGATGAATGTGTAGGATTTATGTCTATAGAGATAGATATACTTGATGAGACCGTAATTAAAATTAATTAAGTGAATTAATTTACATAAATACTTCCACCTCAAAAGAATCAACTCGCAATTGTGTCCCCATGTTATAATGACGGTGAAGAGCCCTTGTTCGGATCGAACTCATCAGCCAAAGCAGGGGGTTGACCTACCTCGGGTATATCATCATTATCGAGATAAGATCGTATGAGATCTCATGAATATTGGGGTTATGACTTGACTAAGAATTCTCTCGGCCACCAGCCAAAGCGAGGTCGTTTGGATTTTAGAGGCAAGGGTTTGACTACTTCATAAGATGAAAATTATCAAAGAGTTGACTAGTCAAACAACAAGAGTCGTATAAGATACGATTGACAAAGAGTGTCTACCTATTAGACTATTTTCGGCCCACCAGCCAAAGCGGGGGTCGCGGTAGTTTAGTGGGATCTTGTCCACTAAAGAAATTAATAATTCTTGAAAGTCAATTGGGAGTAGTTGACTAGTGGGAGAAAAATCATAAACCAAAAGACCATTTTTGAATTTGCGTGTATAAACAACAACACTCTTTTATTTTTATTTTAGGTTGTAGTTTTAGCCAACTTTATATTTATGTTTTATTCTCGATTAGTAAAACCAAATTATGACTGTTACCTTTTGAGAAACGTTCTCAAGTATGGTTAAGTAATTTTAATCCTTTTAAAATAAGGAATGACACGAGCAATCCCGTTATAATAGTTAGAGACAAGGAGACTACATATTTGATGCAACACTCCAAGGCTTTAATTATTAATGAAAGCGGAAGCTCATGATATGATTGAATCATTTGAAATAAGTTTCAACGAGTTAATCATATGTTGGATACGATCCAAGATGATCATTCAGTCATACGATGACAATTAATTCAAATGTTGGATAAGAATGACCACATCTAATTTTGGAAAGGTTGCTTTCAAAATTGTAAGATTTAAGTATCGACTTAATTCTATCATTGCTTAAAGGTTAATTAAATAGTCAATGTTTTGAATACGATTCAAAAGGTTAAATAAAATATTTAATAAACTTTAGATTTTCTTTATGAAAGGAAATTAAAGACATGGCTCTTGTGATCTTTCTTAAGTCTTATGAAGACTACAATAAGAAACATTTTTCAAGTGCTTAAAGGATTAAAAAGGAAAGTTAGGGCATGTGCTTAAATAGAGAACTCATTGAAGTTTCTATTCTAGGCAAGTGAGTTGAGATAAATCTATCTAAGTTCAAGTCAGCTCTTAGATATATGATATCTTGCAAGTGTGATTAAATTAGAAAGATTAAATATAGATATGGAAGGTGAAGCAAACGTTGTAACACTTACCACGTTCTGGATCTAGTAAACTGATAGGGAACTAAATAAATGTTATTATGTTCCGGTTCTTATGAAGAACATACTTTCAGTTATTTTTTAGGATTTAGTAGACATATTCAATTGTAAAGAATAATTGTTATTCCGATAAAGTTGGAAGGTCACTGAATCTAACATACTAGATTGATGTCACTATATAGTTTATATATGTGTTGAGATCTCAACTAAATATTTGTATGGTTGTTATCCTTGATATTTGTAGTTGTTCTAGATGTCGACTCTCTGGAAGAGAAACGTATAATCAAATGTCATTTAGATGATGTCTGAACCATGTGATTATGAATCATGTGGGTGATACGTATCTTATCTAAAGATGACTAAAATACCCTTTTATGAAAAGGTTATAAAATCTAGAAAAATTGTCTAAAGCCTAAACATACCGATGTTTGTTGGCTTATGACAATTAATGCCACAAATAATTGTTTGTTAATCTCTATGACTATTTTTAGAAATAGTTGAATGTACTTATTGAAGTACTACAATTCGGAAATCCCGAAAAGTTCGAGCTAGTACGAATATGAGATTGATGAGCTACTTAGGAATTAATCTTCATTTGGATTGAAGCAATTAATACCTGAATGGTGTTTCAGAAGTCATCTGAAAAGGAATAAGATTCTCCCTTGAAGGATACCATCTTTGGGATACGCAATTAGATTGTGTTCCCAAAATAGAAACAACACTTTATATGATAAAGGTGTGACGTAAGCCATGCGAAGTATCCCTTACCCGTTTCGGGATAGTGCCCTTATATTTAACCGAGTTCCAAAAAAATAAAGGTTGAATAAATTCCATATTAGATATGGAAGGGGATAATGTCGAATCTATCTTAACCGATGATTTGAAGTTGTCATAGGCAAAGTCAGAAAGGCTTGGAGCCTAGTATGACATATGCAACTTTGTGGAAAGTCTTAGCAAGCACGCTGGATATTATTTACTTGTCCGCGGAACAAAATGTTTGTCTCCAAACATGCTGTCTTCTAAAGGAAGTGTTTCTTCCAAAAGAAACAGTGGGAGTGAATCAGATCTCAAAAGAGTTTGAGAACCACAAAGATATATTCAACCATTGGGACATGAGCAGACGCCGCATAACGATGGGGTGTAGAACACTACTTAGTGCACACAAAAGTTCTGTAAGTCTGTGGATAACCTCAAGCCTGAAAAGGCTCTTGGTATGTTCATCTTGATGAATGAATATCTCACGACTTATGAAGGAATGTTTGAAAGGCATGATTGAAAGATATGGCCAGGAGCCATAATATCTTAATTAGATTCCATCAGTGCCGACCAGGTTATGAACCTAGTTTGTCTTACATAAGGGGAATGTCCCTGAAAGGCTGACATGGATAGTAATATGATTACCATAAGACTATAGTGATGGCTGAAGGGTACGGGGTGTAAACCTTGTAATTATCTTTATGCTTCCAGCTGAGCCCAGTTCTATTCAGACGATGCTTGTTATAACTTGATATCATGGCTATGTGATAGTGTTGAAGACGTTGGGCAAACAACTCGATGTTCATAGATGATAACATGATAGGTGATCCGACGAGAAGCATTTATGGACTCAAACAAGTTTCTCTAGATGATTTCTTTGGTTGATAATCAAAGGAGTTTGATTTAGTCAAAAGAAGGGATATGCCCAATGAGCAAGATGGATAGTGGGAGTGTGTTACGATTTTTGAGTAAGGTATTGGATATCTCTCTCGAGAATTATCACCCCATGTCACAGTCAATTAATGTTTGGTAATTCAAGGTCTTTACGAAAGCACTTGGATTGGCAGTTCTTATTTATTGAAATAAGAATTTATAGTGATAGATTTAACTGCTGTTAGATTATAGTTTACCTATATAGATGTGATGGTAAAAGAGTTTAGCATAGATCACAGCAGGGGATACATCTAGCCGGTGTTCTCAAGATCTATCTATGTTAGGACGTTAGTCCTAAAGATTAGATGAAAGATGATGGTTATGAAAGGTTTCCTTCGCTACTGCGATAGGAACCATCATAAAGGTAATGCCGGATGTTTATAATCCATGAAGAGTCATGAGCAAGTATGAAATTAAATCTGGTGTTGTCATATATAAAATGGCTTTTATGTTGTCATATATATGTTCTTTTAAAGAACCAATTATAAATTGTTCTATGATAACGTCCTTATTATCAAACTGTGATAGAGAAACCATGATAGGCGATTATGGTTGATGAGATCTCTAATCACTTTAATAAGTTTGATACTTAAATGTCTCTAGGCTGATGTATTATTAAACATGGCATCGATAGTACAAATAGACTAGCACGTATTAGATGTCTTCTATCTTTAAGGGCAGGGATAGATCTCGTCTATCAAAGTGTAGAGACACTTGGACTGTACGTGGATGTGTATTAGATAATGCGTACGTTAGACTGACCCACTTACATTAAGTGTCGCACTATGTGGCAGTTGTGTAATTATCCTTTAGACCGGAGTCTTCATGGCATCACGGTGTGGATTGTCATGCTTTGACACTATTCAGGTTTCCCCTAGCCATGAGGCGATCATGCGGTAGTGATTGGGTGTGATACTGAAGCATGCGGAGTATACATGTTTGGTCGTCTGGGAATCATGTACCCTATCAGTAGGGGTTAATATCCGAAAGGGCCTTCTTATAAGGAATGTCTTACTCTCGTGAATCTTTGCAAAGTGGAAGTAAATGAGTTACTTTGAGAGAGCTTGATATCCAGATTATAAGATACGGTTGTCAATGTTTGACACTCGACGTACGACCATATGGATATTATTACAGCGATAGGATTGTAAGTTACATGATAACTGTTTCACATGAACGGTAGTAGTCATTGCATTTGACTCTTCTAATGATTGGGGGTCACGGTGTGTTTCTAGACGCTCTCTCGTGATCGTTAGGCATGAAAGGCATTTTCGTAATTTGCACTTTGTGTCTACGGCCAACATATTCGAATATATATATATATATATATATATATATATATATATATATATATATATATATATGTGGCCAACACGTGAATTGGCAATGGATTTGGCGCAATTTATTGTGTATAAGATACATTTAATAAGATTACCATAATATTAATATTATATATTAATTGATTTTTGTAAATTGATTTATGGTAATAAGATATATATAGTCAATATAAGATATTGACAATATATTGGAGATATTTAATATAAGATATTAAATATTAATGAGATAAATCAATCAAATATATTTTCCTTATTTTATGGGGAAAATGTTTTCTTCTCCTCCACACCTAGATGGGGCGCCCCTCTCACTATAATAAGAGGTGGGTGTCAAGCTCTTTTGTATCATCACAATTCCAAGAGCTAATAGTTCTTGTGTAAAATAAAGAGCATCCTATAGAGAGTTGGAGAGAGGGGAAAAAGGCCGGTCTAGCAACCGGAGTTCTTCCAATAGCAATCCATGATGGGATTGCGGCGGGCTGTTCGTGTGGACTAGCGGTAGAGGCCGAACGTTTGCACGGCACTATCCAGAACTACTATCCTTAGACGGTCAAAGTGTTGATCTTTTAGATCAACAAACTGTGATAAATAAATTTTTGAATTCTGCTTCATTCCCGCTTAGATTTACTAACATTAAATCGGTCATAGAACTGCATGGCTCAGTCATATATAAATGTCCAATTTGATAACCGATATCCATGGTCACACCATAAAGTGTTCTGGATGCTTTAATGGTAGTTTAATCAATAGACCCTAAACTTTGATCAAGTTCACCACGGACTATACAATTTAAGTGTATCACCATAAACTTAATAATTTGTGTGACACACTAAGTTCTATGACTACATATGACACGACATAGGATTTTCATTAGTGTATTATTTGAAAAATTGGTGGGATAGAAACCAATGAAGCAAATAATAAGATGATAAATAAAATTTTCATATACTAATAATAAAACAATTACACTAAATTATCTTTCAGACACTACACCTAACAATATTCACTTACCCATAAGGACAAACAACAATTGTTTTTAGAACACCCATATCCTATCTACAACATTCTCTCACTTGCTTTATACTTTGTAATTTAGAATATTGTAGTCGTAATGAATTTTTATTTTGGGTGTAAATGAATTACTGATGTATTAGATCATACAGTTCGGAGAACAATCGGTGGTGTTACTCGACTCGTGTTGTGATGTTTTAAATTTCAGGACTAATTTTGGATATGATTTAGTGAGAAAGGCTTCATGTTACAAGATTTTAAGTTGGAGCTTTCTAGAATGGAACCTCCTTTTGAAAATAGTTAGGGTTTTTAGAATGGATCGCTACAACAAGTATTACAATACTACTACCTCCGTCCCAAAATATAAGTCCATTGGACTTTTCACACAATCTAAGAAAGTTGGTTAAATTGTTTACGTGTCATTACTTTTAATGTAAAAGTCTAAAATAACCTTTGACTTTCATTAATGAAATAGTTGTAAAGTATTGAAACGTGGGTGAATATATACTAAATGAGGGGTAAAAGGAGAAAAATGCAATAAATGCTTCATTGATATTCTAAATGGATTTATATTATGCGACAAAACAAAAAACCTAAAAGATTTATATTTTGGGACGAATGTATAGTATTATTGAACCCAATTCTTACTAAATCTTCATTCTCAATCTCATTTTTACTAGTAAACGATATGGGTATGACCCAACTTCATACACATGGCACTTATCGGGCCTTGGACTGAATACCAAAAGTCATCTTAGTAAATGGGCCGTCCTGAGCTCGGTTCAATATTGGGCCTTATATCATAAGACTTCAACAATGAACATCTCGGCACAATGCATGTCACCTAGTGATTATATTACCCACATGACGCATGTCGTTCTCTGTCCGACATGGTGCTGGTTCTTCTTAGTCTTTCATAGCCAACATGGTGTAGGTTCACCTCGGCTAGTATACTCAATAAATGGCAGATTGTCTCAGATCATATACAGTAATAACTCTCCAGTCAATGGGAATTTAGGACATTTGGTAGGCATCACCCACGATTGTAACCACCCCGAGCTATAACTGCCCCACGATCTTTGCCTTGGCCCTCAAAATGTGCGATAATATATTAACTCCATGAGAGAGTTCTATATAAAAGGATCCCTATCCTTTATATACAGGTACACACACACTTGATCAAAAACTCTAGTCAATTATAGAATTCCTGTATGAAATACTGAATTGAGGGTCAGAGTGGCAACCCAGAGTACAACTCCAGGACCGTGTAATGCTCTATGTGTTTCACAAGCAAATTTGTTAGACATATTCTAGAAAATAACTGATTGGATCATCCCCTTGAGGCCCAATCACCCACTTTGAAATCAGATTTCAATATCAATGATATCTGACATTATACAAAGAAATAAATGCCACAATAGGTGAAGGTTGAAATTGACTTTGCAAAATATACATGTTGAGCTCGTCCTGCTTTGATGGGTGGGTTGAGCATTAAAATATTAAAATTAAGCCTAATCATCCACGTATATCAATGAGAGAATGATTTCGATAACCTAGAACGTTGAAATCCATGTTCTAGGAATTTCTCTCCTCGGAGGGCGGACTGGATGATTGCCACGTTGCACGTCATCCCCTTCCCTTTTATACCTGCCGAGAACCCCCTGGGCGACCATCTTCTTGATCCCTCTCTTGAGTATGTGACAATAGTCAGTGGTGTGCCCGTGGTCACGATGATATTGACAGTATTTGGTTGTATCTCGCTCACCCTGGGGGTCGGGCTTCATCGGGTGAGGCTCATGCAACTCGCCTCTGACCTTGTTCATGATATCTTCTAAGGAGGAATTGAGTGGTGTGAAGCTCTCCTCCTTGAACTTTTTGGGCTTCTTAGTTTCCTGATTTCAGTAGAGTCCCTCCTTAGGCGGGTTGGGCTCAGTTTTATCCTTGCCTGGATGATGGAGTGACCTCAAAAGTGCTCTATTTTCTGGCAAATGAGAGCATATCTTGCAAGATGCTTGTACACCTGACTGCGAACTCAGAGTTGATAAGGCCCTTTTCTAGGCCGCCCTGGAAGAAGTTCATGACCATTGTATCATTTAGGCCTCTCGTCTGATCATAGACCCGGATGAACCAATCGTAATAACTTCGAGTCGATTCACCAACTCCCTGTCGGATCTCATACAGGCTGGGTTGTGTCTTCTTTGGTTGACCGGACGACTTGAATTATGCAATGAACTTTGCATGCAGATCGTGCCAAGAAGCGACCTGCCGGGGAGGCAAGTTTCTGATCCATGATGCCGCTCTGTCAGCATGGCACCTGCGAAGGCAATGCACAATGCGGCCTGATTTTGGTGGCCAGAGAGATCTTACTCCGGAATGACGAGAGCCAGTCGTAAGGACAACTCGTTCCGGAGTACCTTTGAAAGGTGGGGTAGTGGACCCCTACCGGTGCGTCTTCGAAGATCCAATCGATGAGCACACAACTTCCCCATGAGGGGTCATCTTCTTTGCCGGCCTTCCTCTTTGAATCTCCTCAACCTGTTTCCTGAGTTTGGCGATCTCGCCTTGGAGCTGGTCGGTGACGGACTGTTTAGTAATGCTGTTCACCCCAGACCTCTTAGATGGATAGTAGGATTCGTCTTGATGCTCCCCGAGTCTAGCTTGAACGTGTCGGGGAGCGGGTTATTCTGCACTTTTGTCCCGTGTTGATGTTGTGTCGCGTTTGTCGAGCACGGGACACAGACACAAATGAACATACCTTCTTTCTAGAGTATGCTCACTGGTTGAGTAGATACTCTGCCCTTTGTTGGAATGATG
Organism: Gentiana macrophylla; assembly: GCA_026214975.1. NCBI lineage: Eukaryota > Viridiplantae > Streptophyta > Magnoliopsida > Gentianales > Gentianaceae > Gentiana > Gentiana macrophylla. The sequence goes on from CM047814.1 coordinate 32,243,531, forward strand.
GGAGGGGGAGCTCGCCGCTGGAAGGCCAGCGTATTTGCTGATGTGAGACCTTTTGGCGGGGTGAAGTTGTAACATCCCGACTTTTCAGAAATGGTAAAATAGTAATTGAGCATACCCACTACCACCTAATTATTATTTATCCTATTTATTTAATTAAAAAGGATTTAAATAAAATGATTTAGTTACTTAATTAATGGATTTAATTAAATGGCTATAAAAAGAAAGTAATATCAATAATCCCCTCATTGTGATTCATGGCATAATTCAGCAAAAAGAAAAGAAAAGAAGAGGAACGATGGCAACAGACGCATGAAGGTTTTGAAAAGGAAGAACGTAAACTTCAACCGTGTGACCAATCCGTTCATCATTTCAAGATGCCGCAATAGAGAAAAGTGATCACCGCGAAGAGACGCAACTTTGGGAAACAACATCTCTTTGTTTCGTAAGTTTTCAGTTTAACCCTAGTTTTTGGAATTCGTAGAGTTCGATTCTTCAAAAATTCGTATCTTTCAATCCGTAGCTCTGTTTCGCAGCCATGAGTAGTCGAAACGATCATCTTGCAGCGCAGATTATTCTAAAAATAGTTTCACAGCAAGGAATCCAGGTAATCTTTAGTTCTATACACTTTTTCAGTTCGGTTTTTTTTTTTGAAGGAAATAGGATTTTAGGGTTTCTTGTTGATCAAATAGATTTTGGGATTGAGGATCAACAGTTGTTGTGGTTTCTTGGCATTTTGCTGGAATTAAGGTAAGAGGCTCTTCCTAATGAATAATTATTGTTGTATTATGTTTAGGTTGAGTTTTGGTATAGATTGGTGTAAATTATGTTTATGTGTAGTTGTTGTGTAAGTTAAGCTATGACATATTTTGAACATGTTTCCCTGTTGTTTTTCTGAGTTTTTGATGGTAAACAAGAATGGCTTGGGTTAGAAATCGTTAAGTGGCTGAAAATCGGAATGCACACATATGGATTTGTTTCGCAGGTCGATTATAGGAGTTCTTCTAGGAGTCTTCTTGTTACGAGTGCAATGCGCATGCATTGTTGGTTCAGGTTTCTAAAAGGTTAACACTTGGATGATAGCAAAATTATCAATGGTTGGAATTGCTTATTTCTATTCAACAACGTATGAATAGTTCCTTGATTGGGTGGGTTAAGGAATTGTTGAATCCTTGTCTTGGGATAAATGGAATAAAACGGATTACTATGGGTGCAATCTGATCCATTATCCGATAGTAATCCTGAAACTGCGGAATCATTTCTTTTTCCGATATATGAAATAGGAGATTTTGCCAAATCGATTCTTAAGAAATGCCGAATCAAATCAGCACCCAGCAAGAGCAATGCGCACGCATTGGCTGGGCAGTGGCTTTCAACATGTCTCTGGTCAGGGAATGTGCACGCATTCCATAAGGATGCACATGCATTGCCCCCAGTTTTAAAATAAATGTTGTTTAAGCCTTTTAATAAGATGTAAATGTTATAATATGATCTAATAACGTTAAATAAACATGAACAAGCCTCGATTGAGTTTCTGATGCGTTTGGTTCCGGCACCGGACGTACTCTTAAAGGGAGTTGAAGTTCGGGACCGTCGGAAGAGAATGAAAGGGCTTGTGCTTTGATGAACTGGAGTTCGTCAATGTCTGTGTATTTGTTAGGCTTTGTCTGTGTCCAGTGGTCTAGGAAAGAGAGTAGTGTATGTGAGGGAGCTTACTTGAAAACACTTAGGTGGCTAGATAACAACGGTAAATAATTACATATGTGCAGTAAAAGCTAAAACGTCACTTATTCTCGGTTAGACACTGATTCATATCGGCGATGTGATACGTTCAGTAAAGTGAACAATGCTGCTGGCCTATAAACGGCTGAATGGCAGTGGAGGAAATTCGCCGAACGTATATGCATACCGGGGAGATCCCGGGACTATCGGTGCTAATCACCGTAGTTGGCAAGTATATCTCGTGATGGATTTTCATCATGCACAGTGTCCTTGAGTAATGATGTAACCAAGATAAGTTAAGCTAGAAACGTATAGTCATGACATGTTGATGGACATGAAGTCACCCTAGATTGAGTCGGTCTCATAAAGATAATTTAATAATCATAATAACCTTTCGTTGTATAGCTTAGTTATTCATTAGCTTCTCACTTTTACTAAGTACTTTGTACTTACCTCCTTTGTATTTTCTTTTGTATGCATTGTGGGGTGAGAAGACGAACAGGTGGCCCAAGTGTAGATGACAACTTTTGAAGACATTGAAGTCTTGACGAAGCTTTTAGTTTATTTCCTTGTAAAGGTTGTATTAGACTAGTTGTATTTCTTTTCTTACACTTGTTGTACTTCTACTTTTAAGACCTCGTATTGTATAATTCTTTGGGTTTTTCGTCGCTGTAATTTAGCTATCCATCTTTAGTATGGTTGTAATCTATTCTTAGTAGCATTTATGTTTTTCCCCGAGTCTTTTTAGCTTCCGTTTGCTTTTATTTGATACGACGACGTAGAGGCTTGCGTATAATGTTAGATTTATTTAATGCTATATGCGCCGAACGTTTCTCTTCCGGATAAGGGCTCGGTATCCAGGAGCGGGACGTTACAGAAGTCGTTTACCGACCCACTTTCAAGATCAACCACTCTTCACATTGAAGTATCTAATCAAGTTTCTACAACATAACTAATTTCTTTCCAAAATTAAAACAAATAAAATACAGAAATCTAAAATATAAACTGAAAATGAAGCCTGCCGGAGTCAGAGTTCACACCTCAAAATCTGAAAAATAAAACAAAAAAAAAAAAAAAAAATATATATATATATATATATATATATATATGTTTTTGTTATAAAATATATAACTATTTATAGAAACGGAGGATGAAAACTACCACATTTTGATCCTGTATCAAAGGTGTATTGCAAAGGGAATAAGTAAGGTGCAGACAAAGAGTATTAGTATTTCTATTTCTTTTGTTCTTATCTGCTCTCTCCCAAAGCTAGAATATCTATCTAATATATATACACAAAGCACTTGCCGACTTAAGTAATGCCGGCTAAGAAAGCGGCTAACCCTTTCACATTAGTGTTATCTATTCTGAAACCATGCAATAAAGCCACGATATGATACACGTGTCTTAACTGTGTAAAACATCCGTCGATCATATCTTATAATCAGGGTGTATTTTATCTAATGGACATCCATATATCACGTGTTATATTTATAACACAAGTTATAACATGTAATATTTATAACACTCCCCATTGGAAGTCCATTCCTCAAAAAATCTGCCTCGTTAAAACCTTCATTATGAAAAAATCCTGTAAGAAAAAATCATAATGAAGGAAAAAGAGTACAACCTTCATTTGTGTTTTACTTCTCCTGAACCGAGCACCTCTTCAAATCTTTAAGTCGGCGTATTCCGATCTTCTTCAGTAATTTCTTAAATGTGGCTGTAGGCAGTGCTTTAGTGAACAAATCCGCTGGATTGTCACATGCTGATCTGTTGAACATCAATATCACCATTCTTCTGAAGATCATACGTGAAGAAGAATTTCGGTGAAATATGCTTTGTCCGGTCGCTTTTTATATAGCCCCCTTCAATTGAGCTATACATGATGCATTGTCTTCAAACAATGTGGTTGGTTTATCTTTGTCAACGGGTAAACCACAATTCTCCCGGATGTAATACGTCAATGATCACAACCAAACACATTCTGGACTGGCTTCATGAATAGCTATTATTTCGGCATGATTCGAGGATGTCGCCGTCAAAGATTGTTTAGTTGAACGCCATGAAATTGCCGTACCACCACTAAGAAACAAGTAACCTGTTTGCGATTTTGCTTTATGAGGATCTAAAAAATATCCCGCATCTGCGTAACCCGCGATCTCTGGACTTGATTCGTTGGAGTAGAATAACCCAAGATCTATCATCCCTTGCAAATATCGGAATAATTGTCTGATTCCCTTCCAATGTCGCTCCGTTGGAGCAGAGCTAAACCTGGACAATAAATTCATTGAGATAGAGATATCCGGTCTGGTATGGCTAGGTACATTAATGTACCAATAGCATTGAGGTATGGTACTTCAGGACCAAGCACCTCCTCATTTTCTTCACATGGTCGAAAAGGATCTTTATTGACATCAAGAGATCTAACGACCATGGGGGTACTCAATGGATATGATTTGTCCATATATAATTTTCTCTGTAAAAGTTGATTGATGCACGAAGATCCCATCTTCTAAATGTTCGATTTGTAAACCAAGACAAAATCTTTTTTGTCCAAAATCTTTAACCCCAAATTCTTTTGAGGTAATCGACTGCTTTTGAAACTTCCCTACAAGTTCCAATTATATTTAAATCATCAACATAGATAAAGATAATAGAAAATTGTGTTTCATATTTCCTGATAAAAATTCATGGACAAATCATATCATTTTTATATCCCTCTTTAATCAAACTTTCACTAAGACGATTATACCACATTCGTCCAGATTGCTTTAATCCATACATGGATTTTTCTAACTTGACTGAGTAAATCTCTAGAGGATTTGATATACATGCCCTAGGCATTCTAAATCCTTCAGGGATTTTCATATAAATGTCAGTGTCAAGTTTCCCGTATAGATAAGCTGTAACAACGTCCACAAGACGCATTTCGACTTTTTCATGCACTGTTAGGCTCACGAGGTATCGTAGTGTTATCGAATCCACTATTTGTGAATACATTTCTTCGTAATCGATACCAGGCCTTCGCGAAAAGCCTTGGGCAACAAGTCGTGCTTTATATCTCAAAATTTCATTTTTCTCATTTCGTTTACGCACGAACGCCCATTCGAATCCTACTGGCTTTAACCCCCCAGGGGTACATACTACCGGTCCGGAAGCTTCACGTTTTGCCAGTGAATTCAATTCTGATTGAATAGCTTCATGCCATTTTGGCCATTCTTTTCTATTTCGACAATCTTCAATAGATGTCGGTTCATGGTCCTCCTTTTCTCCCATGATTTCAAGTGCAACATTATATGCGAAGATATTATCGATGATTACATCCTCTCGGTTCCATTTTGTCCCGATAGTTACATAATTTATTGATGTTTCTATAGGCTCCCCAAGATCTATAATTTTATCGCTCTTCTGGAGCTCATCATCAATTTTAGAATCATCGCCATGATTACTCTGATCATTCTGTCCTCTTTTCTTTCGAGGATTCTTATCTTCCGCACCAACTGCTCTACCTTGCTTCAAGCTAGAGCTGGGAGGTTCCGGGTCTCCATCCGGGTCGGACCCGGCGGTTCCCGGTCTAAACTGGCGGGTCCACGGGTCCACGGAACCGGCGGTTCCACGGTTCCTACCCGGTTCTAGGTTCCACCGGACCCGGCCCAGCCCGGAACCGACAGTTCAAGGAACCGGACGGAAAACCGGCAGTCGAACCGGCCGGAACCGGCGGTTTGTTTTTTTTTTTTCCTTGTTTTTTTCCTGTTTTTTTTCCTTTTCTTTTCTCCAAGTTGGAACAACTAGACTCCAACGTATATTTTTTCAAATTTTTTGAATAATTTATTTTTTATTTTAAAATATCACACACTCATCACACTATAAATACATATCTATTTCATCACTTTTTAACCACAATTCTATTCTAACTCTCATATCATAATATTATCTACCATTATAAAATGTTTCATTTAGTGATTTGAAGTTGTTCTGAATAAATTCGTTTACTTTTTATCACATTCGAAATATATTATTTTGCAATGTCTATCATTGTGTCTGCTTCAAAGACTTTTTTTCGAAAAGAAAATGTTACTGATGAAACTACCGTGGAAGTGAATAATTCAAAATTTAAGGCTGTTTGTAACGTTTGCAGGAAAATGTATCATTATCAGGGTGGAATCGGTCTTGGTTCTTATATGCGACATTTACGAACAAGGCATTCCGAGGAATATGAAAATTATATGCATGATGCGCGGAGACGTCGAGACGGGTAGCCGGGTAGGATGTGACATGTAATAATGTCTACAAGCACGTTATGAAAAATCGATGTAATATCAATGTTGAATGTTGTTTGTTGTAATGTTTTGTTGTATTAATTTAGTTTTATCAATGTAACCGTTACGTAGAATAATCGGTATCCATCATTTATTGTATTGTATAAATTAATGTAATCGAAAATGGTCGTTGTAATGAATGTTAAAAGTTAATCCATGTTATTTTTCTTTATTTTCTTAGCAATTATTTTATTTAGTAAATGGTGTTGTTAATTAATGTATAAAATATACCATAAAATGTTTCTTTTTATCTTTTCAAAAAAATATATTGTGACACTAGTGTCACAACATACTAATATATTGCTTTTTACTATTACTTTTTGGCCGAAATATATTGTGTGTTTGTATTTTGAATATGAAGTGTATTAGACTATTAGTATTGTGTTAAGTAATGTGTATCAAGTGATTCAAGTGTGCCGTGACTACTGTCATTGATGTATTGTTATTGGTGTTGCATAATAAAACAACTTTTATATATATTTTGCCTTGATTCATTTAGATATAAAAATCAACTTATATACATAATATTATAAGTATAAATCATCGTAATCACTATATGAAATATAAGTTTAATTTACTTACAAATCAATCATAAAAAATAAACAATTAGAAAACTACGCATTACTTTAATGTACATACAAATTATCTAGAATATAAGTTATGAAATTAAATATTATATATAGATATGAAATTAATTATTATACCGGCCTAGTTTTTTTTTATAAATATAGTATGAAATTAAATATTATATATAGTTTAATAACCAATTAGAATTTATTATTAATTTTAACGTAAGTTATACAAATTTTGTAAAAAAAAAAAAAAAATTTGGAAACGTGATTGGAACCGTGATCAAAACCGTAGTCGGAACCGTGATCTGAATCGTCTGAACCCGGGAACCGTCGAGACCCGGACCCGGACCGGGGAACTGCCAAACCCGCCGGTTCCATCGGAACCGGCTAGAAATTGGAACCGGCGGTTCCGGTTCCATTTTGACCCGGGAACCGGAGGGTCATGCCATGGACCCGGAACCGGCCCGGAACCGGTCACGTCTACTTCAAGCACGGTTTAGATTCACTTGCAATACCATTTTCAAGTCCTTCCGGAATTGATATATGAGCTGGAACATTCACAGCTTCAATATATATGATTTAGTGACTCTGCTAGAGTCGTTAAATGCATCCGGAAATTGATTTGCTATTTTCTGCAAATGAATAATTCTCTGACCTCCAGTTCACATGCACTAGTACAATGATCATGAAACCCTAACGTCATTTTCCACAAGATTTCATTTTCTTTCTTATGAACCCCAGGTTCATTCTCTCCCCCTAATCTCGGGAAAAGAGTTTCATCAAAATGGCAGTCTACAAACCTTGCAGTAAACAGGTCACCCGTCATGGGTTCCAAATATCTAATTATGGATGGCGAATCATATCCGACATATATGCCCATCTTCTTTGGGGGCCCATCTTAGTACGTTGTGCTGCCGGCGCAATCGGTACATAAACGGCACATTCAAATGTCCGTAAATGAGAAATATCTCATGACCAAAAGCTAATTGATAAGGGGATAATTTATTATAGTTTGACTGTCTTATGAGCAAAAGTGCTACCGCACGCAATATGGCATGCCCCCATGCAGACACGGGTAGCTTTGTTCTCATTAACAGTGGTCTAGCAATCCATTGCAACCTTTTAATGCAAGATTCAGCTAGTCCATTTTGCATGTGAACATGAGCAACTGGATGTTCCATGGTAATACCAACAGACATACAATATTCATCAAACGCGTGTGATGAATATTCCCCAGCATTATCTAGACGAATACTTTTAATTGGAAAGTATGGAAATTGTGCTCGTAGACAAATTATTTGTGCAAGCAACCTTGCAAACGCCATATTACGAGTCAACAACAGTGACACATTCGACCATCTACTAGATGCGTCAATTAGGACCATGAAATATATGAATTGTCCATTCGGTGGATGAATAGGTCCATATATATCATCTTGAATTCTTTCCAAGAATGCTGGGATTCTGTCGCCACCTTCATAAAAGATGGTTTTAATTTCATTTTTCCCTGAGAACAAGCAACACATGAGAATTCGTCTCAACTTAAAACCTTCTGGTTTTTCAGTGCGGTGGCCATGAGAATTCTCAATTATATTTCCCATCATATTCGACACAGGATGTCCCAGACGATCATGCTATATTCGATAAACATTCACATCCGTAAACTTCTGGTTTACTAGATGGTGCGTTTCAATTGCACTAATTTTAGTATAATATAGCCCGAAGAAAGAGATGGAAGCTTTTCCACTACATGTTTCATTCCCGAAACATTTACTGTTATACACAAATATTCAGCATCTGTTTCATTCTTTATTTCAATATTGTATCCATTCAGGCGGATATCTTTGAAACTTAATAAATTTCTTCGGGATTTTGAAGAAAACAGTGCGTGTTCAAAAGTAAATTTCGTTCCTCCAGGAAGAGATATAGTGGTTCTCCTAGAGCCTTCTATCACTTTTGAATTGCTAAATATTGTGTTAACATTTATCTTTTCTTTCTTTAGAAAATAAAAGTACTTTTCATATTTGAATATAGTATGCGTAGTGGCACTGTCAATAAGACAAAATCAAGCACACCATTTGTATACATATCTTCTTCAAGAAGACAAACAAAAGTACACCATTCATAACAAACAAAACGAAATTACAGGCAAAACCAACAAAAGGAATTATTGGAAAAATAAATTACATTAAAAAGCATAAAATAAATTTAAACATTCTCTTGATCATTTGGTTCCCTGGGAACCATCAAGAAACTATCCACATCAAAGTTCATATCAACATCATCATCAAAGTTCTCCATACCGGCATTATCATCTTCAGGATGGTCACGACATACAAGATTCATCTCATGATCTTCAGTATGTTTTTTCAGAGATGCTTGATAGAGGTGACAAAGTGATCTGTTGTATGACAGTCACGGGCCCAATGTCCTTCCTTTCCGCAGCGGAAGCATTTCTCATCACGAGCTTTAGTTTCATTACGCTTCTTATGGTCTACCTTCTCGGGAACATTTTGTTTCTTGCCATCATTGTAATATGGCATATATCTTCCATGAACGTGTCCCCGATGACGGCCCCGTCCATGGCCTCTCCCATGGCCACAACCACGTCCTCGACCACGATAAAAATTTGAAGAGTGTGCCACATTCAATTCAGGGAATGGGCTAGCACCAATTGGTCGGGACTCATGATTTTTCAACAGAAGCTGATTATTTTGCTCTGCCATAAGGAGGCATGCTATAAGCTTAGAATATCTTTTGTATCCTTTTTCTCGATACTGCTGCTGAAGGAGCATGTTTGAGATATGAAATGTGGAAAATGTCTTCTCCATCATATCCTCATCAGTTACTTTATCACCACATAATTTTTACTGAGAGGTGATTTTAAACATGGCTGAATTAAACTCGGTCACGGATTTAAAATCCTGTAGCCGCAGATTAAGCCAATCAAATCTGGCGCCAGGATGAACCGACAACTTTAGGTGGTCGAATCTATCCTTTAAATTGTCCCACAATTCAAAAGGATTTTTGACCGTAAGATACTCATTTTTCAGCCCCTCACCAAGATGATGATGGAGGAAGATCATGGTTTTTGCCCGGCTTTGGCTGGACTCATCATTACCTCGAATGATAGTATTGCCAAGCCCCATGGATTCCACATGGATCTCAACATCCATTGTCCATGATAGATAATTTTTTCCAGATAGATCAAGCGGCGTAAATTCCTAACGCAAAATGTTAGCCATAATGAAAGTAGATTGACAAAGATTACCTCCACGCTTTATTAAAGTTTTCCGAGTAACTTTCTGGATACTTTACTCAGTACCGGTAGAAACTCGTGCTGATAATGTGTTATAAAATATATAACTATTTATAGAAAACAGAGAATGAAAACTACCACCTTTTGATCACAGTATCAAAGGTGTATTGCAAAGGGAATAAGTAAGGTACAAACTATGTTGCACAGAGACGGACACGGACACGTCGCATGACAGGACACGGTCACGGCGATACGGCTAATTCAAAAATTTAAGGACACGACACGCCACCGACACGTTATATATATATATATATATATATATATATATATTTCAATTTATCAAAAAAAAATATTCGTAAACATCTGAATAAACTAGACAAAATAAGATAGATATTACATAAACTTTATGAATATCTAGAATAGATATTCGACCTTTATACAGTGTCAAAAGAAATTGTGATTGACCTTCAAAATATTACAAATTGTAAAAATGATTGTTTATCAACAAAAAACATATAAACTTGATACGACGTATTATTTATTTAATTATTATAGAATTGAAAATCGTATATTTTAACGTATCCATTGAGGAAAACTTATAAAGAAAATAAAAAAAAAATTTGGGTTCAGGAGTGTCGGGGAGTGTCGGTGCCGTGTCGGAGAGTGTCGACTGTGTGTCGGATATTTAAATTTTAAATAATATTAATTTAATCAGTCGACACGTGTCGGATACGGTGTCGGAGCGTGTCGTGTCTTGTCTTGTCTTGTGTCAGACACGACGCACGACGACCAGAATAAAGTGTCGGTGCATCATTGGGTACAAAAAAAGAGTATTAATATTTGTATTTATTTTTTTCTTATCCGCTCTTTCTCGCAAAGCTAGAATATCTATCTAATATATATCCACAAAGCACTTGCCGACTTAACTAATGCCGGCTAAGAAAGCGGCTAACCCTTCACATTATTGTTATCTATTCTATACCACACAATAAAGCCATGACATGATACACGTGTTTTTACGGTATAAAAACATCCGTCGATCATTTCTTATAATCAAAGTATATTTTATCTAATGGACATCCATATATCACGTGTTATATTTATAACATAAGTTATAACATGTAATATTTATAACATTGTCTTGATGGATCCTTAGGAACGTGCTAGTCATAGTCGATAGATGCCTAGGGAGGTTCTCGGTCTTGAGTCAGCAACTCTAAAACTTAATGCGTGTGAACTAATACAACCAACGAAGGAGGTTAGTTGCACATAGATTGTCTGTTGTCCTTATAGTGGAAGTAGATAGGCTAGGAGATTGAACCCGTAGCTGACAATGAATTATAATTTACCAATGGGGATGACTAATGCATGACACAGGGGAAATAACTAATAACTTATAATTAGACTAATACATTAGAAACTCTTGTGTGCTCCAGTTGAACTTGCATAATCTTGTTTGTTTATTGGCACCACTTTTATTCTACATATATTATAGTTGGTCGTATACCGTTATTGTGACAACTCAATCTTGAGTAATTTGCGTTCTTACGAGTCTCTGTGGGATTCGACCTTGACTCGCTAGTACTTTGCTACGATAGACCTAGTCCTATTGCTAGTTAGTGCCTTGCACGCGATCAGCCGGCCGGAGTCGGAGATTAAACAACGAACATTTAAATGCGGTGGTGTTGAAATTATAGAATAAAAAAACACAAGGAAAAATATAATGCGTAATTCTCATTAACCAAAGATAATAAACAAGTTAAGTTACAATGCTACTGATCATGAAGTATTTATAGAGTATAATTCACTACAACGGTTAAAATCAGTTATAACCGAATAAAAAGTTACAACATATTATCGAGTCTCTTAGTTGAATCCTCTAAAGTCAGCTGAGTCATGAAGTCAATTGAGTCTCCAAGTCATCAGAGCTGAGTATATGAGTGTGTGCATATCCTCTTGCATCCTACACTCCCATATCCATATATTGTAACACCCCTCAAGCTGAGAGTGGTGAATGAATCAGTTTGCACTTCCTTCTTCCTCCAACATTCCCTTATCCATTGGAACTAGGCTGGAAAATTTTGGAAATGCCTAATTTTTCCAGAAAATAGAAAAATATAGGTGCATCCAATGATATGGTTAGAATGTCAGCAATTTGTTCTTTAGTATGTACGTATAGAAGTTTGATCAAGCATGATTTGACGTTGTCTCTGACAACATGAAAGTCAATCTCAATGTGTTTTTTCCTTTCACGAAACACAAGATTGTGAGGATTATAAAGAGCACCAGCATTGTCACAGAATAAAACATTAGAAAGATCTGGAATCTACAAATCTTGCGAAATGTAGAAAAACCACTGAATTTCACAAGAAGCATTAGACATTGCCTTGTATTCTACTTTAGAAGAACTTCTGGCAATGGTTGTCTATTTTTTTCCTTCCAAGATATGGGAGCATCTCCTAGAAACATCATATATCATGAAATAGACTTTCAAGTCTCAAGGCATCCTGCCCAGTCACGACCAGTGAACTCTTTTAAGATGAAGGTGTTCTCAGCTAGAAAGAAAATTCCTTGTCGTGAATTGGCCTTTAAGTATCTTAGGAGCCTATGAGTTGCTTTCATGTGATTTTCAGTTGGAGTATCCAAAAACTGACTCAAATGTTGAACAACAAAGGCAATACCAGATCTGGTAAAAGTTAGAAAAACCATCTTGCCAACTAGAGTTCTATAGGCAATATTGTCATATAATAAATGTGAAACCCCATACTGCAATGCTTTTTTGGGTTCTATTGGAGTTTTTACCATTTTAGCACCTAAAAACTCAAATTATTAGAGAAGATTGAGAGTGTATTTCTTTTGTGAAATAGAAATTCCGTTAGGTGTTCTAGCAACTTCAATGCCTAAAAAATTTCTCTGTTTACAAAGATCCTTGATAGTAAACAGTTTGTGAAGATGATCTTTGACATGTTGAATTAGATTCTTAGAGATTATTTGGGGTATCAGGGTGCTCCTTACACATGGTGCAACCAGCAGCGGGTGGGGTTGACCACAATGGCTCATCTTGACCGGGGTGTAACGAATTTTGAGTGGAGGCAGGATTTCTTAGGCATGCGGTGTATCACTTATCAAGCTCACGTTCTGATCATGTGCCTATCCTCATTACTGATGTTGACCCATTTAGGAAGAGAGAGGTAAAATGTATGCCAATCATGAGATATGATACATTTTAGGTTCAAGACACAGAGTTTGAGAAGCAGATAACATCTGTGTGGCAGGCCCGTGCTATGGGGGGACCTAATGAGCCGATTTCTCATGTGATTGGTCTGCGTGGGGGCTTGCGGTCTTGGACCAAGGGTATAAATAAAGTCATTCGGAAGCAAATAGTGAAGAAAAAGGAAGAGTTATGGGGCCTAAGAGAGTCGGCATCTTATACGGTGGAGGCGAGATCCTTGTTGCTTTGAACAACTGCTAGTGAAGAAGTCGCCTGGACCAGATGGGATGCATGTCATTTTCTTGCAAAAGTATTGGCATATCTTGGGTGCAAACATTTTGGCAGTGGTGCTCGATGTATAGAATAACGGGGCCATCTTGGGATGGATTGATGAGACATATATTACTTTGATACCGAAGGTTGCTTCGCCTATAGTCATGACGGGCCTTCGACCAATATCTTTATGCAACTCGGTTTATAAGATGATATCTCGGGTAGTGGTTAACAGGCTCAAGCAGGTCATTAGGGATGTGGTGTCAGGGTATCAAAGGGCCTTTGTGTCTGGGATACTTATTATGGATAACTATACGATAGCATTTAAGGCCTTTCATTCTCGGAAGGCGGGTGTGCAAGGGTGCCATAATCATGTGGATCTTAAGCCTGATATGGCTAAGGATTTTGACATGGTGGAGTGGTAGAACCGCTGGGCACTGATGGATCACATGAGGTTTCCTTGAATAACAATAGATATTATTCGGCGATGTGTGGCCACGGTGATGTACTTGGTGCTTCTTAATGGACAGGCGACTCGGATTATTGTTCCATCTCAGGGAATCAAGCAAGGGGATCCTCTCTCGCCGTTCTTGTTCATCATATGTGCTGAAGGGATTACGGCGCTAATCAACAGGTACATTAATCAGGGGCTTCTCCGGGTGTTCGTTTCAGGTCGGCTGGGGATGTTGAGATGTCACACCTTTTGTTTGTGGATGATAGCATGTTGTTCTTTGAGCTGGCAGATAGAGCAGTAGAGAATCTGTTGGATCTATTAGCGAGGTATAGGGTGTTATCGGGTCAGGCCATCAATTCCCGCAAATCTAGTATGTACTTCAGTGGTGTGGTATCAGCGGAGGTAAGAGAGCATATTTCGGATGTGTTACAAATTCCACTTGGAGACGGATCTGGGAAATATTTGATGCGGAACTTGATACACTTGCTGTATGATGGGTAAGGGGTCCCTAGACGGGAGCCGAACGAGCTGGAGAACACTGCATAGATTATTTTCAACATATTTATCAAACAAATGGGGCGGAAGTCAATTTAAACGACCTATAGTTCTCGGTTTTGACTGGGCCTCAGCAGCTTCAATTGGCGGAGCCATACACTGAGCACGAGATCCTTTTTGCTTTGAACAACTACTAGTGAAGAAGTCGTCTGGACCTGATGGGATGCATGTCATTTTCTTGCAAAAGTATTGGCATATATTGGGTGCAGATATTTTGGTAGTGGTGCTCGATGCATAGAATAACGGGGCCAGCTTGGGACGTATTGATGAGACATATATTATTTTGATATCGAAGGTTGCTTCGCCTATAGTCATGACGGGCCTTCGACCAATATCTTTATGCAACTTGGTTTATAAGATGATATCCCGGGTAGTGGTTAACAGGCTCAAGCAGGTCATTAGGGATGTGGTGTCAGGGAATGAAAGTGCCTTTGTGTCTGGGATACTTATTATGGATAACATATGATAGCATTTAAGGCCTTTCATTCTCAGAAGGCGGGTGTGCAAGGGTTCTATAATCATGCGGATCTTAAGCCTGATATGGCTAAGTCTTTTGACATGATGGAGTGGTAGTACCGCTGGGCAGTGATGGATCACATGAGGTTTTCTCGAACAACAATAGATATTATTCGGCAATGTGTGGCCACGGTGATGTACATGGTGCTTCTTAATTGACGGCCGAGTCGGATTATTGTTCCCTCTCAGGAATCAGGCAAGGGGATCCTCTCTCGCCATTCTTGTTCATCATATGTGAAGAAGGGATTACGGTGCTCAGCAACAAGTACATTAATCAGGGGCTTCTCCGGGTGTTCGTTTCAGGTCGGCTGGGGATGTTGAGGTTTCACACCTTTTGTTTGTGGATGATAGCATGTTGTTCCTCGAGGTGGCAGATGGAGCAGTAGAGAATCTGTTGGATCTATTAGCGAGGTATAGGGTGTTATCGGGTCAGGCCATCAATTTCCACAAATCTAGTCTGTACTTCAGTGGTGTGGTATCAGTGGAGGTAAGAGAGCATATTTCAGATGTGTTACAAATTCCACTTGGAGATGGATCTGGGTAATATTTGGGGCTTCCCTACTTACTTAAGCGTAATAAGAGGTAGGTCTTTGCTTATCTATGGTAACGTATTTGGAAGAAACTTTCGGGGTGGAAGGATAAGTTTCTCTATCTAGCAAGAAAGGATACGATGATTAAGTCCGTGTTGCAGACCATACCGACATTTATTATGCAATTATTTAAGGTGCCCAGAGCCATAATTCAGGAGTTGGAGAAGGAGATTCAATGATTTTTTTGGGGGGATAAGGGATCAGGGAAGGAAGGTTCACTGGAAGAGTTGGGAGACTTGCTGTCAGCCCAAGAATATGGGAGAGCCAGGGTTTTGGGACTTGGAATGCTTGAGCATTGCCCTAGTAGTTAAGCAGCGTGACGTCTTTTGACTCACCTGGCATCGTTTGCTGGCCAGGTGCTGCGTGAAAAATATTTTTGGGGATTCTACCTTCTTGGTAGCTAGTTTAACAGCTAGGCCCTCTTTTATGTGGCGCAACATACTTGAGGGGCGTTACCTCTTGCTGAGAGGCCTGAGATGGAGGTTTGGGGATGGATCATCGATCTTTGTGTTCTTTGATGCCTGGCTTACGCTACGTCTATCTTTCAGATTCCGTTTGCAGGCCATGATTGCCCTCTAGAGAGCAAGGTTGCTGACTTGCTGATTCCGGGTACACTGAGGTGGAATACTCAGAGACTGAGGGAGTGGTTTATCCCATGGGAGTGCGATGCGATTTTGAGTACACAAAACGAGACAAAACAGTACCAAAACATCGGGAAAATAGCATAGATGCAGAATTATGATCCTGGAAACACTCACATAGCATTTAACACATATTCTAAGCAATAATGAGCATATCTATCCTCTCTTGAGCAGAATTCGGGGTGCATATGGGTATAAATATTGGTACCATTTAGAGTGTCATCAACTACCCCCCCACTTAGGTTTTGATCGTCCCGAGCAAATAGGTGAAAAGAAAATAACACTATGATCAATGTACAAGTTAATTAAAAACAACTATGCCTTACTAAGCCAAGATCAAGATCATGCCACTCATATCCATCAGTAACATACTAAACACTATTCACATCATGAGCCAATGTGTGTGTGGAATAACTTTCACAACCGCTTAGAAATGCAGACAATCTCACATTACATCAACCTGTAGTCGAACTAACCAGTCTCGAACATGTTATTTATTAATTAATTGAGCTGGAAAGGCGGATCGAGAACCGAGCATGTATTACTCTTAGGCTCACGTTTATCGGTCAATGCAAAAGTCGTGCGTCTTATGCTCCATCGACTAAGATATTGCCAAAGAGATTATAGATGTATATATTTCAATGCACTTCTCTTTCTTGGCGGGTGAACTCTCATTGATTTAACTATCCTCACGGCCCCAGTCATGATAAACTACTGAATCCGAAATTCCATTGCCTTTCTAAGTGTTGGTGAAACATGTCTCGTGATAAAGCCAGGGTCAACTCTAGTCAAAGAAATATGCTATCGACTACACACCAAGGGAAGTGAGTTATACGTGCTTAAAATAGTGGCTCAAACAGAATATGCGCTTAATACGCCACTACTTTGAAGTGGACACTTTCTCTTACTCGTGCAAAGTAAAATGAAGGTGAAGTCAATTAACTCGAAAAGATCAAAGATATCATAATTTTTCGAAATTTTGTCGAAAAGAATCAAAGTCTAAGTGGTGAATCGTGCATCAAAGAGAATCAAGACAATCACGCAATTCATGGAATATAATACTAAAAAGCTAAGTGACGTTCCTCTACCCCCCACTTAATCGAAACATTGTCCCCAATGTGTAAGATAAGAAATAAAAAATGAAAAGGAACTTAGCTTCGGTTAAGGGCGGAACCAAAGAAGAATCGGATCGTCATATAAATCATCGGGCTCATGTAAGTAGTCCATGAAGAATCTGCGCTAAGTAACTCAAGAAAAACCAAGAAGAATAGTGATGCCAAGAAACTGTATAATAAAAGCGCGGTCGTAAAAGAGAAAATAAATAACTCCAAAACAAATTAATCTGACAAAATCATTATATTAGAAATATTCTGCTACATTTACTAAATAGGAAAGGAAAATAACATAAAAACAACAAAAATGGAAGACAAAAATAAAAATAAATAAAAACCGGTAGGTGGTGCAGAACTTGAGGCGGCGGCTGCTGAAGATGATGCTCTACGATGCGGGGCAGTCCTAGGTGGCGGGGTAGAGGAAGGAATGCTAAAGAAGTCAATAATCATATCCATCTTGCTATGTAGACTCGAAATTTCTCACGAGTGCTCCTCAAGCAAGGCTCTCTGAGTCGTCGGTGCACCATGCACCAGAGTACGCTCCTTCTCTGCTCTAACCCATCTTTGTACTCTCGAAACTGACTGTGAACTGAGATGTGGCTCAGGATCTTCCCACTCATCACTGACAAGCATCTTCACCTCGGCCTCTAGAGCAAACATATCAATCATCGGCCCGTATGGTAGCAGCTCTCGCTCAGAAGTGGCGGCAAGCTCATGAATACGGCTATGCATCAACAGACCGATGTTGATGGGGGCAGACATCTCTAGATTGACATCAATTCTGCCCTCAAAGTGGTGACAGAGACCGTGTGCTTCGTCAGAAGAAGGCGAGCACAAACAAATCGATTAACCATCTTCCGGTCCCAAGATAAATCGTTCTCTAGGAAGATGGTGAGGGCTCCAGAAGGATTACGCTTCCATTGCACTCCCAAGAAATCATCAACCATATCCATCCTCTCGAGATCAGCAATGTTGCTCGAGGATGTGTACTCATCCGGGCCCACCGGTGGATTTCTAACCCCAAAATGCTCGTTGATCCTCTCAATAGAAAAATCATCCTTAACTCCTTGGACCATAGCAAATGTGGCTCCAGGGTTATGCGAAACATAAGAATAAAACTCTCTTACCACTGTGGTGTTGAACCTTGTTGGTGCCTCATCCATGTCTAGTAAATCCTGTTCTTGTAGGGCCTCTGGAAAAATCGACCCGCAGTCGGCTAAATCTACCTCTCATTCTCGAGCCACTGGTCTTGCATTCCAATGGCCTCGGAACGACTCGTAAATCTCTAAAGAATGGAATTACTCAACCCTGTCGATTAAGGGATTAGCATCTCCATCCACACTCTGATAACCACTAGGCCGAACTGCTGAACGTTGATGCTTTGGACCCATCCTGAATGACTACAAAAGGTTCTTTCTGGAATTAACCCTCGGTAAACCGGAGGTAGGTTTCGGTTTACCGGCCTTAATTTTCCGGATTTCTTTCTAGACTGTGCCTCTGATGGTGGAAGAAGAAGAATGAATGGCGACACCTCTCAGAGCAAAGAAAGCAATACCACTCAAAGAACAGAAGTACGAAATGGTGTTCAGGGTTTGGAAAATGAAAGGAAATGGTTTGGCTATGGTGGTGATAGTGGTGGTGATGGTGGTCGAAATATATGAAGAAGGAAGAAATTGGAGAAGTTTGGTGAATGGAAATGATAAGAATGATGATAATGGTGATGAAGGGGTGGTTTATATAGGAAGAATGGAATGAATGTGGATGGTTTAGTGGGATTGTGGGTTGAGAAGTTATTAGGGTCGGGGATTTGAGGAGGTGATTGATGGGATTGAGGTGGAGTTATGGTGGAGTGTGGGAAAGGATGAAAAATTTGAAAAGAGGGGGGAATGGTTCGGTTTCTGTTGACTGACCGTATCTGGTGCAACGTGTGTCTTCCACGTGTCTCTAAAAATTTGGCTTTATAACTGACGCTCAGAAATCTGAAATCCAAGCCTCGGTAACCTGGAGGTTACCCTCAAGATACCGGGGGTATCTTTTCCCCAGATTTTTATCTGCCTCTGCTGCACTTCTTACTCAATCTTTCTACTCCATTCTGACCTCAATTTGACTAACCTTTTATCCTCCAATTGTTGTTTCCGACTCAAAACCTAACCTACTTCACTAGAATCCGCAACGAGGTAAAAAAAACCTTTCCACAACCATTTAGTTTCAAGCCTAAGTTTTTGGTAGGATGAAAAAAAGCTCATCCCTTCATCTGGCTACTTTTATTCAATCCTAAACTACCTAAGGGTTTGACGAAATAGTTCTGAGTTTATAGTCGCCAGCTTGACTTTCTTCAGATCTCTAATCAATCAAGGGTTGGAGCCTTAACTTGCCAAACTTTCGTTCCAGAGGTTTGCACTTTCACAGAACCCTTTTGAGCCCTCTTCCTAGCACATCTCTCCCTTTTATCTTACGTCTAGGTCTGCCTCTACGTCTAGATTTAGACCTTAAACTCAAGGACTCCTCACTTTCCACTTTCAGCTCGACTCGTTCACTACACAACACGGAAGGACTAGCTTCCGTGAGCATCCTTTCGTGGTCCTTATCTTCTTTCTCTCTCAACATTAATCTCATAAACTCTTGCTCAACGGTTTCTATGACAACTTCTCTATTCTCATGCCCCTCAATCTCCAAAATTTCTACCCTCCCTGAAGCATATGTCATCTTACAACTCTCCAGTCGGTTTTCTAGGGGTTCTAGGATATTAAAAGATACATCGTCATTATTTATCCTAAGAGTGATCTCCCCCTTATCAAACTTCATAACTGCCCAGCTCGTTGCTAAGAAAGGTCGTCCTAAGAGAACCGGGGCACTAGGATCTTCAGGTACATCTATGACCGTAAAGTCAATAGGATACGTGAACCCTCCTGCCTTAATTGTACACTTTCTAAGCAAACCAGCAGGCATGTCTCTGGTTCTGTCTATGAAGGTCATGGTCCTGGTTTGATTCATCATGACCGGAAGTTTTATCTTTTGACAGAGGGAAAAAGGTAGAATATTGCAACTCGAGCCTGAGTCGTAAAGACCTAATCCTACGGATATTCCATTAACAGAAATTGGGATTCTAAACGTGCCAGGGTCTCCTAACTTCACCATAGTGTCTGAGTTTGGGTAATCCTCGGGCTTAGAAAACATCATGTCGGGATCCTTTTCAGGATCTTCAGAATTGTAATCTGAAGATGATATATCAATTAATTCGCAAGAAAACTCTCCCGGACGATACGTGATGTACTCCTTCAGGTCATCTTCAAGCTCTTGCTTGATTGCTTTCTCCTCTTTCTCCAACCGTTTCTTTATAGTCTCATAATGCTCTCATGCTTCAGTTCCGGGATACGTAGAAATTGGTGTGATGTTCAAGATTGTTCTAGGCATATTGTTCGACTTGTGTGTGCTTTTTCAACTCTGAATCGATCAAATTTCTGAAGTGTTCTGATCAATTTGCAAAAAGACAAAATAAAACAAAGAAAAGGTTAGTAACTTCCGCTTCAGCTGGGTGTGATCCCAACTGTTGCGGACCAACTAACTAAAATCAATAGGGATTAACACAGAATAACGGGAACTGTTCAGAAATCGATTTTCCAGGCCTCGGTAACTCCGAGGTTACCTTTGGGATACCGGCCTTGAATTTTCTAATTCTGGCAGTTTAACATGTGCAGGATTGATACTAAACGACTCAAGACTCAAAATAAAATAAAATAAAATAAAAAACGACTTCTTAATTAGAATTAAAACGTTTATATTTATAAATTGGCCATTGTCCCCAGCAACGGCACCAAAAATCTTGATCGCGTGTAAGTCACTAACGTCGATATTACTAGCAAGAATACTAGGTACATCATCGTAGTATAGTAAATGCGAGTCAAGGTCGATCCCATAGAGACAATGCAACTTATACATATAAACGATTCTTACCTAATTAAGAAGCTACATATAGGCGGTTATTGACCAACAATAATATAAAAGAAAACAAACATGGTATACCTCTCCCTCTTCTCACCGATCTACTAACTTGGATTAGTTAATCATTATATTTACTTCCCCACATAATTTCCTTAGATTAATCGAGCGCTTTTAATGATTATTATCATATTTATCAGCTACAGGTGCAATTCCTACTCCTATCTACTCCGACAATGGCAGTAATCTATACGCAAGCTACCCTCCTTAATTGGTCCATAATAGTCCATACGCATAACGAACTAGAACTGCCGATATTGAGCGTTACCTCATACCGCTAACCCGCCTAGACAACTGTCGACATTGACCAGCACGTTCCTAGGGTCCATCAATACTATGTCCTAATTAACACTTCACTTGCGGTCCTTCATGTTAATTTACGAATTATGAATACTAGATTGGCCAGACCTATTACTCGTTTTAATTATTTTTGCCGATCAACGTATCTGTAGTGAATCCCAGTTTAGGTTTTCTAAAATATGCCTCGGTAAACCGGTATAGACCGCCGGGTTACCGAGGGTGGCTTTTCCTAAGTTCTGGATCTACATTGCTCAGTACGATTAAAATAAGTAAATTATGGGGGTTGCTAAACATGCAGATTAACTAAAACACATAAATACGAATAGATCTACCATATTGAAGACAATAAATGAACGTTCAAAGCTTCATACCTTCGACAATGTAGATCTAGCTCGATCTACTCAAGCTAGAGATGATGAAAGAAGGGAGGAAACCAAAAACAACTCTCCAAAGCTCAAGAAAACTTTATTGCATAATAATATATATTGTATTTGTAATACCAATCAAAAGTTATACAATAATCTGTAATTGCGGCCTTATATAGATACAATGACCGACTTAAGACTCTCTAAAACCCTAACCGACTTAGACAATGAGGCAGAATGAATTTCGTGTTGAATAAGTTACCGGTTTACCGGGCCTAACCCTCGGGTTACCGGGCCTTCTATTCTTCTTTTTCTTCAGCAGGCTTCTTCTTGGACTTCAATCACTCAGCCCAATGCATTCCTTTTGGTCCAGATCCGTTCTCCAATGCTCCAGATTTGGTACATCCTATAAAATACACAAAACGAGACAAAACAGTACCAAAACATCGGGAAAATAGCATAGATGCAGAATTACGATCCTGGAAACACTCACATAGCATTTAACACGTATTCTAAGCAATAACGAGCCTATCTATCCTCTCTTGAGCAGATTTCGGGGTGCATATGGGTATAAATATTGGTTCCATTTAGAGTGTCATCAATGGCTTATGGGCAAGAGAATGAGACGATGCGGCATGTACTTTTTGAGTGTGATTTCACGGTCTGGGTTTGAGAGTTGTCCATTTTTACGGGTATTGTCCGTGGGATTGTTGCTACGGACTTTAGGGACTTCTTTATGCAGCTGTGGTAGAGGATAGCAAAGAAAGGGTGGCGGAATTCACTTGGATTATGTTGCATATCTAGAAGGCACAATGCAACGCAATGTTTGATGACCAACGGAACCATATTTCTCGGATTTGCTCAACGGCCCTATCTGCAGCGCGGGAGTATAGAGATGCTTGGAGTATGGTTCTGCCTATAGGAGGCCCAGTGTTTCCGTATAGGTGGACAACTCCGGGGAATGGAGATGTGAAATGCAATGTGGATGCTTCGGCCGTGCCATCCGGCTCAGCGGTGGGACTTATCTTTCGGGATCATCAGGGTGTCATTTTAGTGGCGTACTCGTTTCACTTGGACCCATGCATCGAAGTTGTTCTGTTAGAGATGCGGGAAATCCTTATGGAACTGGTGGAGGGTCAACGACTGGGCTTTACGAGGTTGGTTATAGAGAGCGACTATTTGACCTGCGTACAGATGCTTCATGGTGTTGTGGAGGATTTTTCCCCTCTAGGTTGTCTTCGGCAGGACTGCTTGTCTGTGGTGCCACTTTCCACTTTTTTCTTTGGTGCAGTTCTCTTTTATCCGGAGGGCTGGGAATGTCACGGCACGCCTTTCTTATAGGCTTGGTATTACTAGTGCTGGAGTTATATCCTGGTCTCTTAGCCCCAAAACAATGTTGTCTCTGCATATTTAGCAGATTTGATTGGTTAATAAAAAGTTCTTTATCTCTTAAAAAAATATACAATCACTGACGATGATGGATCTCACCGGAGAAAAAATCTGGGCTGTATTATCCTAGTGACAATTCATTCAAGATGTAAAACTGGAAAAAGATGTGAACGGGGGTGGTTTGGATTAGGTTTAGACTGAGCCTGAGATATTGTATCTCAAGTTTCTTACGTATCCTATGTGTGAATCAGGAATCAAGCCTCTCGTAGTTCCTTAGGGATTGTTTATATAAAGGGGGCTTGTGCCCTAGGTCTGCATGGGCCGGGTCCTGGTTGAACTTTTATTTCGTGTTCCTTGAGGAATAGATAAATACGGCTTTATCCCCTTTATTGTAGGAGATAATCATTGCATTTGAATTATGTTTAAATGATAAGATTAGAGCCTTTATGGCTGAAGATTCTTTCCATGTTTATATGTAATGTTTTGCACATGGGCTACTCCGTCTAAGGGATACTCAGGCCGGCCTGCGTCGAGCCCCTTAGGTTGTGACTTGTGAGGTCCGAGCTGCACTGGATGAACTCCGTCGTGCCCCGACCGGACTCCGGTGGACTGGGAAGCTTGCCGAGCTGACCTCCCACCTGGGTTTTAAGTTCGGGAGATCTTAGAGTGAGGCTCCTAGCCCTTAATGCTTGTTCTTCTCTATATGCATTCATTGCTTTGTTAATGTGAGGATGACACGTGGCGAGATGCTAGTCTGACCCCCTTCGTACGCCCCTCTGATCCAGTTGAGCTCTTGAGGTCAGCTCAGATCTGTCAAGGTTGTAACTCGGCTCGGCCATCAAGACTTGTAGATTTTTAAACTTAACTTGCTAGGTGGCGGGGATGTCGTTATGACTCTGTCATAACTGTCCCAGGATTCGAGGTGTTTTTGCCCACTCATTTGAATTGGGACGGTTCTCGAGACACGCTTGGGGTCATTTCAACTGTCTGCTTTATGTCAAACGTCTACTTGTGGCTTTAACTTCATTTTAGAGGTCAATTGTCGCTCTTTTCCCTATGCTTCGCCTTTTTCTGCTAGCGCCTATCTAATATTGTTCTTCATTTCCTCTATATCTGTTAATGAGGGCATCAACCCCTTCTAGTTTGTCTGTAGATGAGTAATTTTCGTCCGAGTCTGATCCTGAAGTAGAAGGACCTAGAGCGAGGTTTTACGAGAATGATTATGGATTACAAACTGCCGTGGGTAGTGTTACACCAGGGGGCCTCCAGGGTTCCGCCGCAACATACTTCTCTCCCTTCAGCTTCTCGTTCTGCCTCCGGGATGTTTGACGCTGCCCTCAGATACAAAATCTGAAAGGCCACCCAGGATGTCATGGGTAGTCATTGAGTGATCTCTGTTGTTGCCCAATGCATCATGGACAACATTTTGCTGTGAGTATACGTAGGTTCGGAGTTTGCCCCTGCTGATCCCCGTCCGTATGCTTCCCTGCCTCTTGTTAAGGCCATATTTATATGATTATTAAGGGTTTATTTCATTATTATTTTCCCCACATTTGCGTAATTTACATGAGAATTAAGGGTTTAAGTGTAATTATTTAATAAAGATGATTTTAAGAGGGTTGTATGCAAAATTGATGATTTTAAGTGTTGATTTAATGGAATTATTATTATTTGGATTTTATTACATTTTTGCATTGTTTATTTATCATGTAGGTGTTAATTTTCGTGCATATAATGAGGATAAATGAAGTCAAGTCGAATTATAAGAGATAGAGTTGGAATTGGCTTGAAGAAATTGGATAAAGATGATGAGATCCGACCAAAGCGATCCGGCCGAAGCAGCGTCGCATCCCGTCCCGCTGGGCGGGCGTTTGATTTCATGGGCGGCGTCGAGAGAGAAATCACATACTGAGAGAGTTTGGGCGCGGCATGGACGGACGTCTCAAAGCAAAGTCAAGATCCACCAGGACGGGCGTCCACGAGAGACGAGGCAGCGTCCGTTGCCGACTTAACCCTAACCGACTCAAATTCCTATAAATAAAGCGGCAGCCCCAACCCTAATTGATACCACATAATTGAGATCGCAATTTTACACCAAAAGCTGCGCCACAAGCCCTTTACATAGAGATGAACTTTCCAACCCAACAATCATCTTCAACATGATTGTTGGCTAAAAGCCTTGCAGTGAGTCGACG
Source organism: Gentiana macrophylla (assembly GCA_026214975.1). Taxonomy (NCBI): domain Eukaryota; kingdom Viridiplantae; phylum Streptophyta; class Magnoliopsida; order Gentianales; family Gentianaceae; genus Gentiana; species Gentiana macrophylla. Next base: position 32,269,003 of record CM047814.1, read on the forward strand.
GAGGAAGCCTATCAACAACACAAACCAACTAGAGAGTTCGATGCTTATGTTTAGTGAGTTTATTTCATAGTTTTTCATTACTTTGGATCTGTTTTGTATTGCTTAAGTTTTATTGAATTGAGATTTGATGAAACGATCTATGTTTAATTTATGCTTGAATAAATTTATGAAAGTCCGTTTATTTGAGTTTTCTTTCGTTCAAAGTAATGCATCTAATTGTGTTTTAAGAGATTAAGCATGATTAGTTGAGTAAGAGTTTGGAAACAATCTCGTGATTTCGTGTTGATTGCATGTTTAGTTTGTTTGAAAAGATAAACGAAACCCTAGAATTTGGTTGAAGAAATTTAATTGAATTCGTGAAAAATCACTACTAAAAACTATGTCTTTTTAATCACCATCTAGTTGGGATTGTTGGTTGATAGGTGGAACCTAGTCGCCTCGCTGTGTTTTCCTTTAATTGTTTTAATCGAATCGTTTAGATTAAGCTTAGTTTAAGTTTCAGTTTTTAAACCTTTAGATTTCCTGCAACTTTTCTGCAATTTTCTGTTCTGATCGTAGTTGGACGCTCGTCCGCAATAGCAGACGTTCGTCTATTAGATTTAGTTTCCAGACGCTCGTTCATTAAAGTGAACGCTCGTCCGTATTTCTGTTTTCTTATTTTTCAGCTTGTTTTTATTTCCTGTTTTAGTTTCAATTCTTAGGTTTAGGTTTTAGTTAGTTTCAGCTCTAGTTTAGATAGATAATTGTGACATAATTGATATAGATTTATATTTGAATCCGATAAACATTCCACTCCCTTAGGACGACCCGTAAACATCCTATACTACGATCCTTATACTTGGGGTGTTTCGGTTTATAAATTATAAAACTAGTTTTTACCGAACACCTCTGGACGGGTACTTAGCCGTTTATGAGGCCCAATTCAGGACAGGTTTGAGGTTTCCCTTGTGCCTGGATTTTCTAGCAGTGCTACAATATTATGGGGTAGGGTCGGCCTTGGTTGCCCCTAGCGGGGTCAGGAGTATTATAGGATTCGTCCTCTTTTCCCGGGCGGTTGGAGTTCGGTTTTTTGTTAATATATTCAGAGGGTTTTAACACATTCACAAAGTTGGGGACTTAAAGGATGGTACCACTTTCCCCATAGATCGGGTATACATGATATACTCTCGGATGGTCCGTCATACAAGAAATGGTGTGGCCGGTTCTTTTTTGTCAGGGATGGAGGAAGGATGTCACCGGGTCATTGGAAGTCGGACCCCATACCAAAGGATACGTGTCTGGACATTTTTGACTTATCCGAGGTCGATACCATTTGAAGTGTGAATGTCGTTCTAAGGGTCAAGGAGTTCTCCTCCGAACTAATAACGGCGTCTCGCCTAGAGGAGGCCGGGCCCGACACTGACATGCCATTGAGTATTGAAAGATGAAATGCCTGGAAGTGTTTGTCTTACCTTTTTTCATCATATTGGCTTTTAGTCTTTGACTAATGAATTTTGGTTCCACCCTTTGGTAGTGAGGGCTTTAGCTGGTCTTTCCAATGCTGGCAGGGGGCAGAGGTAGAGCGGTGAGCTGGTTAGAAAGCTGCTACTGTAGGGGTTAGTATTAAGGAGTATCCCACTATTCGGACGGTGGGCTATTCTGTGTATGCCGCCATTTTTTGCTTGATGTCCGAGCATGAAGATGATGCTTTGCTGCAACCTACCTTCTCTAGGACAAACCTGGAGCCCCCGGTCGTCAGCATCTCTTTTCCTGAGAATCCAACTGTTCATGATGAGGAAAAAGTGGATGAGGAGAAGGAGGTGCCTTTCATTAGGAGGCCTTCCTGCTGCCAATCTAAGTAGGCCGAGATCGGGGAAGGTCCAAGGAATAAAGGCAGAAAAGTGGATGGTCCAAGGAAGGTCCCAGACTTCGTACCCAATTTGTTTAGGGTATATTTTACTATATTTTCGGGCTTAATCCCTAAACAATTTACCTTATTTTTAAGGGAAATAAATGAGAAAAGCGTGTTTTTAACCGTTAAATTCCTATAATGGTTATTGAGGGGTTATAATTTAATTATGAGGAAATATTGAGGTTAAATGTTATTTTGTTACACATTTTATTATTATTATTATTCGATGACTTGGTGTAACAACAATTTTGGAGAAAATAAAGAAATGCAGGGGGATGTTATTTATTGAGAGATTTATCTCATTCAATCAAGTGATTTCAAAATAAAGAAGAAAATCGGAGCATTGAAGAGAGGATAAATCAAATTTGGTCGAAAGAGTGAAGTGGGGAACACGGTATACAAAGCAACAGTGTGAACGCATACAAATGGTATGCTCGGTCGACCGAGCCGTGCTATTCGGTCGACCGAGCCAAGATGTTCGGTCTACCGAGGCTGAAAATTGACGCGTTTTTCTAGATCCTTCCTTATGTCGGCGAAACTCCTCTATAAGCAGCACCATTCGAGCAGAAACAAAGACACAGAAAAATACAACACATCATTACACAGCAGCCGCATACCCTAGCAGCCGCACCACATCACACAAAAACATGAGTTTATTTCTTTCAATTTTCTTTTGGAGATCGAAGATGATTGAAGGCTAAGCAATTCGCAGTAGGACAACGGATGAAGCCATTACAACATCACCACAACTAGGAGATTTTCAGTAAACATTATTAGTGAGTTTGAATTTATTTTTCTTTATTGAATGTTTTGAATTGTTTGAATGTATGTTTTGTTAGATTGAAAAATCGATGAAACGATTGTTGTTTTGAATTTGATGAGAATTAAATTTACATAGAACCCTTCATTCGATCTGATTAATGATATTCGAGAGATTAGTTTATTGTTAATTGGGTAGGAGATTCGAAAGCGAACTCATGATCATGTTCTTTTATTGTTAATTTTGTTTCACTTGAGAAAGGGAACAGAAACCAAATAAATTTGATTAAGGAAATTTGATTGGATTTAAGTTAGATCACACCAAGAAATTTGATTCATCTCACAAACTGGTTGGGTGGTGGTTGTTTGGTAGAATCCTTGTTGCCCTACTGTCTCGTTACATTAAGAAGAAAGTCAGTAAGTTTTCATAGCAATTTGGATTTTAGATTGAATAGCTTATTTAGGTTTAATTTGTTGTTTTTCAATTTTGATTTCCTTTAGTGTTAATTTGATCTCTTTTGTTTTATTAGTTTAATAGAAATTATTTAGGACCATAGAATTTGTAGGAACTTTATTATTTTAATTAGATTTATCGTGACAATTCACCGGTACGTTAACTGTATTTTTGTTTCCGACATCATTCGATTCCTTGGACGACCCGGTAATACCCACTACAACGTGCCTTGCACTTGGGGTGTTCCAGTAAAACTATAAATTTAAAACTTACCGAACACAATTCTCTATCCAAAGGGACAAGGCAATGTGCACTCTCAGGCGGCTGCTTAGGGAGAGCCTGACCAAATGGGAGGCAGGTCTAAGGCATGCCTCGGTACTTCGTCTCACCCATCCACACAAGATAATGAGAAGGCTCGAGCATAGTAGGATGAGATCTCCAGAATGACTGATCTGGAGGTTTTGAGGCCATGAGATATGTAAGTCTCATTTTCTTATGTTCTTTGCATCTCCCTTTAATCGAGGGTTTCTTAAATCACGTTGTGTGAATGCATGAATCCTTGTTAGACATGAGGTGTTCTCCAGACTTGCCAAGTCCTCGACAGAATTCAAAAAGAAGACTTATGATCTGAAGTCCAAGGATGAGGAGATTGAAGACCTCTAGGAACGGTTGCAAGACCAAGCAGATGAGCTGGAAGCTTTGAAGTCGGATTATGCTGCCCGGCTCCAAGCTGCCACGGATGAACACTTGGGGAAAGAAACTGAGCTGGGCCAGGCCATCACCAAGGTCCGATCTGAAGTGGCTTAGCTGCAAATAGCTATTTAGGCTTTCCTGGCCCGTCTTAAGGAAAATTCTGCCCAGGCTGTCCGGGATTTCAAGGCCTCTGCAGACTTTATTGAGTCTTTGGCGCTGCTATTAGCTCATGCGATAAACAACAACTACGCTCTGGGTGTGAACGATTGTAAAGCTCACTTTCCTGAACTTTTTGTTGGCAGTTTGGCCCATCAAAGGTTATAAAAGCCAGAAGAAGATGCGTCGTATTATGTTCGAGTGAAAGAGTTTCAAGCGGGGGTAGACCTCGTAGCTAAATATCATCGTGCATCTAGCGAGTCCGAGCTCTCCACTTTTGCCCCTTCTTCAAGGCCACCACCGAGTCCAGCCCCGGGTGCATAGATAAGTAGGCTTATTTCAAATAGTGTACCCTGCAGAATCATAATATAAGCAGTTTCTATTTATTAAGCACTTTCACTTTCTTTGATGGTGGGGTATCTTGCCTCCCAATATGCCATGCATTAACTTATAGTTTTGGATGTCATACTTTTATTTTAGTTGAATTTTTGCTAGGTCTAATCGGCTGATATCATTTTAGGTCTGTAACGTAGACATCGTATAAATCCGATCTGAACGTATTAGTTGTCGGCCGTGCTGTCTTGGAGTTTTGCCAAGTATGAGTTGCGGAGACTTGGTGGCCAACGAGTTCAGCTATGTCCGATCTGCAGAGGCTTAGTGATTCTGCTTGTTAAGTGATATATGTTTGCTGAGTCCAATTTGCAGAGCTCAAATGTTAGATTTAGTGACGAGTCAGAAGTTTTGCTGACTGTTAACTGACATATGTTGGCTGAGTCCGATTTGCGGAGCTCTAATGTCAGATTTAGCGATGAGTCAGAAGTTTTGTTGTCTGCTATATGACATATGTTTGCTGAGTCCGATTTACGGAGCTCAAATATCAAATTTAGCGATGAGTCAGAAGTTTTGCTGACTAACTAACATATGTTTGCTGAGTCCGATTTGCGGATCTCAGCTGTCAGATTTAGCGATAAGTCAGAAGTTTTGATGACTGTTAACTGACATATGTTTGTTGAGTCCGATTTGCGGAGCTCAGATGTCAAATTTAGCGATGAGTCAGAAGTTTTCCTGACTAACAGACATATGTTTGATGAGTCCGATTTGCGGTGCTTAGATGTCCGATTTAGCGATGATTCAGAAGTGTTGCTGACTGTTAGCTGACATATGTTTGCTGACTCCGATTTGCGGAGCTCAGAAGTCAGATTTTGACTTGCATGTGGGTCCTGTACACTTATGAAAAACCATTTCATAGAATGGGAGAAGAACTTTTGTATTAAAAATAGCATAAGTGCACTGACTTGAAGCGATACAACTTATTTAAAGCAGTAAGGTTAAAGTAGAGCAACATAATGAAAACTAATAAAGTCCGGAACCTGTCTTAGACGTAGAATTTGTGGAGATTGGTGGCATGCCAGCTTCTCGGGATGGTCATGCCTTTAGAGTCGGCCAACTGGTATGCACCTTTTCCATGTACTTTGACCACTTTGTATGGACCTTCCCAGTTCAGGTCAAGCTTGCCTTGAGGGCCCTACCTACCGACTTCATTTTTTTCTCAGCACTAGATCTCCTTCTTTGAAGTACGACTGTATTACTTTAGAGTTGTAATACTGGGAGATTCTCTGCTTATATTTGGCCATTCTGATGAAAGGCCCCCCGAGCTTTCTCTAGATCATCTTTCGAATGCCTGAGCTCGGTCTCCCGATATGCCTCTATTTACAGTTCGGACCGTGGTGATGGGAGTCTGATCTCGGATGGAATTAACAATTCGCTCCTATATGCTAAGGAGAAATGTGTCTCTCATGTGGCCGAGTTCGGCAGAGTCTTGTATGCTTATAAAATATTGGGTAGATGTTCCACCCAATTCTCCCTTTCTTCTTTGAGTCTCTTTTTCAACCCTGTTTTGATCTGCCTGTTAATCTGTTCGACTTGTCCATTGCTTGTGGATGACCAACAGATGTAAAATGCTTTGTGATCCTTAGTTCGGAACACCAAGCTTGAATATTTTTGTCTTCAAACCGAGTTCCATTATCCGAGATCAACGTATTGGGTATGCCATATCTGCATACAATACTTTTCCAAAGGAACTTCTGAACGGCTTTGGCCGTGATTGTTGTTAGAGCTTCAACTTCCACCCACTTAGTGAAATAGTCTACTGTGACAACCAAAAACTTGAAGTTTCCCTGAGCTCTGAGGAGCGGTCCCACCAAGTCCACACCCAATTGATCAAATTACCATGGTGACACTATTGGAACCATGACTTGAGAATCCTTGAGCGTCTCGCTGCATCGTAGGCCAGTGGTAGTTGAATAGACAACATTTCCTAGTTAATGTTTGAGCTCCCACGTGATTTCCATATATCCCTAAGTGAATTTCACAAAGTAGAAAGTTTCCTTCGTCTTCTGATTCACACCTGAGCCATAGTGCTATAAAATATTTTCTATAAAGGATGTCGTTGAAAAGAGAGTACATGGCTGCTAAGAACATTATTTTTTGGCTTGATTTTTATCGACGGGAAGTATCCCATTCTTGTGGTAGGACACAATTGGATCCATCCAGGTATCCTTTTGTGAGATGGGTTGGATTTCTTAAGCGTTATAACTCCATTCCTTTAGTAGCTCGACCAGAACCTTTTTGTTGTAGAAGAAGTTGGATGCTAATTTGAAGAGAGCATCAGCTCGCCTATTCTGAGATCGAGAAACCTGCTTGATCTGCACACTCTGGAAATATTTTAATCGGGACCGAGCTGTTGCCAGGTATTTCTTCATTGGTTCTTCCTTTGCTTCATACTCCCCCTTTACATAGTTGACGACCAGCTGGGAATCGCTATAAAATTGTAAATTCTTGGCATCATGTTTGGCGGCTACGTTGAGCCCGGTGATTAATGCTTCATACTTGGCCTCGTTGTTAGTGGCCTAAAAGCTAAAGTGCAAAGCGTAGTGGAATTCCTCTCCTTTAAGACTGACGAGTAGAAGGCCTTCCCTTGCTCCTTCTTTGTTCGATGCTCCGTCAACATACAACGTCCACTGTTCGGATTTGCAGCTCGACTTTTATTTATCAATGTTAATGGATGTTCCTTCAGCTAGAAAGTCTGCTAAGGCTTGAGCTTTGATCGTAGTTCAAGGACAGAAATCCAGGTCATACTCCGCCAGTTCTACCACTCATTTGGCTAACTCGCCTAAAGTTTATGGTCGTACCAGCATTTGCTGAAGTGGCTTATCGGTGATCACGACTATCGGATGAGCTTGAATGTAGGGCCTTAGCTTTCTAGAGGCGTGAACCAAGGCTAGTGTCAGTATCTTTGTGTTCGAATATCGGACATCAGGTCCATGCAGTGCTTTGCTCAAATAGAATATCGGCCTTAGTGCATTGTCTTGTTCCATGACTAAAACTACGCTTATGGTCTCATTACATACAGATAGATAGACCAACATTGTATCTCCCTCCCGAGGAGAAGTCAAAGTAGGTTGTTCGGCCAAATAAGACTTTAGGTCTTCAAAGGCTCTTTGGCACTCTTAATCCCATTGGAATGGGCTTGCTTTCCTTAATATTTTGAAAAATGAAAGGGCACGTTGTGCCGATCTGGATAGAAATCTGTTAAGGGCGGCCATCCACCCTGTCAATCTCTGGACCTCTTTAATGCTCTTTGGTGGAGGCATGGTCCTTAGTGCATCAATCTTATCGGGGTTGGCATGAATCCCCTCATTGGATATCATGTATCCTAGAAATTTCCTGACCTGACCCGAACGTACATTTCTTAGTATTAAGCTTCATTTGAGTCTTCCTAAACACTTCTAAGACTTCTCTCACATCAATTAGGTATTGGTCAAGAGACATGCTCTTGATTAGATCCACATAAACTTCCATACATTTACTGATCTGATCCTTAAAGATCTTGTTGACTGCCATATGGTACGCATCACCAGTGTTCTTGAGGCCAAAATGCATAGTTATATAGCGAAACGATCCAAACCCCGTTACAAATGATGTCTTTTCTGTGTTTGGGGGGTCCATGGTGATACCCCTTATATGCATCTAAGAAGGCAAACACTTCAAAATCCACCATTAAATCAAGAAGTCGATCTATCTTGGACCGAGGGTAGTAATCCTTAGGACTTCCTTTGTTAAGGTCAGTGAAGTCCACACACATCCTCTAATTACTGTATGGCTTTTTAACCAAGACTGGATTAGCTAACAGGTCGGGGTACTCCACTTCTCGAATGATATTAGCCTGGAGCAATTTAATTACCTCATTCTTAATTGCATCAATTCGCTCTTGGGCGAAGTGTCTCTTCTTTTACCGAATCGGCTTGCTGCTCGGATTTACATTTAATTTATGCAGAGACAACGTTGGGGATAGGCCTGGCATATCTTCTGTTATCCAGGCGAAAACATCCTTGAATTCTTTCAGTAGGTCAATGAGATGATGTTTGGGCTGACCAGGGATCTAGGAACCGATAGTTACTGTTAAGTCTGCCTGGTCTTCCATAGGCTATCTTTCTCTAATTTGTCTTTCGAGGACCAAGTTTCCTCATCTTCTGGAAGTAGTTTCGATAAAAACATGTTGTGCCATCATTCTTTCATTTACTGTGGCCGTATAGCAACTCCTGGATGCGTCTACGTCACCTTTGACTTCCACCGAACCTTCCATTCTAGGGAAACTTCAAACTGATGTGGGCTGGTGAAATTACCAACCTTAACGACGACATAGTTTACCGTAAGGGTCCTGTTTTTTGGAGGCCTGCCAAATGTGGTAGCAATATCGATCATTCCCATTGGGCGAACCGGGTGCAGAACAATGGTGTGGAGACATGTGTCCGCTCGGAATATTTTAGCTGCATTGCCTAGAATGCAGAATTATAGAGTACGTTTACGGTGCTCCTTATGACGATCCAGATCCGCTTTTACTAAGCTTCGGTTCACTACTGCTTCGATCACGAGTCCTTCGTTAATGATTACCAAGGGAAGTGGATCCCTCGGGCCATATGTCACTTCTCTCCGGAGAATCGTTGCATTTTATTGGATATTGAAGGGCCAGCAGATCTACTACTGTCCTTATCTGCTTCTGGATTTTGATTACTAGGTCCTTCAGAGATGGTGTTGACACTTTTGATCAGATTTTCTTCAATTTTCCGGTTCGTATGACGGGAGTGGCCCCTTGAGGATTGTGATTTCTTGCACAGGCACCACTTTTGATTAACGCCGTGTCGATTATTTGTTGGGCTGTCTGCCCGGCCTAGGGTTTTAACTAGATTTCTCTTCAGCATCTTGATGCTCAAATGCTTGAAACAAAATTTCCAGTAGGCTGCCCTCCTTCTAGCACCAATTGACGATGCTGGATCTCATCGGATAACAAATCCGGGAAGTATTATCCTGGTGACAATTCAGTCAAGATGTAAAACTGGAATAAGATGTGAACGGGGGGGGGGGTGGTTGGATTAGGTTTAGACAGAGCCTGAGATATTGTTTCTCAAGTTGCCTATGTATCCTGTGTATGAATCGGGAATCAAGCCTTTCGTACTTTCTTAGGGATTGTTTATATAGAGGGGGCATGTGGTCTAGGTCTGCATGGTCTGGGTCCTGGTTGGACTCCTATTTTGTGTCCTTAAGGAATTGATAAATACGGCTTTATCCTCTTGATTGTAGGAGATAATCACGGGATTTGAATTATGGTTTAAATGATAAGATCATGGCATTTATGGTTGAAGATTCTTTCCATGTTTATCTGTTATGTTGTGCACGTGGGATACTCCGTCTAAGGAATACTCAGGCCGACCTGCATCGAGCCCTAAGGTTGTGATGTCCGAGCTGCAATGGCTGAACTCCGTCATGCCCTGACCGGTCTGCGGTGGACTGGGAAGCTAGCCGAGCTTACCTCCCTCCTAGGTTCTAGGTTCGGGCTTAGATCTTTGAGTGGGGCTCCTGACCCTTAATGCTTGTTCTTCTCTGTCTTCATTCATTGATATGTTAATGTAGGGATAACACGTGGCGATGTGCTAGTTTGACTCTGTCAATCACTTTATACAACTTTAATGGAATTCATGTATTGTATCGTAAATATTTCCATACAATAGTCATATAAACATTAACAAGTTTCTGTTAAAATAACAAACAAAAAAATGACTTAAATAAAGATAACACGCACAAAATTTTTCCACCGGTAGTGAGAGATGAGAGTTCTGGGAGAGAAGTAGACTGTCAGAGATAGTGTGCTTGAGATAACGAAGAATACGTGTAACAGCCATCCAATGAGCCTCAGTGGGACAATGCATAAACTTATTGACCTTGTGAACCGCAAACGCAATGCCAGGATGAGTAAAACTGAGATACTACAAACCTCCAACTATAGTGTGATAGAGAGACGGATCAGAGCAATGAGGTCCGGAGTCCAGAGTGATCTGAGTGGAGGTGGACATAGGAGTTTGACAAGGCTTAGCCTTGTCCATACCAAGCACGCTGTAGAAGCTGAAAAATATATTTCCACTGAATGAGATAGAGACCGTCAGAATGAGGGAGCACCTGAATGCCAAGAAAATAAGAGAGTGAGCCGAGATAAGTGTTCCGTTAGAAATTTCGTGATGATATTGAAGTAAATGAAAAAAAATTGTCGATAGAAAAAGTGTGGTGCCGATAGAAGCCGTCTATATATATTTTAAAAACCAAGCAAAAAAATATTTGAAATTTTGAACTTGTGGAAGATAAGTGACAAGGATAAATGCACCCATGATGAAGTCATTGTATCTTAGCTTGAAACCTGGTGATGACATTTTATTGGAATGCTTGCATAATCCAACCTATATCACTATTGGATAAAGGCGAATACATAAATTTTATCCAGTGGGGTTATCACAATTTAAAATTAAAATTTTCATACAAAAATTTAATCAAGTGATGTCATCGGAGTTTAAAACTATACTTTTAAACTACAAAACGATATTTTTCAACAACAAAACAACATTGTGTCATATCAACAAAACTCTTCTCTTCTCGAGAGATCTTTGCTCAAGTTCCTATTGATGTGCCAATCAATAACCTAATCTTTTCAGAGTAAGGAAACTTTACCCAGTCTTGGAACCTTCCTTTTGGCGTTCAGTGTCGTCATGCACCTTACTCTAAGTTTATCTTTTCTTGGTTTCAACTCAGACACATTATTTGTTGTAAGAGTTTAATACTCTCTTTTTAGCTTGGCTAGTTGTGTTACTTCTCTAGTGCACAACCTTTCAACTTTCAATTCTTGTGTCCAAACAACCTTTGTTGTTAATCCCTTCGGAATTGTTATCTAAAACACGGTTCATCAAGGGATTGTTTCAGTTTTGCCCTTGTTCAAAATCCAGTGTGTAATTCATTTCTTTTTACATGAAATCTTTCAAGTTCGGTAAATATGTTATCTTTTGATGTTCCTACTTCAAATAGTGTGTGGATTTTGTTTCTCCCACCGACCGGTAAAAAGTTTTTCATAAAATACCTCACCATGTCTTTGTTCTTTTGAAGTAATTTCCTTTAAAGCTCTATATTACAGTTGAAGGAATCAAATGTTGTTTTTAGTTCTTTGAGGAATTTCAGATCTTTGTTTGATTTCAAGTTTTCTTCAAGAATACCCGTTAAAACTTTATAATATAGTGTTGTCACAAAAGTTTTTTGCTTTTCCCTTGGAGTTTGGACTCGCTAACTGAAGTTGCCCTTAGTCTCAGAGGAGACCTTTTAAGTCAGTTTGTAAGTGCCGTTTCCCCTGGTTAAACGAGTATCAGTGGTAGGAAGTATGAAGTTAATGGAATAGTTCCTTGTGCACCTACTTAAGCGTTAACAATAGATTGAAGAATGAATAGTTTCATCATAGGTTTGGACCGACACGTGGTTTTGATGACATAATAAGTTTCCGGTGTGTTTTACAAGTTTGTTGGTGCCAAGTGTTTTTTTTGAATCATGGAATATCTCTTGAAGGGTAAGGTGAATTGTGTAAGACTAGGATGTTTTGGTCTTAGGCATGGAAATTTCTTGATGGTGGACTAGGTTGAGGAAAAATCCTAGTGGGCTCAAAAAGCTGATATTTCTTGTTCGTTGTAATTTGGAGTTATTCTTTTAGAAGATGAAAGTAAGATGTGAAATAATGAAGGATTGAACCGTTAGCGTTTGGTAAAATCATTGTGCAAGTTAAGTTGAACTGTGATGTTGGATTATTGCGGTATCTTAAAGTAAGTAAGGAGTTTGATGAAGAAAAGTTTAATCTGGATCTTAGAATCTTTTGAAGACAAGAAGGAGTGTAGCACAAAGTTTAAAATGTTTTCAGGAAAGTTTGAGTAGTACTAAGTTTGGATATGAGTGGGACATTAGAGATGAACCGTTTGAACCGTTAGTTTTGGCGGGCAAGTTCTAGCGATTTTCGAGGACGAAACTCATATAAGAGGGAAGAATGTGATACCATGTATCTCTATAAAAGGAATGCAAGTATTTTTATGAATTTGTGGGACCTGATACAAGTTTTACACTGAACGGGTAAGAGTCTCCAAAACCCATTTTCTAGATTTATAAGTGTTATTGGGTGTTTTTTCTTAGTTTTTTTGTTGATGTTTTAAAGGTTGTGGTAATCGTAGAATTTCATTTTGGTGGTAGATTCGAAGTGGGTTGCTTAGATTCTTGGAGCTTTTCTTGTGGATCTAAATATTCTTGGAGTGTTCATGGAGAATTTTAGTGAAATCAAATGCAAAAAGGTGTTCAACCAAATCAAAATGTGTTATTTTGGTGTTTAGATGTAGCTTTTTACATCAAGCATATCTTAGAGTAATTTCGTCACTCTGGCTTGAATATCATGTTATATTGGTGTTTAGATCTAGTATAATGTTACAAGAATGTTGTAGAATAATTTTTGTATTATTTTTGTATTAATTTGGAGTAGATTTAGTGTTTAAAATGGTGAAGAAAACATGAAATTCTATCCAAGAGTGTTAGCTTGATATTCTAGGCAAAAATGGAAAAAGAGTTATGTGGAATGTTGTAAAGTCAAGTGTACATGTTCTAGTGGCTTTGGCTCCGCACCGTGTCTCATGGGAGCATTGGAACACTCTATGTTTGACCTTATGAGATGTTGACTTGAGTTCAACATCGTAAATGTAACATGACGAAGTTAAGGGTTCTGTTTCTGGTGTATTCGACTCAACACCTTGTGGAGACCCTCTGTGGGGAGATACTCGGGATCACCGGAAGCCTTATTTCTTAACTTTGTGGGTATTGGATTAGATTCCAATATTTCTATGCAATGTGCTAAGTAGTGTAATGTATAGTTGGTCTAAGGTCTTGTGGTCAAAGCCTTTTTATGTGCAATGAACTTAAATGGTTAGATTAAACGCTTAAATACGTACTTGATGAGTCTATAAAATAAAACATTTTAGCCCTTGGTGAGGCACGTTACCATGCTTCACGGTATTATTACGCCTCCACATGACTTGATATCAACCGGACTCGCGTAGTAATCCACATGAATAGCATCATGAGGTATCATGTCCTTTAGAGTTATTGAGGATATGTCTCGGTGCATTCTCACCCGGCAAAGTGTCCTTGGACTAATGTGTAACAAATGTTTATGTGGTTGAGTCTACTAGTGAGACTAGTAGAGGGTTGTGAGCGAGTGAAACATATGTGTTATTATGTTTGTTTGACTTGGCCTGTGATATTATTATTGTTATTATTATTAATGATAGTCCTTGTGTTATAGCATGTGTAGATATGGTGCTTCTACCCTTTACTAAGTACGTTTGTACTTACCTTTTTAGTATGTTGCTCCCCACTTTGAGAAGGTGGTTTTGTTGTAGGTTGAGTTCGAGATCGCTGAAGAGTGATTCCGGAAGTTCCAGCACTTGAAGTCTATCTTTCTCTTTAATTCGTTGTTTTAATGGTATAGATCTTCCCTTATCCTTTTGTAATAGATTGAGACAGTTGTACCTTTGGATTGTAAATAAGGAATTGCTGTAATTGAATGGATGTTCAATCTTGGGTAATATTTCTTGGGATGTCATTTTAGTCGCAACCCGTGTTACTTGTCGATCATTGTAATAAGCTTTTAATCTTCCCGAGTCTATGTTTATGTTTTCCGATTGTTCTCTGTTATTGATGATATTAGCTTATGTATAAAATCAATTTATTTTAAGTATATACGTTCCGGCGTCTTTTTCCGATTAAGGACTCGATGTCCGGATCAGGGTCGTCACGGTTGGTATCAGAGAATGAAGTAACACCGCTGCATAGGTTTGGATGTCTTAAGATGTGATCTTATCAAACTTAGACGTTTGAGTTTTGGATTTTGAGGTTAGACTTTTCATGTGTTAACCTCCTAAGTTATATCTTCTAAGTGTTAGAGCTCATAAGATTAGAATCCCTCGGCTTGGGTAGTGTGACCTTAGGCTAAGTGGGAAACCCTTTAAGTGAACCTTTGAGGTAGAAGTTTTAGGCTTATGTCTTAAGGTGGTGGATCTTAAAGTTGGGCTTCGTTAAATGCCTTTTTCTCGGTTTTCTTCAAAACTCACCTATCATTCCTTTCTTTGATGTTTTCTTTTGCTCAAATCATCATTTTTCAAGTGTTCCGGCTTATTAATATACATTCAAACATTTTATATTGAAAATGTTGTTGTATTTTCATTTGCACATGAACCCTTCAAACTTTTTCATTCATGGTGCAAACCCTTAATTCAAAATATTCATTGTTAGATGATTCCTTGCCTCTACCATAAATTTTCCTAATCTTTTTGTAACTTTGCTCTGAGCATCATGCTCACATGGTTTGATTTGCATGTTTGTTATCGGTGTAAAACTGTTTTCCGTACCCCATAAAATTTGAAAGTTTTACTACTCAAGAAAGGTTTCCTTTTCTATAAGTTCTTTTCATTTACTTTACTTTTAAAAAAGAATTGTTACACTATTGAATTTCAAAACAACATTGGACTTTATGTTAAAAAAAATTGTTGCAAATCTTGATCTATTTTGAGTAATTCCTACATATTCAAATGACTCGATCTTTTAATATGTTGTAACCAACACTTTGGTCTACATTCTCTATTTTAGACCCCACGTGTAAATCATTTCTAGCTTGATCACAATTTGCGAACTAAGTTGGTGTTTACTAACTTGGAAAAAGAATTTGATAAATGTTTCTTTTGCACAAAGATAGTTGTTTTTGATTGGTCCTTTCATTTTCAAAGAACATTTGAGTTTTGGTTAGCTCTTAGTAAACTCCAAAATCTAAAACACTCATCTTTCTTAATTCTCAAAATCATTTTCATTTGAGTTACACATGTCATTAATTTTCAAACATGTTGCTCGGAATGATTTCAACTTATCATTTGCATACTCTGAGATGGTAATTCCCACCTCATGGTTGTAGGGTTTTGGCATAGGTTTTTGTTGTGCTCGGAAGTTTGAAGAGTTGTTTATATAAGTTGAGGCTTAGTAGTCGGGTAGGGAGTTTGTGTGGGTTGTCGTTTTAATGCTTTCTGATCATTAGTAAACAAGCAGTTACCTTCCATCACACCACAAACGTTCTTGCATCCTTTTGACTTTCACCAACCAAGTTTCCTTCTGAATAATTTACACCCAATTAAAGCTTTTCTGCCTTTTGCCTTGTTTTGTCCTAAAAGTATTTTGCCTTATGTTTTCTTTTTAAAAGAGGTTCTCAATGTTTTAATATTTTGAAACATAGTAACAAGTGTCTTTATAGTTTTGTAACCATTGTATTAAATCTCAACTTCTATCGTAAATCAAGTTGTCAAGAACTTTTTAGTTTACTTGTGTTCATCCTTAATTAACTTCTTTGTTTTGTTATGGTTCACCTTTTTGTTCTCAATAATGAGTGTGTATCTTTGTGTTTGATCAAATCTCTAATATTTTTGTAACAATCCCTTTTGGGCTAATCCACAACTTGTCTGGTAAGAACTTGTGGATTCTTGTTTCAAGAAAATATAGTTGTTTACCGAATTGCCTTAAAAAAACAATTCCATCTAATTACAGCTTCTACCAAGTTGGTACTCTCATGTTCTTGGCAATTTTTATTCACATGAGAATTTTTCAGCAATACCTTTTGCATCATTTCAAGATTTCTTGTTATTCTTGATTTGAACCCGAAGAGCCCTTTCATGGTAAAAGCTTTTATCTTATTTTGTTTTTCGCTCAAGTTGTTCTACCTACTTGGGTACTCAACTTTGCTCTTTTCAACCGTTGTTGTTAAGCAATATTTTCAGGGTTCTTGTGGATTGAAACTCTTTTGACAATATAATCAGTAACTAAAGTTTCAAATTGATCGTTTTAAGTCCAAACGTTCTCTTCTCCCTGTTTTGGATTCTCCTAAGTTTGGTGTTTGACATCATACGTCTTGGTTTTAATCCCCGGATATGTTTCCTTGTAAATGTTCTTTAGCTTTTCTTTCAAGTTGACAAAAGTTCTTCACAGACCATCTTGTTTTACAAGATGCCTCTTCTTTTAAAGAATCTCATCTTCAAGGTGTTTTTTTTCTAAAATCTGATACTCATCTTTAGCGTTTTGATTCAAGGCCCTATCTTTCAATTTTGAATCAACATTGATACTCCTTTCTTTTTGAGAGATCTTTGCTCAAGTTCATGTTGATGTGCTAATCAGTCAATTAATCTTTTCAGAGTAAGGAAACTTTACCTAGTCTAGGAACCTTCCATTTGGCGTTCGGTGACGTCATGCACCTTACTCTAAGTTTATCTTTTCCTTGTTTCAACTCAGACACATTATTTGTTGTAAGAGTTTGATACTCTCTTTTTATCTTGCCAAGTTGTGTTACTTCTCTAGTGCACAACTTTTCAACTTTCAATTCTTGTGGCCAAACAACCCTTGTTGTTAATCCATACGGAATTGGTTATCTTAAACCCGTTTCATCAAAGGATTGTTTCAGTTTTGCCTTTGTTCAAAATCAAGTGTGTCATTCATTTCTTTTGATATGAAATCTTTCAAGCTCGGTAAATATGTTATCTTTTGCGGTTCATACTTCAAATAGTGTGTGGATGTTGTTTCTCCCTTACAACTGGTAAAAAGTTTTCATAAAATACCTCACCATGTCTTTTGTGCTTTTGAAGTAATTTCTTTTAAAGCTCTATATTACAGTTGAAGAAATCAAAGGTTGTTTTTAGATCTTTGAGGATTTTAAAATCTCTGTTTGATTTCAAGTTTTCTTCAAGAATACCTTTTAAAACTTCATACTTTAGTGTTGTCACAAAAGAGTTTTGCTTTTCCCTTGGAGTTCGGACTCGCTACCTGAAGTTGCCCTTAGTTTCAGAGGAGACCTTTTAAGTCCCTTTGTAAGTTCCGTTTCCCCTAGTTAGTCGAGTATCGGTGGTAGGAAGTAATCAGTTAATGGAATAGTTCCTAGAGGACCTACTTAAGCGTTAACATTAGCTTGAAGGATGAATAGTTTCATTATAGGTTTTGACCGACATGTCGTTTTGATGATATAATAAGTTTGAGGTGTGTTTTACAAGTTTGCTGGTGCCAAGTGTTTTTTTTGAATCATGGAATATCTCTTGAAGTGTAAGGTGAATTGTGTAAGACTAGGATGTTTTGGTCTTAGGTATGGAAATTTCTTGATGGTGGACTAGGTTGAGGAAAAACCCTAGTAGGCCTTGAAAAGCCGATCTTTCTTGTGTGTTGTAATTTGGAGTTGTTCTTTTAGAAGATGAAAGTAAGATGTGATATATAGAAGGATTGAACTGTTAGTGTCTGGTAAAAGCATGGTGCAAGTTAAGTTGAACTGTGATGTTGGCTTATGGCAGTATCTTGAAGTAAGAAAAGGTGTTTGATGGAGAAAAGTTTAATCTGGATATTAGAATCTTTTGAAGACAAGAAGGAGTGCAACACTAAGTTTAAAACGTTTTCAGGAACATTTGAGTAGTACAATGTTTGGATGTGAGTGGGACATTAAAGATGAACCGTAGAAAGCTTTGTAGTGGATAGTTTAAGATTTGAAATGCGTGTTGGTTTGAAGCGTTAGTTTTGGCGGGCAAGTTCTGGCGACTTTCAAGGTTGAAACTCATATAAGGGGGAAATACTGTGATACCCCGTATCTCTATAAAAGGGTATAAAAGTCTTTTAATGAATTTGTGTGACCCGATACAAGTTTTACTCCGATTGGTTAAGAGTCTCGAAAACCCATTTTCTAGATCTATAAGTGTTCTCGGGTGTTTTCTTAGTTTTTTGGTTAATGTTTTAAAGGTTGTGGTAATCGTAGAATTTCATTTTTTTGTAGGTTCAAAGTGGGTTGCTTAGATTCTTGGAGCTTTTCTTGTGGATCTAAATCTTCTTGGAGTGTTCTTAGAGCTTTTTAGTGAAATCAAATGTAAAAAGGTGTTCAACCAGATGTAAATGTGTTATTCATGTAGGTCAACTAGATGATACATTTCGCGATGTTTTACCCTAATTCTCATGCATTCATCGATGTTATTGTTTCAACTTGAGCAACTATTGTGGTGATTTGGACCATTTTGTGTATATAGTGAATACTACAAAAAAAACCATTATTTTGTCTATTGTCTGGGCTTATCGGCCAATTTTGTTATTGGATTTACACGAGGTATTTTCGTGTTTGTTTTGCAGCACAGGTACCGGGGCTTAGAGTTGGATTTGGAATGTTGAAGTTTGAGAGTTGATCAAGAAATGACCTAAGGCAATAAGGGTATGGAATGCATTCTTTGAAGACTAAATGGCTCAAGCCAGACGACATTGGCCCATGCCAACTGGCCCTTGGATGCTAACTGAGTGTTTCCATCCATAATTGGCCCCCGCCAATGAGGATCAGACATGATCAGAGAGTTTCTTAGAGCAATTGGGCCGCGCCAACATCAAACGGCTCACGCCATGTCATGATATTTGATTTTTAATAGAGCATTTAATGCATGGTGTCAACAGTCAACTACCTATTTGATTTCTACTTCAATTATACATAAAAAAGAAAGATGACGCACGCCAATTTGGTGGATGGATTAATTAATAGTGTAATTTACTCTCTCACCAAACATATAATTCATATCACAATTTCTACCTCTCTCTAGCTTTTGAAGGCAACTTCGACCCCAAGGCTCTTCTAGCCAAAATTTCTATGATTTTAGCTTTTAATAACCTTGAATACATTAGTTGTTAGATTGATTTCTAGAGTAATTTAGTGGAAGAAGTTTCATCTGTTTTGGTGTACCAAATACATTGAAGTTCTTGCTAGTTGAATGAAGCTTCCATCTTCAAGATTGTAGCTTGTTGGTGGTAAATTCTTAGTTTTTACTTTGTTTTAATTGTGCTCATTGATATGAATTCTAGCTTTGACATGTTGGAATCCATATCCATGAGTGGCTAGTTCCTACTAGCCAAGATAATGTGATAGTGATAGTATAATCTCTTTGGTTGATTGGGAATGATTGTTCATTTTGTTTAGCTTCATTTGTTGTGAATTTTTTCCTACTTGCATTGTATTGTTTGTTTGTGTTGGAGTAATTAACCAATTCTTGCACACACACACACACACACACACACACACACACACACACACACACACACACACACTTAATGGAGACCGAAAGAAGATGTTAGGTGTGGGAAATGAGGTAGGAGAACCGGAAGCTAAAGTTGACCTTAAGTGGAGCTCAATTTCTTATCCGGGGAGTATTGACATTGTCTTTGCATTCAAGTTCATATCATGTTGAATCATTAGGTCTAGGACACTTAGACCAAGGAGGAGACATAGAGTAGTTTCATTCACTCGTATGAGGGGAAGCTATTTGCTTAGGAATGCTCCGATTCACACACTTGAACACCATAGGAAGGTTGGTTGGAAATCACTCCCATGATGCTAATAGAGGTTTGCTTGATCTATGCATTATCTTGGTTAGGTCTTTTATCATTTTATCACCCTTTGTAGTAGTAGATTCATAGTTGCATTTACTTTTTTGTATCGTTGCGACTTAGATCAAGATAATAAAATCTTGTTGGTGTTTGACCTCACATTCCTCGTGGGATACGACCTTGACCACTAGACTAGACTACAATTGACCTGGTACACTGCTGGTGAGATTTGACACCTATAAAAGTCTGATTAATTATTTTGGTGTTTAGATGTAGCTTTTTACTTCAAATATATCTTAGAGTAATTTCATATCACTTTGGTTTGAATTTTGTGTTATATTGGTGCAAAGATCTAGTATAATGTTACAAGCATGTTGTAGAATAATTTTTCGTATTATTTTTGTATTAATTTGGAGTAGATATAGTGTTTAAAATGGTGAAGAAACATGGAATTCTTGTTGACCGGATCCGACCGGGTCGGGTCATCTCTACTATTTCTTTATGTTTATACATATACTATATGACTTTCTGTTGTTATTATATATTTGTTCGTTTAACGAATCAATTATGATATTGTATATATGATACGTCCCTAGTGTCAAACTGTGAATGAGAAATCATAGTAGTGATTATAGTTGATGAGATCTCGACTCACTTTAAAGGTTTGATACTTAAATGTCTCTAGTCGTATGTGCTATTAAATGGGACACTAATGGTACGATTAGATTAACACGTATTGGATGTCTTATATCTTTTGAAGAAAGTGATAGATCTCGTCTATCAAAGTGTAGGTACACTTGGACTGTACGTGGACGTGTATTAGAGAATGCGTACGTTAGACTGACCCACTTATTTTATTAAGTGTCACACTACGTAGCGGTTGTGTAATTATCTTAAGACCGGAGTCATCATGACATCACGGTGTGGATTGTCAAGCTTTGACTCTATTGAGGTTTCCCCTAGCCATGGGGCGATCATGCGGTAGAGATTGGATATGATACTGAAGCATGCGTAGGATTTATTTTGTTCGTCTGGAAATCGCATACCCTAT
Source organism: Gentiana macrophylla (assembly GCA_026214975.1). Lineage (NCBI taxonomy): Eukaryota > Viridiplantae > Streptophyta > Magnoliopsida > Gentianales > Gentianaceae > Gentiana > Gentiana macrophylla. The sequence goes on from CM047814.1 coordinate 32,289,832, forward strand.
GAATATGAGTAAATATCCGAAAGGGCATTCTTATGAGGAATATCTTACTCTCGTGAATCTTTGCAGAGTGGGAGTAAATGAGTTACTTCGAGAGAGCATTATATCTGGATTATAAGATACGGTCGTTAATGTATTGACACTCGAGATACGACTGTATGGATATTATTATAACGATAGGATTCTATTTACACGGTAACCGTTTCACATGAAAGGTAGTAGTTATTGCATTTGACTCTTCCGATGATTGAGGGTCATGATGTGTTGCTAGACGCTATTTCATGATCGTTAGTTATGAAGGATATTTTAGTATATGCACTTTGTGCCTACGGCCAACATATTCAGAAGTCTATCGGGTCACACACACATAAGAATATCTAGCCGGATTAAAATGCGGTTATAGCGATAACCAAATAAGAAAAGTTTTATCTCGACTATAAAGTGTTATAGTGATAAATTAATATGGTGGTATTTATTTACTATGCATGATTTAAATACAAGATATTAATTATGTTAATATTCTGGATGCCATTATTATGGCACATGGGGCGCATATTGATGTGTGTAAGATACACATGGATTTTGCAAATTTTATGATATATATATATATATATATATATATATATATATATATATATATATATATATATATATATTCACATATGTGTAAATTGATTAATGGTAATACATTAAAGACATATTCAATATTAGATATTGTCAATATATATCTTGAAGATATTTAATATAAGATATTGAGTATTAAATGAGATAAATCTAGAATATCTATTTTTCGTATTTTACTAGTGAAATGTTTTCTTTCTCCCTACTCCACTCAAGACTTTCTCCAAGGCAAATTGGAGGGCTTGAGGCTCCACCTACACATATATAAGGTGAGAGATGTCAAGCTCTTTAGTACACATCACAATTGCAAGAGGAATATTTTACTAGAAAATATTAGAGAGTCTTCTTGGGAGTTTGAGAGAGAGAAAAGGTCGGTCTAGCAACCGAGTTTAGTAGCAATCCAATGGTGGATTCCGGCGGATTGTTCATGTGGAATAGCGGTAGAGGCCGAACGCTTGGGCGGCTCCGTGCACCACTACTCCTTCGTAGACGATAAAGCTTCGATCTTTTAGATCAGTCAATAATGTTTGTTGCTTACACGAAGTCGATCTTGAAAAAAGGAAATAAATTTTAAATTCCGCTATGTTCCCGCATAGATTTCCTAACAGTGGTATCGGAGCGGTCTTCGATCTTAAGCAATAAGCATTAGATTTTTGCGTAGTTATTTTCATCGTTTAAACAACATAATAAAAGATGAATGATTTTTAGAGTCGCAATACGATACGAAAAAAAAAAAAAAAAAAAAAGACGCAGCGGTGCTCGGCCGGATGGCGGCGGCACCACCACCGTCCGGTGGCCGTTGCATCGGTAGTCTTCTGGCTGTCGGCGTCGGATGGTGGCTGCTCAATGGATCCGTTCTTTTTATTTTGTGTATTTTGTGATTCAATATGGTTCATAGTAATGTTGATATGTTTCCTTTGATTATTGCAAATTTTTGGAAGAACCAAAGGCATCCTTTTGGTTGTGAACAAAAGGAAAAGGGAACACAATAAATATAATTTAGTTTTATTTTGAATAGTTCAAAATAATGAAATTAAAATTGATTTAAAATTATTCGTTATTTTTTTATATCAATTAATATCTATTAAATGTTAATTAGTTAATTAATTCGATGAAAGACGAAAGATGTTAGTTTTATCTTTTTTAAAAAAATTCTTGTATGAATTAGATGTTGTAGATATAATATGATTATATGGACCCTGATTGATCATGGACTCGACAAATAGGATAGATGTGAATGATTTATTTTTGTGTTTTAAAATATTTCCTAGGCCGTTATGAAGAATGTGACCTAGTTTATTTTCTACATTATCCCATTCCCGTTAGCTCATACCATGTGCGGCGGGCGTATTAATTTATTAGATAGATTTTATGTAACAAAAATGGACCGGAAGATGAAGGCCAAAGAAAAGAAGACATAGCGATCCTATTGGCGGTTACAGCTACCATAGATTGTGAACTGCGGTTTCGTCAGTTTGTATTCGAAACCACACTTAGGAAAAATCCATGATCATACCGGTTACTTTACGCATTTATTCATTTTGTGCATGTATTTCTTTTATATGATACAATAGATGCATGACTAGGCACGATCTAGATGAATGTGTAAGGTGTATGTCTATAGAGATAGATATGTTTGATGAGATCGTAATTAGTTAAAATTAATTAAGTGAATTAATTTAAGACTCCGAAAACAAAAATTAAGGTGGAATTTTGTCTCCCAATATTATAATGACGGTGAAGAGCCCTCATTTGGATCCAACTGATCGGCCCATGTCAGGAGTTGACCTACCTCGGGTATATCGTTATTATGGAGATATGATCGTATGAGATCTCGTGAATATTGGGTTGTGACTTAACTAAAATTTTGTAGTGATTGGCCTACTTCAGGAGCATATAATTTTAGAGACAAGAGGTTGGCTATCACATAGTGATGTGAAGTGTCAAAGAGTTGACTAGGCAACCACCAAGAGTCACATAGAGATGTGATTGGTAAAGTGTTAGCTACTTGTTGAAATCTCGGTTGATCGACCCACGTCGGGAATCGGGGTAACTAGATGAGATCTTGGCCACTAATGAATTTTGGAAAATTCTTGAAAGTCAATTGGGAGTAGTTGAATCATGGGAGGAAAATCATAAACCAAAAGTGCATTTTTGATTTTGCATGTACAAACAACAATACTCTTTTTATCATTATTTTTATGTTGTAGTAATTAGCAAACTTTTATTTATGTTTTTATTCTCGATAGTTAAAACCGAAATTAAATGACTGTTACCTTTTGAGAAATGTTCTCAAGTATGGATAAGTAATTTTAATTCTTTTAAAATATGCAATGACACGAGCAACTAAGTTATAGTAGTCAGAGACTACCTATTTGATGCAGTACTCTAAGACTTTAACTACTAGTCAAAACGGAAGCTCATTATATGATTAAATCACTTAAAATGAGTTTCAATGAATTAATCATATATTGGATACGACGATGTCCAATGGGTCATTCTGTCATGCGATTACAATTAATTCAAACATTAGATGTGTTGGATGTGAATGACTGCAACGAATTTTGGAAAGGTTGTTTTCAAAGTTGTAAGATTTAAGTATCGACTTAATTCTTTATCATTGCTTGAAGATTAAGTAAATAGTTTATGTTTTGAATATGATTCAAATGGTTAAATAAACTATCTAACAAACTTTGGATTTTCTTTGTGAAAGGAAATTAGAAACTTAGCTCTTATGATTTTTCTTAAGTCTTATGAAGACTAAACTAAGAAATATTTACAAATGTTAAAGGGATTAAAAGGAAAGTTAGGGCATGTGCTTAAATAAATAACTTATTGAAGTCTCTATTTTGAGAAAGCAAGTTAAGATAAATCCATCTAAACTCAAGTCAACTCTCAGATATATGATATCTTACGAGTATGATTTAGAAAGATTAAATACATAATACCCTAAGATATGGGAAATGAAATAAATGTTGCAACACTTACCATATTGTATTATGAATCTAGTAAACTGATAAACGAACTAAATAAATGCTATTGTGTTCCGGTACTTATAAAGAACATATTTTTCAGTTAAATGTTAGGATTTAATGAACAAATTCAATTATATGGAATAAATGTTATTTCGATAAAGTTGAATAAACATCAAATCTAACATACTAGATTGGTGTCACTATATAGTCGATATAGGTAATGAAATCTCAACCAAATGTTTGTATAGCTATAATCTTTGATATTTTGTGGTTGTTCTAGACATAGTCTCCATTGAAGAGAAACGTGTAATCAAATGTCATTCTGATGATGTCTGGACCATGTGATTATGAATCATGTGGGTAATACGTACTTATCTAAAGAGGACTGAAATACCCTTTTATGAAAAGGGTTATAAATTCTAGAAAATTGCCTAAAGTCTAAACATTCTGATGTTTGTTGGCTTATGAAAATTAATGCCACAAATGACATTAATGTTTATTACTCTCTTTGACTATTTTAGAAATAGTTTAGTGTACTTAGTGAAGTATGAAATTTGGAAAGTCCGAAAAGTTCAAACTAGTACAAATATGAGATTACTAAATAACTTAGAAATTAATCTTCAATTGGATTGAAGCAATTAATCCCTAAAGGGTGTTTCAGAAGTCGTCTGAAGAGAATCAGATTCTCCCATGAAGGATTCCATTTTAGGGATACGCAATTAGACTGTATTTCTAAAATGGAAGTAGCACTTTATACAATAAAGATGCGATCTAAGCCATGCAAAGTATCCCTTACCTGTTTCGGGATAATGCCTTTATTCGATACATATACTTAACTAACTTCTAAAAATTAAGGTTGAATGAATTCCATATAAGATATGGAAGACGATGAAATTGAATCCATCTTAACCAATGATTTAATGTTTTCATGCTTCTGGAAAGTAGGCAATGTCAATAGGGCTTGGAGCTTAGTATGAAATATAAAACTTTGTGGAATATCTTCGCAAGTACGCTAAATGTTATTTACTTACCCACGGAGCAAAAGTGTTTTTCTCTAAACATGCCGTCTTCTAGAGGAAGTGTCTCTTCCAAAAGAGACAGTGGGAGTAAATAAAGATCTCAAAAGAGTTTGAGCACCACAAGGAATATTCAACCACTGGAACAAGAGCTGGCGCCTTATAGTGATGAGGTGCATGACACTACTCTGTACACACAAGTATTCTATTAGTCTATAGATAACCACATGCCTAAAATGGCTACAACTGGGTTCATCTTGAAGAATGAAGATCTCATGACTCATATAGAAATGCTTGAGAAGCAGATTAAGAGATATGGCTTGGAGCCATAATGTCTGAAGTTCATTCCATGCACGACATCCGGGTTATGAACCTAGTTTGTCTAACCTGAAGGGAATGTATCTGAAAGGTGTAGTGGGTCTTTATGAAAGACTAACATGGAAGGTAATACGATGACCAGTTAAAGCTGAGTTGATTGCTGAAGGCTATGGGGTGTAAACCTTGTAATTACCTTCTTGCTGCCAGCTATGCTTAAGTCTATTCAGATTGTGCTTGTTGTAGCCGCGTATAATGGCTATAGGATAGTGTAAAGAATGTTGGGCCAATGGCTTGATGTTCATAGATAATAACTTAATATGTATGCTTACAAGATCCATTTATGGACTCAAACAAGTTTCTCTATATAAGATTCTTTGCATTGATAAATCAAAAGGAGTTTGATTTCATCAAAAGGAAGGAAATGCCTAATGTACAAAAGGGTTAGTGGGAGTGTTACAATTTCCTGGTTAGGTATTGCATACCATGTTGAATAGGTGTCCTAAACCCAACCGGGTTGGACCGGATCCGACCGGGTCGGGTCATTTACAGTCTATTTAGTTCATGTAATAACTTTCTTATGATTAATAAAAGCACTTATGTTATTATATATTGTTTATCTTAATATTATTTGTTGTACATATATAGTAACGTCCCTAATGTCAAACTGTGATAGAAAAACCATGATAGTGATTATGGTTGATGAGATCTCTAATCACTTTAATAAGTTTGATACTTAAATGTCTCTAGTCTTAAGTACTGTCAAATGGGACATTGATAGTATAATTAGACTAGCACGTATTTGATGTCTTATATCTTATAGAAGGTAGGGATAGATCTCGTCTATCAAAGTGTAGAGACATTTGGACTGTACGTGGACGTGTATTAGAGAATGCGTACGTTAGACTGACCCACTTACATTAAGTGTCACACTATGTGGCGGTTGTGTAATTATCCTTTAGACCGGAGTCTTCATGGCATTACTGTGTGGATTGTCATGATTTGACACTATTGAGGTTTCCCTTAACCATAGGGCGATCATGCGGTAGTGATTGGGTATGATATTGAAGCATGCGGAGTATACATGTTTGGTCGTCCGGGAATCGCGTGTCCTATGATTGGGATCGAATATCCGAAATGGCCTTCTTATAAGGAATGTCTAGCTCTTGAGAATCTTTGCAAAGTGGGAGTAAATGTGTTATTCCGAGAGAGCATGATATCCAGATTATAAGATACGATCATTAATGTATTGACACTCGAGATGCGATCGTATGGATATTATTAAGCGATAGGATTGTAAGTTACACGGTAAATGCTTCACATGAAAGGTACTAGTCATTGCTTTTGACTCTTCCGATGATTGGGAGTCATGGTGTGTTGCTAGACGCTATCCCGTGATCGTTAGGCATGAAGGGCATTTTCGTAATTTGCACTTTGTGTCTACGGCCAACATATTCGGAAGCCTATCGGGTCACACACATATGAACATCGAGTCGGATTAAAATGCGGTTATAGTTGATAACCAAATAAGGAAAGTTTATCTCGAGACTATAAATGTTATAGTGATAAATTAATATGGTGGTATTTATTTATTATGAATAAATAAAATACAAGATATTAATTATATATAAATTATATTAATTAAAAAATATTCCGGAAGTCAATTTATTGACTAATGGGGCGCTACCTCCTAGTGTATAGGATACACTTGGATTGTGCAATTTAATTAATAAGATTACCATAATATTAATATAAGATATTAATTGATTTTGGAAAAATAGATTTATGGTAATAAGATAATTATATTCAATATAAGATATTGGCAAAATTAATTATAATTAATGAGATAAATCAATCTAATTGATTTTCCTTATTTTATTGGGAAAATGTTTTCTTCTTCTACACACACATATGGGGCGTCACCTCTAGCTATAAATAAGAGGTGGATGTCAAGCTTTTTTGTACATCACAATTGCAAGAGCTCATAGTTCTTATGTAAAATAGAGAGCATCCTATAGAGTGTTTGTGAGGGAGGAAAAAGGCCGGTCTAGCAACCGGAGTTTTCCAATAGCAATCCAAGGAGGATTCCGACAAGGAGTTCGTGTGGATTAGTGATAGAGGCCGGACGCGTGGACGGCTTGCGCACTGTACTACTCTCTGTTGACGGTCAAAGCGAAGATCTTATAGATCATAAAGGTATAACCGTCAAACTACTTAACGTGTTTATTGCATTAAACGAAGAACGATCTAATAAAAGGAAATCAAATTTTAAATTCTGATGCGTTAAACTAGTGATCTCCTAACAGTGGTATCAGAGACAGACTTCGAGCTTAAGTAATAAGCATAACTTAATTGCGTATTAATTAATCGATAGATGCAAGATCCAAAATCAAGAGACGTTTAAAACAAAAAAAAAAGGTTTGATTGGGGGGCTCGGCTGACAGGCGGCGGCCCCCCTCATCTGCGGCGGCGGCGGCGGCGGCAGAGGATCTTTGGCTGCCGTCGTCAGCTGTCCTCTTCCAACAGGAGATCGACCCTTTTTGTTTTGTGATATTTATGTTAGGTGTAGTGCCCGAAAGGCAATTTGTGTAATTGTTTTTAATAAATGAATGACAAAATTTATCTCACCTTATTACTTGCTTTGTGCTTGTAAAGTAATACACTGCTGCAAACCCTAAGTATATATGTATGTAACCACTTAACTCAGTGTATGGATTACACGTGAGGATTGAGTTAGTGGAGATGTGCTTAAACTGTTAGTCCGTGGTGAACTTAATCAGAGTTTAGGGTCTCTTGATTAAAACACCAATAATGCGCCCAGAACACCGTAGGGTGTGATAGTCTTATCCGGACTATCGGTAGAGGGTACCTACGTGGGGCATTTATATATGATGGCATTCATATAGGACTGGACCGATTTAATCTGTATTTCTCTATATAATTCCGTAATCGAGGAATCTCAATAAATCATTAGATGATCATATATAGATCAACCTTAATCCTGAGGTGATCACTGTGGTCTTTGCTTGTCTCGGGTAGTGTTTGATGTGTTAGTTACGGTTCACTTAAATATGTGTTCCAAGCCACTTCTCATTGGCACTATTTCCTGATGAGTGAGTAGTTCTAATTTTCACAGACATGGAATCCATTCCTTCCTGCGGGAAGTAGAGAGACAGTCCCCTTATTTGTTAGCCCTAAGAAAGTGATCGATCCCGGGAGTTCACATTTGACTAATTAGCTACTAGTCAGATATGTGTACTAATTGATCATCAGGGGGTTAATGGTAAATAAGGATAAGATATTCTGAGTCGGGTTCACGGAGACTTCCCACTCAGAATGGACAATCTATGGAGGGTTAATCCGTATGTAGTGATTATATCAATGGACGCTTATTCACTCTATAGGTTGAGTATAAGTATACATCTATAATCGGTAGAGTTCAGTTTCGGGTTTATGGTGGCGTAATCCAGGAATTAATAATTAATGTACTTATTATGTTCGATGAATAATTAATTATTGGAGTTACTGGTTATAGGTCCATGGTCCCCGATGTGGCTTCTGTAATTCGGACTAATATTCTTGTTATTTGGGCCTCATAAATAATTAATTGGCTAGGTCAATTAATTGATATGCATGAATATTATTTAGTTGGGCTAAATAATACACATAAAAGACATTTTATGTGGGCTTTTTATACCCTTAAAGTGGCGCCTCATATTCATTATTTATCACAAGAATTAATTTTTGTGATGTGGAAAATAAAAGATATTCTTGTTATATGATTGGTTGGATGACTTGTTATTTGATTTCCTATTGGTCAATACATGTCACAATTAGTCATTAAGGAAAATATCCTTTTATTTTGTTTAATTAATTATTTATTTAATTAATTAATACTTGGAGGCCAAGGATTTACTCTCTTATAAAAGGAGAGTTATTCCAAGGGAAATTGCAAGGCAAATTTCGACCACTATGATAAAAAGGGAGAGGAAATTAGTTTTTCTTGCCTAGGGTTTTTGGAAGAAGAAAAACTTTGAGTTTTTCTTGGTGTTGCATATCAAGGAGGTTCGTGTATCAAGAAGGGTGTCCACCAACCGCCGTTTGGAGAACACATCGGAAGATCAAGGCTTCTCTTCCCGTTATTGGTAACATGATCTTAAACCCCCTTGTAGTTGTTTACGTCCTTTAATTATGAATTGTGTCATATAAGTCGTGATCCATCCGCTGCGCATAGATCTAACTCGTTTAGATCTAAGAACCTGCATCCTTCAATTTAATGTGCATAGATATCTCGTTTGTTACGTTGTGTCATATGGCCAACAAATTGTTCAAATAGTTTGGGAAACCATAGTGGCATATTAACCAAAATATTGGCCTTTCCAAATTTTGATTTGGAATAGGTCTAGGCCCTTTTCTAATATTTGATTTGTAAAAGGCTTAGGCCTAGGCCACTTCCAAAATTTTGATTTTGGAAAGTGGCCAGGCCTAAACCAAAAACAATTAGCCTTTCCAAATATTTGATTTGGAATAGGCCTAGGCCCTTTTCAAATTTTTGATTTGATAAAGGCCTAGGCCTAGGCAACTTCCAAAATTTTGAATTTGGAAAGTGGCCAGGCCTAAACCATATTTGGTTTAGGAAGATGCTTTTTGGTTTAGGAAACCAAACGCATCCCTTTTGATTAAGAATCAAAAGGAAAGGAAACAATTGGAGACCTTATAATTTTATTTTTATTTTGAATAGTTAAAATTTAATAAATTGAAATTAAAATCGATTTAAAATTAAATGTTAATTTTATTTTTGATTAATTCATATAATTAATTAAAAGTTATTTAATTATTTGATATGATTACATAAAGACGCATAAGTAGTTAAAAATTAGAATTTAATCTTTTTCATAAGATATAATTGTATGGATTAGATGTGTAGATATAATGTGATTATATAGACCCCGATTGTTCATGGACTCGACCAATATGATAGATGAGAATGTTTTCTTTATGTTGGTTTTTGAAAATTTGTCCTAGGCCGTTATGAAGAACGTGACCTAGTTTACTTTTTGCATTTATCCCATTCCCGTTAGCTCCCCCGGGTGTAATTTTTTATTAGATAGATTATTATGTAACAAGAATGGAGCAAGAAGAAGAAGGCCAAAAAGAAATAAAGAACCCATTGGCGTACAACAATAAAGATCCTATTGGCGGTTGCAGACACTCTTAGTTTGTGACCCACGGTTTCGTCAGTTTGTATTCGAAACCGCACGAAGAAAAAGTCAATGATCATACCGGTTATTTTGTGCACGGAATGTTGTGTATGTTTTACTTTATATGATATCGTAGTAATATGCACATAGTAGATGAGACCATAATTAAACCAAATTAATTAAATGAATTAATTTAAAATTATTCCAACAACAAATATCGAGCCAAAATTGTCTCCCAATATTATAGCGATGGTGAAGAGCCTATGTTTGGATCCAACTGATCTACCACCATCCGTAGTTGAGCTACCTCGGGTATATCATCATTATTGAGATATGATCACATGAGATCTCACGAATATTGGGTTACGACTCGAGTAAAGTCTTTCGGTGATTGGCCACCATCAGGGTCGTCTGACTTTAGAGACAAGGGGTTGACTACCACATAGAGATGCGGACTGTCAAAGAGTTGACTGGTCAACCACTGGGAGTCGCATATGATGCGACTGGTAGGAGTACCAACTTTTCGAAATTGCCAAGTTTGATCGACCACCGTCGGGGATTAAGGCGACTAGATTGGATCCCAGCCACTAAAGAAAAATTTATTTTCTTGGAAGCCAATAAGGAATAGTTGGCTAGTGGGAGTAAAACCTTATAAAATTTTAAGTGCAAATTTAGGGTTTTTAATACATGAGCTTTTACTTATTCTTTCTTTATTTATTGTTGTAGAAAAATGTCAAACAAATTGAACCTTCGTTTTATCATCGACAATAAGCTTGACGAAACTAATTTTCTCGATTGGGAAAGAAACCTCAAAATCGTTTTGAGGCACGAGAATATTGGCTATGTCTTGGACGAGGCCCTACCGGAGAAGCCTGATGGGCCCTGTTTGGTTTTGGATTGGATTGGGGTTGAATTGAGTCATGAGAGAGAATATAAAATAAAATAATTTAAAGTAATGATTATAAAGTTGAAATGTTGTACTGAAATTTGTGTTGATGAAGAAATGATTGGTGATAGAAATTTTAATGAAATATTATATTGATAAAGTAATGGTTGAATAGTGTAGGTGGTGAATAAAATGAATTGATTAATATTATTTATTTGTTGATGTTGAAATGATTGGTGAGAGAAATATTAATAACATTAATAAAATAATAGTAAATAAGATAGTGGGTGAATAAAATATTGAGTTGGATCCAACCCAGCCTGAAACCAAATACAGGGCTGAGGGTTCGGCTGCAGATGTTGTCGAGAAGTATAACAAGCACTGTTCTGACAATACTAATTCTACATGTATCATGCTTGCTTCTATGACACGTGAACTGCAGAAACAACATAATTCTATGGACGCCTACACAATCATTGTCCACCTAAAGGAACTCTATGCTTCTCAGTCTTGCACTGAGAGGTATGAGGTCTCGAAGGCTCTGTTTAGTTGTAAGATGGCATTTGGGACTGCTGTGGGGTCACACGTGCTTAAAATGACCGGGTACATAGAAAGGCTTGGGAAGCTGGCCCGCAGTTCGTGATGAATTATCACATGAACAAGATAGATTGCTCCCTTGCGGAGTTATTAAACATGTTGAAAACTGCTGAGGGCACTGTGGGGAAGGGGGAGCAAGGTTGCTGGTCACTTCGAGCAAGGGCAAGGCTAAAGCCCAAAAGAAGTCCAAGAATGTGAAGGTTGCACCTAAGCCAACGCCTAAGATAGCTAAAGACAAATCCAAGGATGCTTGCTTCCATTGCGGTGAGACCGGACATTGGAGAAGAAAATGTAAAGGCTTCTTGAGTACCAAGAAGAAGCATTCTGATGCTTCGACTTCGGGTATGTTTATGATTGAGATCAATATTGCTTCTTCTAAGTCTAACCACTGGGTATTAGATACTGGTTGTGGTTCTCATATTTGTATGAATATGCAGGCACTAAGAAGAACTAGAGAACTGAGGAAAGGAAAGGTGGACCTATGCGTTGGAAATAGAGCAAGTGTTGCTGCACTGGCCGTAATTTTCTTTCATTGCCTAGTGGGCTAGTACTAGAACTTAATAACTGTTATTTTGTTCCCGCTCTTACGAAGAGCATTATTTCTATTTCTGCATTAGATGTTGATGGATTTTCTTTTACGTTTGAGAATAAATGTTGTTCTTCTTCACGTGATGGAATCTTTTATGGTACTGTCATACTTAGCAACGGTCTCTACACATTAGATATGAATGTTGACGTACTTAATATAAACAACAAGAAAGCTAAAATGAATGACTTTAATGAATCCTACATATGGTATTGTAGACTTGGCCATATAAATAAGAATTGAATTTCCAAACTCCATAAAGATGGAATGTTAGATCAAATGGATTATGAATCGTCTGATACATGCGAAGCTTGTTTACTTGGTGTTCGGTAAAAACTAGTTTTATAATTTATAAACCGAAACACCCCAAGTATAAGGATCGTAGTATAGGGTGTTTACGGATCGTCCTAAGGGAGTGGAATGTTTATCGGATTCAAATATAAATCTATATCAATTATGTCACAATTATTAACTAAACTACTAAACTAAGGCTGAAACTAACTAAAACCTAAACCTAAGAATTGAAACTAAAGCAGGAAATAAAAACAAGTGAAAAATAGAAAAGCGAAAAAGCGGACGAACGTTCACTAAAGTGAACGAGCGTCTGAAAACTAAAGCTAACGGACGGGCGTCTGCTATTGCGGACGAGCGTCTGATTATGAACTGAAGCAGAAAATTGCAGAAAATTGCAGGAAATCTAAAGGTTTAAAAACTAAAACTTAAGCTAAACTTAATCTAAACGATTTTGATTAAAACAATTAAAGGAAAACACAGCAAGGCGACTAGATTCCACCTATCAACCAACAATCCCAACTAGATGGTGATTAAAAAGACATAGTTTTTAGTAGTGATTTATTCACGAATTCAATTAAATATCTTCAATCAAATTCTAGGGTTTCGTTTATCTTTTCAAACAAACTAAACATGCAATCAACACGAAATCACGAGATCGTTTCCAAACTCTTACTCAACTAAACATGCCTAATCTCTTATAACATGATTAGATGCATTACTTTGAATAAACGAGAACTTAAATAAACATACTTTCATAAATTTATTCAAGCATAAAGGAAACATAGATCGTTTCATCAAATCTTAATTCAATAAAACTTAAACAATACAAAACAGATCCAAAGTAATGAAAAACTATGAAATAAACTCACTAAACATAAGCATCGAACTCTCTAGTTGGTTTGTGTTGTTGATAGGCTTCCTCCGTCGACTCACTGCAAGGCTTTTAGCCAACAATCATGTTGAAGATGATTGTTGGGTTGGAGAAGTTCATCTCTGTGTAAAAAGGCTTGTGGCCGTAGCTTTTTGGTGTAAAATTGCGATCTCAATTATGTGGTATGAATTAGGGTTAAGAGGCTGCTTTGCTATATATAGAGTTTTGAGTCGGTTAGGACTAAGTCGGCAACGGCTAAATGTCTGGTCTCGTGGGCGCCCGTCCCGTAATGCTGGACGCTGAGTAAACGCGCGTTCATCCTCCGTCTGAACTCTCTCGAATGTAAAATACGATTCGACGATGTTGCATGGACGCTTGATTCACTACGGACGCTTTCGTTCAAGATCGATGAAGACGCCCGTTCGAACTGCTGAGGATCGGATCTCTTCATCTTTATCCAATTTCTTCAAGCCAATTCCAACTCTATCTCTTATAATTCGACTTGAGCTTCATTTATCCTCATTATATGCACGAAAATTAACTCCTACATGATAAATAAACAATGCAAAAAAATGTAATAAAACTCAAATAATAATAATTCCATTAAATCAACACTTAAAATCATCAATCTTGCATACAATCATCTTAAAATCATCTGTATTAAATAATTACACTTAAACCCTTAATTCTCATGTAAATTATGCAAATGTGGGGAAAATAATAATGAAATAAACCTTTAATAATCATATAAATATGGCCTTAACAACTCCCCCACACTTAACTTTTTGTACGTCCTCGGGCAAAACAATCAAAACTATAGCTCAACTTTATAAATAATCCACATAGATCTCTAACTCACGTAACAAAAGATACAACAACTATAGCAAATGATACCAACACAGAGATAGATTCGGTGTATGTGTGACAAGCCATTCTCAATCTAACAAGCCTTTCAAAGAAATATCCTTTCAAAAATTCCAATGACTATCCTAGGTACAGACAGTAATAGCTCCACTCAAAGCCTTCCCACGCACTCAGTAGGATAATCCCTACAGCATATCATGCGGTTTATACTGGGTATAAGATCCATGATAACAAAGACTTAACTTTTATTTTCAATTTCTTCAAAATTTTCAATTGTAACGCATATCAGAACAAGCTCTTACCCATCATAGCAGAATAGGACATTTCAAGATAATCCCCTACCTACTCAAATCATAAGGTAGCTTCTTCCAACTGTCGTGAGCTATTGGTCATCATAGTGGTATAGGACATTTCGAGATAACGCCCTACCTCACTCCAATCATCGACCAGCTTCCGACAAACGTATTTATTAATAATTGCTCACTCACTTTATTCATTCACGTTTCAAAGTCATAAGTTACATCTCACCTATCACATTCAAACTTTATGATATTCACAAAGACACCGGTCTAACTTAGGTGTAACTATCTTGACCTTCCTAAGATAAATCATTAAAAATAATGAAAGGATATAATTCAAAAGTCATGCTTCAAAATCAAAGGCTTTCGTGAGTGAAAAATGAAACTATCTCCATAAAAGTAAAACATGCTATAATTATCTCACTAAGTCACATACTATCATCGTTAGAAAACTACAACTAGCAAGCATCTAGTTCCAATTATATGCTCGAGACTCACCAAAAATTTTAAATTTCGCAGAAATTCAACATTCACTCATATTTCAAAGGATATAGCATAAAAACATACCCAATTTACCCCCACACTTAAATCACATTATGTCCTCGGAATGTGCAGTAATAAAAGAAAAAGAAAACTTATTTGGTTCAACCGGTGGTTGTCGGATGAAAGTTGGCAGAGGTCAGGCCGGAGCATGAACATACCGCAACAACTCGAATAGACAACACTGGACATAAAAGCTTGTGAACCTGCTCAAAAGTATCTGCAACACTCGACATACCATATAATCTCGGGTACACGGGTATATGAGCAACACATAACACAAAACACTCACAATGAACGTAGGAGGAATAACCATCAACACAAAATCAACTAAAGTATTATTTCTAAAACAATAAAACAAAACAACCTAAGAAAAGGAAACGAACAAAGAAAACTAGGTTGCCTCCTAGGAGCGCTCTTTTAATGTCAATAGCTTGACACAGATTCCAAAAGATCAACCCGGATCGGGCCACTTTGGTTTGACTACCGCCACCTCGAGATCGTAATCGAAGTATTGGGGCGGAAATGATTTTCACCACAACAACAAGTCAAGTGTGCTATAAGATCATTAAACTTCTCTCTCCAAACTACACTGACTCTCTTCTTCTTGTTCTTGCGGATGATAGGCATAGACATAGTGGTATGATCAGAAGTCTCAACAGAAGGTACCTTACGGGTGGATATAGGAACGTCATCATCATCTGACTCAAAGAAATAAGATGGAATCTCCTCACAAATCAGGACATCTGTACTCTCATCTCTTCTTTGGAAATAAAGAATCTCAGGCTTTTCCTTTGGTTGCCCAAAATATTTCTTAAGTCGATGGCCATTCACTTTAAAAGCTTGATTACCATACCCGTTCAAAGTAATTACTCCACTTGGATTAACCTCGAGAATCTCAAATGGACCAGACCACCTAGACTTGAGTTTACCCGGAAACAGGTGAAGTCTAGTATTATAGAGTAAAGCCATTTCACCAACTTTGAATTCTCGGTCCTTGATCTTAGCGTCATGGAGCATCTTCGTTCTTTCCTTGCTAAGCTTAGCATTCTCGTATGCACGGAGTCCGAATTAAATCGAGCTCGTTCAATCAGAACAACCTTTTCTCCCCACGAGTTGGCTATCAAAATTTAAGAATTTAATTGCCCGTAAAGCTCGTGTTCAAGTTCGACAGGTAAATGACAAGCTTTGCCATAGACCATTTGGAAGGGTGACGTGCCCATCGGGGTTTTGAATGCAGTACGATAAGCCCACAACGCGTCATCCAGCTTAAGACTCCAATTAGATCGATTATTGTTCACGGTCTTCTCCAAAATTCTTTTCAAGCTCTGGTTGCTTACCTCGACTTGGCCCATCAGTGCAGGGATGATATGGTGTACCAATCTTATGTTTGACACCATACTTCTCAAGGATCTTGTCAAGCGGCGCATTGCAAAAATGAGTACCTTCGTCACTAATGAGTGCTCTCGGACAGCCGAATCTAGTAAAGATATTCTTTTGCAAGAATTTCTTTACAACCTTGTGATCATTAGTTTGAGTAGCTATGGCCTCGACCCACTTTGAAACATAATCCACACATGCACGAGCGAGGATATACTTATTACCACATGAGGATGGAAAGGGTCCCATAAAATCTATGCCCCATACATCGAAAACTTCGCATTCAAGAATGGGCTTAAGTGGCATTTCCATCCTACTACTCTGTCGTCCAGTTCTCTGGCACCTATCACAACCTTTACAAAAGGCTTCTGCATCTTTAAACAGAGTCGGCCAGTAGAATCCAGCTTGAAGAATCTTTGCAACCGTCTTTGGTGTTCCATAGTGACCTCCCGTGGGACCACTATGACATTGCTCCAGAATATCCCATTGCTCGTGTTCCGGAACACACCTTCTAAGCAACCCATCTTTACAGACTCTGAACAAATAAGGATCTTCCCATACGAGATATTTGAGATCAGAAAAGAACTTCTTCCTCTCCTGATACGTCATATCCTCTAAATGACCACTCGCTAAATAGTTGACATAGTCAGCATACCACGGCCTAACCGTTTCAAGCTTCATCAATTGCTCAGTCGGAAAATCAATGCCTATATCATTGTGATTCTCTGCACCCTCATTTACTAAGCGAGATAAATGATCACCACAATATTCTCACTACCTTTCTTATCTTTAATCAAAAGGTCAAACTCTTGTAGAATTAAAATCCATCTAAGTAACCTTGGTTTGGCATCCGCTTTATCCATAAGGTAGCGTAAAAAGTCATGCATGATCTGGTCCATACAACAACTTGAGATCCTAGAAGATAACTTCTAAACTTGTCAATGGCAAAAACAACGACTAAGAATTCCTTCTCGGTTGTGGTGTAATTGCATTGAGCCGGGTTCAAGGTACGACTCGCATAATAAATGGGCACGAACCTTTTATCAACTCTTTGACCTAAAAGCTGCGCTTTCACGGCGTAATTAGAGGCATCGCACATCAACTCGAAAGGCTTGGTCCAGTCAGGTGCAACTAAAATAGGGGCACTGATAAGCTTGTCTTTCAGACAATTGAAAGCTTCTTTGCACTTTGCATCGAACAAGAAATCGACATCTTCTTTCAAGAGATTTGATAAAGGCTTGGCGATGGTAGAAAAATCTTTAATGAAACGCCTGTAGAAGCCAACATGGCCTAGAAAACCTCGTACCTCTTTCACTGTCTTAGGGTACGTCATCCTTTCAATGGCTTCGACCTTAGCCTTATCAACTTGAATACCAGCATTGGACACCTTATGTCCCAAAACGATTCCTTCATCAACTAGAAAATGGCATTTCTCCCAGTTAAGCACCAGATTCTTCTCAACGCAACGTTGGAGTACCATATCTAGGTTCTCTAAAATTTCATCAAAACTATCGCCGTAGACTGAGAAGTCGTCCATGAAGACTTCCATGCATTTCTCAACAAGTCCATCAAAAATGGCCAACATACACCGTTGAAAAGTCGCGGGCGCATTGCATAGACCGAATGGCATTCTACTTAAACGCATAAAAGTACCGGATGGACACGTAAAAGTTGTCTTCTCTTGGTCATTAGGGTCAATGGCTATCCGGAAGTAGCGAATAGCCATCAAGGAAACAATAATACTTGTGACCACTCGGTCTTTCAATTAGTTGGTCAATGAAGGGTAAGGAAGTGATCTTTGCGGTGACTTCATTCGATCTACGATAGTCTATACAGACTCAGAGCGCCATCCAGAGGCAAGGCAACTTCCTCCCTTTTTCATTCTTTTCTACCGTGATTCCGCCCTTCTTTGGCACAACTTGAGTAGAAAGTGACCCACTCGCTATCGGCGATTGCGTAGATGATTCCCATGTCAAGCCACTTTATAACCTCCTTCTTGACAACCTCTTGCATATATGGATTCAGCCTTCACGAGGTTGTCTTACCTTTTAGCTCCTTCCTCCGTTCGGATTTTATGCATGCATATGTCCGGGTGATCCTCGGATATCACCCACTTGCCAACCGAACGCGAGGATGTTTTTCTTAAGCACTTCTATCATTTGTGCTTCTTGCTCGTGGTCGAGTTTCAAGAAATGATCAAAGGCAATTTATCTTCATCCTTAAGAAAGATATACTTAAGGTGTTTTGGAAGCGGTTTGAGCTCTAAATCGAGAGAGTGGTTGCTCAACACTAGACTTTAACGGGCCACCTTTCTCCTTATGAGCTTGAAGTGGTTGACAAGAGAACACCTCATCTTCCCGAGGCTCAACCCCGCAGAAAGGCTGGATTAAATCATCCATCGGAATCCTCCGGTCAACACTTGTTTCTTTTTCTTGTGATCGATCATTTTTCTTAACTCTTCATCTTTAAGCTCTTCCGCCGACTCTTCCCAATCATCTACTTCCCAATGAGTAGCTTCTCTCCAAAACTCTACCTCGTCCCAACTACCCATCGTGAGCTTCTTCTTCACCAGGATGAAGTCTTCTGACTCGATTCTTTGAAATCATCGTTTGTTCTTTGGGCATCTCCATGCTTCTAACTCAATAACAGGCCCAGTGTGAGCGAGTGAAGATGACTCGTCAATGCCTATGGCTTGAAATGAATTAGAAGATGGTCCGCAGTCAGCCGGATCCTCAACGTCCATGACTTCAAAAACACCTATCTCTGTAAGCTCCATTGCATCCTCATAATAGGCATCTCCTCCGTCCTCATATATGGCTTCGACAAATGATATTTCATCAATTACGGCTCTTTCAGGATGTGTCCCTCGTGTGAAGGTGACAGATGTGTCACCGACTCTAAGAGTAATCTGTCCTTTGCAGAAGTCGATGAGAGCGTTAGAAGTGTCTAAAAAGGTTCGGCCTAGAATTAGAGGCATCTCCTTATCAGGTGGATAGTCTAGAATAACCCAGTCGGTAGGGAAGACTAAATGTTCAATTTGAAGAAGAACATTAGCTACACAACCGGCTGCAGTACGACTAGATTTGTCTACCATCTGAAGAGAAATCGGGCGTTCCCGCATCCTTTTATCTAACCCGAGCTTTTTGCATACGTTTAATGGCATCACATTAATAGAGGCCCCTGAGTCGCATAATACATTTTCGAACAAATGGCCTTCGATCTCACAGAGATTGAAGGTCTCCGCAGTGGTCACCTCTAAACAATGACGACTTTGTGAAACCATTGCGCAATCTTCTCGAAACACTTCTTCAGCCATCCCCTGAAGCTTTCTCTTGCTCCCACAGAATTCTTTAAGATACTTAGTACATTTAGGCATTTCAGACAATACCTCAGCTAAGGGCATACTCACTTTAGTGTCCCTAAGTATCCTCCTCACCCCATCATACTGCTTGTCTTTGGCGAGGGCTCTCTCCTTGCTCTTCGGTGGATAAGGAAGGGCTTTATCATTCTTCGTGGCCTGATTCTTTATCGCCTCATCCTCCTTATCCTTCCATCTCACAAACTTTTCTTCCTTTTTCTTAGTCAGGGGTACCGCCCCTTGACTTTCCTTTCTTTCCTCGTCATCAGAATTATTTTTGTCCTCCGAAGAATTGTCACTAAGCTCCTCCTCATCGTTGCTTTCTTCGGCATGTGATTTTCGATTTCCTCTCCGAACTTATGGCGTCGGGAGGGGCTACTCGCTTCCGACATCTTGCCGGGTCCAAAGCCTTCTTACCACTTCTCAAAGTTACTTTGTTCAACTCCTCTTCTTGCCCATACTCCCACCGAGGTGTAATGGCAAAGTGCAAACATTCACATCGCCTTTGATTTCTCTCGGTATAACTCGAAGTTTACCGTGAGGTCCGCTTGCTTGTCGGGTCCGCCATTTGACCAACTTGTCTCTCAATTGCTTTAACACTAGTAGACGAGTCTTCACCATGTCTACCACTCATCGAATTTGTGTTGAGGGACACATGAGGTGGTATGATTGTTGTTCGAGTTTGATTCCACCACCTTGAGGCCTTTGGGAGTTCTCGAAGGCGCCTTTGATAGTTCGAGTTGAAAGAATTCGAATTTGAAGGGCCAGGTGGTAACTTGGCTTGATTGAAGTTTTGTCTTTGAAATCCTGAGTAGTTCTGGTTTTGGTTGAAGTTTCGGAAGGGTTGGTTTTGATTTTCCATTAAATTCACTTCTTCCGTCATCTCAGTCCCTGCCTGTGTTCCAAGATAATTCACCTCAGAAGGCTGCATCTGAAGATTGGCCAGCTGCTTGCTTATCGATTCCATCTGAGCAACCAACAACTGTGTATCAGGATTGCTTGCAGTACCTTCTTTCTTGACAATGTTGGTCTTCTTAGGAGTCGACCACATGTTGTTCTTGGCAATTGTCTCGGCTACTCTGTAAGCAGTCTCATCACCTCCCCCTAAGAAGGATCCATGAGCTGTGGAGTCAAGATAGTCTCTATTAGGTTGAGAGACACCTCTGTAAAACAGTTCCAACAACTCATGTCTGTCATATCCGTGATTGGGGCATTTCCTCATCAAAAGATTCAATCTTTCCCAAGCTTTGCCAACAGTTTCATCCTCCAACTGCTCAAACGTAGCTATTTCCCGTTTCATTTCCATAATCTTGCCTGGTGAAACCCACTTAAGAGCGAAGGCTCTTTTGACATCATTCCATGTATGGAGGGAATGATGTGCTAACGATTTAAACCATCTGCTTGCTTCACCTTTCAAAGCAAAAGGAAATAGCTTCAACTTTACGATCTCAGAATCAACACCAGGATAATGGCCCGCTTCATGATTTGTAACGAATGTGGACAAGAAGTCGTGTGGATCTTCCCGAGCGAGTGCCATGGAAAGAGCTATTTTGGACTAGTGCAACTACTCCATTTTTAAGGTCGAAATTTACTCCCCCATATCGTGGACGAATAGGTCTATGTCCCGAGAAAATCTTGATTAAGATATGGAGTGTAGGGTCCTGGTTCAACCGATTAAGCCGGTTTTGGCGGAATTGTTGAAGTTGTTGATTTATGCCGACTTGTCGATTCGTTGTTGCCGCAGAGCTTGCATCTCCGCCAAGGATTAAATTCAATTGAGCTTGGGGATCAGGATTTGGAATTGGTGGATCTTGATCCGCCATTTTGTCCAAATCAGGAGAAGCTTCTTCTAAGGATAGATCGTTCGTGCTCAGGATCAAAGATCAGAAGTCCCTTCTTACTTCTCGTTTGCATAAACCAGAAGAAAGGAAAAGGAAGAAATCAACCCTTTGGGGTTGATTAGAATAGGTTTAGAAAAGATTAGATGGTTTAGAGGAAGAAAAGAGAAGAAAAGAGAAGAGAGAAAAGAAGTGATGATTGAACAGACTGAACTGGCGTCCAGTGTTAGTGGACGTTCGTTCAGAACTGAACGCTCGTTCAGTTGAATGAACGTTCGTTCAGAGGACAGAATTGAGGTGGACGGGCGTTCAAGTTGTTGAACGCTGCTCGAAAACGAAAACCTAAAAACTAAGGTTACGTTACGTAAATTGAAAACGAGATAAAAAAAATAAAAGCAGAAAAGACTTATGGAAATAAAATCAAACAAATCTATAATTACGGAAACAGATCTAAGCTATATATATAAAAAAAAGTAAGGAAAATAATTGAAAGAAAATCAAATAAAATAAAACAGTAATAAATGTAATCCTAAAATTAAACGAAAACCGAAAAGAAACCTACCTACGAAAAGTTTAAAAACAAGAAAAACACTAAGACGGTAAAAACGTGTTGAAACCTTCTAGGCCAAAATGGAGGGGAAAACAGTGGATTTTGACCTCGAAAACGCACTGAACGGCCTCACGGCGGTTCACCACGTCGTCGGCGTCGGAACGAGCTTTCGAATTGGGGTCTGCGTTCCAAACGGACACTCGAGCGAAAGTTACGGCCAAAATACATCGCGCGTGCTAAAAGCGATCCTTTTGACTCGTAAAATTGTCCTAAATAGAATCCGACAACCGTTACCGACTCCCGGCAACGGCGCCAAAAACTTGTTCGGTAAAAACTAGTTTTATAATTTATAAACCTGAAACACCCCAAGTATAAGGATCGTAGTATAGGGTGTTTACGGATCGCCCCAAGGAGTGGAATGTTTATCGGATTCAAATATAAATCTATATCAATTATGTCACAATTATTAACTAAACTACTAAACTAAGGGTGAAACTAACTAAAACCTAAACCTAAGAATTGAAACTAAAACAGAAATAAAAACAAGCTGAAAAATAAGAAAGCAGAAAAAGCGGACTAACGCTCACTAAAGTGAACGCAGCGCCCGAAAACTAAAGCTAACGGACGGGCGCTCGCTATTGCGGACGAAGCCGCCTGATTATGAATCAAGCGAAAATTGCGAGAAAAGTTGCAGGAAATCTAAAGGTTTAAAAACTAAAACTTAAGCTAAACTTAATCTAAACGATTTTGATTAAAACAATTAAAGGAAAACACAGCAAGGCGACTAGATTCCACCTATCAACCAACAATCCCAACTAGATGGTGATTAAAAAGACATAGTTTTTAGTAGTGATTTATTCACGAATTCAATTAAATATCTTCAATCAAATTCTAGGGTTTCGTTTATCTTTTCAAACAAACTAAACATGCAATCAACACGAAATCACGAGATCGTTTCCAAACTCTTACTCAACTAAACATGCCTAATCTCTTATAACATGACGCTCGTCTGGTCTCGTGGACGCCCGTCCAGAATGCCTGGACGCTGAGTAAACGCGCGTTCATCCTCCGTCTGAACTCTCTGAATGTAAAATACGATTCGACGCCGCATGGACGCCGGATTCACTTCGACGCTCGCTCAAGATCGATAGACGCCCGCTCGAATCGGGCCGAGGATCGGATCTCTTCATCTTTATCCAATTTCTTCAAGCCAATTCCAACTCTATCTCTTATAATTCGACTTGAGCTTCATTTATCCTCATTATATGCACGAAAATTAACTCTACATGATAAATAAACAATGCAAAAAAATGTAATAAAACTCAAATAATAATAATTCCATTAAATCAACACTTAAAATCATCAATCTTGCATACAATCATCTTAAAATCATCTTTATTAAATAATTACACTTAAACCCTTAATTCTCATGTAAATTATGCAAATGTGGGGAAAATAATAATGAAATAAACCTTTAATAATCATATAAATATGGCCTTAACACTTGGCAAGATGACAAAGTCACCTTTTAGTGGCAAAAAGATAAGATCCAATGAATTGCTTGAGCTCATACATACTGATGTATGTGGCCCAATGTCAATTCAAGCCAATGGAGGATACTCTTATTTTATCACTTTCACTGATGACCATTCTCGTTATGGTTATATATATTTAATGAAGTATAAGTCTGAAGCCTTTGAAAAGTTCAAGGAATTTAGAAGTGAAGTGGAGAAACAACTAGGTAAAGAAATCAAAAAACTTCGATCCGATCGAGGTGGAGAATACCTAGATGGAGGGTTTCAAAGTAATTTAAAGGAGAATGAGATTCTACCTGAATGGACCCCCCCCAGGGATGCCTCAAATGAATGGTGTATCTGAGAGGAGGAACCGTACTTTGTTAGACATGGTACGATCCATGATGAGCTACGCAGTTCTCCTAAAATCGTTTTGAGGGTATGCTTTAGAAACCGCATCCTATCACTGAACCGAGTTCCATCAAAGATGGTTGAGTCCACTCCCTATGTAGTGTTCAAAGGGAAGAAATCAACACAAGGTTTACATGAAACCTTGGGGATGTCCTGTTTATGTGAAACGGACCATGCCTGATAAACTGGAACTTAGATCTGACAAATGTTTGTTTGTGGGACTAGGGAAACCAAAGGGTACCAATTTTACCACCTTGAGGAACAAAAGGTTTTTGTTGCCAGGACTGGCCACTTTCTGGAGAAAGAGTTTATTCTGGATAGGGTCAGTGAGAGTAAGATTGATCTTGAAGAAATTCGAGAACCACTTAAGGATAACAGTCCGTTGATGGAAGTAGAGGAAACACCACATACAGATGTGGTGCCACCCTTTAAAGTAGACACACTAGCACCTCGAAGATCCACTAGGGAACGCCGTGAACCCGAAAGGTACACTAGCGTTTATCTCATGTAAGATGAGGACCCTAAAACTTATGAGGAAGTGCTATTAAAGCATGACAAAGAGAAATGGCTAGAAGCCATGAATTTTGAAATGGAATCCATGAAAGACAATCAAGTTTGGAACGTAGTTGATCCACCTAAAGGAATAGTTCCTATAGGGTGCAAATGGGTCTTTAAGAGAAAGGCCGACATGGACGGCAACGTGACTACCTATAAGGCAAAAGGTTATAAGCAAAGACAAGGAGTTGACTATGACGAAACCTTTTCGCATGTTTCCATGTTAAAATCCATTAGAATCCCGCTCGCTATTGCAGCATACCATGATTATGAAATCTAGCAAATGGATGTGAAAACAGCTTTTCTTAACGGGAACCTGTCTGAGGAAGTGTATATGACACAGCCCGAGGGTTTCACAACCAATGACTCCAGAATGGTGTGTAAACTGCAAAGATCCATTTATGGATTAAAGCAAGATTCTCGGAGTTGGAATCTTTGCTTTGATGAGATAATCAAACAGTTTGATTTCATCAAAAACGAAGATGAGCCCTGTGTTTACAAGAAGGTTAGTAGGAGTGCCATTGTGTTCTTAGTGCTATATGTAGACAACATATTGCTTATAGGGAATGATGTGCCGATGTTACTGCCAGTCAAAGCTTGGTTATCCAAGAACTTCTCAATGAAGGACTTGGGTGAAGCAGCCTATATTCAAGGAATCAAGATCTATAGAGATAGATCTAAGAGGTTGCTTGGTCTGTCGCAATCCACCTATATAGACAAGATGCTGAAGAGATTCAACATGGAGCAATCCAAGAAAGGATTGCTACCCATGTCACATGGGGTCTACCTGTCGAAAGGAATAAGTCCTAAGACAAAAGAGGAAAGGACACAAATGAGTAAGATCCCTTATGCTTCGGCAATCAGGTCTATCATGTATGCCATGTTATGCACTAGACCGGATGTCTCGTATCCTCTTAGTACGACTAGTAGGTACCAGTCCAACCCTGGTGATGGTCACTGGGTTGCAGTCAAGAATATCCTCAAGTACATGAGACGTACTAGGGATATGTTCCTGGTTTTCAGGAATGATGATTTAGTATTACGAGGTTACACAGATGCCAGTTTCCAAACTGACAAGGATGACTTTAAGTCACAGTCTAGATTTGTTTTCACGCTTAACGGAAGGGCAGTGAGCTGGAAGAGTTCCAAGCAGGTGACTACTGCAGATTCTACAACGGAAGCCGAATACATTGCAGCCTCGGAGGCGGCTAAGGAAGCAGTTTGGATGAAGAAGTTCATTACTGAACTTGGTGTGGTTCCCTCCATTGAAGGTCCAGTGCCGTTGTACTGTGATTACAATGGGAAGATATCTCAGTCAAAGGAACCAAGGTCTCATCAGAAGTCCAAACATGTGCTACGGCGCTATCACTTGATTAGAGAGAAAATAGATAGATGAGATGTAAAGATAGAGAAATTCCACACGGATGATAACATAGCTAATCCGTTAACCAAGGCATTGTCACAAGCTAAGCATGAGAAACATGTTCACTTGCAAGGGCTTAGGCATATAGGTGATTGGCTTTAGGCCAAGTGGGAGATTGTTGAATAGGTGTCCTAAACCCAACCGGATTGGACCGGATCCGACCGGGTCGGGTCATTTACAGTCTATTTAGTTCATGTAATAACATTATTATGAATAATAAAAGCACTTATGTTATTATATATTGTTTATCTTCATATTATTTGTTGTACATATATAGTAACGTCCCTAGTGTCAAACTGTGATAGAGAAACCATGATAGTGATTATGGTTGATGAGATCTCTAATCACTTTAATATGTTTGACACTTAAATGTCTCTAGTCTTAAGTACTGTCAAATGGGACATTGATAGTATAATTAGACTAGCACGTATTGGATGTCGTCTATCTTATAGAAGGTAGGGATAGATCTCGTCTATCAAAGTGTAGAGACACTTGGTCTGTACGTGGACGTGTATTAGAGAATGCGTACGTTAGACTGACACACTTACATTAAGTGTCGCACTATGTGGCGGTTGTGTAATTATCCTTTAGACTGGAGTCTTCATGGAATCACGGTGTGGATTGTCATGCTTTGACACTACTGAGGTTTCCCTTAACCACAAGGCGATCATGCGGTAGTGATTGGATATGATATTGAAGCATGCGGAGTATTCATGTTTGGTCGTCCGGGAATCGCGTGTCATATGATTGGGATCGAATATCCAAAATGGCCTTCTTATAAGGAATGTCTAGCCCTCGAGAATCTTTGCAAAGTGCGAGTAAATGTGTTATTCCGAGAGATCATGATATCCAGATTATAAGATACGATCATTAATTTATTAACACTCGAGATACGATCGTATGGATATTATTACAGCGATAGGATTTTAGGTTAGATTGTAACTGCTTCACATGAAAGGTAGTAGTCATTGCTTTTGACTCTTCCGATGATTAAGGGTCACGGTGTGTTGCTAGACGCTATCCCGTGATCGTTAGGCATGAAGGGCATTTTTGTAATTTGCACTTTGTGTCTACGGCCAACATATTCGGAAGCCTATCGGGTCACACACATATGAACATCGAGTCGGATTAAAATGCGGATATAGTTGATAACCAAATAAGGAAAGTTTATCTCGAGACTATAAAGGTTATAGTGGTAAATTAATATGGTGGTATTTATTTATTATGAATAAATAAAATAAAAGATATTAATTATATATAAATTATATTAATTAAAGAATATTCCGGAAGTCAATTTATTGACTAATGGGGCGCCACCTCCTAGTGTATAGGATACACTTGGATTGTGCACTTTAATAAATAAGATTACCATAATATTAATGTAAGATATTAACTGATTTTGGAAAAATAGATTCATGGTAATAAGATAATTATATTCAATATAAGATATTGGCATAATTAATTATAATTAAAGAGATAAATCAATCTAATTGATTTTTCTTATTTTATTGGGAAAATATTTTCTTCTCCTACACACACATATGGGGCGCCACCTCTAGCTATAAATAAGAGGTGGGTGTCAAGCTTTTTTGTACATCACAATTGCAAGAGTTCATAGTTCTTGTGTAAAATAGAGAGCATCCTATAGAGAGTTTGTGAGGGAGGAAAAAGGCCGGTCTAGCAACCGGAGTTTTCCAATAGCAATCCAAGGAGGATTCCGGCAAGGAGTTCGTGTGGATTAGCGATAGAGACCGGACACGTGGACGGCTTGCACACTGTACTACTCTCCGTTGACGGTCAAAGCGACGATCTTATAGATCATCAAGGTATAACCGTCAAACTACTTAACGTGTTTATTGCATTAAACGAAGAACGATCTAATAAAAGGAAATCAAATTTTAAATTCCACTGCGTTAAACTAGTGATCTCCTTGTTAGTAATATTGTCCGCAACGGAAGCGATTTATGGATCTAGATCTATATAATATGCGTAATAAAACAACTAGATCTATTCTACAAGGGGGATGTAGATCATACCTCTTGAATCTCTAAATTCAAGTTGAAGAACCGCAAAGGATGAATGTGAAGATGTGAAGAGCACCACAGTCTTCCGATCGTGTGATCCAAGCAATTCCCGGTGGAAGGAATTCTCGACTCGAACCCTTCCGATATGCTACCGGAAAAATCTCCAAGATTTCTCCTCTACTCACCTTTGGCCGAAAATATTTTCTTCTCTCTACTATAGGGAGAAGTCGAAATTTATGTGTGTATTGAGGCTTGGGAGAACTCTCTTTACATAGGAGAGTAAAACTTAGCCTCCAAGGATTTTTATTTATCAAACAAAATAAATCCTTTAATAAAAGATAATTCCATAATATCCTAGAACAAATCTAGAATAATATTTATCTTTATTATTTACCATAAATATTTATCCAATAAATATTTTATGCACATGTCTTATTAATCACAAGAAAATAATTTCTTAGTCAATAATCAAGTGCATGAGGCGCCAATTTCAAATCCCTTAGGGTTTAATTTCGGCCAACACCATTTTGGGCCAAGTTTGTGAAAAATGTCTTTTCCACATATTTAATTATTTAGCCCAACTAATTTAATAGTCCACTAAACAATTAATTCACATATCGTTTTAATAAAGTCCAACAAGAACTAAATTAATATTATTAGGATTCGACGTCCGAGAATAGCTATGCTATATTAGGAGGCACGTCGGGGACCATGGACTAATAATCGTGCTCCGATAAATCAAATAAATAATTATAGAATAATTATATTCGATAAATCAATCACAGGAATATGCCACCATAATCCCGTGAATGCACTCCTCCGATTATAAGATTATATTTATCTCCTCACGAGAATAATAATAAGCGTCCATTGATATAATCATTACATATGGATTAATCCTCCATAGACTGTTCATTCTAAATCGGGAAGTTACCGTTAACCCTTTTAAGAACCTCTTATCCTTATTTACCATTAACCCCCTAGTGATCAATTAATTCATACAACTCACTGGTAGCTAATCAGTGTAATATGAACTCGTACGATCGATCAGTTTCTAGGATTAACAAATAAGGGAACTGTCTATCTACTTCCATAAATGGAAGGAATGGATTCCGTATCTGTGATAACACAGACTACTCACTCAATCCAAGTACAATGCCAAGATGGGGTAATTCGGACCATTGGACTTAGTGTAATCCTTAACCGTCAAGTCAAACTTCATCATCGATTCAAGCGGTTGGATCGTGATCACCTCAGGATTAAGATATATCCATAAATATGATCATCCATTGATTCGATAAGACTTCTCGATTACGGAATTATATCGTGAACTCTAATCAAATCTGTCAAATTTCTATATGATATATCTATCATATATAAATGCCCCATTAGGTTCTCTTAACCGAAAGTCCGGATAAGACAATCACACCTATTGTGTTCAGGCGCATTAATAGCACGTTAAAGAGAGACCCGATACTCTCGATTAACTTCACTACGGGCTAATTGTATTTTAAGTACATCTTCACTAACTCAATCCTCCTGTGTATATACCATACACCGAGTTAAGTGATTACATAAACGATATACTTTAGGGTTTTTCAGAGTGTAAATACTATTGTCACATCGGTGAATATGAGAATAATAAATATGAATAATAACATCATTTCATTTATTAAATAAAACAATTACAAAATTGTCTTTCGGCATCACACCTAACAATCTCCCACTTGCACGAAAGCATGTGATTAATTGTTTTAGAGCACACCCTATTATTTAAAATCTGACAAACTATCACTCCCACTTGCTCTAAAGCAAATGAGACATGTCTCTAATACCTATAGTCTCCAAGTGTCGACTAAAAGCTTCAATCGGCAAAGCGCCTTGGTGAATGGATCGGCGCGGGATTATCGGCGGAGGCGATTTTCTTGACGGAAATGTCCCCCATCGACAAAATCGTTGATCACCCAAGTATTTTCTCTCTATATGCTTCGACTTACTTGTGCTTTCGAGGTTCTCTAGAGTTGGCAATGGCCCCATTGTTATCACAATAGAGAGTAATAGGATCTCTCAAAGATTCGGGACAACGCCTAATCCCGATGAACTTTCTTAACTAAATCGCTTTTAGCGCCTCCGAGGCCGCTATGAACTCGCCTTCCATTGTTGAATCGGTTTGTCTTTGGATTGCTTTTGGCTTCTCCATTCTATTGCACCGCCACCAAGCGTAAACACCGAACCAGAGGTAGATTTAGAATCATCTCTCGCCTGATCAAAATCGAATCGGTGTACCCGCTAGCTCCAAACTCCCACTCGAATAGACGAGCATATAATTTCTCGGTTCTCTTCAAATATTTGATGAGATTCTTTATACCGTCAGTCGGGGTTGCCTGGATTTGACTCAAAACGGCCGACTAATCCAACGCCGTAACAAATGTCAGTCTCGTACACCTCATAGCATACATAAGACTACCAACAAACCGAGGCATATGGCACTCTTCCCATAGCCCAAACCTCTTCGTGGGTTTGAGGCCCCCGAGACTTAGATAGGTAAACGCCGTGACGGGTTGGTAGAAAACCCTTCTTTGCGTTCTCCATACTGAAGCGTGCCAGCACCTTATCTATATAAGTTGCTTGGGACAGAGCTAACATCCTGTTCTTACGATCCCTTATAATTTGGATCCCTAGAACATAACTCGCTTCTCCCAAATCTTTCATTTGGAATTGCGTGGTCAACCAACTTTTCACGTCGGACATCATCCCTTTATCGTTGCCAATTAGGAGTATGTCATCAACGTACAACACTAGAAATACAACACTATCTTTGATAACCTTCTTGTACACACAAGATTCAGCAAAGTGTTGTTCGAAATCATAAGACTTGATCGTGTGATCGAATCTATGATACCAGGAACGAGATGCTTGCTTCAACCCATAAATGGATCTGAGCAACTTGCACACCATGTGCTCTCGACCTTCTTCAATGAATCCCTCTGGTTGCTGCATATAGATTTCCTCGTCAAGAAAGCCGTTTAGAAACGCTGTCTTGACATCCATTTGCCAGATTTCATAATCCAGACATGCAGCAATCGAAAGGAGGATGCGGATGGTTTTCATCATGGCCACAGGTGAGAAGGTTTCCTCGTAGTCTATACCCTCTCGCTGTGTGTAACCTTTGGCTACCAGCCGTGCTTTGAAGGTTTCAACCTTCCCATCTACTCCTCTCTTTCGCTTGTAGAGCCATTTACATCCAATGGGCCTTTCACCCTGAGGAAGTTCTACAAGTTTCCAGACCGAGTTAGAGTACATAGACTCCATCTCTTGATTCATTGCGTCAATCCATTTATCCTTATCGTGATCCAAAGAAGGCCTTCTTATAGGTCGGAGGATCATCTTCCACCCCATCGAGGGCGACTACGTTTGCCTCTAAATCCATGCCGCATCGAGCCGGTGGCCGAACCACTCTCGTGATGCGCCTGGGTGGAACAGGAATGTCGGAAGTGGATCGTTGTAT
Source organism: Gentiana macrophylla (assembly GCA_026214975.1). NCBI lineage: Eukaryota > Viridiplantae > Streptophyta > Magnoliopsida > Gentianales > Gentianaceae > Gentiana > Gentiana macrophylla. The sequence goes on from CM047814.1 coordinate 32,321,455, forward strand.
TATTAGTGTTGTTTACAGGAACATCGCCAGCCACAATAGGCCTGATGTCATCGGAGAGTAATTCCTCTAGTACAATTGTACTTGAGGTGCGTGGTCTTTCATATAACTTTCCTCCAAAAACGTAGCGTTAGTCGAGACTAGCACTTTGTTATCTTCCGGATCGTAAAATAGACCACCACGTGTACCTTTTGCATAGCCTACAAACAAACATACTTTCGTACGTGATTGTAGCTTGGTAGTCTTGTCCATCAGCACGTGTGCAGGACAACCCCATATGCGGAAGTGACGAAGGCTTTCGCGATGTCCGGACCACATCTCAATGGGTGTCTTTTCGACAGACTTTGACGGTACTGCATTCAAAATGTAGACCGCTGCTTCTAAAGCATAACCCCAAAAGGATATAGGTAGTGAGGCGTAGCTCATCATTGATCTAACCATGTTAATCAATGTCCATTTCTCCTCTCAAAGAACTCCGTTTTGCTGAGGTGTCCTAGGCGCTGAACGTTGGAAACAAATTCCTTTTTCAGCCAAGTAGTCAATGAACTCAGTATCTAAATACTCACCTCCACGATCCGAGCGGAGGCATTTCAATGACTTGCCTAGTTGCCTTTCGGCTTCTGCTTGGAACTCCTTGAACTTTCCAAAAGCCTCGGACTTTCTATGCGGCGAGATAAACATAACCGAATCTCGAGTAATCATCAATGAAAGTCACAAAGTACTCGTATCCGCCTACAGCTTGTACGTTCATCGGACCACAAAGGTCCGAATGCACTAAGTCTAGAGTTCTGTGGCTCTATTACCCTTTGATGAGAAGGGATGCTTAGTCATTTTTCCCTCCAGGCAACACTCGCAGAGGCAGGCGGTGTGTCAACAGATGACTCACCTAAGGCATTAACCTTTTCAAGTCTTTTGAGTCTTTCCAAGGAAATATGGCCAAGCCTTAGATGCCACTGGTATGTGTTATCTTCTTTTACTTGAGAAACTTTTCGCCTTTTGTAGATCTTTGATGAGCGATTTTAAACATTTCAGTATTAAGTAGGGGAGCTTTATGTGGTCTTACAAAATATAAACCATTTTCATTTATAGTTGAACACAATTCAAAGCCATTCTTTGAAATAACAAATTCACCATTCAAACTTGAAACAGAAAATGATTGTTCAACTAAGGCGAGAATAAGAAATCAAATTTCTCTGAAATTGGGAATAAAATAAACATTGTCTAAATGTAAAATTCTATTATTAAAATGCAAGTCCACAGCTCCCACTGCTTTAGCCGAAATGAGCGCCCCAGTGCCTACTCGCATCACTTGAGAACCCTCTTCCAGCTCCTCGTACGAACTAAGAATCTGCAATGAAGAACATACATGGTTAGTAGCTCCAGTATCAAGTATCCAAGTGGACACATCTTTAGCTACATTAAAAGATTCCAAGAATAGTAATTCCAAATTACCTTTCTTATCTTTCCCAGTGACAGCCTTGACTTTGCCATCTTTCACATCACGAAGGTATTCGGGACAATGGCGTCGCCAATGTCCTACCTCCTACTGAAGAAAAGCATTTGCCCTTGGGCTTGGACTCAAATCAACTTTCTTGGCGCCTTTTTTTCTTCATTGGCTTGAGCACGGGTGCAACACTACCCTTCTTCTTCGGTTTCGCCTTAGGCTTGTTTGATGACCTGGCCGGCCATATTGGCTTGACTTTCTTATCCCCTACTTGGACCTTATCTTTCGATAGCAGGCCCTCGTAGATAGTCAGTTCATTCAGCATCTGTGTCATGGTCAACTCATATTTGCCCATCAGATACTGAGTTTTGAACGGGATAAACTCAGGAGTCAACGATTCCAAAATCATTGATACTTGAGTTGCTTCATCGAACTTTGATCCATGAATACCGGCGTCATTGAAGTAATCGATCATATTCGAACATGACCATTCAACGCTTGACCTTTCTTCAATTTCGTGTTGACGGCCAACCTGATGGCATCGTGTCTTGCTTGGTTGCTAGGTGATCCAAACATCGTAGTAATTTCCGCATGATTTCTCCTGCAGACTCAAACTCTTCAATCTGGGTCCTAATAACCTCCGACATCGCCGCCAGGATGATCCCATGAGCCCGGTTATCCGCTTCGATCCAAATGATTACATTTGTTCGATCTCGGCTTTACTGTGTTTTGGATCGCCCGGCGTAGGGCATTCGTAAGTAAGTACATGTTGCACATTCTCATACGTGAGCACCACGTTTAAGTTACTCTTCCATTTCTTAAAGTTGTTTCCCGTTAATTTTTTGAGACAAGAAAGGTAAATTTGAGAGACATTTTTTGAAAATAAAATGACATGTATTAATTCAAGTTTAACACTACTATATTAAATTTTAGGAATTGTAAACTAAAAATAAGTCTACTCTACCATTCCAAGGTTTTAACCTCGCATCTCAGTGCCGCCTTAGGGTAGGTCAAAGAGATGACGGTTAAATCGAGACAATCTCATCAATGAATAACTTGTGAGAATCAAACATCCCACGGAATCGAACATCCCTTTATTCATTGACTACCTTCCTTTTTTAGCCTAGATATTATCAAGAATACCCATGATGAGTGTGACCTACTATATCGGTTCTCTTAGAGTACGCCCGAGTATGCCGTCTTAGGATAGGTCGGTGACCCGACGCAGTACCCGTAAAACCTATCCTTTCGGAGACCAAGCCATGAATGTTGATAGGCGAACACCATCCTTAGGGGACGAAATCAAAGCGCCGAGGCGTCACCCTTCTCTCACTTACTTGTATCTATAGTAGAGGCCGTGGGGTTGGTTGTCGCCTCCCCGCTCCCACTCAATAATTTGGAAGTGGTTGTGGGTTAACTAACCACGTCTTTTGATGTTATCATAAAAGCTCATCAAATCAAGGATTCCGAATGGTGTCGGTGACGAGGCAAGCCTACCCGCCCTATTCGTTGGAACATATGTGATGATCGGACTAAATCGGGTCAAGACAAACCTCATTGAGATAAGAAGGAATCACCCCTCCGTTCTCCGGTGTAGTTTAGTCTTGCCGGACCCCGTGCATACAAAGACACCTAGGAGGGTTAAGTCGGTCGAGCCTAGCCTTCGATTGACCACCCAACCTATGCGAACCATTTTTATCCAAGATTTTTGTTCTTTTACCATCATTCAATCTCGTAGACACTACGAATTGAAAACGTGATCTCGTTTGGGCTTTAAGGCGGTTCACCGAGAACACACACCGAAAAGCCTAACGATTTCATAACCCGTCCTCGGATCATTAATTAGTTACTAAATTCATTAATTACCACGTATTAATTAAATTTCAACTAATTACACGAGTTTGTATACATGCCTATTTTAATTACCAAAATTAAAATTCTACATGTATGCATGGAGTGGATTTATGATATGATGCATGTCATGGCAATTCGATTTTATATCTATTTTATGATCGAACACATAAAAAATAAATTGCGGAAATTTAAACACCGAGATGGATTGTTGGTACCCCGTAACTAATCTATCCTAGGAAAAATAAATTACAATCTTCTTGTCTTGAGTCTTGATCTTGAATCTTGAACTCGAACCGAACACGAACCACTTAACACCCGAGAGGAGAAAAGGTCTTTTAATTAAATAAATCCAATTTATTTTAATTAATCATATATTTTATTTTATTATATATTACATGCGGCTGCTTTTAATTATTTTCCAAAAAATATATATATATATATATATATTTTTTTTTTCATCATACGGCTGTTGAATAAAAAAAAAATTTAGGTCACAAAAAAAATAGTGCAGCCGCATCTAAAATAAAACCCTAGCCGCATATATTTATTAAACAGGACTTTTAGTGACGCTTTTCAGCGCCGCAGAAAGTCCTGTAGCAGATTTTTAAAAAAATTCATCCGTTTCTCCTCGTTCATACCTTGGGTTTCGTCTTGATCTTCAATTTTTCAGCAAGATCTTCATCTTTTCCAGCCCGGATAATCAAAATTACAATAAAAGATGCTACTTTTACATATAAATTTCGAAAAAAAAAAAAAAAAAGAAAGACATAAAAAAAAAATACAATTCCTATGCTCAATTGTTGCTAAACAAAGGAGCTACAATAGATCTAACGAGTAAACAGTACCAACCCCAATCCATCTCTTCAACCAAGACATTCATAACATAAAAAAAAAATAATAAATCATGCGTCGGCCCTATTTTTAAAAAAAAATTGGGACAAAAAATCTACATGTTTTACCACTCCTAGATCTAATATTTTATACGTATAAATATAGATCACCATGGCGACTGATACCACTGTTAGTAATATTGTCCGCAACGGAAGCGATTTATGGATCTAGATCTATATAATATGCGTAATAAAACAACTAGATCTATTCTACAAGGGGGATGTAGATCATACCTCTTGAATCTCTAAATTCAAGTTGAAGAACCGCAAAGGATGAATGTGAAGATGTGAAGAGCACCACAGTCTTCCGATCGTGTGATCCAAGCAATTCCCGGTGGAAGGAATTCTCGACTCGAACCCTTCCGATATGCTACCGGAAAAATCTCCAAGATTTCTCCTCTACTCACCTTTGGCCGAAAATATTTTCTTCTCTCTACTATAGGGAGAAGTCGAAATTTATGTGTGTATTGAGGCTTGGGAGAACTCTCTTTATATAGGAGAGTAAAACTTAGCCTCCAAGGATTTTTATTTATCAAACAAAATAAATCCTTTAATAAAAGATAATTCCATAATATCCTAGAACAAATCTAGAATAATATTTATCTTTATTATATACCATAAATATTTATCCAATAAATATTTTATGCACATGTCTTATTAATCACAAGAAAATAATTTCTTAGTCAATAATCAAGTGCATGAGGCGCCAATATCAAATCCCTTAGGGTTTAATTTCGGCCAACACCATTTTGGGCCAAGTTTGTGAAAAATGTCTTTTCCACATATTTAATTATTTAGCCCAACTAATTTAATAGTCCACTAAACAATTAATTCACATATCGTTTTAATAAAGTCCAACAAGAACTAAATTAATATTATTAGGATTCAACGTCCAAGAATAGCTATGCTATATTAGGAGGCACGTCGGGGACCATGGACTAATAACAGCGGCTCCGATAAATCAAATAAATAATTATAGAATAATTATATTCGATAAATCAATCACAGGAATATGCCACCATAATCCCGTGAATGCACTCCTCCGATTATAAGATTATATTTATCTCCTCACGAGAATAATAATAGCGTCCATTGATATAATCATTACATATGGATTAATCCTCCATGATCGTTTCATTCTAAATCGGAAGTTACCGTTAACCCTTTTAAGAACCTCTTATCCTTATTTACCATTAACCCCCAGTGATCAATTAATTCATACAACTCACTTTGGTAGCTAATCGGTGTAATATGAACTCGCACGATCGATCGGTTTCTAGGATTAACAAATAAGTGGAATCGTTTATCTACTTCCATAAATGGAAGGAATGGATTCGATCGTGATAACACGACTACTCACTCAATCCAAAGACAATGCCAAGATGGGGTAATTCGGACCACGGACTCGGTGTAATCCTTAACCGTCAAGTCAAACTTCATACCGATTCAAGCGCTTGGATCGTGATCACCTCGAGATTAAGATATATCCATAAATATGATCATCCATTGATTCGATAAGACTTCGATTACGGAATTATATCGTGAACTCTAATCAAATCGGTCCAAAATTCTATATGATATATCTATCATATATAAATGCCCCATTAGGTTCTCTTAACCGAAAGTCCGGATAAGACAATCACACCTATTGTGTTCTGGGCGCATTAATAGCACGTTAAAGGAGAGACCCGATACTCTCGATTAACTTCACTACGGGCTAATTGTATTTTAAGTACATCTTCACTAACTCAATCCTCCTGTGTATATACCATACACCGAGTTAAGTGATTACATAAACGATATACTTTAGGGTTTTCTGTAGTGTAAATACTATTGTCACATCAGTGAATATGAGAATAATAAATATGAATAATAACATCATTTCATTTATTAAATAAAACAATTACAAAATTGTCTTTCGGGCATCACACCTAACACTCCTAACATACCCTTCTCGGGAATTGATGCCCCATGTTATAGTCAATTAATGTTTGGTAATTCAAGGTCTTTACTAAAGTTCTTGGAAGTAGCAATTCTTATTTTGGAAATAAGAATATATAATGATAGATTTGGACACTGCTTGATTATCACGGTTCACACTCAGTAGATAGGATGCTAAAAGAGTTTATCATAGATCACAACAACAGATACTGCTAGCCAGTATTCTCGGGATCTATCTTTGACAGGATGTCAGTCCTGAATATAAGATGAAAGATGACTCTTATAGAAGGTTCCTTTTGCTTCTGCAGTAGGATCCATATCATAAGAGTTGTACCAGGTGTTCATACTGCATGAGGAGTCATAAGTAAGTATGAAAGTGATTCTGGTGGATGTCAAGGATATTCTTAAAGGTGCTAAGGATGGGTTCCGAGTTTACTGAAACTTGGAATCGAATAAACATAGATATACATATATGTTCCCTGAGTCTTATGAAGACAGTGGGAGCTGAAATTATTGAAATGGTGTCCTAAACCTAATCGGGTTGGACCGGATCCGACTGGGTCGGGTCGTTTACAGTCTATATAGTTCATGTAATAACTTTATTGTGATTAATAAAAGCACTTTTCGTTATTATATATTTTGTTTTATCTGTATGAACCAATTATATTATTGAATATATAGTAACGTCCTTAGTATAAAACTATCATAGAGAAACCATGATAATGATTATGGTTGATGAGATCTGTAATCACTTTAATATGTTTGATACTTAAATGTCTCTAGTCGTATGTACTTTCAAATGGTACATTGATAGTATGATTTGACTAGCACATATTGGATGTCTTATATCTTATTGATGATAGGGATGAATCTCGTCTATCTAAGTGGGGAGACACTTGGATTATACGTGGATGTGTATTAGATAATGAGTATGTTTGTTTAGGGTCAAATTGTATGATTTTTAACGATATATTTTCTATCAATTTCCCCCATATATGGATGTTTTCCATAGAAATCGAGCGTTATATTGAAATATTGAGTAAATGATGTTTTTAAGAGTTAAATTGCAAAACGTAACGAATTATGTGCTTAAATGATGAATTTATATTATTTTGGAATTATGTTACGCTTTGGTATGTTTGATCCTCTTGTAGATACTCATTGATGATGGAAAAGATAATTTTAGAGAGCTAAATTCGAAGTTGGAAAGAGCTAAAGAGATTTATGGAAGATTGGAAGATTAAGGAAAGAAATCAAGTTTGTGATCTTCATTTGGATCAAGCGTCCAAAGAATGAATCAAGCGCCCACCTTTGGAGCTAAATCAGATCAGAGAGTTCGTAAACTTAGCGGATGGGCGGCCGAGAGGAAGTGACGGGCGTCCAAGGCTTGAATGATCACCCCATGTGCTTAGCTTGTAAAAAATAAATATCTTGGATATTTTCTGGGAATATTCCAAGATATTCCTGGATATTTATTTGATCACAAAATAAATATCTTGGATATTTTCTCACCAAACTTGGAGCCCAAGGCCAAGCCAAATAATATGTTTTGAGTCCTAAAAGATGGATTTTTGAGGAAGAGAAGAAGATGCCACGAGTTTACGAGATCAACGGATCAATATTTTCCAACGCACTTCTACCAGTAACCTGTTTTCGATGGAAATTTGACCCAACTTAGAGGCATTTTCAGGGACGAGGTCTTGATGAAAGTTGTAGATACTGAAATGAGCTTTCCAACGCATTTTGAATCACATCAATCGGAGGTCTACAACTCAAGTTATGATGTTTTTCTTCCAAACAGCTGAAATTTGGACGAATTGGGAGATATTTGGCTCATTTCCTTGCATGTTACCTTCAATGATGGCAAAGATTCCTCCCCAACAAACTCCACATGCTTGTAACTAACTCTTGCATGACTCATCACCCCTACCCACCATCTCCTACCCACCATATCCTAACAAACTAACAAACTCATCATTACATCCTAACAAACTTCTCACCTCCTCAAATGCTACCTCCTTATACACCTCCCTCAAATGATACCTCCTTATACACCTCCCTCAAATGATACCTTCCATATACACCTCCCATTATATATACACACCTCCATCACCACACAAAAAATACACACTACCATTCACCTAAAAAAAGAGGCAGCCGCACTTCTGAGGGGTTTCAAGGCCGATCACCCGAGCCTCGTGCTCGGGTGATCCGGGTTAGATTAGGATTTTTTTTTTTCTTTTTTTTTTTCATCGTTGATGCTTGAAGATCAACCCTTGTATGAACTATGTGAGTTTAATTTCTTTTTAATTTATTCAATCTCTAGTTTATTTTTATGATCTTTAATTTATTTTGTATCCTTCTATGATTATGATGCTATTGTGTGAACTATATCGAGAGATTGTTTACTAATCGTTGTCTAACGCCGATGAGAATCGTTGTTAGGCTAGATCACCATAGAAAGATAGGATCTTTAATCGTTAATTCGTGACAAGTTAATCGGTTAATTATCTAGGTTGTTAGATTCTAAAATACGAGAGTTAACTTGAATCTACACCTTCGTTTTGTATGGAATATTGGTCTCAACATTCGGAAGAGGAGAGATCGATAATTGAATTCACTAAGGAATTAGGAATTCATAGTTTGGGAAACGGATTCACTAAGAGATTAGGAATTTGTATCTCGTGTAAAGGTGAAACCACAATTTGAATTAAAATCATGAGATGAACTAGGATTGAGATCACTTAGTTTGTATTCTGTTTGATCCCATGTATCTTTAGCTTAGGTCGTTTTTATTGTTCTTAGCTTAGATTTATCTTATTTGTTCTATGTTTGTATTTCCTTTATTTGTTTTCTTGAGTGATAATTTAGAGGAATTAATAAAATTAGATTCAAGAGCCCAATTCCCTGTGGATCGACCCCTTACTCATTACGCTTTACTAGCAATTACCCGATATTCGGTCGGTTAGGAGTTAGTTTGCATATAGGTTAGGGTTTTATAAATTGTTTTTGTTTAGTGATGCAAAATCCTCCGAACAAAATGGCGCCGTTGCCGGGGAATCGGTGTTTTGTTGAATTTAGTTGAGTTAATTTCTCTATTTTGTTACGATTTATTTTCTTTCAATAAAAGTAGCGTTAAACAAATTGAGAGTTTTTATTTTTGCCGTGTTTCGATGACCGTAGGGTTAAGAATGTGCAAAAAGTTTTTTTACTCGATTTGTGAAACGTGAAGTGTAATCTAATCTTAACCTTGTGTGCTCTATGCTAAAATTTGATGTGGTCTTTGTTATGTATGATTTGTTTGGGTTGATGATCTGCTGTGTTTTCCCGCATTCGCATTACGCTTGCAAAATTCGATGCTTGGACGGACGTCCAAGTAAGTGAACGCCGTCCATTTCTAACATGCAGTGAACGAGCGCCTGGATTGTTGAACGCCGCGTCCGTGCAAAAAGTATCAACTCATTCGTTTCGTTTTCAAGAACCAGACGGGCGTCTGTCTTCACCGAACGCCCGTCCGATCTGTTTTCATGGCAAACGAAGCGTCGCTTTGTTGGACGACGCCCAGGTTCCGAAATTTCTCTTAACTTGATTTTTAATGCTTTATTTGACTTGGATACTTTCATACGAGCTTCTGTGGCTAATTTCTTTTACGTAGATGTTCTGAACATGCATGTTTACATCTTTCCATCTACGAATCCATGTTAAGTAATTGATTTATTTTTATATACATGATTCATCCATGCATGTTATAGCTAATGTCGGTTCTCGTATGCTATAATCGTTTTAGTGTTATTTAGTAGCTAATGTCGGTTTTCGTATGCTACATATCGTTGTGATGAATCTTGTGAGCATTAAGACTTATGTGCTTTCTTTTTATTTTTGTAACTCATATGAGTAGCTACTGTCGGTTTTCCGTTGCTACCATCTTTGGCTTATGAGTTATATTTGTTTAGTATAGCTACTGTTGGTTTTCCATAATGCTATCACCTCTTGACGAGTCTTAAGGCGCGTCTACACCGCATGTAATGAATAGTATTGTCGCTTATCGTGAACTCGTCATTATTTGGTAGACGCGTTTATTACATACATGTTTCGTTGCAAATAAATGGGCTAGTTTTCTTTCTTTTATTTTCCGTTATTTTTGCATACCATTTAGATGCATATCACTTAGGTGCATTTCATCTAGTTGCATTTGTTTTTCTATTTTTTTCCTTTTATTCTTTTTAGAGTGTAGTTCTTGTCGGTTTCGTAATACTACCTCGCTTTTTTTTTTCTCCATGATGGTTCTTGTTGGTTTTCCATATGCCATCATTATTTTATTATTGCATATCATGTAGATTGCATTGTAATATATTTTCATGTAGTTGCACTTAGCCCTACTGCTTTGTAATGTTCCATGTATATGTCCATCCTTATATGAGCTTAATCAAAAAATCTCTATGACTTCTTTTCCATGTGTTTTACATGTATAACCCTTTGTTCCCGAGATGTTTCGTGTTTTTCAAGTGGTGCAGTACCATTCATCATTTGTTTTTGTCAAGCTACTTTGGAAGTCGTTCTTTGGAAAAGGACTCCATATGACATCACCATTGTTGTCCTCTTCACCACTCTTTGAATCAATACCAAATCGCCTAAGTCCCTAAATTTTTATTTCTGTACAACTTGAGGACAAGTTGAAATCTAAGTGTGGGGAGGGAATGATCGATATGTATCTACACTCATTTGCTTTATTCTATGCGAAAATGAGCTAAATTTTCAAAAAATTTTGTTTTGTCCCGAGTGAGCATTGCATGTCTTTATTTGAGTTTTTTATCATTGATGCGTTATTTTGCATATTTAGTAAATTTAGTTGTTACACCCAACACTATTTTTCACATGCCATAGTGAATGATGAGCTATAAAATATAAAGCTATACCCTTTTAGGATTAGTGATTTTTGATTTTCTTATAAGTCGTGTACTTAGTGCTAACGTATATATCGTGAGATTTATAATAGTTTATGTTTAGATCCATAGTATGATATACTGTGAATATCCAAGGTTTGAATGTGATAAGTGAAACGTAACTAAAGTCTTTGAAAAATAATAATAATGAATAAATTGTTTACTTGAGGTGTTATGCTCAAAGTGGTCATTAGAAAAAAATAATTTTTACCATCGCTAGCCGTAAATCTCTAAGTAATCACATAAATAAATGGGTGTGTCGAAAGCTAGTCGATGATTGGAGTGAGGTAGGGCATTATCACGAAATATCCTATACCACTATGATGACTAAAAGCTCATGACAGTTAGAAGAAGCTAACCTATGATTTGAGTAAGGTAGGGTGTTATCCCGAAACATCCTATTCTACTATGACGGGTAAGAGCTCATTCTAATGTGCGTATAAAAGTGAAAGAAAAAAAAATTAATTAAGGACTTGGTTATCGTTAATCTTATACCTAGTATAAACTAAAAGATATGCTGTAGGGATTATCCTCTGAGTATGTCGAAAAGGTCCTAGATGTATTCTATCATATTTTTCAGGATATATCACGCTTTGTAGGGTACATCTTGTAAGTGTCATTTGTCTCTAGTTGAAGGGGTATTAGCTAGTTTTGCTTGAATCAATTTCAAGTGTGGATTTAGTGGAAATTTATTATGGCTATGCACACACACTTGGGCGAACTCTAAACTATTGAATATGTTTTATATTTGCTAAGATGTTTATTTATCTCGAGCTATGTTATTGTTTTGTTTTGCTCGGGACGAGCAAAAAGCTAAGTGTGGGGGTATTGTTTAGGGTCAAATTGTATGATTTTTAACGATATATTTTCTATCAATTTCCCCCATATATGGATGTTTTCCATAGAAATCGAAAGCGTTATATTGAAATATTGAGTAAATGATGTTTTTAAGAGTTAAATTGCAAAACGAATGAATTAATTATGTGCTTAAATGATGAATTTATATTATTTTGGAATTATGTTACGCTTTGGTATGTTTGATCCTCTTGTAGATACTCATTGATGATGGAAAAGATAATTTTAGAGAGCTAAATTCGAAGTTGGAAAGAGCTAAAGAGATTTATGGAAGATTGGAAGATTAAGGAAAGAAATCAAGTTTGTGATCTTCATTTGGATCAAGGCCCAAAAAAGTGAATCAAGCGCCCACTGGAGCGTAAATCGGATCGTAGAGAGTTCAGAAACTTAGCGGACGGGCGTCCAGAGGAAGTGGACGGGCGTCCAAGGCTTGAATGATCACCCCATGTGCTTAGCTTGTAAAAAATAAATATCTTGATATTTTCGGGAATATTCCAAGATATTCCCTGGATATTTATTTGATCACAAAATAAATATCTTGGATATTTTCTCACCAAACTTGGAGCCCAAGGCCAAGCCAAATAATATGTTTTGAGTCCTAAAAGATGGATTTTTGAGGAAGAGAAGAAGATGCCACGAGTTTATTGAGATCAACGGATCAATATTTTCCAACGCACTTCTACCGTGAACCTGTTTTCGATGGAAATTTGACCCAACTTAGAGGCATTTTCAGGGACGAGGTCTTGATGAAAGTTGTAGATACTGAAATGAGCTTTCCAACGCATTTTGAATCACATCAATCGGAGGTATACAACTCAAGTTATGATGTTTTTCTTCCAAACAGCTGAAATTTGGACGAATTGGGAGATATTTGGCTCATTTCCTTGCATGTTACCTTCAATGATGGCAAAGATTCCTCCCCAACAAACTCCACATGCTTGTAACTAACTCTTGCATGACTCATCACCCCTACCCACCATCTCCTACCCACCATATCCTAACAAACTAACAAACTCATCATTACATCCTAACAAACTTCTCACCTCCCTCAAATGCTACCTCCCTTATACACCTCCCTCAAATGATACCTCCTTATACACCTCCTCAAATGATACCTTCCATATACACCTCCCATTATATATACACACCTCCATCACCACACAAAAATACACACTACCATTCACCTAAAAAAAGAGGCAAATGACTTCGAGGGGTTTCAGGCCGATCACCCGAGCCTCGTGCTCGGGTGATCCGGTTAGATTAGGATGTTTTTTTTTTTTTCTCTTTTTTTTTCATCGTTGATGCTTGAAGATCAACCCTTGTATGAACTATGTGAGTTTAATCTCTTTTTAATTTATTCAATCTCTAGTTTATTTTTATGATCTTTAATTTATTTTGTATCCTTCTATGATTATGATGCTATTGTGTGAACTATATCGAGAGATTGTTTACTAATCGTTGTCTAACGCCGATGAGAATCGTTGTTAGGCTAGATCACCATAGAAAGATAGGATCTTTAATCGTTAATTCGTGACAAGTTAATCGGTTAATTATCTAGGTTGTTAGATTCTAAAATACGAGAGTTAACTTGAATCTACACCTTCGCTTTTGTATGGAATATTGGTCTCAACATTCGGAAGAGGAGAGATCGATAATTGAATTCACTAAGGAATTAGGAATTCATAGTTTGGGAAACGGATTCACTAAGAGATTAGGAATTTGTATCTCGTGTAAAGGTGAAACCACAATTTGAATTAAAATCATGAGATGAACTAGATTGAGATCACTTAGTTTGTATTCTGTTTGATCCCATGTATCTTTAGCTTAGGTCGTTTTTTTATTGTTCTTAGCTTAGATTTATCTTATTTGTTCTATGTTTGTATTTCCTTTATTTGTTTTCTTGAGTGATAATTTAGAGGAATTAATAAAATTAGATTCAAGAGCCCAATTCCCTGTGGATCGACCCCTTACTCATTACGCTTTACTAGCAATTACCCGATATTCGGTCGGTTAGGAGTTAGTTTGCATATAGGTTAGGGTTTTATAAATTGTTTTTGTTTAGTGATGCAAAATCCTCCGAACAATGTTAGACTGAGACACTTACATTAAGTATCGCAGTATGTGGCAGTTGTGTAATTATCCTGAGACCGGAGTCTTCATGGCATCATGATGTGGATTGTCATGGTTTGACACTGTTGAGGTTTCCCCTAGCCACGGGGCGATCATGCGGTAGTGCTTGGGCGTGATATTGAAGCATGCATAGGATACATGTTTGTTCGTCCGGAAATCCCATATCCTATTAGTAGGAGTAAATATCCGAAATGGCCTTCTTATAAGGAATGTATAGCTCTCGTGAATCTTTGAAAAGTGGGAGTAAATGAGTTATTCTGAGAGAGCATGATATCCAGATTATAAGATACGATCGTTGATGTAGTGACACTCGAGATACGATTGTATGGATATTACTACAGCGATAGGATTCTATTTACATGGTAACTGTTTCACATGAAAGGTAGTAGTCATCGCTTTTGACTCTTACGATGATTAGGGGTCACGGTGTGTTGCTAGACGCTATTCCGTGATCGTTAAGTATGAAGGGCATTTTTGTAATTTCACTTTATGCCTACGGCCAACATATTCGGAAAACTATCAGGTCACGCACATAAGAACATCTAACCGGATCAAAATACGGTTATAGTGATAACCAAATAAGGAAAGTTTATCTCGACTATAAAGTGTTATAGTGATTAAATTAATATGGTGGTATTTATTTATTATGAATAAATTAAATATGAGATAGTAATTGTGTTGATTAATTAAAGAATATTCTGGAAGCCATTTAATAGCTATATGGGGCGCCACTTGGATTGTGCAATTTAATTAATAGTATTATCATATATTAATATTAGATATTAATAGATTTGTATGAATTGATTTATGGTAATATGATAAAGATAGTCAATATCTGATATTGAAAATATATTGGATTTATTTAATATGAGATAAATCGAGAATATCTATTTTCCTTATTTTACTAGTAAACGGTTTTCTTCCTCCTTACTCTACACACTAAGCTTTTCCTATTGGGAATATGACATAATGGGGCACAGGTCTCCCCAATATAATTAAGGGTTGGCTAGCTCTTTTGTAAATCACAATTAGAAGAGTTCTAATTTACAAAATAAACTGAGTGCTTCTTCGAGAGAGTCTTAAGAGAGAGAAATGGGTTGTCTAGCAACCGGATTTTTCTAGTAGCTATCCAAGGAGGACTCCGGCAAGGTGCTCGTGTGGATATTGATAGAGGCCAGACACGTGGACAGCTTGCGCGCACTACTACTCTCCCTATAACGGTCAAAGCGTCGATCGTTTAGATCAAACGAGGTAATCACCGTCTACTAACTTAATGTGTTTAAATGACGCCGATCTTGGGATCGGAAATCAAATTTTAAATTCCGCTGCGTAAAACTAGTTGATTTCCTAACTATGGTATCGGAGCGAACTTTGAACTTAAACAATAAGCACTAATTAAATTGCGTAGTAATTAATTAATAGATCCAAGATCTAGATTCGAGAAAAGCCAAAAAAAAAAGGGGCGGCGTTGGGTTTGGGTGCTGGGCCGAAGCGGGGGATCCCCGCCGTGTTGCCGCCGCCGGCGACGGCGGCCCTAGGGCTGCTAGCGTCGGCCGGCCATATGTGGTGGACCTCGATTTTCCCTTTCTATTGTTTTGTGAATTTTTATAGTGCATTGATGTCTCTTTTATCTAGTTAATGCCCTGTGGCTAACCAATGGTTCAAATAGTTTGGACCATTGGGAAGCCACAGTTAACCTAGGCCTTTCCAAATTTAATTTGGAATAGGCCTTGGCCATTTTCAAGGAAAGAGCCTAGGCAAAGGGCCCAGGTGGGTGCCTTTTGGTTTTGGAAACCAAAGGCATCCCTTTTGATTAGGAATTAAAAGGAAAGAAACAAAGAGACCAAATTTTAATTTTGATTTAAATTTGAATTGTTCTAATTAATTAAAATTAAAATTGAAATCGTTTAAAATTAATAGTTAATTTTATTTTGATTAAAATTATTTAATTCATTAAATGTTAATTGATTATTTGATTTGATAAGACGCAAGTAGTTAAATTTTAATTTGTCTTTCTCATAAGATATTATTGTATGGATTAGATGTAGTGTGGATATAATATGATTATATGAACCCTGATTGATCATGTACTAGACCAATAGGATAGATGTGTGTGATTTATTTTCTGTTGGTTTTTTCAAAATTGTCCTAGGCCGTTATGAAGAACGTGACCTAGTTTATTTTCTGTATTTATCTCATTCTCATTAGCTCCCCTCCCTTCCCCCCTCCCCCCCTCCCCCCCCCCCCCGTGTGTGGCGGGTGTATAAATATATTAGGTAGATATTATGTAACAAGAATGAAGCTCAAGATGGAGACCAAATAAAGACGAATAAAGACCCATTGGAGATGGCACATTAAAGATCCTATTGGCGGTTGCAGTTACCCTTAGATTGTGACCTACGGTTTCGTCAATTTGTATGCGAAACCACACTTAGGAAAAGTCAATGATCATGCCGGCTATTTTTGTGCGTGGAATGGTATATGGTTTACTTTATGTTGATAACGTAGAAATATGCACGTTCAGATGAGACCATAATTGAATAAATTAATTCGAAATTAATTTAAAAATTATTCCCACAACAAAACTCGAGTCGCTTATTCTCTCCCAATATTATAACGACGGTGAAGAGCCCTTGTTCAGATCCAACTGATTGGCCACCATCGGGAGTTGACCTACCTCGGGTATATCGTCGTTATTGAGATATATCGTATGAGATCTCGTGAATATTGGGTTATGATTAGACTAAAATCTTTCGGTGATTGGCCACCACCAATGCCGTGTGACTTTAGAGACAAGGGGTTGGCTACAACATAAAGATGCGGACTGTCAAAGAGTTGACTAGTCAACCACTGGGAGTCGCATGTCATGCGACTGGTAGGAGTACCTACCTTCCGAAACTGTCTTAATTTATCGACCACTGTCGGGAATTGAGACGACTAGATTTGGTCCTAGCCACTAAGGAATTAATCAAAATTCCTGAAAGCCAATTGGGAATAGTTGGCTAGTGGGAGCAAAACCCATAAAAAATTTTAAGTGCATATTTTTGGTTTTGTATGCATGAACTTTTACTTATACTATCTTTACTTTAGTGTTGTAGAAATGTCGAACAAATTGAACCTTCATTTTATCATTAATATCAAGCTTGACGAAAAGAACTTTCTCGACTGGAAAGAAATCTCAAAATCGTTTCGAGGCATGAAAATATTGGCTATGTTTTGGAAACACCCTTAACTGAGGAACCTGAAGATTCTACTAATGAGGAATCAGTTGATAAGCATAAGAAACACTGTTCAGACAGTGTTGAGGCTACTTGCATCATTCTTGGTTCTGTGACACCGAAACTTCAGAAACAGCACGAGTGATAACGATCTAAATGCACCATTAAATTAACCTTTATTTACCCTGAATTCTACTCTAGAGAATGTTGATAGGCCCATTATTGTGAAGGAATATATGTTAATCACTAAGTGCATGTTCCTAAGTTCATAATTTTGCAACTATGTTATTATCCCGAAGATTTGGTATTGTTTTGCCTAGTTTTATGTAATTTTCAGGATGTAGAAAATCTGGAGCACTTAAGGATGGATCTGGATAAAGGAAAGAGTATTGGGCTGAGTGGAGTAAGTCTAGGAAGAGACTTGCTGAAAGAAAAGAAGAAAATCAGGCCCGGTTTACCATGGGCCAGGCCCGATAAACCGAGGGTCTTGGGGAACACAAAACTGAATCTGCCACATCTACTAGGTTGGTTAGGGTTTATTTGAGTCATAAGTCGGCCAATGTATCTATATAAGGCCACATAAACTGATTGTTTATTATTCTTCCATTATGTTAAAAAATTATTATTATTTCATTATACAATTTTGATGCAATAAAGTTCTTTAAAGCTTTTGGAGTTTATTTTCCGGTTTCCTTCCCTTCCTTGCCATCTCTAGCTTGAGTGGATCAAGCTAGATCTTCATTGTTGAAGGTATGAAGCTTTGAACGTTCCTTTATGTCTTTAATATGGTAGATCTACTTGTATTTACGTGTTTTAGTTGATCTGCATGTTTAACAACCCCATAATTTACTTGAAATAACCTGAATTCAGGAATGTAGATTCCCGATTAAGAACCACCGCCCTTGGTAAATCGGCGGTCTATACCGATTTACCAAGGCAATTTTAGGTCACCTTAATCAGGAGATTCAACGTCATCTACGTTGATCGACAGGAATAATTAAAATGAGTAATAGGTCTGGCCAATCTAGTATTCGTAATTCGTAGATTAACATGAAGGACTATTAGTGAAGTGTTAATTAGGACATCTACTTGATGGACCCTAGGAACGTGCTAGTCATAGTCAATAGCTGCCTAGGCGGGTTAGCGGTATGGGTTATTGGTCAATGCTGGCAATTCTAGTTCTTCATGCGTATGGGCTATTACGGACCAATTAAGGAGGGTAGCTTGCGTATAGATTGTCTACTGCCATTGTCGGAGTAGATAGGGTTAGGAGTTGTACCCGTAGCTAAAACTAAATTAAAAGCTCGATTAGTTTACGGAAATTATGTGGGGAAGTAAACATAAGGATTAACTAAACCAAGTTAGTAGATAGAAGGGTTGGGGAAGGAATACCATGTTTCTTTTATGTTCATTGTTGGTCAATGACCACTTATGTCTTCTTGATTAGATTAGAATTGTTTATGCTTAAGTTTCATTGTCTCTGTGGGATCGACCTTGATTTGCCCTTGCTATACTACGATTGACCTAGTACTCTTGCTAGTAAAATCGGCGTAAGGCCCGTGATGAGATCAACGAGTCTATGGATGCTTACTCATCATTGGTCACCTGAAGGCACTTTATGCTTCCCAGTCTCGCACTGAGAGGTATGAGGTCTCGAAGGTCCTTTTTGGTTGCAAGATGGCTCTAGGTACTCCAGTTGGGTTGCATGTGCTGAAGATGATCACATACATATAGAGGCTTGAGAAGTTGGGCCATCTGATGGGCTGTGAGTTAAGTATTGACTTGATTCTGCAATCTCTACCAGACTCTTACTCACAGTTTGTGATGAACTATCACATGAACAAAATTGATTTTTCCTTACGGAGTTATTGAACATGCTCAAGACTGCTGAGGCATTGTTGGCAAGGGTAAGCAACTGTTGCTCGTGACTTCTTCCAAGGGCAAGAAAAAGGCCCAAAAGAAGATCAAGAAGGTGAATGAGGCTCCCAAGCCAATGCCTAAAACAGCCAAGGAAAAATGAAAGGATGCTTGCTTCCATTATGGCCAGTCTGGCCATTGGAGGAGAAATTGCAAGGCTTTCTTGAGTACCAAGAAGAACAAGCATAGCGATGCTTCGACTTCAGGTATGTTTATGACTGAGATCAATATTTCTTCTTCTAAATCTAACCATTGGGTATTAGATACTGGTTGTGGTTCTCATATTTGTACGGATATGCAGGCACTAAGAAGGACAAGAGATCTAAGGAAAGGAGAAGTGTATCTGCGCGTTGGGAATGGAGCAAGTGTTACTGCCCTAGCCGTAGGAGTTTATTTTCTTTCATTGTCCAGTGGGCTAGTACTATAATTAAATAACTGTTATTTTTGTTCTTGCTCTTACGAAGAGCATTATTTCTATTTCTGCATTGGATGTTTAAGGATTTTCTTTTACGTTTAAGAATAAATGTTGTTCTTTTTCACATGATGGAATATTTTATGGTACTGGAAAACTTGACAATGGTCTCTACATATTAGTTATGAATGTTGATATACTTAATACAAACAACAAGAAAGCTAAAACAAGTGACTTGAACGAATCCTACTTGTGGCATTGTAGACTTGGACATATAAATAAGAACCGCATTTTCAAACTCCATAAAGATAGAATGTTGGATCACTTTGATTATGAATCATTTGATTCATGTGAAGCTTGTTTACTTGTCAAGATGACAAAGTCACCATTTAGTGGCAAAGGGATAATATCAAATGAATTACTTGAGATCATACATACCGATGTATGCGGCCCAATGTCGATTCAAGCCAAATGAGGATAATCTTATTTTATCATCTTCACTAATGACCATTCTCGTTATGGATATTTATACTTAATGAAGTATAAGTCTAAAGCCTTTGAAAATTTCAAGGAGTTCAGAAGTGAAGTAAAGAAACAACTAGGTAAAGAAATCAAGACACTTCGATCCGATCGAGGTGGGGAATACCTAGATGGTGAGTTTCAAGATTACTTAAAGGAGAACAGGATTCTACCTGAATGGACTCCTCTCGGAACGCCTCAAATGAAAAGAGGGAGGTTTTTTTGTGGTGATTTAGACTGCACTTGATATTGCTCAAGCTGCCTACGTATCCAATGTATGCATCGGAATCAAGTCTTCGTAGTTTCTTACGGATTGTATATATAGAGGGTTTGTGCCCTAGAAATCACGTAACACATTTCCAAGGTGGACTCTAATTATCGTGTTCCCTAAGGAAAAGGTAATTATCAATTGACCCCCTTGATTATAGGAGATATTTATGGACATATTTGAATGTCAGGATCAGAGTTGTTATGATTAAGGATTCTTACCTTATTTACCTGATTTAATACGTCGTGTAAGAGGTTTGGTCCGAGATGGACTTAGGCCAACCTTGGGCCTCGGCCGACCTACCGTGGTCGGGAGAAGGTAGCCGAGCTCTTACAGATCGAATATCGGGGGTTCTGGCCCTTAAGGAAGCTTTTCTCTATATGTATTTATTGTTGGATTATTATGGAGATGACACGTGGTGAGGTGCCGACCCAACCCTCATCATAAGCCCTCCAGATACAGCCGGGCCTAGGGAGGTCAGCTCGGATCTACATAGGTTGCAGCTCGGTTATATAACTTGCAGATTTTGAACGGTTGCTGGGAACGATTCCAGCGCAGTTATTATTGTCCTGGAATTCAAGGCATTACTGTCTACTCATTTAAGTTGGAACGGTTTCCAAGATAAACCCAAGGGGCGCTATTATGTCACATCAAAACGCCATTTTTTCCCTTTACTTCTTTGCGACTTATCCTTTCCTTGCAGACCCTTATTGCAAATTCTCTCCCATATTATTTGTTTCTGGGTTGTAGTTGATGAGGAGATCACTTCCCCCTGACTTCTTGGAAGAGAAATCCCCTTCACCTAGGAGCGAAGATTCATCAGAGGATCCTGGGAAAGACCCGTAGTTTTTTAGGAGACCTCCTGGGATCTTCCACAGCCGGCATCCGTCGCTTCTTATTTGCATCCTTCACTCACCCTGCCTAACCTTTTCCAGAGGCTCGAGGATATGAAGGATACTAAGGACATTATGGGTGGACACTGGGGTTGTTTCTGTTCTGGCTCAAAGTAGTGTGGAATATATCTGCCACGAATATGAGGTAAATCTGGAGGAATTTGCACTCCTGCTCCCTAACGACCCGCATCCATATGCGTTGCGCCCTCCTGACGGTTACTTCGTTATCTATGAGGCCCAGCTGAAGGCTGGCTTGAGGTTGCCCTTGTGTCCAGCGATCTTGTCCGTGTTGTGACACTATAGAATAGGTGCAGCTCAAGTGGCTCCTTCGGGCATCCGGACCGTAGTGGGGTTTGCTATCTTGTGCCGAATGGTTGGGGTGCGCTTCTCGGTAGGCCTTTTTCAGGTCTTCCATCATATCGCACCGAGTCTGGGGCTTAAAGGATGGTACCACTTTTCCCATCGTTCGGGAGTGAAGGAGATGCTGGCCAACAGCCCTAAATATAAGGGATGGCGAGGGCACTTTTTCTTTATTCGAGATGGGAGATCCTGGTTGGGACGCTGGAAGACAAGTTCTTTGCAAAAAGATGAGTATCCAACCCTCCTTGACTCAAACTCGATTGGCCGAGGCCGGCCCTGATCCTCATGTTCCCTTGAGTGACGTCAGTCGAGCTGCTTGTAAGTATTATTATATCCTAATTTGCTTAGATTTTATACTTATATTAGTGATTTTCTAAACTCTTCTCTTATTGGTAGTAAGGATCCCAACCGGCCTCCAAGCCCCCATCCCGGGGAGGGAGGTGGAGCTCCAAGATGAGGGAACAATATCGGACAGAGAGGGTGAAAGTGACGATCCGGCCGTTCAAATCGTGAGGTCCTCTCTTGGTGCCCACAGAGCTCATCTGCTATCCAAGCTAGAGGACGATGCTCTGAGGGGGGCCTCAAGTTTCTGGGTGGAGCCCAGATGCCCCTATTATCGATGTCTCTTCTTCAGAAGACCTTGAAGTTCATGATGACGAAGAGGAGGAGAAAGAGCCGGAGACGCCTCTGATTTGAAGGTCTTCTCGCTGAAGATCTGAGGAAGTGAATATCGAAGATAGGTCTAGAAAGAGGAGCTGAACCGAGCAGAGGTCTGGTCCGTCGACAGATGTTCCCGAACAGGAAGGTAGGGAAGGGCAATAGTCTGAGGCTCCTCGGGAAAAGAGAGGGGTCGAGTCTGTTCTTACCTCTTCACCTTATTCGACTGATCCAGCCCAAGACATTTCCCAAATGTATGATCTGATGCTGCTCGAAGCAGGCTTTGAGGCCATGAGATATGTAAGTTCCCTTTCTTTGTGTCTAAGGCTTTTGCCCTTATCGAACAATTTTCACCATTCCTTGTGTGCACACACAGGGACATTCATGGGCCAAGAGATCTTCTGTCGTCTTATACGCTCTTCCACCGAGCGGGAGAAAAGGAGTTCCATTCTGAAGTCCAAGGACGAGGGGATAAGAGAGCTTGAGAAACAACTAAAGGTTCAAGAAGAGAGGACAGATGCCTAGAGGTCAGAATACGATGCTCGCCTTCAAGAGTTCATGAACGAGCACCTAGAGAAGGAGGCCGAGCTGGATAGTCACATCGTGAGGCTCCGAGAAGAGCTTTCGACTTCGGATGTGACCGTTCGAGCCTTTCCTGCTCGTTTCCAAGTGGGCTCGGCTCAAGCTATCTGAGATTATAAGGCTTCTTCTAATTTCATCGGGTCTCTGACATGGCCACTGAGCCTTGCAGTAAGAGCTAGCTACGTGCTAGGGGTAAATGACTGTAGGGGTGCATTTTCCCGAGCTCTTCACCAACAACTTGGCTCATAAAGATCTGTACGTTCCTGGCACAGATACGGCATATTATGTACGGGTGAAGGAGTTCCAAATGGGGGTGGACCTCGCGGCTAAGTAACCCATAGCTAGGCCCTTTTGCTGACCTCCAAAAGGGAGTGAACCATCGAGTTCAGCCCCCGAATCTTGACCAAACCAGAGTTTTAGTGCCCAGACCCATCTATGTAATGTAATTTTCTTTTGTAACTCAATGTTTATTAATGTAATCATTTTTTCATTTTCAATTTTTTGTATGATTGTGTTAATGCTCGTTAATGTTCATTGCCCCCCTAAGTATGCCATACCTCGACAATTGTTAGGGACGGCATACTTGGGCTGTATTAATGAGCCGATCCTGGCGCGCGTGGCCCCAGTGGTCATCCGTGATAATAGTAGTTAGCTTTATGGTTGGCCTCATCATGCCGAACTTGCGCAAAAAGTTATCTGAGCACGGCCAGGCCGGGCGAACTAGTCCGGGCAAACTGGTCCAGGTCGGACTCTATTCTTGCTTGAGAGTTTTAGGATGAGCAGGGCTAGTTGAGACTGACTATTAATTTTAAAGCAAGGCGAGCAGGGTCAGGTCGGACTGACTTCTCGCGAGAAAGTGGGTACGAGCGGGGCCAAGCTGTGCTGACTTCTCGTTTTAAAGCACGGCGAGCAGTGCCATGTCAGACTGACTTCTCATGTGAAAGTTTGTATGAGCGGGGCCAGGCTGTGCTGACTTCTCGTTTTAAAACACGGCGAGCAAGGCCAGGTCAGACTGACTTCTTGCATGGATGTTTTAAGACGGGCAGGGCCAGTTGAGACTGACTTCTCGTTATAAAGCACGGCGAGCAGGGCCAGGTCGGACTGACTTCTCGCGTGAAAGTTTGTACGAGCGGGGACAGGCTGTGCTGACTTCTCGTTTTAAATCACGCCGAGTAGGCCCAGGTGGGACTGACTTCTCGCATGAAAGTTTTAGGACGAGCATGGCTAGTTGAGTCTGACTTCTCATTTTAAAGCACGGCGAGCAGTGCCAGGGCGGACTGATTTCTCGCATGAAAGTTTGTATGAGCGGGGCCAGGCTGTGCTGACTTCTCGTTTTAAATAACGGCGAGCAGGGCCAGGTCGGACTGACTTCTCGCGTGAAAGTTTTAGGATGAGCAGGGCCGGTTGAGACTGACTTATCATTTTAAAGCACGACGAGCAGGGCCAGGTCGGACTGACTAATCGCGTGAAAGTTTGTACAAGTGGGGCCATGCTATGTTGACTTCTTGTTTTTAAAGCACGGCGAGCAGGGCCAGGTCGGACTGACTTCTCGCATGTTGGTGAATGTGTCGCTAAAATGTTGCAAAAATACACATAAAGTACTGGTGAAATAACAATGCTTTTATTAATAAAAATGAAAAAGGAAAAATCAACTCAATAACAGAAGAGGGGCACCAATGAAACCTGTTTCAGGGGTATAACTTTCGCAGGTTATTAGCGTGCCAGCTCCTAGGGATGGTCTTCCCGTTAGAGTCGGCCAGCTGATACGTGCCCTTCCCATATAGGGACCTTCCCAGTTCGGGTCGACCTTGCCTTATAGACCCTGTCTGCTGACTTCGTTTCTTCTGAGTACCAAGTCTTCTTTTCTAAAATACACATGTTTTACTTTGCTATTATAGTATTGGGAGATCTTCTGTTTGTACCTGGCCATTCAATGAATGCCATCTCTCGGGGTTCCTCCAGATCATCTTTCGAAATCCTGAGCTCGATTTACCGATCTGCTTCTGTGTGCAGCTCAGTTCTTGGTGAAGGTAGCCCGATTTCAGCAGGTATGACTGATTCGCTTCCGCAGGCTAAGGAGAAACTTGTTTCTCCAGTTGCCGAATTCGGTGTTTTCTGGTAGGCCCACAGAATGTTGGTGAGTGTTCTACCCAATTTTCTCCTTCTTTTTCGACCCTCTACTTTAGGCCAATTTTAATTTGCCGATTGGTCTGTTCCACTTGCCCGTTTGCTTGCGGGTACCCTACCGACGTGAAGTGTTGGGATATCCCTAACTTGGCGCACCATGATCGGACTCCTCTGTCTTCAAACTGTATTCCGTTGTCTGAAATTAGCTTCTTGGGATCCCGTATCAGCACACAATGTTCTTCTATAGAAACTTTTGGATAGTTTTAGCTGTAATTGTGGTAAGAGCCTCGGCCTCTACCCATTTGGTGAAATAACCTATCGCGACAACTATAAATCTGAGGTTTCTTGGTGTTCGGGGTAGGGGCCCGATGAGGTTGACCCCCTATTGATTGAAATGACATGCTGCAACTATATGGGCCATTTGTTGGAAAGATTGATATGATATGTTGTCGTGCACTTGGCATGATTTGCAACTCTGGATGAGATCTTCAGCTTCTTGCTGCATGGTCGGCCAATAATAGATGAATAAATGACATTTACGAGCTAATGTCCGAGCTCCAGGGTGATTTCCGCATATCCCCAAGTGAATTTCTCTGAGCAAATAGTTTCCTTCATCCCATGAGGCGCACCTAAGACAAGGTGCCATGCAAGACTTCCTATAGAGTATGTTGTCCAAAAGAGAGTATCGGGTCGCCTTAAACTTCAATTTTCTAGCCAGGGTCCTATCCTCGGGAAGTATCTCATTGCGAAGGTAGGACACTATAGTATCCATCCAAGTATCTTTCTACGTGATAAGTTGGACTTTCTTAGTCTCGTAGCTTCTTTCCTGTAGTAGCTCTACTAGCACCTTTTTGTTGGAGACGAAATAAGAGGCTAGCTAGGAGAGGGCATCACCCTGCCGTTTTGAGTTCGAGGAACCAGCTTAATATGAATGGTTTGAAAGGCCTGTAGCCGATCATGAGCTACAGCCAAATAATTTTTCATAGGTTCCTTTTCAGCTTCATATTCTCCTTTAACATGGTTGACGATCAACTGGGAGTCACAGTAGACCCGCAAATTTCTCGCTTCCTGCTTAGATGCTAAATTGAGTCCGGTTATTAATGCTTCATACTCGGCCTCGTTGTTAGTGGCTTGGAAGCTAAATCGAAGAGCGTATGGGGACTCCTCACCCTTAGGGCTCATAAGTAGGAGCCCTGCTCCGGCCCCTTCCTTGCTCGAGGCTCTGTCGATATACAAGGTCTAGTACTCGACCTCGCAGCTCGGCTGATTTTGGTCGATGGTTATAGCCATTCATTCTGCTAAGAAATCTACTAAGGCCAGAGCTTTGATTGTAGTTTGAGGGTGGAAATCCATATTGTACTCTGCTAACTCAACCACCCACTTCGCCAGTCGACCTGATGTTTCTGGTTGGGCTAATATCTGCTGAAGGGGTTGATCCGTAACCACGACTATCGGATGGGCTTGGAAATAAGGCCTTAGCTTCCTCGAGGCATGGACTAAGGCTAGTGTTAACTTATCCGCATTAAAATCTGACTTCCGGACTGTGGAGTGCTTTACTGACAAAGAAGACTGGCTTATGTATGTTACCTTTCTCTTTGACGAGGACTGCGCTTATAGATTCGTCGCACACTGCTAAATAGGCCAACAAGGTATCTCCCTCCTGTGGCGAGTTCAGCGTAACTTGCTCGGCCAGGTATGTTTTCAAATCTTCAAAGGCCTATTGGCACTCTTCATCCCATTTGAACGGATTGGCTTGCCTTAGGATTTTGAAGAAGGAGAGGGCTCGCTGCGCCGATCTGGATAAAAAGAAGCCGAGGGCGGCCAACCTTCCTGTTAACCTTTGAACTTTTTTAACACTCCTTGGTGGAGACATATTCCTCAATGCTTCAACTTTATCTGGATTAGCTCTGATACCTTCTTGGGATATCATGTAACCTAGGAATTTACCGGTCCAACTCCGAACGTACACTTCTTAGGATTAAGCTTCATCTGCGTGGTTATAAGTACCACAAAGACTTCTTTCACGTCGATCAAGTATTGTTCTAGGGACTTACTCCTAATTAAAAGGTCGTCCACATATACTTCCATGCATCTTCCGATTTGATCTTTAAATATTGCATTAACCGCCCCCTGGTAGGTTGCGCTAGCATCTTTTAGGCCAAACGGCATAGTTTTGTAAGAGTATGTGCTGAACTCGGTGATGAACAAGGTCTTCTCGGCGTCCTTAGGATCCATGGCGTTTGTAGGCGTCCAGGAAGCCGAATACCCCAAAGCCAATGGTCGAATCTACCATTCGGTCTATTTTAGGAAAAGGATAACAATCCTCGGGGCATGCTCGGTTGAGGTCGATAAAGTCTACGCACATCCTCCAACTACCGTCCGGCTTCTTGACCAAGATTGGGTTTGCCAACTAGTCAGGATAACTTACTTCTCGAATGATGTCGGCCTTGAGCAGCTTTGCTACTTCTTTCTCGAAGCGTCCATTCATTCTTTGGATAAGTGTCTCTTCTTTTGCTGAATGGGTTTCCAGTTCGGGTCGACGTTCAGCCTATGCAAAGCCATAGCAGGGGACAAACTAGGCATGTCTTCTGTGGTCCAGGCGAAAACGTCCTTAAACTCTTTCAACAGATCCACGAGCTGTTCTTGTATTGATCACGGATCCAGGACCCTATCTTTACCGTCAGACCTACCTGGCCTTCCCATAGGCAGACCTCTTCTGCATTGTCGTCTGAGGACCAGGTTTCCTCGTTCTCAGGCAGCAACTCCTCGATGAATACCGGTGCCGACGTTGCGCCTCTATTCGTGTAGGATGTGTAGCAGCTCCTAACCTGACCCGCATCACCTTTGATCTCTACAAGGCCTCTTGTGGTAAAGAACCTTAAGCTGTTATGTGCGAGTGAAATTACGGCTCGTAGGCTAATCAGGGGAGGTCAACCTTTAATGATATTACAGAGAGGGACAAATTTTTGACCACTACAAACTCGACTGAGAGAGTTTGGCCCCGTGGTGGTCGGCCAAAAGTAGTGGTGAGGACAATGGTACCTTCGGGATGGACCGGTGGCCCGGCGAAGCCAAACATGAGTGTATTTTGTGGTGTTATCTCAGAATTTTCTAGGTGCATTAACTGGAGGGTAGAGTAATATTGGATACTAAATGCACTTCTTGTATCAATGCAGATCCATCTTACCCGATTCTAGCCCATCAAGGCTTCGATCATCAGGCCATCATTGTTAACTGCCAATATGATAGGATCTCTGGTACTGTAAGTTACTTTTTCAAGAAACCGCCGTCTTTTGTAGGGTATTATGGTACTGGGATGTTGATCATCTTATTTTTCCAGGATCCGGTTGCCATATCCTCGGGATATGGTTTTCACGTTCTCAATCTGACGACTTGTCATCGTAATATTCCATTGAACATCTTGCCAAGAAAAAGGAACCCTCATTCTAGCGCCAATTGATGATGCTGGAAATCCTCAATTATAAATCCGGGGCTTTTTCCTTCTAATGACAATCTGTCAAAGCTTCAAGAACATAGAAAAATGATGAAACGAGAGGAGTTTTTTGCGGTGATTTAGACTGCACTTGATATTGCTCAAGCTGCCTACGTATCCAATGTATGAATTGAATCAAGTCTTCGTAGTTCCTTAGGATTGTATATATAGAGGGGTTTGTGCCCTATCAATCGTGTATAGCATGTCCAAGATGGACTCTAATTGTCATGTTCCCTAAGGAAAAGGTAATTATCAATTGATCCCCTTGATTATAGGAGATAATTATGGACATATTTAAATTCCAGGATCAGAGTAGTTTTGATTAAGGATTCTTACCATATTTATCTTATTTAATACGTGCGTAAGAGGTTTAGTCCGAGATGGACTTAGGTCGACCTATAAGGTCGGCCACTGGTAGGTCGACCTCAGTCCTCGGCCGACCTACCGTGGTGAGGAGAAGTTAGCCGAGCTCTTAAGGAAGCTTTTCTCTATCTTCATTTATTGTTGGATTATTATGGAGATGACACGTGGTGAGGTGCCAACCCAACCCTCGTCAGTACATTGGCGTGTATCATATGGAAGATAAGGACCCTAAAACTTATGAGGAGGTGTTGATGAGGCATGATAAAGAGAAATGGCTAGAAGCCATGAATTCTGAAATGGAATCCATGAAAGACAACCAAGTTTGGAACTTAGTTGATCCACCTAAAGGAATAGTTCTTATAGGGTGTAAATGGGTCGTTAAGAGAAAAACCAACATGGATGATAATGTAGTTACCTACAAGGCAAGGTTGGTGGCAAAAGGTTATAAGCAAAGACAAGGAGTTGACTATGATGAAACCTTTTCGCTAGTAGCCATGCTAAAGTCCATTAGAATTCTGCTTGCTATTGCAGCATACCATGATTATGAGATCTGGTAGATGGATGTGAAAACAGCTTTCCTTAACGGGAATCTGTCTGAGGAAGTGGAAATGACACAACTTGAGGGTTTCCCAACTGATGATGCTGGGATGGTGTGCAAATTGCAAAGGTCCATTTATGGACTGAAGCAAGCTAACTATCAAATAGTTTGATTTCATCAAGAACGAAGATAAGCCATGTTTACAAGAAGATTATTGGGAGTGACGTAGTTTTCTTAGTGCTTTATGTAGATGACATATTGCTCATAGGGAATTATATTCCTATGTTACAGTCGGTTAAAATTTGGTTATCCAAGAACTTCTCTATGAAGGACTTGGAGAAGCAGCCTATATTCTGGGAATCAAGATCTATAGAGATAGATCTAAGAGGTTTCTTGGTCTGTCACAATCCACCTATATAGACAAGATGCTAAAGAAATTCAGCATGGAGCAATCCAAGAGAGAATTGCTGCCCATGTCACATGGGGTCTATCTGTCAAAGGAAATGTGTCCCAAGACCGAGGAGGAAAAGGCACATATGAGTAGGATCCCTTATGCCTTGGTTATTGGGTTCATCATGTATTCTATGTTGTGCACAAGACTTGATATCTTGTACCCTCTAGGTATGACTAGTAGGTACCAGGCAAATCCAGGTGACGGTCACTCGATTGCGGTCAAGAATTTTCTCAAGTACAAGAGACGTACTAGGGATATGTTCCTGGTTTTTGGGAACTCTGATTTAGTATTAAGAGGTTACATACATGCCAGTTTTCAAACTAACAATGATGACTTGAAGTCACAGTCTGGATTTGTTTTCACGCTTAACGGCGGAGAAGTTAGCTGGAAGAGTTCCAAGCAAGAGACTATTGCAGACTCTACAATGAAAGCCGAGTATATAGTAGCCTCGGAGGCATCAAAGGAAGCGGTTTGGATGAAGAAGTTCATTACTGAACTTGGTGTGTTCCCTCCATTGAAGGTCCAGTCCCAATGTACTGTGATAATAATAGGGCAATTGCTCAGTCGAAGGAACCAAGGTCTCATCAGAAGTCAAAGCATGTGCTACAGTGCTATCATTTGATTAGAGAGATAGTTGATAGAGGAGATGTAAAGATAGAGAAAGCCCACACGGATGATAACATAGTTGATCCGTTAACCAAGGCATTGTTTATCCTATTAGTGGGATCACTTTACTATATATTTTGTTTATCTTTAAGAACCAATTATGTTATTGAATATATAGTAACGTCCTTAGTATTAAACTATGATTGAGAAACCGTGATGATGATTATGGTTGATGAGATCTCTAATCCCTTTAATATGTTTGATACTTAAATGTCTCTAGCCGTATGTATTTTCAAACGGGACATTGATTGTACGATTAGACAAGCACGTATTGGATGCCATCTATGTTATTGAAGATAAGGATAGATCTCGTCTATCACATTGTGGAGACACTTGGACTGTACGTAGACGTGTATTAGAGAATGCGAACGTTATACTGACCCACTTACATTAAGTGTCACAGTATGTGGCAGTTATGTAATTATCCTAAGACCAGAGTCTTCATGGCATCACGGTGTGTATTGTCATGCTTTGACACTGTTGAGGTTTCCCCTAGCCACATGGTGATCATATGGTAGTGCTCGGGCGGGATATTGATACATGCGTATGATACATGTTTGTTCATCCAAAAATCGCGTATCCTATTAGTAGGAGTAAATATCCGAAATGGCCTTCTTATAAGGAATGCCTAGTACCCTCCGGAATGCCAAGTAAATATCTGTAATGGCCTTCTTAAAACCAAATCCTCATTGAATTTTATTTTCCATTACAAGGTGCTCTCGCATGTTCTACAGTACCCCCCATGAATACGCCGCCGGTATGAAAAGTTCTTAATGTTAATTGAGTACCTGGTTCTCCAATCGATTGACCCGTAATAATACCTACAGCTTCTTCAAATTCAACCAGATCGACATGCATAGGATTCTGCCCACAGCATAATCGACAGATCCAAGATGTACTACTACAGGTAAAGGGGGTTCGAATAGATATTGGTTGTGCTCAAAAGGTTATGAATCTATTTACAAGCCCAATCCCAATATCTTGATTTCGAGTGTCAAAACATCGTGGACCCATATATACATAATCTGCTAATACACTACCAATTAATGATTGAATAAGAATCATTTCTGACACCATCCCATTCCGAGGACTCACAGAAATTCCGCGGATGGTGCCACAATCTATTCGTTGTAAAACATTGTGTTGTACTACTTCAACAAGTCTACGCATAAGATATCCAGCATCCGATGTTCGTACAGTGGTATCCACAACCCCTTTACAGGCTCCGTAGCAAGAAATGATATATTCTGTAAAGAAAGCCCTTCTCGTATATTGCTTTGAATGGTTAAATCAATAATTTGTTCATGATGATCCGATATTAACCCTCTCATACCTACTTAATTGATGTATCTGAGTTCCTCTGGATCCTGAAAATGACATAATATGAACAGGATTACAAGGGTCGGTCATAGTAAAGTTGAGATTCATTTCTTGTCGCAAATATTCACTTGTAGCATACCATATTTCGATGGATTGGCGTAATTTTTCTACCGCGTATACATTTCCATAATGGTGGTGTTTCTAAAATCAAACTTTGTTGTTCAGCATCTTGAACTAGCCATCTCTTCGAGTGGTGTAACTGGTTATTCCTTACCTTGGGACCAAATCGGTTATTGGGCAGTGAAAATTGTAACAGGTGTACCCGAAGAAATTCCTATAATAGGATTGCCTTTGGTAGAATTATTGCGTGGAAGTGCTAGTGTGGGACAATCTACTTCGACTCGTTTTTATAGTTTACTCACTTTTGTATTGCCCCTTCTTACTGCCGTATTTATGTCTCGTGAATCTTTGCAAGTGGGAGTAAATGAGTTATTCCGAGAGAACATGATATCCAGATTATAAGATACGATCGTTGATGTAGTGACACTCAAGATACGATTGTATGAATATTATTACAACGATAGGATTCTATTTACACGGTAACTGTTTCACATGAAAGGTAATAGTCATCACTTTGACTCTTCCAATGATTGGGGTCACGGTGTGTTGCTAGACGTTATTCCCTGATTGTCAGGTATGAAGGGCATTTTCGTAATTGCACTTTATGCCCACGGCCAACATATTCGGAAGCCTATCAGGTCACACACATAAGAACATCTAGCCGGATTAAAATGCAGTTATAGTGATAACTGATGGGAGTCAACTTTACGTGACTCCGGTGCATTGTTTATCCCCGTTTACCACATTTTCAGCATATTTTTGGGTGATTTAGACCGTTTTTGGAGTGTTATCGTGAGCTCATGGCACGGGGAGTGAATCCGTTACTTTGATGGATTATTACCCCTTTATGTTGATATTAACCCTATTCTCGAGCACTTTTACCCTCCGGAATTGTTTGGATGTTTTTGGTTGTTTATAATGTTGAAGGGTATTGGTGTCTCGAGGACCCGAGAGGTGATGATTTGTGGCAAAAGGCATGATCGAGGCAAGAGGAGAGATCAAAAAGGAAGAGAAATGAAGTTTTGGGGCAACAGGGTTCAAACGCGCGTTTGAACCCCCAAACATGCGTTTCAGAAGTCATCAGTTGATTCAGAGTTCAAGCCCTCCAAACGCGCGTTTGAAACTACCTTAAACGCGCGTTCCAAGTTCTCCAAATGCGTGTTTGAACCTTCAAAACGCGCGTTCCAGATGAAGATCAGTCAAGTCCCTGCCCAGAAATGAAGTGAAACGCGCGTTTGCACTAAGCCAAACGCGCGTTTGAAGATGTTAAACGCCAGTCTCAGCCTTCCAAACGTGCGTTTGGAGCCATTTTCTGCAGATTTCTCCCCCACCTATAAATACCCCCCTTAGACTATTTCTTGATGAATAACCATTCTCTTAGCAAAACTCTACCCATTTCTTAGCTCGAATTTTGTAATAGCTTAGAATACATTATCTTAGCTTAAATCAACACTATTTTAGCTTAATCTTACCATTTCTTAGCTCAGATTTCTATTCCAAACACTAAGAGACCATCTTTTACTTAGTTTTCTATTTTGTACTTTTTGGATCTAATCTTGAATTTTTGCAAATTAATGGTATATTTCTTCTTTCTTTTACTTGTTATGTCTTTAATTTACAGTTTCTTCTATGTGTTAACTAGTATAATGAGTAGGTAATCCTTTTTCATAGTCGAATCATGTGAAATTTGGTGAAATCACCCTTTGGGTGATGGAATTGGGAGTGGGCAGTGCTTTTTATTGTTGTATCTTGCATGTTTCATGTCTTAGAACTTGTTATAATAGATTTGGGCTAGATTGATCACCTAGGTCAAAATCACACACCTCACTCTAAAGAGTTGTTCATATAGACGGATGTGGGAAAAGGGGTTCTAAGATCACGGTGTAGACTCGGCTTAGTTGTTAATCCCGAGCTCAAAGTGAGGTTACTCGTTTTAACGTTTAAGCGGCTCTAGTGTATAACATGTCTTGTTAGTGAATCTTCTTTAGGGAAGGGTAGTTAACATGGCATAAGGTGTTAGGAGAGAGTTGTTCAGACCTTAGCACCGAGATTAGGAGTTTGCACCCGTGAAATTGAATGCGAGAGTTCGTTTGTTATAATGCACACTCCCGGTTTTGTCTATCCTTGGGATTGAAACTAGCTATTTTGATCATGGTTCGGCTATGTCCTTTAATCAATCTTTAAAACCTAGTAGTTTAATCTTCTTTCTTTCATTTCTATCTTTAGACACGTTAGTATAAATCACTTTAGTGTCGTTGTAGTAAACAAACACTTTAAAAACATTGATCGCCTAGACTAAGTAATACGTTCGCTTTGGTACTCACAAACACTTCTCCTTTGGGTTCGATCTCGTACTCCTGTAGCTATTCTAGCAATCGACCCGGTACACTGCTGGTTAGAGAGTTAGTTTGCCCACGGTTTCGAGTCTTTATAAATAGTTTTTGAAGGGTGAATTTAGCCTCAATCAATAACCAAGTAAGGAAAGTTTATCTCGACTATAAAGTGTTATAGTGATTAAGTTAACATGGTGGTATTTATTTATTATGAATAAATTAAATACGAATTATGTTGATTAATTAAGAAATATTCCGGAAGCCATTTAATGGCTATATGGGGCGCCACTTTCTTGTGTACAAGATACACTTGGATTGTGCAATTTAATTAATAGTATTATCATATATTAATATTAGATATTAATAGATTTTTTTAAATTGATTTATGGTAATATGATAAAGATAGTCAATATTAGATAATGACAATATTTTGGATTTATTTAATATGAGATATTAAATTAAATGAGATAAATCTAGAATATCTATTTTCCTTATTTTACTAGTAAAATATTTTCTTTCTCATTACTCACACAAGAAGCTTTTCCTATTGGGAACAAGACACAGAGGACACAGTGGGGCGCAGGTCTCCCCTATATAAGTAATGGGTTGTCTATCTCTTTTGTACATCACAATTAGAAGAGTTCTAATTTACAAAATAAACCGAGTGCTTCTTAGAGAGAGTCTTAAGAGAGAGAAAAGGTCGGCCTAGCAACCGAATTTTTCTAGTAGCTATCCAAGGAAGATTCCCATGAGGTGCTCGTGTGGATATTGATAGAGGCCGGAGACGTGGACGGCTTGCGCGCACTACTGCTCTACCAAGACAGTCAAAGCGTCGATCTTTTAGATCAAACGATGTAATCACCGTCTACTAACTTAACGTGTTTATTGTATTAAACGAAGTCGATCTTGGGATCGGAAATCAAATTTTAAATTTAGCTGCATTCAACTAGTTGATTTCCTAACAGAAATATGGGTTTGTAATCACTTTAATTAAGTGAGACAGTGATCTAGAGATCACTGTAGATTCCACAACTGGACCAAGACACAGCATTGCCTTAGAGGCGTAGCGGGCCGGAGCAGTACATGGATCTAAGAGGTTCATTCCTAAACCTTGTGTGGTTCTTCCACCTTTTCTATATAGCTGATATAGTAACTTGATTCATTGCTTGAAGCAAAGACCAATGCCTTGTCAGAGATTCATGTGTGCCTTGAGGCAGTTCCTTTTGACTTGATCATTTGGAGTATGATATGAAGATAGTCTGAGTCCCCACGGATAGTGAAACATTCATGCTTACAGTTGGTTGCGGGTATTGCATGATATTCTTGTCTCTCAACTTGGTCTTGTGTGTACGAGTGATTGGCTTTAGGCCAAGTGGGAGATTGTTTAAATAGTGTCCTAAACCCAATCGCGTTGGACCGGATCTGACCGGGTCGGGTTATCTCTACTATTTCTTTATGTTTATACACATAATATATGGCTTTATGTTATTATATATTTGTTCGTTTAATTATTTTACTGTATATATGATAACGTCCCTAGTATCAAACTATGAAAGAGAAATCATAATAGTGATTATGGTTGATGAGATCTCGACTCACTTTAAAATGTTTGATACTTAAATGTCTCTAGTCGCATGTGCTATTAAATGAGACATTAATAGTACGATTAGACTAGCACGTATTGGATGTCTTCTATCTTTTGAAGATAGAGATTGATCTCGTCTATCAAAGTGTATGGACACTTGGACTATACGTGGATGTGTATTAGAGAATGCGTACGTTAGACTGACCCACTTACTTTATTAAGTGTCGCACTATGTGGCGGTTGTGTAATTATCTTAAGACCGGAGTCTTCATGACATCACGGTGTGGATTGTTGATGAGAGAAAAATTATCGCTCATTATTATGACATTTTACCCCATTTCTGATACCACTTTGAGCATTATTGTACCAATGTGAGCCATTATTTTCTTAGCTTCATCCAACATGTGTAGATGGTAATTATTATGCAAAATATCATATTTTGACAGGTTTTATACCGGTTTAGTAACCGGAGCATCGTGTCGGGTTTACGCTTGGTATTTTGGTGATTTATTACAGGATTATAGGTTTACTAAGATCCCGGTGGACGACACGTGTTGAGCGTAAACACGTATTTTGAGGACTAGAAGAGTGTGCCGGAAACTTTCGAAATCAAACGAATCATTTGTCCTTAGTGCTTCTACCGTAGCCTATCTTCAACGGACAATTGACCCCACTTAGAGGCTTTTTCTGGAGAATCCTTCTTACTGATAGTTGTAGATCAAGAAACTAGCTTTCCAACGCATTTTGAATCACATCAATCGGAGGTCTACAACTCAAGTTATGACCATTTTACCGTGCTATTGTGAAGGACCGGCCTATTACGCCGTGCGCCGGAGCATCGCAGAAAGCTGTTAGAGATATTTCAGTGATACTGGCGTGCCGGGCCTTTTGCGGCGCACGCCGGAGGGTCGAAAAACGAAGTTTCAGCATATAAACATCATTTTTATTTCATGTATATCATCTCCCCCCAACCCCCATCTTCTTCCCCAACTTCTCTTGGTAGCTCCAAACCGCCCCAAGGGGCTCTTATAGCCAAAATTACTCCCATTTAGCATTTAATTACAAGTATAACTCTTAAGAATCCTTAGTTAAGCTTTTGGAATGTTTTATTGGTGCAAAGTGAACAATTTTTTGTGTACCAAACTCCATTGAAGCTTTTGGAAGGTGAATGAAGGTCGCCCTTTTCAAGTTTATCACTTGTGATTGGTAAATTCTTAGTTTAATCTTGTTTTACTTGTTCTCATTGTTATGAATACTAATCTTGACATGTTGGTACTTGTAGTAATGAGTGGCTCATTTACCCTAGCCAAGATTATGTATTTGTGATAGTTGTTATCTCTATTTGTTGATTGAGAATATTAGTTTGTGATTCATAGCTTCATGTGTGTTGTTTATATTTTCCTATTTGCAATGTATTGCTTGTTGGTGTTGGATTGATCACCTAGCACCAGTACACACACACTTAGTTGAGACCGAAAGGATATGTTTGGTGTGGGAGAAGGGATAGGAAAACCGGAAGGTAAATTTGACCTTAAGTGGAACTCGAATTCTTATCCGAGGAGTATTGACATTGTCATTGCATTCAAGTTCGTATCATATTGAATCATTAGGTCAAAGACACTTAGACCAATGAGGAGACATATGGTAGTTTCATTCAATTGTATGAGGAGAAATTACAAGCTTAGGAGGGCACCGATAACACACACTTGAACACCATAGGAGGGTTGGTAGGTAGTTCATTCCCATGAAACTAGTAGAGATCAACTTGAACATTGCATTCTCTTGGCTAGGCTTTTTTTTTATCATTTATCACCCTTTATAGTAATAGAATCTTAGATA
Source organism: Gentiana macrophylla (assembly GCA_026214975.1). Classification (NCBI taxonomy): domain Eukaryota; kingdom Viridiplantae; phylum Streptophyta; class Magnoliopsida; order Gentianales; family Gentianaceae; genus Gentiana; species Gentiana macrophylla. Next base: position 32,359,173 of record CM047814.1, read on the forward strand.
CATTTACTTTCATGTATTGTTGTGACTTAGGTCAAGATAATAATAGTTTTTTGGTATTCAACATCACAATCCTCGTGGATACGACATTGACCACTTACTAGACTACAATTGACCCGGTACACTGCCGATAAGATTGGACACCTAGAAAGTACCGATCAAGTTTTTTGGTGCCGTTGCCGGGGATTGTGTAAAGGATGATACTTATACTAGCTTAAAAGTCTTGAGAATAAGTCAATCTTTTCTAATCTTTTCTATTTTATTTCTTTGGTGCTTACCTCTTTGGTAAGTCACCAAGTTCTACTAATTGTGTTCTTGTTGTTTTCTATCTTGTAGTTGATGAACTATTCTCGATGAGGTAAGGCCCCCGATACTCCTTACATCCCGGATATCAACACTTATATTAGGGATCGTTTATTTGAGAGAAAGGTTGTCCAAGCTCGTAGTGAATTGGATCTTGGTGAAGCATCTTCACAAGAGTCATTAAACCAAGAAAAGGAAATGGATGAGGTGCAAGGAAATGTACAAGGATGGAATAACCACGAAAATTCCCGAGTTGAACAAAACCCCATAAATCCAAATGACTATCCTCCACCACCACCACAAGAACCATATCCACAAATTCCACCACCTCTACTTGAACCACCTCCACCAATTCCTCCACCACCCCAAGAACCATATCCATACGATCCACCCCCAAATCCACCATACCGATATAGACTACTTTGTGAGCAAGCCACTCAAAGAAAAAATCAAGTTCATAATCATATTCGGCTAACTCACATTGATGCTAATAACTTTTCAATCAAGTCTCATATGTTCGGTCTAGTGCAGAGTAGAGCTCAATTCCATGGAAAGGTCCATGATGACCCACATTCATATCTTTATAACTTTGATGAAATATGCAATATGGGATTCCAAACTAGAGATTATCAAGAATTAACCTGTCTTGCATTATTTCCTTTCTCATTGAAGGGTCAAGCAAAGGAATGTCACTTCCCCACCATCACTTGCAATCATGGGATGACATACAAACTGAATTTTTGAAGCAATACTTTCCATCGGGTAGATATTTGGAGTTGAAGGTAAGAGTTACCACTTTCAAGCAAAATTTAATTGAATCTTTGGACAATGCTTGAGACCGTTTTAAGAAGCTTTTGAGGGCATGTTCAAATCATGATTATACGTTAGAAATGCAAGTCCAATTATTCTATAGAGGCTTGCATAAAATATCAAGGGCACAAATTGATTCGGCATGCCATGGATCACTTATGATGAGCACGGCCCAAGATATTTATAAAGCTATTGAAAGAGTGAACAATATTTTGTTTACCAAAATCCATTGAAGCTTTTGAAAGGTGAATGAAGGTCGCCCTTTTCAAGTTTATCACTTGTGATTGGTAAATTCTTAGTTTAATCTTGTTTACTTGTTCTCATTGTTATGAATACTAAGCTTGGCATGTTGGTACTTGTAGTAATGAGTGGCTAGTTTACTCTAGCCAAAATTATGTATTTGTGATAGTTGTTATCTCTATTGGTTGATTGGGAATGTTAGTTTATGATTCATAGCTTCATGTGTGTTGTTTATCGTTTCCTATTTGCAATATATTGCTTGTTGGTGTTGGATTGACCACCTAGCACTAGCACACATACACACACTTAGTTGAGACCGAAAGTAGATGCTTGGTGTGGGAGAAGGGATAGTAAAACCGGACGGTAAAATCGACCTTAAGTGGAATTCGATTTCTTATCTGGGGAGTATTGACATTGTCATTGCATTCAAGTTCGTATCATGTTGAATCATTAGGTCTAGGACACATAGACCAAGGAGGAGACATATAGTAGTTTCATTCACTCGTATGAGGGGAAATTACTAGCTTAGGAGTGCACCGATAACGCACACTTGAACAGCATTGGAAGGTTGGTAGGTAGTTCATTCCCATGAAACTAGTAGAGATCGACTTGAACATTATATTCTCTTGGCTAGGATTTTTATCATTTATCACCCTTTATAGTAGTAGAATCTTAGATACATTTACTTTCATGTATTGTTGCGACTTAGATCAAGATAATAATAGCTTTTCAATGTTCAACCTCACAATCTTCGTGGATACGACCTTGACCACTTACTAGACTACAATTGACCTGGTACACTGCCGGTAATATGACACCTAGAAAGTACCGATCAATTGTCATGCTTTGACACTATTGAGGTTTCTCCTAGCCATGGGGCGATCATGCGGTAGTGATTGTGTACGATGCTAAAGCAAGCGTAGGATTCATGTTGTTCGTCCAAAAATCGCGTACCCTATGAATATGAGTAAATATCTGAAATGGCCATCTTATGAGGAATATCTTACTCTCATGAATCTTTTCAAAGTGGGAGTAAATGAGTTACTTCGAGAGAGCATGATATCTGGATTATAAGATACGGTCGTTAATGTATTGACACTCGAGATACGACTGTATGGATATTATTATAGAGATAGGATTCTATTTACACGGTAACCGTTTCACATGAAAGGTAGTAGTCATTGCATTTGACTCTTTCGATGATTGGGGGTCACGATGTGTTGCTAGACGCTATTTCGTGATCGTTAGGTATGAAGGGTATTTTAGTATGTGCACTTTATGCCTACGGGCAACATATTCGGAAGCCTATCGGGTCACACACATAAGAACATCTAGCTGGATTAAAATACGGTTATAGCGATAACCAAATAAAGAAAGTTTTATCTCTACCATAAAGTGTTATAGTGATAAATGAATATTGTGGTATTTATTTATTATAAATAAATTAAATACAAGATATTAATTATGTTAATATTCCGGATGCCAATATTATGGCAAGTGGGGCGCATATTGATGTGTGTAAGATACACATGAATTGTACAAATTTAATTAATGGTATTATCTTGTATTAATATTGGATATTAACATATATAGATTTGCACACACGTGTAAATTGATTTATGTAATACACTAAAGATATATTCAATATTAGATATTATCAATATATATAATCTTGGAAATATTTAATATAAGATATTGAGTATTAAATGAAATAAATCTAGAATATCTATTTTCATTATTTTACTAGTAAAGAATTTCTTTCTCTTTTCTCCACTCAACACTCTTGAGGCGCCACCTACACCTATATAAGGTGAGGGATGTCAAGCTCTTTAGTACACATCACAAATGCAAGAGAAATATTTTACTAGAAAATATTAGAGAGTCTTCTTGGGAGTTTGAGATAGAGTAAAGATCGGTCTAGCAACCGAGTTTTTCTAGTAGCAATTCAATGGTGGATTCCGGCGGATTGTTCATGCAGACTAGCGGTAGAGGCCGAATACTTGGACGGCTCCATGCACCACTACTCCTTCGTAGACGATAAAGGAAAAAAAATAGAATTTTTTGTTAGGGAAATGATTAAAAATATGAACATGAAATAGATTTTCATCAAAATAATTTAAAATCCAATTCTAACTCAACCATAGTGAACAAAAACAAAACTTATGAAAAATGGCTTTAGGTCCCTTCAAAAAAGAAAAAAATGGCTTAGGAATTAGGAAAGAAAAATGGCTGAGCTGGAGTGGAGAGGGGGAAATAATTTTATCTATACAGTAAGGGTAAAATGGCTGTTAAAGAAAAGAATTTAAAGTCAAAAGTGTGTCACTGACGTGAATGAGGGAGAAATGTTTGAGTGCGGGAATCAGGCACCCTCTCTTTCGGCTTTTTAAGGCTAACCACAGTGGTTTATTTTATTTTTTTGTTTCGGATCACTTTTTCAACATCTTATAAAACAACCAACTTCAATAATAACTTTCTATACAATTTTCAAATTTACTTTTTCTTTCATCTCAACAAACAAATTTAACTACCAACACTTTTTATTTTCCCATAAAATTAATAAAATGTTTTATAGTTACAAAATGATATTTTAATATGCCGTACGCGTTTATAAAACATGACGTATGTTATTTTTGAAAAAAATATAGTATCACATTTTTACACTTGATTATGATATAGTATCTATTGATTGTGACGTAGATCCATTATAAATAATGATACAAAATTTTGTTGTGTCAATCGTTGTGACATAACCGGTATACATATATCATCACTCTATCTAAGAATATCCCAACCCATAGAAATACACGTTATATTTTTCAGAAAATAGGGAGCTAAAACATTACTGTTCACCCTAATTGATTCTGTATAATAGGAGAGCCAACTGATAAAGCATTTGACTTAGCACAACACACCGATAATGCAGCAGCAATTATTTTGAAAAAAGATGAGAAATTACCAGTTCAAGATAAAGGACAAAATGGTACTTATCTTGCAATTCCAAAGCAGCAGGGCATCCGTCAGCGTTTGAACTCTAGCAGAGTCCGGATTCAAGAATTCTCTGCGGATGATGATGAAGAAGAGGTCCAAGTTTGAAAGTTTGAAGAAATCGGCTGAAGACTTAATTTTTAGGGTTTTATTGTATTTATCCCAAAATGGGGCTTTTTATTACATATTTTTGCATTTATCCTTTATTTATTTGCTGTATAAATATGGCACAAGTGTAATGGTGAAATTTGGTCAAGTGAAATACAAAAACTCTTTTACTTAAAATTTATTTATGGTATCAGAGACATGAATCGTGTATCAGCTTTTTCTCAACCACAATGGCCAAAGAATCAGCTCTTACGATTCAACAGTTTCACCAATGTTCAAGCCTTATCTCCATTCGGTTGAACCTCACAAACTATTTATTATGGTGCTCTCAGGTTATCCCTTTGATCAAAAGTCTTGGTGCATACCATCACATTACATCAGCTGAGAAACCCGCAGAGAAGACCAAAGAAGGAGATGGACCAGAAGTTGACAATCCAGACTTCACTATCTGGCATGTCAATGATGGTCTATTAGTGTCATGGCTTCTAGGCACTATGAAGGAAGAGATCGTGAGCATGATCTATGAAGAAAAAGCAACAGCTTTCCAGATCTGGTCAGCATTGGATCAACACTTGCTTCCACACACAGTCGAGAAAGAAGGTAATCTTAAGAACCTACTGATGGGTCTTAAGAAAGGTAACAAAACTGTTGAAGAATATTTAAAGGAGTTTAAATCGATCTGTGATAATTTAGCAGCTATAAAGAAACCTGTTTCTGATCTGGACAAAGTTTTTCAGTTCTCTCATGGACTTGGCAATGAGTACATGAGTTTCAGAACTGCAATGCTTACAAAACCTCCATATCCGTCTTTTAGTCAACTAATCATGGCATTGCAAGGTTATGAGCAAACCATTAAGACACAGAGGGCTGAACAGAAGTTGCTAGCAGATCAAGATCAAGCCTATTTCTCTCAAAGAGGGAGAGGCAGAGGCAGAAGAGGAGGTGGAAGAGGCTTCAACTCAAGAGGCCGTGGATTTGCTCTTGCAGGCAGATGCACAGAAAGTGGAACAAAACAGCAAGAGGGCAATGCAAAAGGAGCTGAACAAAAATCAAATGAACAAACAGGAAATACTACCAACACTGGACCAAAGGTGGTTTGTCAGATCTGTGGAAGAGTAAACCATTCAGCTCTAGATTGCTGGTACAGTTTGATCACACTCACCAATTTGAGGATATCCCACAAGCCTTGGCAGCAATGAACCTGACTGAAGCACATGATCCAGCCTTTTATGCTGACACTGGAGCAACAACACATATGACAAACGATGAAGGTAATCTCTTTACTAAAAGAAAATACCAGGGTAGTGATAAAATATATGTAGGAGATGGCTCTGGTTTGGATATAACACACACAGGTGACGCATATGTTGGTAATTTGAAACTCAAAGACGTTTTGGTTGTGCCCTCTTTAACTAAGAATCTACTATCTGTTGGAAAATTTGCATCTGATAATCAATGCCTATTTGAGTTTACTGACAGTGATTTTGTGATAAAGGACAAAGAACGGAGGATCATTGCCAAGGGACATAAGAAGGGTAAACTATATGCAGTCAGTGAAGATCTAAAGGAAGCTCTTAGTGCAATAAAATCAGGAAGGGCACCCATCTCTGTGTGGCATGAAAGATTGGGACACCCCCATACCAAACTTGTTTCTGTTTTGAATAAAAAATGTCTTATTGATGTTAAAAGTTGGACTCAACATCCTAGTGTTTGTGTTAGTTGCCAATTAGGCAAAAGTTGTAAACTACCTTTTAATAAAAGCAATAAAAGATCAGTTTTTCCTTTAGAAAAAGTGCACTGTGATTTGTGGGGACCAGCCCCTGTAGCTTCAAATCAAGGATATCGCTATTATGTAGTTTTTATTGATGATTACTGTTGTTTCACATGGTTATATCCACTCAAGAAAAAATCTGAGTTTTATGAATGCTTTCTGAAATTCCAAAAAATAGCAGAAAATCAATTGAATCAGAAAATAAAGGTCTTTCAATGTGATGGAGAGGGTGAGTTTAAGTTAGGAGACTTCTTAATTCATCTAAGTAATTGTGGAATCAATCTACAGATTTCCTGTCCACACACCCCTGAGCAAAATGGAGTGGCAGAAAGGAAACACAGACATGTGGTAGAAACAGGTCTAACCTTGATGTTCCATGCTAATGTCCATCAAAGTTTGTGGGTTGAGGCTTTCCTAACCTCTGTGTACCTTATAAACAGATTACCCTCTTCTAGTTTAAACTATGAAACACCCTATTACAAACTATTTCAAAGGAATCCAGAATATGTTGTTAGGAAATCTACGCGGGAACGCAGTGGAATTTAAAATTTTATTTCCTTTTAACCAGGATCAACTTCGTTTAAGCAATAAACAAATAAGCTAGTAGACGGTGGTTACCTTGGTTGATCTAAAAGATCGACGCTTTGACCGTCTAAGGAGAGTAGTTCTGCACAGAGCCGCCCAAGTGTTCGGCCTCTACCGCTAGTCCACACGAACATCCCTCCGGAATCCCATCATGGATTGCTATTGGAAAACTCCGGTTGCTAGACCGGCCCTTTTCCCATCTCTCCAACTCTTTATAGGATGCTCTCTATTTTACACAAGAACTATTAGTTCTTGGAATTGTGATGAACAAAAAGCTTGACACCCACCTCTTATTTATAGTGAGAGGGGCGCCACATCTAGGTGTGGAGGAGAAAAAAACTTTTTCCCAATAAAATAAGGAAAATATAAGAGATTGATTTATCTCATTTATTATAATATCTTATATCAAATAAATCTAAGATATTGTTAATATCTTATATTGAATATTTCCAAGATATTGTCAATATCTAATATTGACTATCTTTATTATATTACCATAAATCAATTTACACATGTGTATATATCACATATATATTATTACACATATAAATCCATTTTTATATATATTATGGAAACAACTATGCACATGCATATTGCACCACACGCTGGAAGCATATATATATATATGTATATATATATATATATATGTATATATATATCTAATATTAATATTTAGTAACACCATTAATTAAATTGCACAATCCAAGTGTATCTTATACACACACAAATTGCGCCACCTTTAGCCAATAAATTGACATCCGGAATATTATTTAATTAACATAATATTATTAATATCTTGTATTTAATTTATTCATAATAAATAAATACCACCATATTAATTTACCACTATAACCTTTATAGTCTCGAGATAAACTTTCCTTATTTGGTTATCAACTATAACCACATTTTAATCCGGCTAGATGTTCTTATGTGTGTGACCCGATAGGCTTCCGAATATGTTGGCCGTAGACACAAAATGCAAATTACGAAAATGCCCTTCATACCTAACGATCATGGGATAGCGTCTAGCAACACACCGTGACCCCCAATCATCGGAAGAGTCAAATGCAATGACTACTACCTTTCATGTGAAGCGATTACCGTGTAACTTACAATCCTATCATTTGTAATAATATCCATACGATCGTATCTCGAGTGTCGATACATTAACGATCGTATCTTATAATCTAGATATCGTGCTCTCTCGAAGTAACTCAATTACTCCCACTTTGCAAAGATTCACGAGAGCTAGACATTCCTTATAGGAAGGCCATTTCGGATATTCGATCCCAATAATAGGATACGCGATTCCTGGATGACCAATCATGTATACTCCGCATGCTTCAATATCACACCCAATCACTACCGCATGATCGCCACATGGCTAGGGGAAACCTCAATAGTGTCAAAGAATGAAAATCCACACCGTGATGCCATGAAGACTCCGGTCTGAAGGATAATTACAAAACCACCACATAGTGTGACACTTAATGTAAGTTGGTCAGTCTAACGTACGCATTCTCTAATACACATCCACGTACAGTCCAAGTGTCTCTACACTTCGATAGACGAGATCTATCACTGCCCTTAAAGACAGAAGACATCTAATATGTGCTAGTCTGTTTATACTATCAATGCCCTGTTTAATAGTACATCAGCCTAGAGACATTTAAGTATCAAACTTATTAAAGTGATTAGAGATCTCATCAACCATAATCTCCTATCATGGTTTCTCTATCACAGTTTAATACCAAGGACGTTATCATATAATAATTCATAATTGGTTCACTAAAAGAACAAATATATGACAATAGAAAAGCCATTTAATATATGCATAAACATAAAGAAATAGTATAAATGATCCGACCCGGTTGGATCCGGTCCAACCTGATTGGGTTTAGGACACTATTTCAACAATCTCCCACTTGGCCTAAAACCAATCACTCGTACACATGAGACCAAGTTGAAACACAAGAATCTCATGCAATACTCGCAACCAGCCCTAGCCATGAACGGATCGCTATCCGTGGGGACTCAATAGTATCTTCATATCATGTTCCAAATGACCAAGTCAAAGGAACCGCCTCAACACACACACGAATCTCTGACGAGACCTTGGTCCTTGCTTCAAGCAATGAATCCACTTACTATATCAGCCATATAGAAATGGTGGAAGAACCGTTCAAGGTTCAAGAATGAACCTCATAGACTCATGTACTGCTCCCGATGCGCCTCTAAGGCACTACTGTGTTTTGGCCTAGTTGTAGAATTTACAGTGACCCATATGCTAGAACATTTCTAGCTCACTGTATCACTTAATCAAAGTGACTGCAAACCCATACTGTAGCTCTCACTCGCCTTCATAAGACTCAGGATACATGTGTGTAAATATACGTTTATTTAATTCCAAGTTTCAATAAACTAGGAACTCTTCCTTAACTTGTTTAAGGATATTCTCGACATTAACCAGATTTACTTTCATACTTGCTCATGACTATTCATGGACTATGAACATCCGGAATTATTCTTATGATGTTTCCTATCGCAGTAGCAAAGGGAAACCTTCCATAAGTATCATCTTTCACCTGATCTTTAGGACTATTGTCCTAACATAGATAGATCTTGAGAACACCAGCATCCCCTATCGCGATCTATGCTAAACTATTTTAGCATCACATCTATATAGGTAAACTATTATCTAACAGCAGTTAAATCTATCACTATAGATTCTTATTTCTAAAAATAAGAACTGTTAATCCAAGTGCTTTTGTAAAGACCTTGAATTACCAAACATTAATTGACTGTGACATGGGGTGGCAATTCATGAGAGAGATATCTAATATCTTACTCAAAAATTGTAATACACTCCCACTATCCATCTTGAACATTGGGCATATCCTTCTTTTGACTAAATCAAACTCCTTTGATTATCTAACAAAGAAATCGTCTAGAGAAACTTGTTTGAGTCCGTAAATGGATCTCGTGGGCTTACGTATCATGTCATCGTCTATGAACATCGAGCTATCTGCCTAATGTCTTCAACACTATCATATAGCCATGATACGAAGTTATAACAAGCATCATCTGAATAGAGGCCCTGGGCTCATTGCAAAGATAAAGGTAATTACAAGGTTTACACCCCTGCACTCTCAACCGTCACTATAGCCTCGATGGTAATCATATTACTATCCATGTCAGCCTTTCAGGGACATTCCCCTTAGGTAAGACAGACTAGGTTCACAACCTGGTTGTCACTAATGGAATCTAATTCAGATTTTATGGCTCCTGGCCATATCTCTCAAACCTGCCTTTCAAACATTCCTTCATAAGTCGTGAGATATTCATTCTTCAAGATGAACATACCAACAGCCTATTTGGGCTTGAGGTTATCCACAGAGTTACATAACTTTTGTGTGCACTGAGCAGTGTTCTACACCTCATCGCTATATGGCGTCTGCTCACGTTCGTATGGTTGAATATATCTTTGTGGTTCTCAAACTCTTTTGAGATCTGATTCACTCCCACTGTTTCTTTTGGAAGAAACACTTCCTTTAGAAGACAGCATGTTTGGTGACAAACATTTTGCTCCACGGATAAGTAAATAATATCTAGCGTACTTGCTAAGATATTCCACAAAGTCTCACACGTCGTACTAGGCTCTAAGCCTTTCTGACTTTGCCTATGACAACTTCAAATCATCGGTTAAGATAGATTTGACATTATCGCCTTCCATATCTAATATGGAATTTATTCAACCTTTATTCTTTGGAACTCGGTTAAGTATAAGGGCACTATCCCGAAACAGGTAAGGGATACTTCGCATGGCTTGCGTCACACCTTTTTCATATAAAGTGTTGTTTCCATTTTGAGAACACAATCTAATTGCGTATCCCAAAGATGGTATCCTTCAAGGGAAGAATCTTATTCCTTTTCAGACGACTTCTGAAACACCCTTCAAGTATTAATTGCTTCAATGCAATTGAAGATTAATTCCTAAGTAGCTCATCAATCTCATATCGTACTAGCTCGAACTTTTCGGGCTTTCCGAATTATGCACTTCACTGAGTACACTTGACTATTTCTAAAAATAGTCGTAGAGATTAACAAACAATTATTTGTGGCATTAAATGTCACAAGCCAACAAACATCGGTATGTTCAGGCTTTAGACAATTTTTCTAGATTTTACAACCTTTTTCATAAAAGGGTATTTTAGTCATCTTTAGGTAAGATACTATTACCCACACGATTAATAATCATATGGTTCAACATCATCAGAATGACGTTTGATTATACGTTTCTCTTCCAGAGAGTCGACATCTAGAACAACTACAGATATCAAGGATAACAGCCATACAAATATTTAGTTGAGATCTCATCACATATATCAACTATATAGTGACAACAATCTAGTATGTTAGATTCAGTGACCTTCCAACTTTATCGGAATAACATTTATTCTTTACAATTGAATATGTCTACTAAATCCTAACAAATAACTGAAAGTATGTTCTTCATAAGAACTGGAACATAATACCATTTATTTAGTTCCCTTATCAGTTTACTAGATCCAGAATATGGTAAGTGTTACAACGTTTGTTTCACCTTCCATATCTGTATTCAATCTTTCGAATTTAATCACACTCGTAAGGTATCATATATCTTAAAGTTGACTTTGAACTTAGATAGATTTAGCTCAACTCATTTGCCTAGAATAGAAACTTCAATAAGTTCTCTATTTAGGCACATGCCTTAACTTTCCTTTTTAATCCTTCAAGCACTTGTAAATATTTCTTAGTGTAGTCTTCATAAGACTTAAGAAAAATCACAAGAGCTATGTCCTTGATTTCCTTTCATAAAGAAAGTCTAAAGTTTATTAAATAGTTTATTTAACCTTTTGAATCGAATTCAAAACATTAACTATTTAATTAACCTTTAAGCAACAATAGAATTATGTAGATACTTAAATCTTACAATTTTGAAAACAACCTTTCTAATATTAAATATGGTCATTCTTATTCAACGTTTGAATTAATTGTCATCGTATGACTGAATGATCATCTTGGATCGTATCCAATATATGACTAATTCGTTGAAACTTATTTCAAATGATTTAATCATATCATGAGCTTCCGCTTTCATTAATAGTTAAAGTCTTGGAGTACTGCATCAAATATGTAGTCTCCTTGTCTCTAACTACTACAACGGGATTGCTCATGTCATTGCTTATTTTAAAATGATTAATATTACTTAACCATATTTGAGAACGTTTCTCAAAGGGTAACAGTCATAATTTGGTTTTACTAATCGAGAATAAAACATAAATATAAAGTTTGCTAAAACTACAACATAAAAAATGAAAATAAAAGAGTGTTGTTGTTTATACACGCAAAATCAAAAATGGTCTTTTGATTTATGATTTTGCTCCCACTAGTCAACTACTCTCAATTGACTTTCAAGAATCTTCAAAATTCTTTAGTGGGCAAGATCCCATCTGGTTACTCCGATTCCCGACGAGGGCGATCAACCGGAATAATTCGAAAGGTATGTAACACTTACCAATCACATCTCTATGTGAATCTTGGTGGTTGACAAGTCAACTCTTTGACAATTCGCATCTTTATGTGGTAGTCAACCCCTTGTCTCTAGAATAAGACGGTCCTGACGAGGGCCAATCACCACAATACTCTAGTCATGTCATAACCCAATATTCGTGAGATCTCATACGATCATATCTCAATAAAGACGATATACCCGTGGTAGGTCAACTCCCGACGAGGGCCGATCAGTTGGATCCGAACAAAGGCTCTTCACCGTCGCTATAATATTGGGAGACAATATTTCGACTTGATTTTTTGTCGTGGAAGTATTTACGTAAATTAATTCACTTAATTAATTTTAATTACTGTCTCATCAAATATATCTATCTCTATAGACATACATCCTACACATTTATCTAGATCGTGCCTAGTCATGCATCTATCGTATCATATAAAATAAATACAAGCACAAAATAAATAAATGCGTAAAGTACCCGGTATGATCATGGACTATTCCTAGGTGTGGTTTCGAATAAAAACTGACGAAACCGCGGGTCACAATCTAAAGGTAGCTGCAACCGCCAATAAGATCTTTAATGCTCCATTCTCCAATGGGATCTTTATTTTCATCTTTCTTTGGTCTTCATCTTCTGCTCCATTCTTGTTACATTTAATTCTATCCAATAAAATAAATACACCCGCCGCATACGGGGGAGGAAGCTAACGGGAATGGGATAAATGCAGAAAATAAACTAGGTCACGTTCTTCATAACGGCCTAGGACAATTTTTAAACCAACAGAAAAATTAAATCATTCACATCTATCATATCGGTCGAGTCCATGATCAATCAAGATCCATATAATCATATTATATCTACTGTATCTAATCTATACAATAACATCTTATGAAAAAGATAAAATTAAAATTTAACTACTTGCGTCTTAATTAATCAATTAACTAATTACATTTTATCCAATCAATTAACTAATTAACATTTAATTAATTAAATGATTTTAAACAAAATAAAATTATCGATTAATTTTAAACGATTTTAATTTTAATTTTAATTAATTAGAACTATTCTAAAAATAAATCAAAATTAAAATTAAGTCTTTTTTTGTTTCTTTCTTTTTGATTCCTAATCAAAATGGATGCCTTTGGTTTCCTAAACCAAAAGGCATATTCCTAAACCAAATTTGGTTTAGGCCTGACTACTTTCTAAAATCAAAATTTTGGAAGTGTCCTAGGCCTAGGCATTTTACAAATCAAATATTTGAAAAGAGCCTAGGCCTATTCCAAATCAAATATTTGGAAAGGCCAAATAAGTTTGGTTTAGGCCTGGCCACTTTCCAAAATCAAAATTTTGGAAGTGGCCTAGCCCTAGGTTTTTTTCCAAATCAAATATTTGGAAAGGGCCTAGGCCTATTCCAAATCAAGTTTGGAAAGACCATTATTATTTTAATGCCATGTGGCATCCCAATGGCCCAAACTATTTGAACCATTGGTTAGCCATATGACACAATTAAACAAATGAGGAATTATCAATCACAACTATGAACCATATTGAATCACAAAATAAACAAAACAAAAATTTGGAGATCCGCCAGCATTGACCGGTCAACCATTGCGGCGCGAAGTTGCTTTGCCGCCGCCGCCGCCACCTTGATCGGCCGAGCACCACCCGATCTCCTTTTTTTTTTTCTTTTCATGTATCACTTTTGCGAATAAAAAATCTTTCATCTTTTAATTACGCGATTTAAACGATAAAATTAACTACGCAAATTAACATGCTTATTGCTTAAGCTCGAACCTGGCTCTGATACCACTGTTAGGAAATCTACGCGGAACGCAGCGGAATTTAAAATTTTATTTCATTTTAACCAGGATCGACTTCGTTTAAGCAATAAAAAAATAAGCTAGTAGATGGTGGTTACCTTGGTTGATCTAAAAGATCGACGCTTTGACCGTCTAAGGAGAGTAGTTCTGCACAGAGCCGCCCAAGTGTTCGGCCTCAACCGCTAGTCCACACGAACATCCCGCCGGAATCCCATCATGGATTGCTATTGGAAAACTCCAGTTGCTAGACCGGACCTTTTCCCATCTCTCCAACTCTCTATAGGATGCTCTCTATTTTACACAAAAACGATTAGTTCTTGGAATTGTGATGTACAAACAACTTGACACCCACCTCTTATTTATAGTGAGAGGGGCGCCACATCTAGGTGTGGAGGAGAAAAAAACTTTTTCCCAATAAAATAAGGAAAATATAATAGATTGATTAATCTCATTTATTATAATATCTTATATCAAATAAATCTAGGATATTGTCAATATCTTATATTGAATATTTCCAAGATATTGTCAATATATAATATTGACTATCTTTATTATATTACCATAAATCAATTTACAGATGTGTATATATCACATATATCTTATTACACATATAAATCCATATATTTATATATATATATATATATATATATATATATATATATATATATATATATATATATATATATATGGAAACAACTATGCACATGCATATTGCACCACACGCTGGAAGCATATATATATATATATATATATATATATATATATCAATATCTAATATTAATATTTGGTAACACCATTAATTAAATTGCACAATCCAAGTGTATCTTATACACACACAAATTGCGCCACCTTTAGCCAATAAATTGGCATCCGGAATATTATTTAATTAACATAATATTATTAATATCTTGTATTTAATTTATTGATAATAAATAAATACCACCATATTAATTTACCACTATAACCTTTATAGTCTCGAGATAAACTTTCCTTATTTGGTTATCAACTATAACCACATTTTAATCCGGCTAGATGTTCTTATGTGTGTGACCCGATAGGCTTCTGAATATGTTGGCCGTAGACACAAAGTGCAAATTACAAAAATGCTCTTCATACCTAACGATCACGGGATAGCGTCTAGCAACACACCGTGACCCCCCAATCATCGGAAGAGTCAAATGCAATGACTACTACCTTTCATGTGAAACAGTTACCGTGTAACTTACAATCCTATCGCTGTAATAATATCCATAAGATCGAATCTCGAGTGTCGATACATTAACGATCGTATCTTATAATCTGGATATCGTGCTCTCTCGAAGTAACTCATTTACTCCCACTTTGCAAAGATTCACGAGAGCTAGACATTCCTTATAAGAAGGCCATTTCGGATATTCTATCCCAATCATAGGATGCGCGATTCCCGGATGACCAATCATGTATACTCCGCATGCTTCAATATCACACCCAATCACTACCGCATGATCGCCCCATGGCTAGGGGAAACCTCAATAGTGTCAAAGCATGACAATCCACACCGTGATGCCATGAAGACTCCGGTCTTAAGGATAATTACACAACCGCCACATAGTGTGACACTTAATGTAAGTGGGTCATCCCTAACGTACGTATTCTCTAATACACGCCCACGCATACCCAAGTGTCTCTACACTTCGATAGGCGAGATCTATCAACGCCTTAAAGACAGAAGACATCTAATACGTGCTAGTCTGTTTCTACTATCAATGCCCTGTTTAATAGTACATCAGCCTAGAGACATTTAAGTATCAAACTTATTAAAGTGATTAGAGATCTAATCAACCATAATCTCCTATCATGGTTTCTCTATCACAGTTTAATACCAAGGACGTTATCATATAACAATTCATAATTGGTTCACTAAAAGAACAAATATATGACAACAGAAAAGCCATTTAATATATGCATAAGCATAAAGAAATAGTAGAAATGATCCGACCCGGTTGGATCCGGTCCAACCCGATTGGGTTTAGGACACTATTTCAACATATGTTGGCCTAAAGGTCTTTGGTTGTCAATGTTTCCCCACCTTAAGACACCATGGACAATCTAAGTTTGCAAAGAGAAGTCTACCTTGTGTAGTTTTGTGTTACAGCTCCCTTCACAAGGGATACAGATGTCTGGATCCAATTACAAAAAGAGTGTATATATCTAGACATGTTGTTTTCAATGAAGAAGTGTTTCCTTTTAAACCTTTGACATCACAGGTACCAAGTACAACTTCTGAATATGTGGACTACCTTACTGTAGATGAATGCAACTCAGAACCTAAAGATAGCAACCATGGTAACAAAATCATTCCTGATTGCTGCTCAGATGACAATCCAGCCACTGAAAATGCTCCAGTACTAGATGAAATATAAGATGGACATGATACAGAACATAATATGGAAGGCCATGGGGATGAGGAAGAACCAGATCCACTTGAACCAGTTACCCCAGAAGCACCTGAAGCATCACAACCTCCTCAAAGACCAACTAGAGATAGAAGGCCCCATCATACTTACAGGATTATGTCTTGCTCTCCACTGATCTTGCTGTCAGTCTAAAACCAAGAACAATCAAGACTGCTCTAAAGCACCCTGAATGGGTACAAGAAATGGAAGAAGAACTACAGGCTTTGCATGAAAATAACACTTGGCTTCTAGTCCCTAGACCAGAAAATACCAATGTTGTGGGATCTAAGTGGGTGTATAGAGTAAAAACGAAAGAGGATGGTAGCCTTGAGAGGTACAAAGCAAGGCTAGTAGCACAAGGATACTCTCAACAACCTGGGGTGGACTTTGAAGAGACTTTTAGCCCTGTCATAAAGCCAACTACTATAAGGTTAATAATTTCCTTGGCTGTATCACATAAGTGGACACTGAGACAGTTGGATGTGAAAAATGCATTCTTGCATGGATATCTAAAGGAGGTGGTTTATATGGAACAACCACCAGGCTTCAGAGATCCTTCCAAACCAGATCATGTGTGCTTACTAAAGAAGTCCCTATATGGCCTCAAATAGGCCCCAAGGGCTTGGTTTGATAGGCTTTCTCAATGTCTACTTGGACTGGATTTTACTGCAGTAAAGCTGACACTTCAATGTTTGTACTCAAGGAACAAGGGATTACAGTCATATTGCTTGTCTATATGGATGATGTCATAGTAACAGGTAATAGTTCACAGTTTATTTCTGGACTAATCTGTCAGCTTGGTCAAGAATTTTCTTTAAAGGATTTGGGCAAACTAAGGTACTTTCTTGGGGTTGAAATTAAAGACACTTATGTTGGCATTATGCTCACTCAGCAAAAATATGCTGAATCATTGCTTACCAGAACTCAGATGCTTGAGTGCAGTGCTATTGCTACTCCTTTGGCACTTAAGGTGCAGCCTAAATCCACTGATTTAGACTCTTTTGATCCTTTTACTTACAGGAGCATAGTAGGAGCATTACAATATCTGACATTTACAAGGCCAGACATCACTCATGCAGTGAATAAGGTGTGCCAACACTTTGCCAGTCCCACTGTGGGACATTTCAAGGAAGTCAAACGGATACTGAGGTTTGTTAAAGGCACTGCAGACTCTGGATTACATTATCTTAGCAGAAGTCCCACTGTCCTCTATGCATACAATGATGCAGATTAAGAAGGTTGTCCGACTACAAGACGAAGTACTAGTGGGTTCTGTGTCTTTTTTGGAGCGAATTGCATCTCCTGGAGCTCAAAAAAATAACCCACTGTGGCTAGCTAGGTCAAGCTCTGAAGCTGAGTACAGGTCAATGGCCTCTACTACAGCTGAATTGGTATGGATTAGTCATCTGCTCAGAGATATTGGGGTTCCACTGTTTAAACCTCCCCAGTTATTTTGTGATAACCTAAGTGCTTTATATTTGACTGTTAATCCTATGTTTCACTCTCAATCTAAACATTTTGAATTGGATTATCACTTTGTTCGTGAAAAGGTGGTTGTTCGTCAATTAGTTACTCGTTTTGTGCCCTCTATACGACAGTTGGCCGACATTTTTACTAAACCGTTACCCAGATCTCGCTTTTCTATCTTACGGACCAATCTGCGTATTCAATCAATCTCACACGCGATTGATTGAGGGGATGATAAAGTATTGACTTAGCACAACACACCGATAATGCAGCAGATAATGCAGCAGCAATTATTTTGAAAAAAGATGAGAAATTACCGGTTCAAGATAAAGGACAAAATGGTACTTATCTTGCAATTCAAAAGCAGCAGGGCATCCGTCAGCGTTTGAACTCTAGCAGAGTCCGGATTGAAGAATTCTCTGCAAATGATGATAAAGAAGAGGTCCAAGTTTGAAAGTTTGAAGAAATCGGCTGAAGACTTAATTTTTAGGGTTTTATTGTATTTATCCCAAAATGGGGCTTTTTTTTTTATACATATTTTTGCATTTATCATTTATTTATTTGCTTTATAATTATGGCACAAGTGTAATGGTGAAATTGGTCAAGTGAAATAAAAAAACTCTTTTACTTAAAATTTCTTTACCAACTAGTTTGGATTAGAGATAAAGGGATGTTGTGGAAACCTATTGTGGCTTCAGGCCTCTACCCTCTCCCTATAATCTATTTAAGGAACCCAATAGAGAACCCATTGTGGTTACTCTACTAGTCTCCTTTGTCTTTAAAAAATAGCAAGGGAAAAAAAATCAGTTTTCCAAAAATATATATAATAAATAAAAATTCTAGTCTCCTGTTGTCTTTAAAAAAAAAAAAAAAAAAAAAAAACCACTACTCTCCTTTGTCTTTAGAAAAAAAAATCTAGTGTCCTTTGTCTTTAGAAAATCAATTTTTGATCATTTTTAAAAGAGATTATTATTTACACTATACATAATTTACTGGGATTTTGATATTTTTAGTCCATTATGTTTTAGATTTGTTTTTAAAAAAAAACTCTTATATTTCTGAATGACACTTTTGATCCCTTATGTTTGTATTTTGTTTCAATTTTAGGACAACTTATGTTTTTGAATTACACTTTTAGACCCTTATGTAAATATTTTGTTTCAATTTTAGGACAATTAGCTTATTAGCCGTCTAAGTTAATGCTGACTAAATGTTTAATGATGCAACCCTGCAACCACATATGTTTTCATATCCCATCTAAACAATTAAATATCGACATTCCCCTCATTCCTCTTTAAAATCTCTAATTTCTTTCCCTCAAATTGACACAACTGGACAACAAAAAAATATCTACAAGGTATTTCATTTTTCTTAATGTCAATGTTTAATCTTTTGGTTAGGATATGAAAGCATACGTGACTGCTAGGTTGGATCAAACGTTTAGTCGACGTTAATTTATATGGTTAATTACGTAATTGTCCTAAAATTGAAACAAAATAAAAACTTTGGGGATCAAAAGTGTCATTCAAAACCATAAGGGTTAATTTTGAAACAAAGCTAAAACATGAGGACCAAAAGTATCAAAATCCCTAATTTACTCATACATCACTATACATATTTCACCACACCTAATAATCTAAATTTACTTTCGCACCACACTTAAATTGCAACATTTTTATTTATTTATTTACACCACATACTTTATTACAATTTCGCCATACCTACTCACACACCCCATTTTAATATTGTTTCCACTTCCACACCAAAAGTATGATCTTCAATTCCCACGAAATTACTCATGTTTTGCTAATGAACATATCCAGAGGTAGAACTCTCTAAGTTTGAATCTGAATGTCGAGAAGTATCGTTTTAGCTTGACTTTCATCTCTGCTAATGAATTTTCATTTTAGATATACATAGATAAATAGTGTATAATTTACATGATATTGTGCTGGTTCCAGCGCAATTTACTGATATGACAAGCTGAAGAAATCAAATCGGTGAGTTCAGCCTACCTTGAATTTCATTATGATCTCATCTTGGAGGTAGAAGATGAATGTTTGATATAGGGTTTGGTTCATAATGCAGATTGATGAACTAATTAAACAAAGAAATGAGATACGTGCTTCATACTCGACTTCTTCTTTTTCACTTACACCTATCCGAACGTAGCAATAGTCGAAGCAGGAAGAACAAAAGTAGCAATAGCCGATTAATGAACCGGGAAGCAGGCGGGGGAGGGGCGGCGGTTATATAGATGGTATGGGGGGTGATATCTTATTTTACAACATTTGGGGTTATTACAATTTTGAAGACTTGGCAATAGTAAAATTTTCTTGATAAAATTGTTTTTTCTTTTTGACATGTGGTGTATAGCTAGAATGTGGAACCCAAAACAAGATAGGTGTGGTTTATCAAAAGTTTTTTTTTTAACACTACATGGGGTGCACGAGTAGAATTGCCGGATGTAAATAAAGGGGCCCTTTCTAAAATATCAATGTAAGTGTGATTAGGGGTGGCATCGGGTCGGAACCCGACCTGTAAAACTCCTACCCGATAAGCGTCGGGTCCCGACAATCGGGATACCAGAATGTTCGGGACCCCGTTGGGTCGGGAATGAATGTCCCGAACATATGATGTTAAAAAATATTCATGTTAATATAAAAAAATGACAACAATTATTTGATCAAAACAATAGCTCAAAAGGTAGGGCAGAGAAATGAGTTAACGGCGACATAGTCGACGGCCGGTGGCTTTTGTGAGGAAGAACACTCTAGAATATTAGAGAGAATAAGAGAGGTGCAGAGAAAGTGAGAAACTACAAAAACAGAGAGTGTGGTATGTTTATGTTTTTAGTATTTAGGGTTGTGGATATTTATATCGGGATGAAAAAAAAAATAAAAAAAAATAAATAAATATATATATATATATATATATATATATATATATATATATATATATATATATATATATATACACACATACTAGCAATGAACCCGTGCATAATACACGGAGATATAAAACAAATAAAATAGCAATAATAATATCATTTTTTTTTTGAGGGGATAATAATATCATTTTATTTGAAAAAATCTTTTTGATCATAAACATATAAGCTTTTACCAACGCTATCTTGAGTAATAATCAAATAAAACACACCAGACTTTGGTGCTTGTTTTTTCCCATGTTCTATAAAGTTACCAACAATTATTATGATAGTAACGTTTAGTAAGGTATTTAGGATATCAATAGTCATTGAAATGACTATCAAACGTCGGAAGCATTATTCATAATTGTAGGAGTATGTTAGAATGCTTATCTTCTTATTGTTTATTTTGAGGTAACACACCTAATTTATCTCTTAGCCAGTGAAGGCTTAATTTTGGTTGGATTGAAACAATGTGATGTACTATGCCTCATTCTAATGTAATCAAGGCTTGTACTTTGGATTTTTAGTTGAATGAATACTCATTTTCCTCGCAAAATAAAAGTTACTGAAATGTGTTTTAAGCATCCAACTTAAAGTGTTGAAATAATAGCAACTAAACATTTTTAAGCGAAAACCAACTAAACTCGGGGGCGTCATGGGCATGGGCCAACAGAGCCACGGCCCAGAGCCCCCCTTAAAAATAATATATTTAGGACCCGTTTTTATATTGTTGTAGAGTATTTTAGATATATTTTTATTATACTTAAATTTAAAAAAAAAACACTTAGTAATAC
The DNA here is from genome assembly GCA_026214975.1 of Gentiana macrophylla. Classification (NCBI taxonomy): domain Eukaryota; kingdom Viridiplantae; phylum Streptophyta; class Magnoliopsida; order Gentianales; family Gentianaceae; genus Gentiana; species Gentiana macrophylla. The sequence goes on from CM047814.1 coordinate 32,380,972, forward strand.
TCAAATCAACACACATATATAATAATAAAAAATTAACCAACTGATAAACCCTTTCATACACGTGTGAAGTTGTTTAACCTAAAAATGTCCCTATTTTAAGAAAAAAAATCATTCTTTCTTAAGGTAGCCGTCGTGCCACCCATGAATGTGACTTCGATGAACCTTCTCTTCATGATATCATTGACATACTTAGATTGGCCGTATATTTATAATTTTCCAGACAATGAAAAACATCAGAGGTAATGTGCATGCCATGATGATGAAGAAATTCAGTAAGAAAAAGGTTAGCACAACGAAATTACCAACAAACCTTAATTGTTGATTGACATTGCGTTATTTCACGAAATTCATGAATTGCTCATAGTAAAAACGTGCAAGAAAAAAATTACATATGAGGAATTCTGTCTGCAAAAATGAAAATAAAGGATTGAAAGAGTATAGCAAGGTAAAACATTATAGGAAGGAAAGAATAATTACAAATCTAGTAACTCGGTGAAATAGCAAGGGAAAAAAATTGTGATCACAAAATATTTACCAGAGAACAATCTTTCTGGTTCTGGAAATGTGTCGAAATTCAATCGATTAGCTACTATTCTGCATTAACGAAACATAAATAGCAAGGTAAAGGAATAATCATACAAGATAAGAAAAAATGAAAGAGAAATAGCAAGTGATATACCCGAACCGGATTGGAACCCGAGCATCTAGATTGGGCTTGATTACAAGCCCAACAACTAATCATGGGCCACCAATCCGCATGTCCGCAGTCAATAAGCCGGACACATCTCCACTCTGACACCTCGAGCAAAGTGGAGAATATCCATATTATCAGGCTGGCTAAGCATCAAATTAATAGCATCAAGACAAGGAAGATATCAGTCGGACCTGTTATCAAGTCTGTTGTCCGCTGATTTTATCCTGACAGCTATCCGGTCAACTCATGTATAATTACTCCTAAGTATATCCTTTTAAATGCCTTGTCATGCTTAGGTCAATCCGACTTATACTTTGCCTATATGTATGGGTGAGCATTGTAATAGAAAAGGATCCAAGAACTAATATATACAGAACTACTCTGTCAATTTGTCGACTCACTTGTGTTCTTACTCATAAGCATTAGTCCGACCGCCTTGTTCTTGATAACCACCACCTTCTACCATGAGAAATCATACATAAACAGCCTTATATCCTCATTATATCACTGTTACCTCTAATCTGATATCCGACAATATCAGTTGGCTCCGTTACCGAGAACATTCATTAAGAAAAGCCTATGCCGGTAGTCCACACCACCGCAAAATCCATTTTCACAGCGTTGCCGGCGAGAAAAGCTTTGATTTTCTGGGGTTATACAGCCTATAAATCAATGTTTTTGGCATCTTAGCAGCAAACTCGGTGCAAGGATCACTGGTTTCACGGATCGTTACTCATTTTTCCGTCAAAGTCATCTCAACTTTGAAGGAGCGCCTTCAACGTCATCTTCAAAACTCACACATGAGTCCCTCATAATTCCCAAGTTGGCACAAACTCTTGGTCAGTTTCAGCTCTTCAAGTAATAAGAAAACCGCTTATTCTGCGTGTTGGTGGTGTGGATAGAGTCTTTTTATACACCTTTTTCAATGGGACCGGATTCCTGGAGTGCAGTGAGCTTTGGACGCACCCTACCACTCTGATAGGGGTGCAATTCAAGTGCTTTTGTTCCTTTTGTGGATCACAATGGTGCCCCCTCTCTTATTGCTATGTGATGTTTTGCCCTACGCGTTGTGTGTAGCCAATGCTCAGGATCGGAACTGGACTTTACATACTCTCAAGCGGATGCATCGATCTACGACCGACGACGACTTTCGAATGTATCATCAGCGAGCGAGTCACAGCTCATTCCTTCAAGAATCGAGACACACAGACGCCGTTCTTTTACTTATGATTTCCACTGTTGTACATATTTTTGGAGTTTGGGATTTTTTGGGAATGCATAGAGCGAGTAATCTTCCCTATGTGATGGATTTTCCTACCCTGGGTTTGCCACACATAGGGTTTAAGGAGGCCATGCTATACATTCTATCACGCAAACTTGGGGCGGGCCGGGATATGACAAACTTTTTGTAGCACTTTATTTCTTCTTTTAATAAAATAATGTTGTTTTAAAAAAAAAGTAATAAGAAAACCGGTTGCTTGTTGAAATCGCCTGGAGGCTAATATTGGATTAGGAGTTGAGGAGATATATTTAGTCCACAAGATATCAACAAAATATCTGCGAAATATCTTAGTCAACATGGCTGAAGGGAAAAACATGACACCTGCTACACCGTCTAAAGCAAGCCACCAGGACCCCACACATGGAGCAAGCACGCCCCGTGGATAAATGAGCAGGAGAGTACTGTCTGCCGGGGATGATTCCAGACAAGACATCATACGCGACATGCATGCTTACATAAGGGAAAGGACCCGAGCACGTGAGATACATGAGGTGACGGTCAGGCAAAGCCGTGGGAAGGGTATCATTGGGGCCTCTCATCCGAATCAGGAATAGGGAGCGGTCTCAACAGGGGATATCACCTACTCCTCCCGTACCAGCACCTACGGAGATATCACCTACTCTACATCCACATAAAACAATTCAACCACAGTGGACAGAGAGAGGGGGAAGTAGTCATGACACCTCTCACCTAAAGAGGAAGGAGATCAGCATGAGGTCGTCTGGGGCCCGTGGTCGACGACCGCAGTGCAGCCCTAGGGCGACCTAAAAACCCTCGACAGGTCTATACCTGTATTGAGGGTAGGGAGAATCACAGATTGAAGAAAGTCTTGCCCGACTCCTTGCTATTCCGGAAAACCAGGATGAGATGGGCATAATGAAAAAGCAAATAGAGGAGTTACAAAAGGGTAGGACCGGGAAGGAATCTAAGCCCGCTTGGGGTACGAGTGTACTTCACCCTAACATCCCGAAGACGGCACCGGGGGGATGTACTCATTATCCCAATTTGACCAACTATCATGGGGCTACCGACCCCTTGGATTGGCTTTCAGCCTTTCAAAGCAGAATCAGTCTATGCACACCAAGTGAAGAAGCATGGTGTATAGATTTTGTGGGATCAATGCAGGACAGAGTGGCGTCTTGGATTTAATAAACAAATTTATAGCCGGGTTCAAGTCAGTGGGTGGGCCCAAAAAGACCCACATTGACCTTCACGAGGTCCGACAGGGTGAAAACGAATCCACCTATAGTTATTACGAGCGGTTTTGCAAGGTGTATGAGCTGACCAGGGGTTTAGCGGACAACGTTGTGATGAGCAGCTTTGAAACGGGGCTGAATCCAGGTTATTTGAAAACATATTTTGCTCTCACACCGCCGGAGAACCTCCAAGAAATGCTGGGTTCGACTAGGAAATACATCGCAACTGTGGGGAATGAAGGATCATCGATGTTCAATCGGGGTAAACAGAGGGCTGAGCGTAGCCCGCCCAAGGATAATCACAGGAATCGTGATCAGGATATCAAAAAGCCTGATAGATTTAGGGAAGAGACCTTCACTCCTCTCAAAATCTCGTACACTCAGATGTTAAAGGAAGTGAGGGATGAGCTCCTTGACCCATACCCCATGCACCCAGACCCTCGTCACGACACAACCAAGTATTGTGGATTTTCACAGAGACAAAGGTCATACCACCGATAAATGCATGCAATTCAAGAGAGAAATTGAAAAGCTACTGGCACGTGGCAATCATGATCAGTACAAAAGAGATGTCGGGGGGCCGAATAGAAAGACACAACCATGTTAACCATGATCGACACAACCAAATCAAAAGTCACATCGGCTCTATTAACAAACATGTGGAGAAGCCAGCTGTCCTGTGTGGGAATGAACAACCCCTTGCTTTTTCCCGAAGCGAAGCTGGCAACTTCCATCAATATGGAGGATATGTGTCTTTGTGTTTCTGTGGCAGTCAATCGGGCATGTGTCAACAGGTTTATGATCAATACGGGAGCATGTCAGGACATTTTGTACTATAATTGTTTCAAAGAGCTTGGGTTCAGCCAACTTGAGGCCACACAATGGCACCCTTGAGGGCTTTACCAACCACAAAATACAGGTCAAGGGGGCCATCGATCTAGATGTGCAAATAGGAGATTATGCACCTTTTCGAACCGAAAAGGTAACATTTCTCATGGTCGACCTTCAATCAAATTATAACATAATAATTGGAACACCGGCCTTGAAGCAGTTTAGATGGTAACTTCCATCCTACATCAGCGGGCAAAGTTTTATGTCGGAGATAGGATTGAGGTGTCGGTCAACGAACCCACAACCGTCCTCACCTTTATTCATGAAATGAGGGTTGAGAACAAGAAAGCTCGTATCGAACAACCAAAGGACATGGAGAACATCAACATGATCAGAGCAGTGGAAGCATCCATCCCCGTCAAAGTGGAGTGCGAGACTTTGCGAGACTTTACGGCGGATGATGACTTGATCGAGGTAGTCGTTAACGATGAATATCCCGATAAAATAAGGGCTCACCTTAGTCCTTCTAATAAAGAGGCTCTGATTAATCAGATCAAAGAAAACCTAGATGCATTTGCCTGGGTGGTAATAGCTATGAGAGGAGTTTACGCCGATGTCGCCTTACATCATCTCAACGTCAACTCTACCTTCAGACCGATACAACAGCGAGCCCGACAGTTCACCACAGAAAAGGAGGCCACGGTTAAGATAGAGGTCGGAAAGCTTCTTCAAGCAGGGATTATCAAAGAACTAGCCTACCCTACTTGGCTAGCAAACGTAATGATGGTGAAAAAGCACAATGGAAAGTGGAGAATATGTGTCGACTTCACGGACATCAACAAGGCCTGTCCGAAGGATCCTTATCAACTTCCTAGGATTGATCGGTTAGTTGACTCAATTGCCGGTTTTGAAACTTTGAGCTTCTTGGATGCATATTCGGGATATCATCAAGTAAGGATGGCTGAATCCGACAAGGAAAAAACGGCCTTCAGAGCTGCTGGGGGCCTATACTATTATGAAATGATGCCCTTCGGGTTGAAAAATGTGGGTTCGACTTATCAGAAGATGGTCAACAAAGTTTTCAGTTTGTAGATCGGGAAAAACATGGAGGCATACATAGAAAATATGGTCATCAAGTCTATGGGTGACGATCAAAGAGGTTCAGAGGCTCAATGGCAGAATCATCGCTTTGGGGCTTTATGTCAAAATCGGCAGAAAAGTGCCTCCCCTTCTTTAAAATACTCAAAGGTGACAAATCTTTTTCATGGAATGAGGAATGTTCTCAAGCTTTTCAAGCTTTGAAGGAATATCTAGGGAAACCACCTCTTTTGGTTAGCCCTGTAGAAGGAGATACTTTATTTTTGTACATGGCGGCCTCAGACCGGGTTGTTGCCGTCGTACTTGTCAAGGAGGCCGGATTCCTCCAAAATCCCGTTTATTATGTAAACAAGGCTCTCAGTCCGGTGGAGAGTCGTTATTTTAATGTTGAAAAATTAGCCTACTCGCTTGTTATCGCTGCCTACAAACTCAGGGCTATTTTACTCCACACACTATAATTATCTTAATAGACAGCCCGATGCGTCAAATTCTACACAGACCAGACCTTTCAGGCCATCTACTTCGATGGGCTATCAAAATTACCAAGTTCGATATTCAATATCAACCAAGGAAAGCTATCAAAGCTCAAGCATTGCCAGATTTCATTGTTGAGACGAGTTTCAGCTAGACTCAACCGAGCTCACCTATACCACTTGAGCCCGCTACGGCCTCGAACAAACCCGATCAATGCTGGCAGTTATATGTTGACGGAGCGTCAAGTCGAAATGGGTGCGGGGCCGGGGTTATTCTGATAGAGCTTGGGACAACAGAAGAAATTGAAAAAACTCTAAGGTTTGAGTTCCCGGCCACAAACAATCAGGCCGAGTATGAAGCAGTTATAGGTTATAGCCGGACTTATGCTTGCAAAGGAAATAAAAGTGGAAAATTTTGAAATTTACTTTGACTCAGCTCATCGTCAACTGAATCTCAGGGGACTATGGGACACATTGCGGCATCCTCGAAAAGTACGGTGAGATTGTCAGACGACTGAGATCCAACTTCAACTATTGTGAATTCATCAGAGTTCGAATAGAGGATAACGAGCGGGCAAATTATCTCTCTAAGCTATCTCTTGAAGAAGAGATCGCAGATCCCTCAATAATGGTAGAATATCTTGCTGTACCTATAATTAAGGCAACGGAAATTATGGAAATCGATGCACCAATGCCGATTCTATGTTGGATTGATGAAATTCAAGCTTATATAGAATCGGGCTCCTTGCCCACTAACACGGATAAATATCGCGCCCTCAGAAAAAGTGCAACCAGGTACGTTATACACGACGGAACGCTATACAGGAGATCCACCACTAAGCCTTTATTGAGAAGTGTCCGAAAAAAGGAAAGCAAAAAATACTCATGGAGCTTCACCAAGGAGTGTGTGGGGGCCATCCCGCTAGCCACTCCTTGGCCCAGAAGGTTATAACAGCGAGGTATTACTGGCCGACAATCCTTAAGGACTCGGAGAAATTAGTCAGAGAATGTCCGTAATGTGAAAAACATACGGATATCCCAAGACTACCATCGGTTGAACAGAGCGTTATGGTCTCACCTTGGCCTTTTGATATGTGGGGACTCGACCTCATCGGACCTTTCCCTTCGGGAAGGGGTGGGTGCAAAGTTATCATAGTGGCTGTGGATTATTCCACAAAGTGGATTGAGGCCAAGCCTTTTATTGACATAAGTGCAAAGGATGCGGTTTACTTTCTACACGATCATATATGGTCTCGCTTCGGCATCCTGCGGGCAGTGGTGACGGACCATGGCCCACAGTACCATGAAAAATTTTAGATTTTTGCGAGGAATACAGAGTCAAACACTGGCAATCACCCGTGGCTTATCCCCAGGGCATTGGCCAAGCTGAGGCCGGCAATAAATAAATAATGAAGATGCTCAAAAAGAGCGTAAGTGAGAAAGCAAAAGCAGGCGGATGGGTCGATGTGCTGCCCGCCATACTGTGGGTACTCCGCACCGCAATCAAAACACCTACCGGAGAAACACCGTTTGCTCTAACTTAAGGATCGGAGGCCAGGACTCCTATTGAAATGGCGCTCCCAAGTATCAGGGTCACTGAATACGATCCAATGGACAATCAACTCAACAGGAAGATCGACCTAGACCTAGCGGAAGAGAAGAGGTTAGCGACATATCATCGGCTCGTGAGTTACAAACAGACCACTAAGCGGCATCATGAAAAACGAATCCGCGACCACTCCTTCAAGGTCGGTGACTTCGTTCTGTGAAACAGGAAGGCCACTGGTCTTCAGGCCGATAGGGGCAAGCTGACGGTGAACTGGGTAGGCCCCTATCAGGTCACAAGAGAGATCAAGAAAGGGACATATATTCTCAAGAATCAACAAGGTTTGGAACTCAACAGACCATGTCATGTGGACAACCTCAAAAGGTACTACATGTAATAATCGGCTAGGGTTATGGCTATCCTCTCGTTTACAACATGAGTGGTTAGGATTTCTTGCGTGTAACTTTCACTCACCTAATGGGGTGAGGCGAACTTATTAAAGCCTGATTTTACATTTATCTTTTACATACATGTTATAATATCCTTCAAGTGTGTCCACTATGCATATCGGTATGATTCTCGACGAAATTTTCAACAAAGACTTCAGATTCATCTTAGACTTTGTTAAAAATGGGGGCCATACTCTGGAAAAATTTCAAATTACAAGTGGGCAGTTATTTCAGATACGTCCGTCCGTTTTTGACTCTGAATCTTATCTAAAACAAAAGGGGACGGATATTACTACTATATCGGACACACAAAGGACCAAACTCGATATATGCAATAAATTTGAGCAAACCAAAACATACATTCGAATAGAAAAGAAACTTCATATATCCAGAAAATGGAGAAAATATCATCACAAGTTGAGTAAGGTGGGATGAAGAAAAGTTTGAACAGAACGGAATCAACAAATTTAAGAATCGTCAGGCCGCATGTCATCATTGCCGACGTTATCTACGCTAAGGGAATGATGCAACATCTTATTGGCGTTTACATTGGACTCTGCTTGCTCGGCCTGTGCTTGATTCCCAGCCTCTACCTGAGTAGTTTGAAGCACTAACTCCCGAAGGCTTTCAGCTTCGACTGGGGGTGCCTCCCAACCATCAGCATAAGTTTCCAACTCGATCTAGGCAAAAGGGATGGAAGGGTGGAAAGCCCTCAAATGGTCGGAGAAATGAGGGGTAAGGATCCAATCCCGCAAGGTCTCAAGGTCTGGAATGTCGCCACACCGAGCTCACAAGCACCTTGCGACATGATAGATACCTTGTTCATATCCTATCAAGAAATTTTCACCAGCGGCATCCTTTCCCACAACCTCTATCCGGGCTTCAACTCCGGAACTCAGATCGGTCAGCCTCTACTTCAAATTAGCACTCACCTTCTGCTCGGTCACCAATCGGTCTTGGGCCTGGTCAATCCATATTTTCATAACTTTCATAGTTTGGACCGCCTCCTTATCTTTTTGCGCTAACTCACGAGCGAGAACTTCAAGACGCTCGGAATTTGCCTGAGCCTCGAGCTGCATCCTTTTCGCTTCAGCGAGCTATTTCCTCTGTTCATCATTCTCAGCAAGTTGTTTCTTCAGCATGACATTCTCGGCCTCAGCAGCACTAAGCCGAACATTCAGGTCTGCCGCAACTAATTCGGTGGCCTATAGCTTCTTGCTGACATCCAAACTCACCGAGACTGTCTCTTTATAGTCCGTGATGAATTGCTTCAGACCAGTACCGACCTGAAAACAAAACAAAGTCAGACAAGCCTATCGAAAAGAAAAAGAGACCGAAAAATAAGATGGCAAAGAAAAATAAAGAGAGAAAAGAGGTTTACCATGCTCACCGTTGCCCCGTACAAGCCCCATAAGTCGTTGATGTTCTATAGAAAGGCACGGCGGGGATCGGTCTGATCTGATAAAACTATCCACTCTGCAATGCCGCAACCGACCTCCAACTGAACAGGGTTGGGAAGACTCCATCTCAGATACCTCAGAAGGGCCACATCGGCTATCTGGTGGGTGCCCTGGGCATGTCAATAGGTAGTTGACGCATTTATTCCCTATCTAGCCAGACAGCAGGACGACCCCAAGGTCCAACGGGTACACCAAAAAAGGCACCAACAATGTCGTGCCTACCGATGAGGATTTGTTTGCCACATATTTGCCTTTATCAGCAACACCTACACCTCTGGATACATCCTGAGAAGAGACGCCGACCTCTGGCAAGGCATCACCTACCTTGGTTTTCTTGGATCGACGAGCCTCCCTCTCGACATTCTTACCCCCAGCAGTGTCGGCCTCATCAACAACTTTTCTCTTCTCGACGACCGGAACCTTGGTGAGTATAGTTTTCTTCAAGGTTTTTCCCATCCCAACTTTCCCCGTGGTTTGTTTAGCTGGGGGCAAGGCCGCTTTCCCGGCCACAGATTTTGAGGCCCCAAGTACTGAATCTACGCCAGACGAGTCTTCACGAACATCGACCATTGAAAGGTTGGTCCTAACCTTTTTCAGCGCACCACCCCTTTTCACCACGCCGGAGGTCTTCCGGGCAGCGAGCAAATTATGTTGCCTTAGAGCATCCATGGTACCTGCAAAGGGGTAGTTTCAATCAGTATACAATCAAGAGAATATAGAAAAAATGAAGATGAAAGCAGGCAAGTTGAAACAAAGGATAAACAAGTGAAAACTTACTGGGAGTCCGATTTGAAGGATTACCTAAACAAATAAGGCATCGAGAGGGCATGCATCTACCAAAATGGCATTCCTCATACCAATCGGGGTCACAGGGCAATGGTTCAACCACTGCCAACAGATCCCCAACACCCGCTCCAGAGAGTCCGGCCATCCTAACAAAAGGTTGGTCGACGTCTAAAGTGTCTCTAGTTGAAAACCCGAGCTTTGCCTTGCCATTTTCGAGTATACCCGAGCAATTCTTTGAGCTCGGCTATGAACTCGTCATCAGCTTCTCGAGTCTTTATATCCACCAATTGATCGGTTTTGCCGGAGTTCGTAAGATTTTTCTCAAATGGCCAGCCGATATAAGACTCTACCCTCATACACCTTTTGTTCCAATCAGACACTTTATCGGGAAGATTGAACAGAAGTCAGGGTCTACCGCTGCTCGACCTGCTGCTGGGTTGAATCTGTCTATCTTCACCCTTTTTATTGAAGCCGTAGAAGTAGAACAAGACCGGCAATGATGGTTCTCGCTTGCATAGCCGGCTTATCACTATAAAGGCCATCACAACTAGGACGGTCCCAAGAGTAAGGTCACATGGTATGATCCGGAGTTCCTCCATGAACCTGATAAAAAAGGGGTCGAAGGGCAGTCAAAGTCCAGTGACAAGATGGTTGTAGTGCAGCCAAATATAATCCACAACATTTCGGCCACAAACGCGGATTATATTCATCATACCCATGCTGGCGAATCGGTAGTCAACCGGAATGTCATAAGCCATCAGGGACTGGTTATAATCGGACTGATCTCGGATCTCCTTCCATCGACTGCCGACTTCATTATCGAAACGTTCTTGGTCGGCCAACTCATGCCTAGCCATAACAGACCTTACCTTACGTGGCCTCGTCTTCTTTTCGGATGGCGCCTTCGACTTTTTTGATGCCATAATTTCATGGGTGCCACAGCTTTCTTTGGGGCCGCTTTTCTCTTTGCTTTCACGACTTCCTTGAACTCAACACTTCGAGCAACTGCCCCTCGGGTCACTACCCCTATGATTTTATTGATAAGGTTTCTCAACTTTGCTTGATCTTGATCGTCGACCTCGCCTCCGGCTACACCTTCACCAATAACCTCGACTTCCTCATCACTAGAGTCAGATTCATCCTCATCGACTTTGACCACCTCTTCTTCAACTACCTCTTCTCCGTCACTCATGTCGACCTCCTCCGAGCCATATCCGGTTGCAGCACGGACTTCTTCATCTGATTGGGTATGTGATTCCGAAGACATCCTGTAAAAAGAAAGGGTGAGGTGGAACAGTTAATCACCTAGGCATGGAAGTCGGGCTTAGGTGAACATAGTCATACCCCGACACCTCACCCCTCCATTTTCCTTAAAGAGGTAAACCCAGAAAAGACCCCCAATAAACCCAAATAAACCCTGGCAACTATCTGGGCGTTTATCTACCGATGAGTTTCTGGGGAGGGGCACAAGCGTATTAAAGAATAACATGATGAGTTTATGATTCACAATCAGAGGAACCCTAAACCCTAGTGTCATTTCTATCAAATACAGCCTTTAAACAAAGAGGTAAAACACGATTGAAATTGAAGTGGGAATGAAATCATACCTGAAGATATAGAGGGCTTGAAAAACGGTTGAAAATTGCAGACTTCCGCCGGAAATTGCTTGCTCTCGCCGGAATTCTCTTGCCGCTCTAACCCAAAAATAGTTCAGAAAGGGAAAAAATATATGAGTGGGGGAGAGAGCCTCTATTTATAAACGAGAAAGGGAGGGAAGCGTCGTTTCAGATTTGAATTTAAAAAATAATTATTGCTGGGAACGGTTTTCGATGTCTCCCAACCAATCAGGAAGTGGGACGCTTTGTCAAACGTCGTGTCATTAATGGGACAGATGTGACGTTTCATGAACCAATGTGATCACTGCCCTCTCTCTGATCAAAATGGCTTACGGCCTGAACCCAAAACGGCTTACCGCCTCAGCACAAAATGCCTTACAGCCACGACCTACGGTCATCTAAACCCGTTCGCTCCATAGCACGGTATCTAAGCCTGTAAGCTACAATGCACAACATACATTGGCATTTCGCAACACGATATCAACACTGATTTAAGCCCGATAAACCATTATCGTTATATAAACCCGTTCGCTCCATAGCACGGTATCTAAGCATGTCCACTACAATGCACATCACACATCGGTAATTCACAATGCGATGCTACCACTGATCTAAGCCCGATAGCTATTACCGACGACTCTCAGTCACAAACGACCATCCTAGGGTGTGGTTCTCTACCGCATCTTTGAAGTTCTACTCTCTGCCTCGACGGACATGCCCGGCACAGAGTAGGGGGCCATTGATATACCCGAACCGGAATGGAACCCGAGCATTTGATTAAGCTTGATTCCAAGCCCAACAACTAATCATGGGCCTCCAATCCGCATGTCCGCAGTCAATAAGCCGGACACATCTCCACTCCGACACCTCGGGCACAGTGAAGGCTATCCATATTTTCAGGCTGGCTAAGCATCAAATTAATGGCATCAAGACAAGGAAGATATGAGTCCGACCAGCTATCAAGTCCGCTGTCCGCTGATCTTATCCTGACAGCTGTCCGGTCAACTAATGTATAATTACTCTTAAGTATATCCTTTTAAAGGCCTTGTCATTCTTAGGTCAAACCGACTTATACTTTGCCTATATATATGGGTGAGCATTGTAATATAAAAGAATCCAAGAACTAATATATATAGAGCTACTCTGTCAATTTGTCAACTCACTTGTGTTCTTACTCATAAGCATTAGTCCGACCGCCTTGTTCTTGATAACTACCACCTTCTCACTTGGGAAATCATACATAAACAGCCTTATATCCTCATTATATCACTGTTACTGCAAATCTGATATATCCGACTATATTAGCAAGGTAAAAGAATATATATACCCACCAAGTCTATAAATTGCCAAGAAAAAAAAAAAAAAAAAAATAAATAGAACTGGGAATGTGCCAAAATTCTAACGATTATGGAGATTAACAAATAATATGGATCATATAATTTTTTAAAGCTGTATGTTTATATATATAATTGAACGTTATGGATTGATATAAAATAAACAATCCATGAATGATATCTAATTGGAAAACATGAAAAGAAACAAACTTGGCGATCAAGCAGCTGCTCCATCATATCTCTACTAGTATCGACCATCTCCCCCATTCTCACCTCAAACTCCATGGAGTCGCCCTCATTTTTTTTTTTTTTTTTTTTTTTTTTTTTTCTCTTCAGTTAAGGTCGCCCTCTCGCTGGTTTCGGGACATTGTTCCATGATTTCAAGGATATGAATCCTTTTGAAATGAAAGAAAGACACCCACATTGTCTTATTCATTCACAATACACAAATATATATATATTACACTACAAAACATAGCCTCCTAAAATCATGCAATAAAAAGAGTTCTAAATCTTCTATAATAATGCTACCAAATAATCTAGAGTAATAATGACAAATATTTACAAAAAATGAAATATTACACACGTGAAAATTGCATGACACTCTAATACACCTATAAAAAAAAAAATTTAAACGTGTGGTACATTGTTTTAATTGCAATTATTGATTTTTTGTTTTTATTTTATTTTTAAATGTAACGGGTACGTTCGGGTCAAAATCGATTTTATTTCTTAGCTGGGGATTTTATATTTGATAAATGATTTTTTAGACCTGTTTATTTTCAAAAGCCGGCGAAATTTGTTGGATTTTAAATTCTATTTTGTTATTTCTATTATTATATTTGTTTTGTTAGAGTACATATTATTATATTTGTATTTTTTTAGGGAGTATATTTGTATTTTTACAGAGCTGGCAAATTTTTTGGATAAATTTGTTGAATTTGAAATTAGGTTTATTTTTATTTTTATTATTATATATGTTTTGTTATAATAGATATTATTATATTTGTATTTTATTTTTAGGTAGTATATTTGTATTTTTATAGAGCTGGCGATTTTTTTTTGGATAAATATTTTGGATTTTAAATTATATTTTGTTAATTTCATTATTATATTTGTTTTGTTTTTTGGATTCTGTTTCGTTTTGTTTTTTCCATAAATATACAACATTTTCCGTTTTTAAGGGATTGTGGATTTTACAACACACCAAATATTAAATTGGGATTATCTTTTTATAACCGGAAAGTCAAAAACAATTCAAAAAAATATTTGCGGGTATGATCGGATCATTTCCAGGGTTTTGATCGGGTAATCAGGGTAATTGGGTTAAAAGTGCTATTCTTTATTATATATATATATATATATATATATATATATATATATATATATCGGGTTGAGAACGGAAACCCGACGGGATTGAGTTTTATATCCGATCATGTTCCCGCATATCTCGGATCGGGAAAAATTCAAAAAACTCGGAATCAGGATTTTTCGGGACGAATCGGAATTATCAGGAAATTTGCCACCCCTAAGTGTGATGCACCAATAGTGTAATGCATGGGAGGAAATCAAACGAAAGTTCCTTCCCCCTTTTGGGTAGAAGTTCGAATATCAAAGGGCCAAATGAAAGTGTAATGCATGATAATATTGGAGGAATTCAAATAAAAGTTCCTTTTTTAAAAAATTCTTTTTTCCAACGGATTTATTGTCTACTAATTCGGGTAGGGTCGTCTTTTTTTTCAAACTTCTTCATTCTGTACAATAACGGCGAGGTGAGCTGTTCGTCGGAGTCCTAAAGGCACGAAGATAAAAACCATAATAATTTAGTCGGTGTAGTTTGTTTAGTTTGTTTATATATTTGTCGGATAATAGATTGCAATTAGAGGATCTATGTGTCTGAACGTCTATCTTTCAGAGAATTTTTCTCTTTTATCTTTTGTTCAGCACCCTCGATCTTCTCAATTGTAATATTCCGATTTTCGGGAAATGGCAGACGTGTCATTTTCATAAAAAAGAAATATTGGGTTCGGTTTCTTTTATTCGGAGTTTAAGTATCTCATTAATTTTATATATATATATATATATATATATATATATATATATATATATATATATATGTATAAATTAAGGAAAAAAATCTGATTAGTAAGGGTAACTAAGGAAAATAAGGATTTAGGTTAATTATTGGGATTTTTCCTATTTAAGGAAAATAAACCCAATCAGTTTCTCTAACCTTTTGAATTAGATTTTCCACCTCTTAATCTTTATTCCTGCGTGTGAGAGCAAGGATTATGCTGAGAGATTTTCTTTCAGTTGCTAAGTCGGATTTCAATCGTTTTCAGATCAGAGTAGAGCAACGGGATCGTCGTGAAGAGAGCGTCGATTCAACATCAGAAAGTTGGAGCTTTCTTAAGGTATATTTAAGCCCTAGTTTTGTTCTTGTTTGAGTTTGATGGATTCAAACTCATCACATCGTAGTTGGTTGTGATTAGAAGCTTGTGATCGTATCTAATTTAATTATGGTTTGATCACATAGGTTTCTGCAGAAAAATGAGCAAGTTACTGCAGTTTTTCTGAGTTTTGGATTTGGAATTAGATTGCTAAAAGGTAAGAAGCTATTCCTACAATCTAATTATGGTTTAGAGTAGTTAGGTAATGTTTTTTTGAAGCGTTTTCATTTCAAGGTTCTATTTAAATGTTGATTATGGATTAAGGGATGTTAAGATCTGAGAAAGTTGTGTTTTTCTGTTGTTTTATGAATCATGTACAATATGTTTGGATTCGAGTAGAGATCGTAGAGAGATGAAAATCAGGTTATTAAGGTTCTTCTGCGTAGAATGCGTACGCATTGGCCAGAAATGCGCACGCAT
Source organism: Gentiana macrophylla (assembly GCA_026214975.1). Classification (NCBI taxonomy): domain Eukaryota; kingdom Viridiplantae; phylum Streptophyta; class Magnoliopsida; order Gentianales; family Gentianaceae; genus Gentiana; species Gentiana macrophylla. The sequence continues at coordinate 32,396,607 of CM047814.1, forward strand.
TCCGGGTACAGGATGGCCTAGGTTAGTTATAGCAGGATCAATGCGTACGCATTCAAGGGAATGCGCATGAATTGTTGGTTCAGAGTTGTGCAGGATACCTCAGCATGAACAATGCGCACACATTGGTTGGGCAGTGTTCTTCAGCTTAGGTTTTGGTCAGGGCATGCATACGCATTGAGAACAATGCGCATGCATTGTTTGAACAGAGAGTTATCAGCATGTTTTAAGCAGGGAATGCGCACGCATTGCCCCAGTTTTTAATTAAATGAGGTTTAAACCTTTTAATGAGATGTTAAACGTTGTAACTTGACCGAATAACACTAATTAAACATGAACAAGCCCCGATTGAGTTTTTGATACGTTTGGTTCCAGCACCAGACATACTCTTAAAGGGAGTTGAATTTCGGGACCGTCGGAAGGGCATGAAAGGGCTTGTGCTTTGATGAACTAGAGTTCATCAATGTCTGTGTAATTGATAGGATGTGATGTCTAGCTGTTTAAGTGAGGGAGTAGAGTTGATAAGGTGAGTTTATTCTAAAAACACTTAAGTGGCTAGTTAATGCACATTAATAATTACATAAGTGTAGTAAAAGCTAAAACGTCTCTTATTCTCGGTTAGGCACTATTTCATATCGGCGATGTAATACGTTCATAAAAGGTGGACAATGCTACTGGCTCAAAAGGCTGAAGGGTAGTGGAGGAAATCCATAGAACGTATATGCATACCGGGGAGATCCCGGGACTACCGGTGCTAATCACCGTAGTTGGCAAGTATATCTCGTGGTGGAATTTTCATCATGCACAGTGTCCTTGAGTAATGATGTAACTAAGATAAGCTAAGCTAGAAACGTATAGTCATGATGTGTCGATGGGCATGAAATGAACCCTACATTGAGTCAGTTTCGTAAAGATAATCCTTTTATTGAAACTCGATAATAAACCTTAATTAAATTGTAGCTTCTACTTCTTACTATGTACAATGTACTTATTTCAAATGCATGTTTATTTATGTGTTTGGAGAGAGAAGACGAACATGTAAGTTCAGAGTTCGAGGAAGACTTCGATGACGACGTTTGAGGACGCCGGAGTTGAAGAGTTTCATTATTTATGTTTTTATTATCATTTGTTAGACTAGGAAGTTTGTAAGAAACTTTGTTGTTTTCTTTTAGTACATTTTGGAGTTCGTACTTTAGGTTTTCATTGATTCTTTTTCCAATGTAATAAATGTTACATTTCCTTCTTTAGTTATTGAGTTTCTATTCTTGGTTATTTGAAAAAAATTACCCGAGTCTTTTGCTTCCGTTTGCTTTATTTTTTATACGACATAGTAGAGGCTTACGTATAAAGTGAATTTATTTTATTTTATACGTACCGAACGTTCCTTTTCTGGATAAGGACTCGGTGTCTGGGAACGGGGCATTACAGTTGGTATCCGAGCGAAGCGTCTTTTAGGCTTCCTTTCTTTTAAGATAAGTTTTCTTTAGATCTCTTAGTAACGTTCTGGTTTTCTTTGATCATCAGGATGGTGTTCACTAGAACAGGAGCAGGTGCAGAAGCATTAGGAGTACGACAAGAGAGTCCAACACCAGTTGTAGGAGGCGGTTTTGTGAGGCAGAATCCTTCACCTCATCCGAGCCCCACTCCCCCCCTCATACTGTGACCCCTACTCCATAATCTTAGCGGAGCATGTCACCACGATCACACCAGAATCCTACACCGGGACCTCAACCGAGATACACCTACATTTATGTAAAACCCGAGAAAGCTTCCATATGAGTTACTGTGTTAAGGGACATTCCACCAGTCTACGTTCCCCCAGCAACCAGCGTTTATCCTTCACCCGTTAGTGTTTATCCTCCACTGGTAAGCCACTCCTCCCCACCAGTGTTTCATCATCAGCAGCAACAGACTTTCTACCCTCCTCCAGTAGGTCACACTCCACGACCTATTATACCTCCTTCACCCCATTTTGACCATCATCAAGGCTTTGGTTAGGCACCCTTTGGTTTCCACCAACCTCAGCATACATCACAACAACACCAGAGTTTTTACCCTTATTAGACTGAATCCTAAGTGATTCCACCCTACCCTCAACAACCCTAGTTCCAGCAAGAAATACCTTATGGATACATTTCAGTTTATCCACCAATCCCACCAGTTAGACCTGCGTTTGAGCCAGCACCACAGTGGATTGGTATACAAGACTGAGAAGGAACAGAGTTCAGGATTTCTATGGGAACGTGGAACATTCTAAGGCTAAAGAATGGTTAAGGAGTTTTGAGAAGGCATGTAGGAACATAAATGTTCCCGAATCTGAGATGGCCCAATTGGCAGCTGGAGGGTGCAGCTGAAGCTTGGATCGATGTGATACAAAGCAACAACAGGAAAGTGACGGATTGGGAAAGCTTTAAGGCCATGTTTTATGATGAATATTTTCCACCAACAATACTGGCAGACTAGGCAAGTCAGTTTTTAAATCTTAAGCAGGGTAATTACTTGACGGTATCTCAGTACACCAACAAGTTTAACGAGTTGGGAAGGTTTTACCCCGAGCTGATGAAGGTCGAAGAGAGGCATATGGCACTCTACAAAGAAGGGTTGGCCTATGAAATACAATCTGGTATGTTGGGTTTCACAGCCAAAAATATGGCTGAACTTCTGAATAAAGCCCTGGGGGTTGAGACTTTCAGGAAGAAGGCCACCGTGGTTATTGGGAATAAGAGAAATTTTGGAGCAAGTCAAGGTAATTATCGGGGAGCACCACAACAGAATGCTAATAAAACAACAGCCCCTGCAGCAAGTAAACCTCCAATCGGAGCACCGCTTTGCCCTAAGTGCAACAGGAACCACCGAGGGGAGTGTAAGGGTAGTACTGGCGGCTACTACTACTGCGGAGATCTAGGGCACTTTGCTAAGATATGTCCAACAAATGGGAGCATGAGTAATCAGAAGCAAGGAAGTGGGAAAGGCAGCCCGAGTCGCCCAGTTCGAGTGTTTGCAGTGGATGCTGAGATGGCTGAACCAGACGATAATGTTATTTCAGGTACCTTTATTGTTTATTTGGATTTATTATTGTACTTTTATGGAATGATTTAAATCATGTTGTATTTTTATTTAATAAATGAATTCACATCCTAGGTACAATAATATTAGACAACTTAGCGGTTACGGCATTGTTCGATACTGGAGCGTCTAACACTTTTGTGTCAAGTTGGGTAGCTAAGAAGCTTAACTTACCAATGGAAACTTTAAGAAACACTTTGGAAATAACAACACATTTAGGAAAAGTGACTAAGGTAGCCAAGTTGATGCCTCAAGTGGATGTACGAGCAGGAACGTATCGTTGCAAGAGTGACTTTACGGTTTTAGACTTTTCGGATTTCGATGTAATTCTTGGAATAGATGGGCTATCCGATAATTATGTTCACTTGGATTGTAGAGAAAATAGAGTGACCTTTAAGATACCCGGGAAATCAGATAAGACTTATCAAGGTAATGTTTACAAGCCAAGTAAGAAGCGCCACCCTATAATTTCAGCAGTTAAAGCAATAAGAGCTTGTCAGAAAGGTTGTGAAGGCTACTTGTTGTACGCAGTGGATGTGGAACAAGTGAAGCCTAAGTTAGAGGAAACCCATGTAGTAAAGGAATACCCTGAAGTATTTCCAGAAGAGTTACCAGGAAACATGCCGGATAGAGAGATCGAGTTTGAGATCAAGTTGATACCAGGAGCGGCACCAGTTGCTAAGGCACCCTATAGAATGGCACCGGCTGAAATGAAGGAGTGTAAAGCTCAACTTAAGGATTTAATGCAGCGTGTTTTCATGCCATAATTGGACAAGTTTGTGATAGTATTCATAGATGACATCCTAGTATACTCAAAGGATGAGAAGGAATATGAAGAACACTTAAGGATAGTGTTGGATACTTTAAGGAAGAACCAATTGTATGCTAAGTTTTCCAAGTGTGACTTTTGGTTGGATCAAGTTAAATTCTTGGGTCATGTCATTTCTGAAGATGGCATCAAGGTTGATCCGGCAAAGATTGTAGCAGTTGAGAAGTGGTCCAGACCGATTACAGTTTCAAAGGTTAGAAGTTTTCTCGGTTTGGCTGTCAATTATAGAAAGTTTGTACAGGACTTCTCAAGGATAGCTACACCACTTAATCGGCTCACTCAAAAGAATGTGAAGTTCCAGTGGACCAGTGAGTATGAAGAGGATTTTCAAACGTTGAAGAAGAAGTTGACTACAACCCCAGTTTTGGCAGTTCGGAGATCTTTGATAACTACGACGTTTTTACAGATGCTTCGGGATAGGGTTTAGGTTGTGTGTTGATGCAAGGAGGAAAAGTAATTGCCTATGCATCGAGACAGTTGAAGGTGCATGAAAAGAACTACCCAACACATGACTTAGAGTTGGCAGCAGTAGTGTTTGCCTTAAAGACCTGGAGGCACTACTTGTATGGAGTTAAGGCTAGGATTCTCACCGACCACAAAAGTTTAAAGTATTTCTTCACTCAGGAGAATCTGAATATGAGGCAGAGGAGATGGTTAGAGTTCATAAGGGATTACGATTTGGATATTCAGTACCATCCGGGTAAAGCCAATGTAGTGGCTGATGCTTTGAGCAGAAAACCGGTGTTTGTAGTTTCAAGCGTTGAAGCAGAGAGGTTAGATGGGCTGAGAATCTGAAGTTTTGATCAGATTGAAGACCGGTAGTTTGTGGCACCATTGTTAGCAAGATCGGAGTTGATGGATGATATTCGGCAGAAGCAAGATGAAGATCCAATTTTGGTTGATTTGAAGCGTGTTGCAATAGGTTATGTGTTAGAGAAGAATGGGAACCTTTGGTACTAGGATCGGTTGTGTGTGCCCAATGTTAGTGATTTGAGACAAAGAGTTATGGAAGAGGCACATAGGATTGCTTTTCCGGTTCATGCAGGAGCTACTAAAATGTACAGAGACTTCAAGGAAAAGTTTTGGTGGCCCTCGATGAAATTGGAAATAGCTAAGTTCGTAGCACAGTGTGATACTTTCCAGAAGGTTAAAGCAGAGCATAGAAGACCAGGAGGAATGCTTAAGCCATTGGATATCCCTGAATGGAAATGGGATAAGATCGCGATGGATTTCATCACCGGTTTACCTAAGACAAAGGGCGGACATGATGCGATTTGGGTGATTGTGGATAGATTGACCAAATCCGGCCATTTCTTACCATTTAAGGTTGATATGACCTTGAAGAAGATGACCACACTATACTTGGATAATATAGTGAAGTTACACGGAGTACCTATCTCTATAGTCTCGGATCGAGATAGTCAGTTCATTAGTCGGTTTTGGAAAGGTTTGCAGCAAGCTTTTGGTATGAGGTTGGATTTGAGTACGGCCATTCATCCTCAGACAGATGGACAGTCAGAGAGGACCATCCAAACACTTGAAGACATGTTGAGAGCTTGTGCTTTGGAAGTAGACGGATCATAGGATGATTACCTACCTGTAGCAGAGTTTTCCTACAACAACAGTTATCACGCAAGCATAGGCATGCCACCGTTTGAAGCTTTGTATGGAAGAAGATGTAGAACGCCGTTGTTTTGGGACGAAGTCGGGGAAAGACAAGTCACCGGGCCGGAGTTAGTTGAACAAGCTAAGGAAAGAGTTCAGTTGGTTAAGAAGAATCTGAAAGCAGCTCAAGATAGATAGAAGAGTTGGGCAGATGTTAGAAGAAGGCCTTTAGAGTTTGAAGTCGGTGAGAGAGTTTATATACGAGCTTCACCGATGGAGGAAGTGAAACGCTTTGGACAAAAGGGAAAGCAAATCCCTAGATATGTTGGACCTTTTGAGATTCTGGAAAGAGTTGGACCTTTGGGTTATAAGATTAAGCTACCAGAATCAATGTCAAGAGTCCACAACGTGTTCCATGTTTCAATGTGGAAGAAGTGTTTGACCAAGACGCACGTTGAAACCACAATTGATCCAGAAGTTCTTCAAGATAATCTAGCTTATGATGAGAAACCGATCAGAATTTGGGACCGTAAAGAAAAGATGATTAAGAGAAGAATGATCCCTTTGGTTTTGGTGCAATGGACCAATCATTCACCGGATGAAGCTACTTGGGAAGTCGAGGACGATATGATCAGCGAGTTTCCAGATTTTATGGACATACCAGGTATGTTCTAGTTTCAAGGATGAAACTCCTTTTAAGGGGGAAGGAATGTAATATTCCGATTTTCGGGAAAGGGCAGACGTGTCAATTTGCGAAAACGAAATATTGGGTTCGGTTCCTTTAATTCGAGTTTAAGTATCTCATTAATTATATATATATATATATATATATATATATATATATATATATATATATATATATATATATATATATATATATATATATATATATATATATATATATATATATATATATATATATATATATATATATATATATATATATATATATATATATATATATATATATATATATATATATATATATATATATATATATATATATATATATATATCGAGATATATGTATAAATTAAGGAAAAGAAAATCGATTAGGTAGGGTAATTAAGGAAAATAAACCCAATCAGTTTCTCTAACCTTTTGAATCAGATTTTCCACCTCCTAATCTTTATTCCTGCCTGTGAGAGCAAGAATTAGGGCTGAGAGATTTTCTTTCAGTTGCTAAGTCGGATTTCAATCGTTTTCAGATCAGAGTAGAGCAACGGGATCATTGTAAAGAGAGCATCGATTCAACATTAGAAAGTTGGACCTTTCTTAAGGTATGTTTAAGGCCTAGTTTTGTTCTTGTTCTAGTTTGATGGATTCAAACTCATCACATCGTAGTTTGTTGTGATTAGAAGATTATGATCGTATTTAAATTAATTATGGTTTGATCACATAGGTTTCTGTAGAAAAAGGAGCAAGTTACTGCAGTTTTTCTAAGTTTTGGATTTGGAATTAGCTTGCTAAAAGGTAAGAAGCTCTTCCTACAATCTAATTATGGTTTAGAGTAGTTAGGTAATGTTTTTTTGAAGCGTTTTCATATCAAGGTTCTATTTAGATGTTGAATATGGATTAAGGGATGTTAAGATCGGAGAAAGTTGTGTTTTTCTGTTGTTTTTCGGTTATGAATCATGTACAATATGTTTGGAATCGAGTAGAGATCGTGGAGAGATGAAACTCAGGTTATTAGGGTTCTTCTGCGTAGAATGCGTACACATTGGCTAGCAATGCGCACACATTCCTGGTACAGGATGGCCTAGGTTAGTTATAGCAGGATCAATGCGTACGCTTTCAAGGGAATACGCACGCATTGTTGTTTCAGAGTTGTGCAGGATGCCACAACATGAACAATGTGCACGCATTGCAAGCAATGCACACGCATTGGTTGGGCAGTGTCTTTCAGCTTAGGTTCTGGTCAGGGAATGCGTATGCATTGAGAACAATGCGCACGTATTGATTGAACATGGAGTTATCAGCATGTTTTAAGCAGGGATTGCGCACGCATTCCATAAGGATGCGCACGCATTGCCCCAGTTTTTAATTAAATGAGGTTTAAACATTTTAATGAGATGTTAAACGTTGTAACTTGACCTAATAACACTAATTAAAATGAACAAACCCCGATTGAGTTTCTGATGCGTTTGGTTCCGGCACATGACGTACTCTTAAAGGGAGTTAAAGTTCGGGACCGTCGGAAGGGCATGAAAGGGCTTGTGCTTTGATGAACTAGAGTTCATCAATGTCTTTGTAATTGATAGGATGTGATATCTAGCTGTTTAAGTGAGGGAGTAGAGTTGATAAGTTGAGTTTATTCTGAAAACACTTAAGTGGCTAGTTAATGCACATTAATAATTACATAAGTTTAGTAAAAGCTAAAACGTCACTTATTCTCAGTTAGGCACTATTTCATATCTGCGATGTGATACGTTAATAAAAGGTGGACAACGCTATTGGCTCAAAAGGCTGAAGGGTAGTGGAGGAAATCCATCGAACGTATATGCATACCAGGGAGATCCCGGGACTACCGGTGCTAATCACCGTAGTTGGCAAGTATATCTCGTGGTGGAATTTTCATAATGCACAGTGTCCTTGAGTAATGGTGTAACCAAGCTAAGCTAAGTTAGAAACGTGTAGTCATGACGTGTCAATGGGCATGAAATGAACCCTACATTGAGTCGGTCTCGTAAAGATAATCCTTTTATTAAAACTCGATAATAAACCTTAATTAACTTGTTGCTTCTACTTCTTACTATGTACAATGTACTTACCTCAAATGCATGTTTATTTATGTGTTTGGGGGAGAGAAGACGAACAGGTAAATTCAGAGTTCGAGGAGGACTTCGATGGCGATATTTGAGGAAGCCGGAGTTGAAGAGTTTCATTATTTATGTTTTTATTTATCATTTGTTAGACTTGGAAGTTTGTAGGAAACTTTGTAGTTTTCTTTTAGTACATTTTGGAGTTCTTACTTTTGGTTGTCGTTCATTCTTTTTCCAGTGTAATAAATGTTACATTTTCTTCTTTAGTTATTGAGTTTCTATTCTTGGTTATTTGAAAAAAATTACCCGAGTCTTTTGCTTCCGTTGCTTTATTTTTGATACGACGTAGTAGAGACTTACGTATAAAGTGAATTTATTTTATTTTATATGTGCCGAACGTTTCTTTTCCAAATAAGGACTCGATGTCCGGGAACGGGGCGTTACATCAATCTATTACTTGATTTCATTATGTGGTTTTATATTGGTTGTTTTTCTTTAGTCCAACGGTGTACTGACGACGTCCTGTTGTTTTTCGGTTGTATTTTCTGGTGTTAGTCCGATTGTTTGTCGGACGTTTGTCTGGTTCTATAAACTTTCGTTTCGGAGTGGGGAAAAAAAAACAAAGGGCCAAGGTCCATACAAGACTTGATGGGAAATAGTTTCAGCCTTTCAGGACTATGTATTTCAAAACAAAAAAAAAAAAAAAAAAAAAAAAAAAAAAAACAAAAACAAAATAATAATTAAAAAAAATTGTTTGACTGCTGGAATATGTAGTTTGTAGGGGAGTATTTTCTTGGTAGGATTAGGATATCCAAATGAGTTTATTCGCTGTTATCGTTTCCTTTATTCTTCAATTCTTTTATTCACTTTTGTCTGCAACTCTTTTATCTGATTCTCCTTTTCTAAACCAAAGATCCTGCCACATCAAGTCCGTGAGCATAAAATTCTTAAACCGAAACAAATAAGAAAAATAAAAAATAAAACATTCTTTAATCGTGTCGAGGATATGGTGCATTGCTAGGTGTCTAGCACTGGGGATTAAGCGGATAGTTTGCTATTCGGACTGTTTAATTTTGGTTAATTTATGCAACAGTTCTAACCCTCCCCCAGTTGATGTTTCTGTTATTATTGATGACATTAAATTGCTAGCTACAAACTTTGACTTTTGTAAAATTCTGTTCACTGAGCGTGAAGGCAACAAGATGGCCCATAATCTAGCTGCCTTCTCGTTCGGTTCAGATGTAGGTATTTACTGGCATAACTCCGTACCTGTATGGCTCTGTAATGCTTAATTTTATAATAAAAGCTTTCGTTTCCTGTGGAAAAAAAAATTCAAATAACTATCTTATTGTATTTTAAATATTTTAGTATTTTTGGGCAATCGTTGGCCCTACCTCTTTCGCGAGATAGCTTATAGAATTTGGTTCTAGCGAAACAAAATTACACATTTATCAAATAGTATTCGTCCACCAGCGCATGTTTCTCTTTCGAAATTATTTATACGTTCTAGGGACCCGAAGACTAGTTTGGAGTATAGATTCTGTTTAATTTCCTACTTGTCTATTTTTCTCTATGTACCTCTATAGACACTTGGACCTATTTGATTCAATAAAAGTTCTCTTCAAAAAAATTTTACTATTTATCTTTTATGTCATGTTCCCTAAGATAGTCGAGCCTATATATTGTACTCTTCCATAATAATTGAATCAATGAAATCATATTACTTTTAATTATGTTATGGTATCAAAGCAGGTTTTTTTTCTCCGTTCCGGGTTACACCAAAAATTCTGAACCCTAATTTTTTTTTCTCTCTCACCTCGACGGCTACTTCTTCTTCCCCAGCCCAACAATGTCGGAATTATCAGAACGCTCCGGCGAACAAACTGCCTGTTTATACCCGTCCTTCTCTCCCTCCTCTTCTATCCAAATCATCAAACTCACCCGGTCAAACTATCATCTATAGAGAGCCCAACTCGTTCCTTACCTCCGGGGGCAAGGTGTATATGGTTACGTGGACGGCACCATACCCCCGCCACCAGCCACGATCGTCGGCAATAATGGACTGACAAAGCAAAACGTTAAATTCGCAGAGTGGTCAAAGTATGGAAATTTGATTTTAAGCACAATAACATCCTCCTTGTCTGAGGACGTCTTGGTCGTTGGCACAGATTTACACTGCCGGATCTTCATCAAAAATTCGTACTGCCTTTAACACGTCTTTTGCCTCACAGAGTCGTGCCAAGCTTGTCCAGTTGCGGACTGAATTGGCCTCCACCCGCTAAGGGGATCTGTCAGCCCCCGATTACTACTTCTGAATCAAGAAGCCCGCCGACGAGCTTGCTCTCCCCAACCACCCTTTGAATTCCGATGACCATATCGCATATCTGCTGGCTGGCCTCGGTCCTGATTATGATTCCCTAGTTACATTGATCTCCGGCAGGTCGTCTATAACATCGGAAGAAGTGTATGCTCTTCTTCTCACCACCGAGTCCCATCTGAACCGACAATGGCATATTGCCGCTTCTCCGACAGCACCATCAAGTTCTTCTTTGTCAAATGCATCGGCCCACCTTCCTAGTTCTTCTTAGCCTGCACAAAATTCCTGAGGCCATGGTTCCTATAGTTCCTGGGGCTGGGGGCATGTTCATGGACGTGGCCAACCCCGTCCCCCTACCAGCCCGCATATCAAAATGATTATCAGGGTCCTACTTCAGGTGATCCGTGGTCCACGTATCAGATTTGTGCAAAAATGGGTCATATGGCCACGTCAAGCTATTATCTTTACGAATACTCGCATCCACCGGCCCCTTGCCCACCTCGTCCTCCCCAAGCTTATGCCGCTCAACCTTACTTGCCTCATAATTCTGATTTAGCTGCACAGTGGATATTACATTTTTTACAATAACCATGTAATATTTCGATTTTTGGGAAAGGGCAGACGTGTCATTTTGTGACAACGAAATATTATTATTCTTTACTTCTTTTACGGAGTGAAGTTCATTCTTTAATATACATATATAAAATTCGAAATATGTATATATATTGGGGAGAAAATCTGATTTTTAAGTGATAGGAAAAAATAATAAGAAATTATTAATTTTGGGATTTTCTATTTAAGGAAAATAAATCCCATTAGTTCCCATAACTAAAAGGAAATCATAAATTTCTTTCTACGTTCTTGAGCGGCGGCGTGTGAGAGCAAGATTAGGGCTGAAAGATTTCTTCCATTTTCTAAGTCAAATCTTAACGGTTTTCAGAACAGATTAGAGCAGCGGAATCGTCGTGAAGAGAGCGTCAATTCAACACCAGAAAGTTGGAGTTTCCTAAGGTATGTTTTGAGCCCTAGTTATGTTCTCGATTGAGTTTGATGGATTCAAACTCATGAATTCATTGTCTTATGTGTTTAGAAGCGTGTGATTGAATCTAATCTAAGTTTGGATTGATCACATAGGTTTTCCGTGAAGGAAGGATCATTTTGCTGCAGATTTTCATAGCTTTTGAGCTGGAATAGCTTGCCAAAAGGTAAGAGGCTCTTCCTATGAATTAATTATGGTCTAGAGAGGATAGATCGTGTTTTTGATGCGTTTTTGCATCAAAGTTTATGCCTATATGTTGTTTAAGGATTAAGGTTTGCTTTGGATCATAAAAGTTATATTTTCTTATGTTTTTCTGATAAAAATTGTGTAGAATATGTTTGGGATCAAGTAGAGATCTTCAAGAGTAGAAAGAATTATATTTAGGGTTTTTCAGTGTGCATTGTGCACGCACAGCGCATCAATGCGCATACATTGATGAGGCAGAAAGTCAGTTTTTGTTACAGGAGGCACAATGCACACGCACAGGCAAGAATGCACACGCATTAAGGGTCAAAATTTAAGAAAAGTGATACAACGTTGGTTGTGCGCGCGCACAAAGGGGTGATGCCCACACATTGTTCACACAGAAGCATCCTGAATGTTTCTGGATGCTCAATACGGACGCATTCCCATGAATGCACACGCATTGACTCTATTTTTGTGAAAAGTTGAGTTTTAAGCCTCGAGTCTCATTTTAAATGTTGTTTCTTGATATAATAACATTAATTAAAGAGGAACAAGCCACCATTGAGCTTCTCATGCGTTTAGTTCCGGCACCGAATGTACTCTTCAAGGGAGTTGAAGTTCGGGACCGTCGGAAGGGCATGATAGGCTTGTGCTTTGATGAACTAGAGTTCATCAATGTCTGTGTACTTGATAGGATGTGGAGTTTGGCTATCTAAGTGAGGGAGTAGAGTCGTTAAGGTGAGCTTTATCCTTGAAAACAATTAGGTGGCTAGCTAATAACAATTAATAAGTACATACATGCATAGTAAAAAGTTTAAACGTCATGTCGCTTTTGGTTAGGCACATGTGAACATCGACTATGTGACTCGTCCGGACAAGTGGATAACTCTGTGACCTTCTAGAGGCCAAATGATTGGGGAACTTCACCGGAAGTGTATGCATACCGGGGAAACCCAGGACTAACAGTGCAAGTCACTTTTGGTTGGCACCCTCTCATGGTGGATACACCTCGCGTAGTGCCCTTGAGTGCTGACGTAACCAAGATAAGTTAAGCTAGAAAATTATAGTCATGACATGTTGATGGACATGAAGTGAATCCCTAGATTGAGTCGGTCTCACGAAGATAAGTTATTAAGTATAAAACTTGATTATAAACCTTAGTTAATTTGTAGCTTATACCTCTTATTGAGTACTTTGTACTTACCTCAAATTCATTGTTTTCTATGTGTTTGGGGGAGAGAAGATGAAAAGGTAGATCCGGAGTTCGAGAAAGACTTTGATGATGAAGTTTGAGGATGCCGACATTGAAGCGTCTATTTATTTATGTTCTTTATATATATACTAGACTTGTTGTTTCTTGGGAACTATGTAATATCTTTTAGTATACGTTTGGAGGTTTTCGTACATTTTACGATTCGTTTGGTTTTAAAGGTAATAAATGTTACATTTCTATCTCTAGTTTGAGTTTCCATTCTTGTTGGTTGTTTGGAAATTTTATACCCGAGTCTTTTGCTTCCGTTTTGCTTAACTCGATGCGACGTATTAGAGGTTGACGTATAATATGAGATTTATTTTATATTATACGTGCCGATCATTCTTTTTCCGGATAAGGACTCAGTGTCCGGGAACGGGCGTTACAAACCAGTGCAGAAATTTACTGCTAGATTTGTTTCTAACTCTAGAAAATAAAACCTTGTCTGATAGGGTAGATGATAATCTCCTTTTTGACATTATATACTAGGTCATCTCTCTGATAAAATATTGCATGTCATTGGTTCTCATGCATCTGATGTCAAATTTTGTGCACATAACTTGTGCTTTGTATGCCCCATGGTAAATTTAAAGAATAAACCTTTTCCACTAATTACTATTATTGTTAATTCTTGTTTTGATCTTATGCATATGGATATTTGAGGATCTCTGAGGCATCCCACAGTGAATGGCCAACAATAATTTTATAACTATTGTTGATGATTATTCTAGATTTACTTGGGTTTTTCTCATAAGATAAAAGTCTGAAGCTTCTGAATTAGTTAAATATTTTTGGTTAAGTTTGTTTCCAGTCAGTTTAATAAAGTTACCAAAGTTATTAGATCTGATAATGGTGATGAGTTTCAGATGGCATCCTTTTATGAATAGCATGGGATATCCATCAGACTTCATGTGTAAGTACAGCTGAACAGAATGGAATTGTTGAAAGAAAGCAACAATATCTTCTGAATGTAGCTAGATGTTTGAGTTTCCAGAGTAAACAACTCATTGAGTATTCAGGTTATTGTGTGTTGCATGCTGTAAAATTTATTAATTCTACACCAACACTCTTGTTAAATGAGAGTACTCCTATGAGTTGTTGTATGGCACTAAATCCGATTATTTTTGTTTAAATTTTTTGGTTGTTTGATTTTCTCATTTACTCTACAACAATTTAGAACCAAGTCAAGTTTGATTCTGCATGCAAGACTTGCGTCTATCTTGGAAATTCAAACACTTCCAAGGGAGTTATTCTCTTGGATATCACCAACAAATATATCTTTGTTTCTAGGAAAACTCGGTTCATAAAACTTATTTTATTTTATTCAAGCAGGTTCTAGGAAAAGCTCGGTGTACCACTGATATGCCAATACCACTTCATGTTTCAGTGGAGGATTAGCTGAGTAGACCAGCTAATGGATCCAATAGAGGTACCGATACAGCTGAGAAGTCCAACAGAGGCACCGATACAGCTCAAAAGGCACCTGCACCAACAGTTTAGCTGATGAGATCTACCAGGACCAGAAAGGCCCTAAACTTCTATCAAATATGTGTCAAGGATGTGAAGACCCCTCATATGTTAAATCTAGTAACAAGTCTAGACCGATTCTCAGTTGACTATGCAATGTATGTTTGTGCTATTGATGCAGTTACTGAGCCCAAGACTTACAATTAAGCAATAAAACATGATGAATGAAATGAGGTAATGCAGAAGGAAATTGAGGCATTGCAGAAGACCACCACATAGGAGATTCTCACTTTACCACCTGGCAAGAAACTCATTGGATACAAGTGGATGTATAAGATAAAAATACAACCCTGATAGATCAGTAGAGAGGTATAAGGCCATACTTGTGGAAAAAGGCTACACTCAGACTTATGACATTGACTATCAACAAACATTTTTCTCCAGTTGTGAAGATCACAACAGTTAGTATATTATTTGCAGCTACAACAACCAACAACTGCATCTTCATGAGATAGATGTTAATAGTGATTTTTTGCAAAAAAGATTTTCATGAAGAAGTATACATGTAGCTTCCTTAAGTGTTTAAGTCTGACAAACTAAATCAGGTTTGTAGATTAATCAAGTCATTGTTTGGGTTGAAGCAAGCTATCAGACAATGGAATTGCAAGCTTGTAGAGTCTTTAGAGAGTCAGGTTTTGTTCAATCCAAACATGATCACAGTTTGTTCACCAAAGGATCAGGCACGACTTTCATTGTCTTATTGGTTTGTGTAAGTGATATTATTGCAGCCAGTCCTGGTAGGTCAAAGATCAATCTTTTGCAAGAACATGAGTTTTTAGATGCTAAACTTTTTAAAATTTCAATGGAATCCAAACAAGCATTGCAACATGGAGATTCACCTTTATGAGATTGAAATACTACCTATTTATCCCTGGTTGGTAAGCTGATTTATCTAACTTTAACCAGACTTGATATTTCTTTTGTTGTTCAACAGTTGAGTCAGTTTTTGGATACCCTGTCTGAAAACCACATGAATGCATCTCATAGGCTCCCCAGATACTTAAAGGTCCATCAAGGAAAAGGAATTTTATTTCTACCTGAGAACAATCTTGTCTTGAAAGGATTCACTCACAGTGACTGGGTAGGATGTCCTGAGACCAGGAAATTTGTTTTAGGATATATGATGTTCTTAGGAGATGCTCTCATATCTTGGAAGGCAAAGAAACATACTACTATTACCAGAAGTTCTTTTGAAGCTGAATATAGAGTAATGTTCAATGCAACTTGTGAAATCCAATGGTTTATTTACATCATGCAAGATTTGAATATTCGAGTACAACTTCTTGTTGTTCTATTTTGTGACAATGCCAATGCACTTCATGTTGCTCGCAATCCCATTTTTCATTAAAGGACAAAGCACAATGAGATTGACTGTCATGTTGTCAGGCTTGATCAAACTTTTACATGTTCATACCAATGAGCGATTTGATGATATTCTCAAAATGGCCTTGGATGCACCCACATTTTGTTACTTCTTGGATATGCTAGACATTTCCAAAATATTCCAACCAAGTTCCAGTGGATAAAGGAGTGTTGGAGCAAGCAGGATGTGCAAGATGATTCCTTCATCATTCTCAGCTTGGGGGGGGTGTTATAATATATGGATAAAAGTGTGTTGGATGCAAAAGGATGTGCACACACTCATAATCCAGAATAGTCAGCTGACAGGATTCAATTGTGATGATGAGCTCACTTAGCTGAGTGAAAAGTTCGGTTGAGGAAACAGTCTTCAGCAGAACATACTCGAGTTGAAGAACGTGAAGCTGAACTTAGACAATTTTCTGTTAAAACTATTTGTAACTTCCTGTAACCGATTCATAAGAAGTATCATCTATAAATACTCCATCGTCAAGCACATGGTAATTCAACTTGTTCACTAATTTGATTAATAAGAATTCCGCATTTTATTTTTTGTTGTGTTTTCAATTTCAACATGTGTCAAAGTCCAGCATTATATTTCTAGTAGCCTCGGTTCAACACCACAACTAAGACCCTCTACGGAGAGAAGGTGAGAGCACTGGAAGCCTTTTTCTAGGCATTGCGGAATGTCAGTTGAGAAGCCAATGTTTTCTTTGACAATATGCTAGGTAGATAATGTATAATGTCTAGGACTATATGTCCTTAGGAAGACTTATACATGAATGAACCTAGTCGGCTAGATTAACTTCATAATAAGCATAATTGATGTGTCTAAAAGCTAAAGCACTTGATATCTGGTGATGTACGTTTTAACTTCACAGTAATAGTTTGGGCTAGCCTACATATGAGGTACTGAAGGACATGTCACGGCGCATACCACACAATGCAAAGTGTCCTTTGATCATTGTGCAACTAATCTTGATTGGACGAGGTTTGCTTGTTGAACTAGTAGAGGGGTGTGCACTTTAAACATAATTGGTAATTATTGTAGTTCAATACTTGATATATATATAGACACATATATAGACACACACACACATGTTAGTACCGATTCATCTATCTCTTACTAAGTATATAGCACTTAATAGAGAAATAGAAATGTATTGCATTGATCGATAATAATAATGAACATGAATACAATATTTATAGATTAATTAATGATAGAGATCTATTCAAATAGAACTTTATCTAAACCAAATAATCTATCCTACCAATTCTATCATTATTCAAATTCAAATAACATTATCTAAACAAACTATTGACACAAAATTTTTATTTATCTCTAACATGCCCTCGCAATCCCATGCTGATGCAATGAACATGCAGATTGACCCGTAATTAATTAGTCAATCTTGCTTCCGTCACATGGTGCATGCAACAACCTTCTCCATATCAATCGGAACAACTGCTTCACATCAACCTGCATTTGTTTGAATCTACAATGGACGACTCAAACTTTTTTTTGAAGAAGTTATAGAGAAGAAAAATCTTTGGAGAGAATATCATCTTTGAGAAGATTTGATACCCTAAAAATATAGAAGAATTTATAGATGAATAATAAAAAATAAATTCATGTGTTGTTAAGATCAAGCGCTTACCGTTGTACTAAAACCAATTGGTATTAGTAAAGGCGCAACTTTATTTCTTAAACATTTAAGAGTGTGGGCAATCTGTCCCAACACCCCCCCTCAAGTGTTGGCAATCTGTCCAACACTTGCACAATTTTCATTCAAGAGTGTGGGCAATCTGTCCCAACACCCCCCTCAAGTGTGGGCAATCTCTCCCAACACTTGCACAATTTATTTTTTTTAATAATGTTCCAACCAGGGTTCGATCCCGTAACCTGTCTCTGATACCATGTTAAGATCAAGCGCTTACCGTTGTACTAAAACCAATTGGTATTAGTAAAGGCGCAACTTTATTTCTTAAACATTTAAGAGTGTGGGCAATCTGTCCCAACATGTGTGGTCTCCCTTGTGATCAACACATTGTTGAGACAAAACTTAATAAAATTTGGAGGGTTGTACCCTAATTAAGAAAATTTGGAATGGAGGATTGTAAAAACCCTTAATAAGCAGAACTGGAATGAGTCGAATCACAAAACCGTCTGGTTTTTTTTTTTTCCCGAAACGGATGGTTAACACATATACCCTTAATTTGGCCCAAACAAAGCTCGAAGCCTGGTCTCTTATCAGGTCATACCTTAGTGATAACCACGAGGGCGATGTCTTGTGGACAAACCATCTGAGTTTAGTTTGATAGAATAGATAGATTCAGAGAAGGAAGCATTCAATGCTTTTAAAGAAAAAAAAAAGAAACGAAAGAATTAAGAGAGGGAAAGGAAGAGTAGTATTTGTATTTTAGGGAATACAGAACAATAAAGTATATATTTTTTAATATATAAAAAACATAAAAAGAAAAATAAAAAGTGAGACACCCATAAATACAAAGAGTAGTGATAGAGACATAACAAAATGACCACAATAAATTGCGTAACACATTTTTAAACCATTGATTATGATATGGACCTATTGATTCAAATATGTCCTAAAAAAATCAATGGTAAAAAGGTTGTTGTGCTATTTTGTTGTGCAAATTTTGTTGTGAATAAGAAGCGTGGTGTTTTGATTTTTGACAGAAAGGGTCACAGGAGAGACAATAGAAAAGATGATAATGGGGTGTATGTGTTGGGTGAATCACTCCTTTGTGGAGCCCACCAAATAATAAAAAAAATAAAGAAAAAATATATGTCAAGTATTATTTAAGGGAACAAGTCAGGTTAATTTTTCTAATCTTCACAATTAAAAGAAAGGCAAAAAGAAGGAAGAATTCTCAGCTTCTTTGGGTGTTGCAGCAGCAACATTCCGGTGACGATCGGGTATCGAAACGGACTCCGACCGGGACGAAATTTTTAGAGGTTGTTTGTCTTAACTTCTTCTTCAATATGGACGGTGGAATTTTTGTTTCAATGGTTTAATATTTGGCAATCAGCCGCCGACCAAACTGCTACGTTTCCAGTGATATTTTTCAACAACTCTTGTATTTTGCATTCTTATTTGATGCTTTTGTGTAGTTGAGTTGGTTGATGTGTTTGAAACACTTTTGTATCATCTTTTGTTGATTAGTGGAGATTTTGTGCGCCTCTTCCTCGTGGTTTTTACTCTCTCACATCGAGAGGGGTTTTCCACGTTAAAAATTGTGGTGTTATCTTGTTGTGTTTTCGTTTCGCTTTATTTCTGATTTAGTTTCGTTGGTGTAATATTCCAATTTTCGAGAAATGGCAGACGTGTCATTTTGCGAAAACAAAATATTATATTCTTTACATCTTTTGTGGATTTAAGTATTTATATATATATATATATATATATATATATATATATATATATATATATATATATATATAAAATCTGATTTTTTTTTCTTATTATTAAGGAATAAATAAGGAAAATAATAAGTAATTATTATTTTTGGGATTTGCTATTTAAGGAAAATAAATCTCATTAGTTCCTATAACCTAAAAGAAATCAGAAAATCCGTTTCACGTTCTCTGCAACTCTTGAGAGCAATAGCAAAGGGCTAAGAGACTTCTTCCAAATTCTAAGGCATTTCTCAACGGTTTTCAGATCTGGGTAGAGCAGTGGAATCGTCATGGGCATCGTTTCAATACAAAAAGTTTGGAGATTTGTCAAGGTATGATTTTCGAGCCCTATACGTGTTTTTGAATGAGTTTGATGGATTCAAAATCATGGATTTGTAGTGTTGTTATTTTAAAGGACGTGATCGAATCTAATCTAAGTTTGGATTGATCACATTGGTTTTCTGCGGAAAGGTTCGAGTTTTGCTGCAGATTTTCGTAGCTCTTGTTGTTGGATTAGCTTCCTAAAGGTAAGAGGCTCTTCCTACATTTTAATTATGGTTTTAGGGTTAAGATTGATGCTTGGACATGTTTTAGGTGATAGAAATCATGTTTATTGATCGTTTAAGGAGTATGGGATGTCATGGTATGGAAAAGTTGTGTTTTTCTACTGTTTCTCCGAGTATATTCGTGTAGATCATGTTTGGAATCGTGTATAGATCGTAAAGTGCATAAAATCGATTTTTAGGGTTTTTACTGCGTCGAATGAGCACGCATTCATGATTCAGGATGTTCCATCCTTTTCATAGCAGGTGCAATACGCACGCATTGCTGTTACAGGATGTTTAATTTTTGCTCCCAACATGGGCAATTCACACGCATTGGCTGGACAGAAACTTCCAGCAAGTTTCTGGTCATTGAATGCGCACGCATTGACCCAGTTTTTGAGAAAATGTTGTTTTAAGTTGTGTAATGAGCTTTAAACGTTGTTTCATGATCTAATAACATTAATTAAACACGAACATTCCTTGATTGAGCTTCTGATGCATTTTGTTCCGGCACCGGATGTACTCTTCCAAAGAGTTGAAGTCCAGGACCGTCGGAAGGGCATGATAGGCTTGTGCTTCGATGAATTAGAATTCATCAATGTCTATGTACTTGATAGGATGCGGTGTCTAGCTGTCTAAGTGAGGGAGTAGAGTTGGTAAGGTGAGCTTTGCCTTGAAAACACTTAGGTGGCTAGTTAACGATTAATAAATCACATACGTGTACAGTAAAAAGATTAAACGTCATGCCATTCTTGTCTAGGCACATGTGTACATCGGCTATGTGACGCGTTCGGACAGGTGGATAACTCTTTGACCAACTAGCGGCCAAAGGACAGGGGCACTTCACCGAACGTGTATGCATACCGGGGAATCCCGGGACCAATAGTGCATAATACTGTTGGTTGGCAAACATCTCATGGTGGACATACACCGCGCGTAGTGCCTTTGAGTGCTGACGTAACCAAGATATGTTAAGCTAGATACGTATACTCATGACATGTTGATGGACATGAAGTAAACCCTAGATTGAGTCGGTCTTATATAGATAATATTTTAATTATAAACTTGTGTTATAAATCTTAATTAGTTTGTAGCTTCTACCTTTTTGCTGAGTACATTGTACTTTCCTCAAATGCATGTTTTTATTATGTTTTTAGGGAGAGAAGATGAACATGTTGAACCAGAGTACGAGGAGGACTTTGATGCGATGTTTGAGGACGCCGACGTTGAAGTTTTTACTTTATTCTTTGTTTTTTTACACTTTAGACTCGTTGTTCTTTGGAGGTTTTCGTACGTTGTACGTTTTCTTTTGGGAGTTTTCGTTGTAATAGATTACATTTCTATCTTTAGCATTTTTTTTTTGAGTTTCTATTCTTGGTTGTTTGGAAAAAAATATATACCGAGTCTTTTGCTTCTATTTTGCATTAATTCGATACGACGTAGTAGAGGCTTACGTATAATATGGAATTTATTTTATATTATACGTGCCGAATGTTCCTTTCCAGATAAGGACTCAATGTCCAGGAACGGGGCATTACAGTTGCTATCAGAGAGAAGCGTCTTTAGGCTTCCTTTCTTTTTAAGATAAGACTTCTTTAGATCTTTTAGTAACTCTCTGATCTTTCTTTGATCATCAGGATGGTGACCACAAGAACCGGAGTTCATGGAGGAGATACCTCAGGGGCACGAGAATATAGTTTGACACTAGTGTTTAGCGGCGGGTTTGTGTGGCAGAATCCTTCACCTCATCTGACCCACACCCCACGGCCTCATGCAAGCCAGTCACTACGGCCTCAGTTTCAGCACGAGCCAAGGTACAACTGCATCTATCGTGAACCTAGGGAAGCGCCATACGCGTCACCCTTATGGAATTTATTTTATATTATACGTGTCGAACGTTCCTTCTGGATAAGGACTCGGTGTCCGGGAATGGAGCGTTAAAGTTGGAGATGCCTCGTTTAATTCCGGTGCGTATCATTGGGAAAACTTTGTGGGTATTTGTGATACATATGGTATTGTGGTTGTTTGTTTTCCCAACAAGTGGTATCGGAGCCCGGTTAGCTGATTTGGTTTTGAAGTTTGTTGGTGAACTTTTTTTTAATTAGTGAAATGGAAGCTAACTTGAATAGAATGGTCACTTTGAATGGGTCTAATTATGCCATATGGAAAAATAAAATGGAGGATTTTTTGTATGTGAAGAATTATTTCTTGCCGGTCTTTAGTGCTGAAAACCTAAAGATAAAACAGATGAAGAGTGGAATTTGTTGCATAGGATGTTTGTGGTTATATTAGACAATGGGTTGATGATAATGTTTTAAATCACATTAGTGTGTAGAAACATGCTAGGTCTTTGTGGAAAAAGCTTGAAGACTTGTATGCCTGGAAAAATGGAAACAATAAGATGTTTTTGATATATAAATTGATGAATTTGAGATATTTTGATGGAACTCCTATGGCTGATCATTTGAATACTTTCTTGGGTATTATGAACCAACTTTAACGCAATGGGTATTATGTTTGATGATGAAGTGCAGGGATGGATGCTTCTTGGCTCTTTATCGGAATCATGGGAGAATTTTCTAAGTTCTCTTTCTAATTCTACCCCAGATGGTGCTATTACCATTGATCTTGCAAAGACTTGTGTGTTGGAGGAAGAAACAATGAGTAAGGCATATGGTGTTTTCTCACAGTCAGATGTCTTGGTTACTAAGTCATGGGGGAGAAGTCAAAGCAGAGCTTCTAAAGATAGAGGTTGGATTAGAAGCAAATCCAAGGGCAAGTACAAATTTTTTGAATGTAATCACTAAGGCAAGAAGGGACACATCAAGAAATTTTGCTTTAAATTGAAATGGGAGAAAAAGAAAATAGTGATAATAAAAATGATGGTAAGAAGGAAGATAAAGTTAATACAGCTTCTTCTAATGATTTTCTTGTGTTTCAAGAGGTTGATGATGTTATTCTTGCTGATGATATGAATAGTTGGGTTGTTGACAGTGGTGCTTCGTGTTAGGAAATCTACATGGGAACACATAGTGGAATTTAAAATTTTATTTCCTTTTAACTAGGATCGACTTCGTTTAAGCAACAAACATAATAAGTTAGTAGACGGTGGTTACCTTGCTTGATTTAAAAGATCGACGCTTTGAGCGTCTAAGGAGAGTAGTGGTGCACGAAGCTGACCAAGCGTTCGGCCTCTACCGCTAGTCCACACGAACAACCCGCTGGAATACACCATTGGATTGCTTCTAGAAAAATCCGGTTGCTAGACCGGCCTTTCCTCTCTCTCTAAAACTCTCTAGAAAAGCTCTCTATTTTTCACAAAAAAATATTAGTCTCTTGGAATTGTGATGTAAAAAAGAGCTAGCCAATCCCTTTCTTTTATAGTTGAACGTGGTGCCCCATATGCCCCCAATCTGATTGGGAGAAGCTTCTTAGTAGATTGAGGAGAGAGAAAATATTATCCAAATAAAATAAGGAAAATATATTTGATTGATTTATTTCATTAATATTCAATATCTTATATTAAATATTTTTCCAAGATATATATTGACAATATCTCATATTGAATATATCTTATTATATTACCATAAATCAATTTACACATGTGTATATTGATCTCATCGCTGGCCTTACATCGATTTTACTAGCAAGAGTACTAGGTCAATCGTAGTATAGCAAAGGCGAATCAAGGTCGATCCCACAGAGACAATTCAATTTAAGCGTAAAAAATTCTAATCTACTTAAGAATACATATAGGCGGTCATTGACCAACGATAAACATAAAAGAAATGTGGTATTCCTTCCCCATCCCTTTTATCTACTAACTTGGTTTAGTTAATCCTTATGTTTACTTCCCACATAATTTCCTTAAACTAATCGAGCTTTTAATTCAGTTTTAAGGGTGCAATTCCTAACCCTATCTACTCCGACCATGGTAGCAGATAATCTATACGCCCGCTACCCTCCTTAATTGGTCAGTAATAGCCCATATGCATGAAGAACTAGAATTTCCAGTATTGAGCGCTAACTCAACTGCTAACCCGCCTAGGCAGCTATCGATAGAGATTAGCACGTTCCTAGGGTCCATGAAAATAGTGTCCTAATTAACACTTCACTATCAGTACTTCATGTTAATTTACGAATTACGAATACTAGATTGGCCAGACCTATTACTCGTTTTAATTATTTATGTCGATCAACGTAGCTGACACTGAATCCCAGATTAAGGTTTTCTAAATTTTGCCTCAGTAAACCGGTATCAACCGCTTGTTTACCGAGGGCGACTTTTCCTATTTTTGGATCTACATTGCTCAATTTAGATTAATCTAAGTAAAATATGGGGTTGTTAAGTATGCAGATGAACTAAAACATGTAAAGACAAGTAGATCTACCATATTTAAGACATAAGGAATGTTCAAAGCTTCATACCTTCAACAATGGAGATCTAGCTTGATCCACTCAAGCTAGAGATGGAAAGAAAGGGAAGGAAACCATAAAATAAACTCCAAAAGCTTAAAAGAACTTTATTGCATCAAAATTGTATAATGAAATAATAATATGTTTGTAATATAATTGAGACCTATGTAATAATCAGTTTCTACGGCCTTAGATAGATACATTGGCCGACTTATGACTCACAGAAACCTTAACCGTCCTAGTAGATGCAGCAGATTCAATTTCATGTTCCTCAAGACCCTCGGTTTATCGGGCCTAGCCCACGGTAAACCGGGCCTGACTTTCTTCTCTTCTTTCATCAGATCTCTCCCTGAACTTACTCCACTTGGCCCAATACTCTTTCCTTCATCCAGATCCGTCCTTAAGTTCTCAACAAACTGTATAATAAAATTGTGGCGGTAAAAGAGAAATGAAATAACTCCAAACAAATTAAGCCAACAAAATCATTATATTATTATTATAAAATCTGCTACAGTACCAGATAGGTAAATAAAATAAAATTAAATAAATGGAAAATAACAACAATAAAAAGAAGGAAAACTAGTCCTCATCAAAATAATCCTCCCAGTCATCTCTAGGCTTAAAACCGGGAGGTGGTCCAGAACCTGAGGCAGCAGCGGTGGAGGAAGACGCTCCGTGATGTGGGGCAGTCCTAGGTGGTAAAGTCGATGATGGAACTCCTAAAAAGTCTATAATATGATCTATTTTGTGATGCAGACTCGCAATCTCTCGTGAGTGCTCCTCTAACAAGGCTCTCTGGGATTGAGGTCCTCCGAGGACCGGAGTATGCTCTCTCTCAGCTCATGAACCGACCCGTCTGGGTACTCTCAAAACTGACTGTGAACTTATCTTTGGTTCAGGATCTTCCCAGTCGTCACTGACTAAAACAGGAACCTCGTCCCCCATAGCGAACATGTCTATCATTGGGCCATAAGGCAACTTCTTACACTCGGAATCCTTGGAAATCTCATGAATGCGGCTGTGCATCAATAAGCCAATATTTACTGGAGATCCCTGATCCAGATAGAACATCAACTCCTCCCTCTTCGGTGTGATAGATGTTGTGTGCTTGGTCGACAGAAGGCGGGAATATACAAATTCGTTGACCATCTTCCTATCCCAGGATAAGTCATTCTCTAGGAAGATGGTGGGGGCTCTCATAGGATTGAGCTTCCATTCCACCCCGAAGTAATCAGCTATCATCTGCATCTTCTCTAAAACATCCACATCCATGAAGGATGTATACTCATTTGGGCCCACTGGTGGATTGCGCACCTTATAGTGCTCGTTGATCCTCTCGATCATAAAATCTGCTTTTACTCCCCAGCCATGGCAAATATAGCTCTGGGGTTATGCACCACATACGCATAAAATTCTCGCACCACCGTAGCATTGAACCAGCTTAGTGCCTCCGCCATATCTGAAATATCCTAAACTTTCATGGCTCTTGGAAAGATAGAGCCAGAATCCTTCAAGTCTACGCCGCGCTCACATGAAACAGGCCGCCGTTCCAATGACCTCGGAATGACTCATAAATTTCCAGAGAATCAAATTGCTCAACCCCCTCGATTAAAGGGTTGGCATCTCCATAAACAACCTAATGACCTCGTGGACGACGTGCGGTTCAGCTACGCTTAGGGGCCATTCTGATGATAACAGAGACTGAAGGTGATGCTGAAACAGAAAAAAGGCCCTCGGTAGATCGGTAGGTACTGATAACGCTCTAAACGGTACCAATAATTATACCTATATTCACCCCGAATTCTACTCAAGAGAGGATAAATAGGCTCTTTATTATATGTAATATATGTTAAATGCTATCTGAGTGTTTCCAGGATCGTAATTCTGCATCTATGCTATTTTCATGAGGTTTTGGTACTGTTTTGTCTCGTTTTACATGTTTTATAGGATGTACCGGATCTGGAGCATTAGAGAGTGGATATGGACTGAAAGAAGTACATTGGGCCATGTAATTAAAGTCCAAGA
This sequence comes from Gentiana macrophylla, assembly GCA_026214975.1. Lineage (NCBI taxonomy): Eukaryota > Viridiplantae > Streptophyta > Magnoliopsida > Gentianales > Gentianaceae > Gentiana > Gentiana macrophylla. The sequence continues at coordinate 32,422,950 of CM047814.1, forward strand.
AGAAGTGATGTGAATATAGAGTCATCCGACACTCCACCACCCGTCACGATTAGACCTGGACATGAAATTAGTCTCCAACAAGAAAAGAGGCTTGACTCGATGAATAATTTGGTCCTACAACATTTTGAAGACTTGGAGACCAAGTGTTCGTCATATTTTGAAGTTTTGAAGACCGTCATTTATTCGACGGAATCTCGGATAATTATTAAATAAATACACTATTTACTACTATATTTAAATCAAGTATTAATGCTGAAAATCAAGGAGCATGGCACCATTTGGTTGATAAAAGCTAGCTTGGAAGAAACTAGATACATTGACCTTGGACAATTGAAGATACATTGCATTTTTGGAAGCATGGAATGAACTTACCTTGGACTCATCTCCCCACAAAAGTTGGCACCACCTTTTGAAGTTTTTAAAGAAGACTTTTCATCTTATTGATACTAGTATTCATGTACTTGGTTAATGCAAGTACCCTATAAATACCCAAGCTATGTACTTGTATTTGGACCATCATCTTTTCCAATAATAAAATTTTATATTTTCTAAACTTAGATTAGTGTGTTGAATTCTCTGGATAGAGGTTCTTTCGGATTATCAAAGGCTTGAGCAACCTTTGTAGGTGTCCTATACCAAGGTGCTTAGAAACAAGTTTTCTAAGTGTTGAGGTTATTCTAAGGTGCTTTCTCACAAGTTGAGACTGTGTCGAGGAGCTCTCGAAAAATATTCCAAGGTGCTTCTACGCAATTGTTGTAGTTGTGTCGAGGAGAAAGACTAGAATCCAAATACCGCTTTTCCTAGATCCGCGCAATATCTTATCAGTTGGTATCAGAGCCAAGGCGGAACGATGGTATTCTATCATTCATCTTATTACCTTCCTTATTGTTGCATATAATCGTACGTATTTGAAGAACACTTTATTCCACACAAGCATATATATATATATATATATATATATATATATATATATAAGATTGGGATGCACATCTAAACCGTGTGTATTTGAAGAATAATTTTGTTCCGTACGAGCAACAAGTGAAAAAAAAAAGGAAGAAGGGATCAATTTCTTTTTTTCCTTCGCACTCTTCAATAATTTGTATTACATTTTGTAGTATTTTTCTTCTCTCGATATTTTCTAAATTTCAGAGTAGCGCCTAGAATTTCCAACGACACTTAACTTCTTGTGTCTACATCTCGTTGTAAGAAATCCTCAAGGTTTCTAAGTTGCTTGATATATTCGGTATATTCTTCCATCTTGAGAAACAACACACATACAAAAAAAAATGAACAACCACAATCAAATTCCTGGTATGGATGAGGGGGACCAACAACGCCTACAACAGATTACTCAAATGTTGATTCAAAGAATAGATGATCGGTTTGCACAACGCAAGAATCGGCACAAGGTGTTCCAAAGACACGGGCTCGAACCCAGTAATCATTACGCAAATGGCGATGACGATCTTATCTTGAGCGTCTGGCGGGAGCACGCGATTCTCTTGCTTCTGGATGGATATTGAGGATACTTCCGAGATACCCATCGATCCTGCTGACAGAGAAGACCACTTTCACTTGCCCTTATGGGACATTCGCTTACAAAGCGGATGCCATTTAGTCTCGTAATGCCCCGGCCACCTTTCAAAGGTGTATGATGGCAATCTTTGACGGGCTAGTTGAAAAGTGCATGGAGATTTTATGGATGATTTCTCGGTCTTTGGTCAATCCTTCGATGATTGCCTCGATAATCTTGATCAGTGTTGTCTAGATGTGTGAAAAGGACTTAGTGCTCAATTGGGAAAAATGCCATTTCATGGTAGATGAAGGCATAGTTCTTGCCACAAAGTGTCACCAAAGGTATAAGTAGATAGGGCAAGGTTGAAGCTATTGAGAAGATGAGTTATCCTAAGAATGTTCGGGAGGTCCGAGGTTTTCCGGACATGGCCATTTATAGGAGGTTCATCCGGGACTTTTCAAAGATTGCAAGCCCTGTCTACTTTACTCAAAGAAGGCGTTACTTTTGATTTTGATGAGAATTGCAAGCGCGGCGTTTAGGGAGCTTAAGAGTAGGGATTCTCTGCTCCAATTCTTATCTCTTGTTGGAACCTACCCTTTGAGCTTATGTGTGATGCATCCAACTATCTTTGTTGGTGCGGTCTTAGAGCAAAAGCTTAATGGAAAGTTCACTATCTATTATGCCGATCACACTGCTACGAATCCTTCTCAAGTTAACTACACGACAAATCGAAAGGAACTATTAGCCGTGTTTCTTTGGATAAGTTTACGTAGTTACTTCTTTGGGTGCTCAAGTGATTGTGTGGGTGACCACGCTTCACTGCGATATCTCATGACCAAAAGGAAGCTAAACGCGCACTTATTGCGTTGGATCTGACCTTCCCAAGAGTTTGACGTTCAAATCAAAGATAAGAAGAAGCGGTGAGCGTAGTAGGCGGATCATGTTTCTAGGGTGTTAAGTGAGGAAAAGGATGAACCAGATGATATAGATCTTTACTTTCCTCTAGAAAACATTATGTTGATAGAGCGGTTGTCCTCCCGATGTTCCATGGTATTCCTCATGTAAACTACCTTCATGCCCGTTATCTGATGGATAAAATGACATTCAAGAGAAGAAAAGTTCTTCTAATATGAAATATTTCGTTTGGGATGAACCTTATCTTTTCAAGATCAACAGAAGATGGTTTGCTTAGGAGATGTGTTCGAGAATCCGAGCAACGCGATATAATCGAGCAATGCCATGGTGGACCCACGGTGGTCACTTTGGTCCTTGGAAAGCGGTTCTGAAGATCTTTCCAGATCTGGTTTCTATGGGCCCACGATCTTTAAGGACTGAGGCTTTGAACCAGGTGATCAAGTGCACAAATAAGCGGTAGCTTGACAAGGCGGTTTGACATGCCGTTGAAACCCATCCTTGAATGCGAAGTCTTTGATGTTTGGGGCATCGATTTTAGATGATGCAGCTACTATCTTGGCGGCACCAAGAGAAAATCTCCAAGGTATTAAACAGAAAATTCCGGCGTTTAAAGGTAATTCTAATCCCGATGATTATTTTTCTTGGGTTCTTAAAATTGAGCAAATATTTGATTTTCGTAATTATTCGGAAAGAACTAAGGTTGAACTTGCCACAAGTGAATTTGAGGAACGACCTATGCTTTGGTTTCAGAAAACTAATGAAAAGCACAGGAAATCAAGTCAACAGGTGATATCCTCTAGGGAAGTACTTAAAAATGAGATGCATAGGAAGTGGGTGCCCGAGTGAGGAAATTGCAAACTCTCCAACAAGGCGAGAAATCTGTTCAATCCTATCAAGATGAATTGGAGATGGCATTAATTCGCACCGATACGGACGAATCTGATGAACACACCATAGCTCGGTTTTTGGCAGGATTGTGGCCCGAGATAGCCGACCCGGTTGAGATGATGAATTGTACAACTTACGATGAAATGGTACATGCAGCTTTGACTAAATAAAAGCAACTCGAAAGGCGGAAAGCACAACTTAGAAAAATTTCCAGCACCCCTCCAAATTGGCCGACATCAACTAAGGGCGACGGTGGAAAGTTTCATGTTAAAAATTCTGCTTTTAAATATACCCCTCCCCAATCTGCGCCTAAGGGAAAATCTGAAGAACATGTGATTTGTTATAAATGCAAAGGGTTGGGACATAAGGCTAGTGAATGTGGAAATAAGCGCTCTTATATTGCTAATAAGGATGGATTATATCAGTCGGAATCGGAGGATAAGAATGAAATTGTTAATGAAAGTGAAAAAATTGAGGTCGATGAGAATGAAAACCAAGGTACTTTTTATGATTAGCGTGAACTGTTTGTTAAAAAAAAGGTGCTTAGCACGGTGAGTCAAATTGATAACAACAAAATACAACGTGAGAATATTTTTCAAACACGTTGTCTTATCGAGGGAAAAATTTGCATGATGATAATTGACTCCGGTAGTTGTAAAAATGCGATTAGTAGTGAGGTTGTTGAGAAGTTAAAAATTCCAACAATAAAAGGTGCACAACCTTATAAATTGCAATGGTTGAACGAGAGTGGATCCGTGAAAGTGACAAAGCAAGCATACGTGAGTTTTAGCTTGTCGAAATATGACGATAAAGTTCTTTGCGATGTTGTTCCAATGCATGTCACTCATTTGTTACTTGGCCGTCCTTGGCAATTTGATAAGCATGTTATTTATGATGGGTTTCTCAATAAATATACTTTAACCCACAACGGCAAGCGTATCACTTTGAGTCCGTTACTTCCACACGAGGCTCATGCCGATTATGTCAAATTTACTGAAAGAAGAGAACAAGCACGTACTTCTTCTGAAAAAGCGGTTGTGAAAGTAGCGCCCGAGCCTGTAAAAATTAACTCACAAACTCGTGATAAGAAAGTGAGTTGTGCGGCTATTCGGAGTCTGATTTTGTTCATATATAAGGATTTTTATCCATTGGTATCTCATTCGGAAATTAATAGTGATTTTTCTATTTCATATCCTTGTTGTATGCTAATCCGTGACCTTGCAGGTACCGTTCCCGAAGAAGTACTAACCATTTTGTAGGAATTTGAGGAGATATTTCCAGAAGAAGAACCAAGCGGATTACCACCACTTCGAGGCGTTGAACACCAAATTGATTTTGTTCCTGGCGCTATCTTGCCTAACCGACCAGCTTACCGGGCAAACCCCGAGGAAACTAAAGAAATTCAATTCCAAGTTCAAGAATTATTGGAGAAAGGAAAAATTCGCGAATCAATGAGTCCATGTGCGGTTCCCGTTATTGTTGTGCCAAAGAAAAATGGCGAATGGAGAATGTGCACCAACTGTCGTGCCATTAATCAAATCACGGTAAAATATCGCTATCACATTCCTTACCTTAAAGATATGTTGGATGAACTGCATGGAGCAAAAATATTTTCGAAAATTGATTTAAAAAGTGGTTATCACCAAGTGAGGATTCATGAGGGCGATGAATGGAAAACCGCGTTTAAAACAAAACATGGCTTGTATGAATGGCTCGTTATGCCTTTTGGGCTTACCAACGCGCCTAGTACTTTTATCCGGTTGATGAATGAAATACTTAGGGAATTTATTGGACGATTTCTTTTGGTCTATTTCGATGATATTTTAATATATAGTCACGATTTAAAGTCGCATCTTTCACACCTAAGTCTTGTTTTGGGAGCACTCCGTAAAGCACAACTTTATGCAAACTTAAAAAAGTGTTCGTTTTGTTTAGATCGAGTTGTCTTCCTTGGTTTTGTTGTGAGTAGACAGGGGATCGAGGTCGATCAAGAAAAGGTCAAGGCGATATCCGAGTGGCCAGAACCGAAAAATGCAACGGAGGTTCGAAGTTTTCATGGCCTCGCTAGTATTTACCGGCGATTTATTCAAAATTTCAGCACTATCGCTGCACCATTGAATGAGTTGGTGAAGAAGAATGCTCCATTCCATTGGGAAAACACACAAAGGGAAGCATTTGAAACTCTTAAATCTTGCTTAATTTCTGCTCCTATTCTTGCGTTACCCGATTTTTTTCTAAAATGTTTGAGATAGAAAGTGATGCATCCGGGGTGGGAATTGGTGGAGTTTTAATTCAAGAGGGACGTCCGATTGCGTACTATAGTGAAAAATTAAAAGGCGCACAATTAAATTACGCCACCTATGACAAAGAATTATATTCACTTGTTCAATGTCTACGGGTTTGGCAACATTATTTGCGTCCTCGAGAGTTTGTTATTCATTCGGACCATGAATCTTTGAAATATTTGAAGGGACAATCGAAATTGCATTTGAGGCACATTAGATGGATGGAATTTATTGAGTCATTCCTTTATGTGGTTAAGTATTAAAAGGGAATGGAGAATACTGTCGCCGATGCTTTGTCTAGACGCTACACTCTTATCACACACATGCAAACCAAGCTACTTGGTTTTGAGCACATTAAAGAGTTGTATGCTTCGGATATTGATTTTTTTGAAATATATAAGTCGACCCATACTGCTGCTCTTAATAAATTTATCAACACGAGGGATTTTTATTTAAAGAAAATCGACTATATATCCCTCGGGGGTCGTTGCGTGAATATTTGGTGCGAGAAGCACATGGTGGTGGGCTTATGGGACATTTTAGAATTTCTAAAACTTTGCACATACCTCACACACATTTTTATTGGCCTAAGATGGCTCGTGATGTTCATCGAGCGTGTAAGTTGTGTATTACTTGTCTTAAGGCAAAATCGAAATCACAACCACATGGTTTGTATACTCCTTTACCCATTCCTACTTCCCCTTGGATTGATCTTTCTATGGATTTTGTGTTGGGTTTACCGCGTTCTCAAACGGGTAAGGATTCTATTTTTGTAGTCGTTATCGATTTTCTAAGATGACTCACTTTATTTCGTGTAATAAAACAAATGATGCTTCGCATATTGCTGAATTATTCTTTAAGGATGTTGTGCGACTACATGGTGTACCTAAATCAATTGTTAGTGACCGCGATGTTAAATTTATAAGTCATTTTTGGCGAGTGTTGTGCATGTGTTTGGGTACTACTTTGTTGTATTCTACTGCATATCATCCACAAACTGATGGTCAAACTGAGGTTGTTAATCGGACTTTGGGGCAGTTATTGCGCTCGGTAGTGCAAAAGAATTTAAAGAATTGGGAGACGTGGTTACCATATGTTGAGTTTTCTTATAATCGTGCCACACATTCTGCTACTAAATTTTCACCATTTGATCACCCCAATTGATTTGGTTCCTTTACCTCCAGGTATGCTTACCAATCTCGATGGCGACAAGAAGGCTGAGATGGTTCGAGAGTTGTACGCCAAAGCAAGGGAAAATGTGGAAGCCAAACAGCTCGGTACGAGAAACGAGCAAACAAGTGCCAAAAAGAGATGATATTTGACCCCGGCGATTGGGTTTGGTTGCATTTTCACAAAGATAGATTTCCCCACAAGTTCAAAACAAAATTACATCCGCGTGGCGATGGACCGTATCAAGTTTTGGAAAGAATCAATAATAACTACTACAAACTTGACATTCCGGCCGACTGGGGAATTTTGAACTCGTTTAACGTGACGGACCTGTGACCCTATGACAATCCAACAGATCTGAGGACAGATCCTTCTCAACCGGGAGGGAATGATGTAAATATAGAGCCATCCGCACTCCACCACCCGTCACGACTAGACTTGGACCCGAAACTCGTCTCCAACGAAAAAAGAGGCTTGACTCGATGAATAATTTGGTCCTACAACATTTTGAAGACTTGGAGACCAAGTGTTCGTCACATTTTGATGTTTTGAAGACCGTCAATTTATTCGACGGAATCTCGGATTAATTAAATAGTTATTAAATAAATGCACTATTTACTACTATATTTAAATCAAGTATTAATGCTGAAAATCAAGGAGCATGGCGCCATTTGGTTGATAAAAGCTAGCTTGGAAGAAACTAGATACATTGACCTTGGACAATTGAAGATACATTGTATTTTTGGAAGCATGGAATGAACTTACCGTGGACTCCTCTCCCCACAAAAGTTGGTGCCACCTTTTGAAGTTTTTAAAAAAGACTTTTCATCTTATTGATACTACTATTCTTGTACTTAGTTAATGCAAGTACCCTATAAATACCCAAGATATGTACTTGTATTGGGACCATCATCTTTTGCAATAATAAAATTTTATATTTTCTACACTTAGATTAGTTTGTTGAATTCTCTATAGAGGTTCTTTTGGATTATCAAAGGCTTGAGCAACCTTTGTGGGTGTCCTATACCAAGGTGCTTAGAAACAAGTTTTCTAAGTGTTGAGGCTATTCCAAGGTGCTTTCTCACAAGTTGAGACTGTGTCGAGGAGCTCTCGAAAAATATTCCAAGGTGCTTCTATGCAATTGTTGTAGTTGTGTCGAGGAGAAAGACTTGAATACAAATACCGCTTTTTCTATATCTGCGCAATATCTTATCAAGAAGCCTGCTTAAGAAAAAGGAGAAAAGAAGGCCCTGTAACCTAAGGACTATTCCCGGTAAACCGGCGATTTGTTCGACACGAAATTGATTCTGCCTTATTATCTAGGTCGGTTAGGGTTTTAGAGATTCTTAAGTCGGTCACTGTATCCATATAAGGCCGCATATACTGATTACCAGGATACAATCTCATATCTTATCAATTACATTATACACTTTTGAAGAAATAAAGTTTTCTTGAGCTTTGGAGAGTTATTTCTAGTTTCCTCTCTTCTTCCATCATCTCTAGTTTGAGTAGATCAAGCTAGATCTCCATTGTTGAAGGTATGAAGCTTTGAACGTTCTTTTTTGTCTTCAATATGGTAGATATGTTCGTATTTATGTATTTTTGTTAATCTGCATGTTTAACGACCCCATAATTTACTTATTTTAATAGTATTGAGCAATGTAGATCCAGAAATTAGGAAAAGCTGCCCCCAGTAACCTGGCGGTCGATACCGGTTTACCGTGGCAATATTTAGAAAACCTAAAACTGGGATTTAGTAAAGCTACGTTGATCGACACGTTTCATTAACAGTAGGTTAGATCTGGCCAATCTGCTTATTGTAATCGTAAATTAACATGAAGGACTGTTAGTGAAGTGTTAATTAGGACATAGTCTGGAATGGATCCTAGGAACTTGCTGGTCAATGTTGACAGCTGTCTAGGCCGGTTAGCGGTATGAGTTAGCACTCAATATCGGCAGTTCTAATTCTTTATGTGTATGGGCTATTACGGACCAATTAAGGAAGGTAGCTTGCGTATAGATTGTCTACTGCCATTGTTGGAGTAGATAGGAGTAGGAATTGCACCCGTAGCTGATGATAATGATAATTAAAACCAAAGCTCACGATTAATTTAAGGAAATTATGTGGGGAAGTAAACTAACGATTAACTAATCCAAATTAGTACATCGGTAAAGAGAGGGAGAGGTATACCATGTTTGTTTTCTTTTACGTTATTGTTTGTCAATGACCGCATCTATGTTGCTTCTTAATTAGGTTAGAATCGTTAATACTTATAGTTGCATTGTCTCTATGGGATCGACCTTAACTCGCATTTACTATACTACGGTGTACCTAGTATTTTTGCTAGTAATATCGACGTTGGTGACTTACATGCGATCAAGATTTTTGGCGCCGTTTTCGGGGACAATGGCCAATTGTAAATATAAACTTTTTAATTCTGATTAAGAAGTCGTTTTTATTTTATTTTATTTTATTTTATTTTGAGTCTTGAGTCGTTCTGTATCAACCCTACACATGTTAAACTGCCAGAAAAAGAAATTTCAGGGCCGGTTTACCGTGGCTAACCGCCGGATTCTGAGAGGCCTAAAAATTGATTTACGAAGCCCTCTGTTATTCGTATGTTATTCCCTGTTGATTTTAGTTAGTAGGTCCACAACAGTTGGGATCACACCCAGCTGAAGCAGAAGTTGCTAACATTTTCTTTGTTTTATTTTGTCTTTTGCAGGTAGATCAGAACACTTCAGAGATTCGATCAAACCAGAGTTGGAAAAAGAGAAAACAAGTCAAACAATATGCCTAGAACGATATTAAACATCACACCAATTTCCATGTACCCTGGATCTGAACAAAGAGATCATTATGAAGCTATGAAGAAATGGTTGGAAAATGAGAAAGAAGCAATCAAGCAAGAGCCTGAAGAGAACTTGAAGTAGTATAGCACGTATCGACCAGGTGAGTTCCCTTATGAGTTAATTGATATATCATCTTCGGATTATGATTCTGATGATCCTGAAGAGGATCCTGACATGATGTTTTCTGAGGATTACCCAGACTCAGACACCGTGGTAAAGTTAGGAGGCGCTGGCATGTTCAGACTCCCGATTTCTATAAATGGTATATCAGTAGTATTAGGTCTCTGTGACTCTGGCTCGAGTTGCAACATTCTACCATTTTCCCTCTGGCAATAGATCAAGCTTCCGGTCGTAATGAATCAAACCAGGACCATGACTTTCATTGATAGAACTAGAGATATGTATGTTTGTCTGCTTAGGAAGTGTACGATTAAGGCTGGAGGGTTCACATATCCTATTGACTTCACGGTCATAGATGTACCTGAGGACCCAAGTGCCCCAGTTTTGTTACGGAGACCTTTCTTAGCGACAAGTAGGGCGGTTATGGATTTTGACAATAGGGAGATTACTCTAAGGTTGAATAATGATGCGGTATCTTTTAAGATCTTAGAGCCCCTAGAAAACCGACCGGAAAGTTGCAAGATGACGTATGCTTCAGGGAAGGTGGTGATTATGGAGATCGAGGGGCATAAGCATAGAGAGGTTGTAGTAGAAACCATTGGGCAGGAATTTATGAGACTAATGCTGAGAGAAAGAGAAGAGAAGGACCACGACAAGATGCTCACGGAAGCTAGTCCTTCCGTGTTGCGTAGTGAACGAGTTGAGCTATAAGTGGAAAACGTGGAGTCCTTGGGTTCAAAGTCTAAATCTTGACACAAAGGCAGACCTAGCACGCAAGCTAAGAGAGAAAGGCATGCAAGGAAGAGAGCTCAAAAAGGTTCTCTAATGGTTCAAGCATGTGGAGCAAAAGTTTGGCGAGTTAAAGCTCCAACCCTTGAATGATCGGAAATCTAAAGAAAGTCGAGTTGGCGACTATAAACTCAGAACTATTTCTTTAAACCCTTAGGTAGATTAGGAATGAATAAAAGTAGCCAGCTGAAGGGACAAGCTTTTTTTCATCCTACCGCACCCTTAGGCTTGAAACCGAATGGTTGTGGAAAGGGTTTTTTTACTCGTTGCGGATTCTAGTGAAGTAGGTTAGGTTTCGAGTCAGAAATAATAATTGAAGAGTAAAATTCTAGTCAATTTGAGATCAAAATTGAGCAGAGAGGTTGAGCAAAGTGTGCAGTGAAGGCAGTCAAAGAATCTTGGGAAAAAGAACCCCCGGTACCTCGAGGGTAACCTCCGAGTTACTCATGCTAGATTGTTAAATTCCTGAACGTCAGGTTGTAAAGCAGAATTTTTAGAGCCACGTGGAGGACACACGTTGCACTAGGCATTACTAGTCAGCAGAAACGCCACCCTTTTTTTTTCCCTCTTTTCAAATTTTTTATCCTTTCCAACACTCCACCATAACTCCACCTCAATCCCATCAATCACCTTCTCAAATCCCTCACCCTAATAACTTCTCTACCCACTATCCCACTAAAACAATCAACATTCACTCACTTCTTCCTATTTAAACCACCCATTCACCACCATCGTATCATTCCATCTACTATCATCCCCTCAATTCATCTAATTCTTCCATTTCTTCTTGCCTTCATAAAATTCGGCCACCATCACCCCCAAAATCAAACCTTTTTCCATTTTCCAAACACTAACACCACATCCACCACCCCTGTTGCTAATCTGTATTGCTGCTGGAACAATGAGCTGCAGTTCTTATTCTTCCAATACCAGAAGCACAGTCCCAGAAAGAAATCATAAAATTTTAGGCCGGTAAACACACCCTACCTCCGGTTTACTGTGGGTAATTTTTCACAATCAGCTTCAGTATCAAGTTGTATTATCATCCAAGATGGGTCCTAAGCATAGCCGTTCAGCTGTTCGTCCCAGTGGTGATCAGAGAGTCTATGAAGATGCCAACCCTTTGATAGATAGGGTTGAGCAGTTCCATTCTTTAGCAATCTACGAGTCGTTCCGAGGCCATTGGAACGCAAGGCCAGTTGCTAGAGAACGAAGGGTAGATTTGGACGATTGCGGCTCGATCTTGCCCGGAGCCATACAAGCACAGGATATTTTGGATATGGTGGATTCACCGACTCGGTTCAATGCCACGGTGGTAAAGGAATTTTATGCTTACGTTTCGCATAACCCTGGAGCCACATATACTATGGTTCGCGATATTAAAGTTGATTTTTCGATCGAGCGGATCAACGCTCATTTTGGGGTTAGACATCCACCGGTGGGCCCGGATGAGTACACATCCTTAAGCAACATTGAAGATCTCGAGCAGATGGATATGATTGCTGATTACTTTGGGGTGCAATGTAAGTGCAATCCTGCAAGAGCCCCCACCATCTTCCTAGAAAATGAGTTATATTGGGACCGGAAGACGGTCAATAGATTTGTTTGTGCCCGCCTTCTACCGACCAAGCACACGGTCTCTGTCACTACAAAGAGGGCGAAATTGATGTTTTATCTGGAGTAGGGATCTCCAGTCAACATCGGTCTTGTGATACATAGCCCTATTCACGATCTTGCTTCCGCTTCTGAGCGCGAGCTGTTACCATACGGGCCGATGATTGATATGTTTGCTTTGGAAGACGAGGTAAAGATGCCCGTCAATGATGATTAGGAAGACCCTGAGCCAAAGATCAGTTCTCAGTCGGTTCAGAAAGCACCAAGACAGGTTGGTAGAGCTAAGAGGGAGCATACTCCGGTACACGGAGCACCCCAAACTCAGAGAGCCTTGCTTGAGGAGCACTCGCGAGAGATTGTGAGTCTACACCACAAGATGGATAGGATTATCAATTACTTTGACATACCTGCCTCGACCCCGCCACCTAGGACTGCCTCATGTCACCGAGCTTCTTCTAGGCCGCTGCTGCCTCGAGTTCTGGTCCACCTCCCGGTTTTGAGCCTAGAGATGACTAGGAGGATTATTCTGATGAGGACTAGTTTTTATTTCTTTTTATTGTTGTTTCCCATTTTCTTGTTTTTTATTTTTATTTTTCTTTCCTACTTAGTTGATGTAGCAAAATTTTATACTATAATGATTTTGTCGGCTTAAATTGTTTTCGAGTTAATTATTTTTCTCTTTTACTACAGTACTTTTATTATACAATTTCTTGTCACCACTATTCTTCTTGGTTTGTTTGAGATGTTTAGCGTAGATTTTTCATGGATTACTTACATGCCCCCGATGATTTATATGACGATCCGATTCTTCTTTGGTTCCACGCTTACCGAGGCTAAGTTCCTTTTCATTTTTTATTTTCCATCTTACACATTGGGGACAATGTTTCGATTAAGTGGGGATAAAGGACGTCACTTAGCTTCTTAGCATTATATCCCCTGAATTGCGTGATTATCTTAATTCTCTTTGATGCACGATTCACCACTTAGACTTTGATTCATTTCAACAGAATACCGAAAAATATGATATCTTTGATCTTTTCGAGTTAATTGACATTATCTCTGTTTTACTTGGTTTGAGTAAGAGAAATTTCTCACTTCTGAAGTAGTGGCGTATTAAGCGCATATTCTGTTATGAGCCACCATTTTAAGCACCTATAGCTCACTTCCCTTGGTGTTTAGTCAATAGCATATTGCTTTGACTAGAGTTGACCATGGCTTCATCACGAATCATGTTCCACCAATGGTTAGACAGGAAAAGGAATTTCATATTCGGTAATTTATCATGAGTGAGGCCGTGAGGATAGTTAAATCAATGTGAGTTCACCCGCTAAGAAAGAGAAGTGCATTGAAATATACACATATATATTCACTTTGGCAATATCTTAGTCGATAGAGCGTAAGACGCACGACTTCTGTATAGACCGATAAACGTGAACCTAAGAGTAGTATATACTCGGTTCTCGATCTGCCTTGCCAGCTCAATTAATTCATAAATAATATGTTCGAGACTGCTTAGTTCGACTACGGGTTGACATAATGTGAGATAGTCTGCATTACTACGCGGCTGTGAAAGTTCTTTCACACACACATTGGCTCATGATATGAATAGTGTTTAATGCGTTACTAATGGATATGAGTGCCATGATCTTGATGTTGACTTTGGGAGGCATAGTTGTTTTTAATTAACTTGTATATTGATCTAAGTGTTGTTTTCTTTTCGCATTTTGGTCGGGACGATCAAAAGCTAAGTGGGGGTAGTTGATAACGCTCTAAATGGTACCGATAATTATACCTATATTCACCCGAATTCTGCTCAAGAGAGGATAAATAGGCTCGTTATTATATGGAATATATGTTAAATGCTATGTGAGTGTTTCCAGGATCGTAATTCTGCATCTATGCTATTTTCTTGAGGTTTTGGGACTGTTTTTGTTGGACATATTTTAAGTTTTAATGATGAGTGCCAGACTAGCCATTATAGAGAAAAGGCAAAAAGATGTCTAGATCAAATGTATAGGTTTATTAGAGTTTGATCTTTGTATATGTTTGATCAAACAAGCACTGTAATTAAGTCAGCTGAATTTATCAGCAGACCTGTCTAGGTCAGTAGAGTGTCTAAGTCAGTAGACTTACTAGGGACCTACTGAAGAATGAAGGCTGTGGGTTCAAACTCAGCTATTGAAGGCTAAGGGATCAAACTTAGTATTTAAAGTCAAGGATATGGAATCAGAATTTAGGGAAGTATGTGATGACCTAAACTGATTACATATACCTTGTGTACAAGGTCTAAGTTCCATATGTTAAGTGGTGATTGGAACTTAGTTATGTTCAAAATGGTGTACTCTAACTTCACAATAAAAAGTTAGATATGAAGAAGTCAGCTGAAGTGTTATTAAAACACAGTAGACTTAAACCTGCTGACAGAGATGTACATCAGCAGGCTGTTATACTTCAGATATTGGCTGAGTATAATTTTGATTTCATCAAAGGTTACATTGGAAGATTAAAAGGGTAAGTTTAGATTACAATCCTTGATTTTGTCAACAAATCAACGGTCAAGATAAAAGGAACGTTGGAAATATTCAGAGGATTATCCAATGGACATAAGTCAAAGGGTGGACAAACTGAAAACTGACAAAAATAAAACTGACAGTGTCAGTACTATGAATAGAGACAGAAAGCAAGTCAAGATGGAGACAAATATGAAACGGCTATGTTTGAAATTCAAACATAAGTAATAGGATTCTCACCTATAAATAGAAGACTCCTGATTCAGATACAAATGATGAAAATGGTGATGAAAAAAAAATCTATTCGAAGCTATCAATTTGTTTATCAATAAAATCACCCTGCTGACATACACAGGGCTTAAACTTACTGATCAAGAAATATCTTTAAGTGTAACCTGATATCAAGTTACATCAAGTATAAACACTTGAAGATCATCAAGCTGCTCATCATTTCATCCTGATTAAGCTGCTGATAACTGAATCATTTACTTGATTCAATCTTTCTTTTACAAGAAACCTGCTGAAGACAGAGAAGCACTTTGGGTTTCAAGAACTGTTGTTTATGTGGTGGAGATGGTGAAGAGGCAATCCCACCCTTCAAGGACCAGTGGAATATTTTGGAGCAGCAATCCTACCTGTTTCAAGTGTTCAGTTTGTGAAGCCATAGTTATTGGTGAAGGACAAACAGCTTATGGATTTTTGTAACTGCAACCTCAAAGATCTCTAGTGAATTTCCTCCAACATCACAAGAGAAGAGTGGACTGACAGGATTACACCACTTGGAACCATTATAAAATTGCCTACTTACTTTTTGCATTTACTTTCTGCATTTAGTATACTGATCACATCAACCTACTGAAACTAGCAACTGAATCACACACTTACACTGCTGAGTATCCAATACTTAGTATCATACTTTTAAAAACAATTAATAAGGCTTAAACTAAATTTATTCCACTGCAACAAATCCAGTAATATCAACAATTGAGACATCGAGTGGTCACAGACTACTAAGAAGTCAAAGGCTCATCGACCTTGCTGAGTTTGTTAACTCCAAAAGTTTTAAGTGTTAAGTTTATTCACCCCACCCCCTATAAACTTAACCAAAGCCTTTTCAAGGGACCAACAATTGGTATCAGAGTGGTGCTTCTGTTCTGAAGTAATCCTACTTGTTGCGCTTGTGAAAACACTTTGAAAACTTTTTCAAGTTTCTGATTTTCAAAGCTTTGCATCATGGATAACAACTAGTATGCTAGGACTATGTTTATGTGTTCCTTAAATCATTTTGATGAGTATAAACGTTGTATGCAGGCTTATTTAGCTACAACACATCATGAGATGATGGATATGGTGACTGATGGACCACTAGAGATCACACAAAGGCTATAACTGTGGGCAGCGAAACTCAGTATGTTCCCAAGCCAAAAAGAGATTGGGTGCTGAAGATAGAAAAAGAGAAAACACCAACAATATTGCTATTGATATCATATATACAAAACCTTGGATAGCAATATGTATATGAAAGTGAAGGATTGCAAGACTGCAAAGGAACTTTGGGAAAAATTACACCTTATCTGTGAACGCACTGGTGCTATAAAGAACACAAAGTCAGTGCAGCCAAAAGAAAGTTCCAAGATTTCAAAATGAAATCAAATGAAAGCATTGAGCAAATGGAGTCAAGATTTAATGCTATCAGGGATGAACTCACACTGCTGAATGTAGTATACACAAAGAAAGAGATCAATACAAGAATTTTGTAAGCCCTACCTGCAAAGGAAGTTTGGGAGATGATGGTTACTCCATAGAAGAGTCCAGGAGACTTTATGAAGAGGATACCTTCAAATTGTTTTTAGATCTCAAGGCATATGAATTCAGTAAGAAACTTGTTCCTGTCACTGAAAAAGAGGAACCAAAGACTATTGCATTGGCTGCTGCACATAAAGAAGAATCATCAGGTGGTCAAAATGATCTACTGGATGAGATGCAAGAGCAAATTGCCCTACGGAGCAGGAAGATCAGAATGATGAAATCAAGAAGGGGTTCTCCAAGGAATTTCACAAAGAAATCAAGTGAAAAGAAGAAGGAAGAATCCAAGAAAGATAATGCTTATTTGTGTTTTCAGTGCAAGAAACCATAACACTTCAAACCTGACTGTTCTGAATTGTAACAGGAAAAGGAACCTGATTATCTGTGTTTCAACTGCAAGAAACCTGGACATTTTAGACCTGAGTGTCCAGACCTACTGAAGAACAAAAATCAGCACAGAAGATCTGGCAAGAAAGCAATGGTTGCTGATGATGAATCTGGCTATGAAGTGGAATCAGAAAAGGCAAATGAATCAGATTACACTACACTCATGGCTGATATGGTTGATTATGCCTTAATGGCAAACATGGATGAGACTGGGGAGGTATACAATTTTGTTTCTGTAAACACTCCTGCTGAAAGTGATTGCGAATCTACTTGTGGTTCAAAGCCTAAAATTTCTGATAATAAGAACCTTTGGATGCTAACCTTAATCAACTGAGGAAAATACAATCTTGTTATGAGATTGTGAAGGCTGAAAAAGAAGCACTTCAAGCAGAAATCCAAAGATTAAATGCTGAATTAAGAATTCTCAAAGGTAATGAAAAAGATTATGGACAGAATCAACATAAGTCTACTGTACCCTCAGTAGCTGCTGAATCTATTGCACAATCTAGTTCCACCACTGTATTCAAATCTAGAAATCCTTATGGTGATTGAATAGGACTTGGATTTGAAACCTCACCAATCTTTTAAGGGTGGATCCAGTAAGGCTACTGAACCTAGATTTCAGTGCAGCCAAAAGAAAGTTCCAAGATTTCAAAATGAAATCAAATGAAAGCATTGAACAAATGGAGTCAAGATTTAATGCTATCAGGGATGAACTCACACTGCTGAATGTAGTATACACAAAGAAAGAGATCAATACAAGAATTTTGGAAGCCCTACCTGCAAAGGAAGTTTGGGAGATGATGGTTACTGCCATAGAAGAGTCCAGGAGACTTCGTGAAGAGGATACCTTCAAATTGTTTTTAGATCTCAAGGCATATGAATTCAGTAAGAAACTTGTTCCTGTCACTGAAAAAGAGGAACCAAAGACTACTGCATTGGCTACTGCATATAAAGAAGAATCATCAGGTGGTCAAAATGATCTACTGGATGAGATGCAAGAGCAAATTGCCCTACGGAGCAGGAAGATCAGAATGATGAAATCAAGAAGGGGTTCTCCAAGGAATTTCACAAAGAAATCAAGTGAAAAGAAGAAGGAAGAATCCAAGAAAGATAATGCTTATTTGTGTTTTCAGTGCAAGAAACCATAACACTTCAAAC
The DNA here is from genome assembly GCA_026214975.1 of Gentiana macrophylla. Lineage (NCBI taxonomy): Eukaryota > Viridiplantae > Streptophyta > Magnoliopsida > Gentianales > Gentianaceae > Gentiana > Gentiana macrophylla. The sequence goes on from CM047814.1 coordinate 32,440,964, forward strand.
CTGACAGTTCTGAATTGTAACAGGAAAAGGAACCTGATTATCTGTGTTTCAACTGCAAGAAACGTGGACATTTTAGACCTGAGTGTCCAGACCTACTGAAGAACAAAAATCAGCACAGATGATCTGGCAAGAAAGCAATGGTTGCTGATGATGAATCTGGCTATGAAGTGGAATCAGAAAAGGCAAATGAATCAGATGACACTACACTCATGGCTGATATGGTTGATTATGCCTTAATGATAAACATGGTTGAGACTGAGGAGGTATACAATTTTGTTTCTGTAAACACTCCTGCTGAAAGTGATTGTGAATCTACTTGTGGTTCAAATCCTAAAATTTCTGATAGTGATGAACCTTTGGATGCTAACCTTAATCAATTGAGGAAAATACAATCTTGTTATGAGATTGTGAAGGCTGAAAAAGAAGCACTTCAAGCAGAAATCCAAAGATTAAATGCTGAATTAAGAATTCTCAAAGGTAAAGAAAAAGATTATGGACAGACTCAACATAAGTCTACTGTACCCTCAGTAGCTGCTAAATCTATTGCACAATCTAGTTCCACCACTGTATTCAAATCTAGAAATCCTTATGGTGATTGAATAGGACTTGGATTTGAAACTCACCAATCTTTTAAGGGTGGATCCAGTAAGGCTACTGAACCTAGTACCAGAATTGGTGCAAAGTTTGTGCCTGCACATGATCCAACTCCCAAAAGGATTGCTGAGGCAGTAAAACCTACTAAGAAGGCTTCAAGAAAGAAAATCAGAAGTCAAAACGGTCAACAGTACCAAACAAAAAGGGTAAATCCAAAGGTAGGACTGGTGGACCTTTTAGACCTACTGATAGCAGACCTGCTGCTAAGTTTGCTGGACCACAAAAGGGCAAAAATCAGAAATATTCCAAGGATAAGAATCCTAGACCTAAAAATGTTAATCATTCAAGGGATACTTATCTCAGGGGGAAAGGTAGATTATTCCCTACAGATGAAGATTGGAATTTTCCTACCCTTACTGGTAGAAACAATTTACATAACCATAATGCTAGGGTAAAACCTCAGCAATGGAATCAGCAGAGGACTCAGCAAAGGAATCTTCATTCATCAAACTAAATATACCAAGGAGCTGCTAAAGAAGTTTCGCATGGAAAATAGCACCAAGGTATCAACTCCTATAAGTACAAGCATTAGATTGGATGAAGATAAATAAGGCAAAGATGTTGATCAGACTTTATACAGAAGGATGATAGGCAGTCTGCTATACCTCACAGCCAGCAGACCAGGTATATCCTTTGTTGTAGGTGTTTATGCAAGATTTCAATCAAAACCAAAAGAAAATCACTTAGCTGCAGTCAAGAGGATTCTCAAGTATCTAAAAGAGACTTTGGGAGTAGGGATATGGTATTCAAAAGATGGAAGTTTCAAAGTTATATCCTACTCAGATTCTGATTATGCTGGTTGCAAGATTGATCGAAAAAGCACCATAGGAACCTATCAGTTAATAGGAAATAGACTTGTTTCCTGGTTTAGCAAGAAACAGAATTCAATATCCACTTCCACTATTGAAGCTGAATACATTGCTACTGGAAGCTGCTGTTCACAAATACTTTGGTTAAGACAACAATTAAGGGATTATGGAATTGAAGAAAGAGAAATTCCTATAATGTGTGACAACACAAGTGCAATTGAAATCATAGAAAATCCTGTTTTGCACTCAAGAACCAAGCACATTGATGTGAGACATCATTTTATAGGAGATCATGTTGAGAAGAAAGATGTAGTGGTTCTTTACATCCTTACTGAAGATCAACTTGCTGATATATTTACAAAACTATTGGATAGTGAAAGATTTTCTAAGTTAAGAACTGAACTTGGCATCATAAAAGTTGACTGATATTATTGATCAGTAGTGTACTGGAATTCACCAAGGGGATTAGTCTTTGCCCGTTGGTTGAGCTCATTTGGCAGACTAGTCATTGGTATCAACAATTCCATGTACTGAAATAAGTTTGGACAGTTGAGCAAATGATGTTGCCAAAGGGATTGGTCTTTGTCCTGTTGGGTAAGCTCACTTGATAGATCAGTCATTGGTGTTAAACTTCATCTTGTATTATCAAGTGGACAAAACAAGAGTGTTTGAAGATCAGCAGAGTAATTTGTCAGCAGGCTGCTGAGCCAACTCTACTGAAGACCAAGTCTGCTGGAGTATACGTTACAAGACAGTCAAACTTAAATGAAAGTCAACAGTAAACGGATGTTATTCTTATCCTTTATTACAGCGGTTATAATATCCAACGGTTACAACTCTTTATGGGATAAGTTACGGGGACACGTGGCAACATCACATTGATTCCAACTTTAATCATGGTTAAATGCTACAGTACTTGTACAGTACTTTCCTGACAGTTATCAACCACTACCTTTCCTTATATATACAGACATATATACAGAGAAGATACTTACAAGTTTCAGATTGATTTTCTCTGAGAATATACAGTGTGAACACATATTTGCAAGCTTTCTTCTTCATCTTTTTCAAATCATTACAATGGCGGATAAGGGAGATGTTCATATTGGAACAAGCCAAAGTGTTAGAGGCTTTGTTACTGATGCTAACAAGACAGAATTATCCATCAACATTGGTAGAAGGATAAGGAGATACAAAGGACTAGAGGATGTTCTAAATCTGAGATTAGACAGCATCTCATACACCAATGTTGTAAATTTCTGGAAGAACATAGTGATAAAGAATGATACATAGGCATTTACTACTACTGTAAATGCTCAGCAGATTGAAATCACTTCAAATCTGCTGAGGGAAGTATTCGTATTTGGAACTGGAAATGGTGCTCCTTCAAATCCTGAATCTATGCAACTAGCAAGACTGGAGTTTGTTGATTCAATCAAGATAAACAAGTCCATACCATCAACACTGAGTATCAACGTGAAGCATATCAGATTGGAATATAATCTACTGAGCAAAATTATTGCCAAGAACATTCTTGGATTTAGTGGAACTCATGATACTCTCTCTGGACCGAAGATTGACATGCTGATAATCATATGCAAAAGTATGAGATTTGATTGGGCTGGATTCTTTGTTCAATATATGAAGAAGGTAGTGACAGAGGATAGAGATGGAACAAGGAAGTCCAAAACAAAACCACTGGGTTTGATGATTCAGGCCCTACTGACTCACTTGCAGATTGCTGATGTTGCACCTGCAAAGATCAGCAAATCTAGATACAAACCAGAGATCAGTGATCCCATCCCTGGCTTGGATGATGATGATGAAGATGATGATGAGGCAACTGAAAGTGATAATGATGGAGATGATAATGATGATGGTGGGCAGGCTAGACAAGTTACACAACCTGCTGCACCAAAGAAGGCTGTTGAGAAAAGAAAGGCCGGTGATACAAGAAAGATCACTGAGCTTTTAAAGCCTAAGAAGACAATGCAGCAACCAGTAGACACTGCTGAGTCTACTGAGGTTCCAGTTGAAGTTGAGGCTGCTGAGCCTACTGGAGTTGCAAAGAAAACTGCTGCTGAGATATTAAAAGAACAACAAAAAGAAGATAGAAGGAAAAAGGAAAGCTGCTGAAATTGAGGAGCAACCTGCAAAAAGAAAGAAACAGGTTGTGAAAAAGAGTGTTCATGGAAAGCGTAAAGAATTGAGGATTCTGGAGGCCCAAAAGGAAGCAGAAGAATATGTTGTTGTTGAAACAACATAAGTTGTTGAGCCTACTGAGGCTGCTGTTATTGTTGTTGAGCAACAAACTGAAGAACCACAGCAAACTGCTGAACTTGAACCTGCTGTGAAAGTTGTTGAACCTGTTCAAGACCCTGCTATGGATGCTACAACTCAGGGCGAAGAACGTACTGCTATAGACCCTACTGATGTGCATATAAGTCAAAGGGAACCTAGTGTGGAACAATTGGAGGTAGTAGGTACAAATGTACAATCTGATGAACCTACTGACCTATTTGTATCTGCAATAGATACATTGACTCATCTTGTTGAAGCCTTTGGAGGACAACAAGCTGAGCAACCTGCTCCAAGAATGCCTAATATGCCATATGAAAGGAAAGAAAAGAAGTCAAAGAAAAAAAGGGTAGATCCTGACTTCAAAAAGGTTCAAAAGTACTTTGAATGGAAGTTTGGTTTTTACAAGAGGCAAAAACCAGCTGCTGAACCTATGAATGGTTTTGAAGAATGGGCATTTGAACAGTTAAAGTCGAAATCTTGCTTGGTTTGATTAATACTTCTCTGTTGATGAGGCAGATAGAAATTATAAAAGATGGGAAGCAGAAGAAGAACATTATGTTTAAAGATCCCATGTTCACACCTGAGAGTGATGATTCATCATCATCTGATTCAGATGATGATCATCCTATGTTCCCATGACAGTCCAGTGGAATAGCAATGCAAGGATCTACTAAAAATACTGGATAGGAGTATACTGAGGAAGTAGCAGATCAGCCTGCTGAAGGTGACAAGTCTACTGAGGATTAGCAGACTGGCATGTTAAATGAAGAACTGGGAGCTACTTACAATGAAGATTTGAAGATACAGCTTGTTGTAGCAACATCACTTGAAGAGGCCAGGGTATCTACTATCTTTGATGTTGTAATGTTTGAAGAAGCTGATACAAGTTCAGAGGACTAAAATCAGTATCAACAATGGTTTGACACTCAGGAAGCCTTATCTCAAGTTGCAGATCAATTACAGAAGGTTGCTGATGCTAGAGGATTTTTAAAGGAAAATTTGGTTGTGTTTCCTCATGTTTTTGTTGAAGAGGTGGTTCAGGTTGCTGAGTTACAAACAGCACATGAATACAGGTTAGAACAAAGGGTCCTAATCACTGAGGAACAAATAGTGTTGGGACAAAGGTTTGAACTCTTGATGGATTGAAGGAATCCCCAGTACATTCTGAGGAGACTACTGAAGCACAGGCTGTTGTAGAACCTGTTGCTGTAATGCAGGCTACTGAGGTTAAGGCTACTGAAGGTAAAGATAGTCAGTAGACTGTTATTGATGAGGATGAACTGCTGTTGGACTATGACTTTAGTAGATGAAGAATTTCAGATGCCAGATGAGGAAGCAATTGTAGTTGAGCCCCAACAGGCACATATACCAATATTTGAAGAAGTACCTGTTTTAGAGTCAGTGCAAGAGCCTCAACCTGCACAAGAACATGTAATTGAGGAAATTATTGGAGATGTTATTGAGGAGGGTCCTGAACCTGCTGAACGTGACATGACACGAGCCATAGTTGTCAGTATACCTAGGGCAAACTACAATGTTGAAGAACCTGCTGATGATTTTGCTAGACAAATGGCTTGTGGTATGGTTGGTGCAATACCAGCACATGTTTTGGAAGAGTTAAGAGCAGTAAGGACTGATATTGCACAGCTAAGGACTCAACTGAATAGACAAGAAAGGAGATTTGAAGATTTGGTGAATTTGGTGGAAAACAGAGGAAGAACTACTGAAACAGTTCCTTCCAACATTACATCTGCTCAATTTTCCATAAATGATCTAATTAGAGATCTAAGAGGTATAAAGACCACCACAGCAAACAAAGATAAGCATTTAAATGAACAGATTGCCTCAATGCACAAGAAGTTGGACAAGCTTGCTGAGGCACCCAAACATGCTGTGGTACATCAACCTGCTGAGGCACCTCAATCTATTGTACTTGATCTTAAGATTACTGAGAGGATCAATCTGCTAAAACAAACTATAGAAGGAAGGATCACTGCATTTGACGACAGAGATAATGGAAGGTCAACTGCAAACTTAGTAATCACACAAGAAAGTGTTCATGGCTTACTGTCCCGGTTTGTTGATGATGTCAATAAGGGGGAAGAGGGACTTACAGCAGATGCAAAGGAAGCTGCAAGGATCTTTGCTAAGAAGAAATAGGAGGATGATATAAATGAGTTCAGGAACCTACACCTGGCAGGATTCAGCTGACTGATGACCTCCTGAAAGAATACAAGAAGCTATATTATGGAAAGAAGAGACCCTATCATGACATGGGATTTCAGGAAGGACTCAACTCCTTTTTAGGATTAAAATTTTGGGAAATAAGGGTCAAGTCACTGAGAGCTTCTAGCAGAGATGAAAGAGGAGGCAGAGGTGGAAGAGGTCAAAGACTGGGAGTTCAGTCAGCAAGGGATTCACTAGAAGAGTTTAAACATTACTACATAGGACAGGGCTTCAGTGTTCACTCTATAAGGTTAGCCCTACCATAAGCATGGAAATGGTGGAAACAGCTACACACTTGAGTTGATTTCTCTACAATAGAAAGTAAATAAATGCAAGACATAATAATGGAAATCAAGGAGTTCCAAGAGAAACAAGAGCAGGACAGAAACAAAAACTAGATCAGCACACTTACATTGTTTATTTTAATCTGCTAATCCATGTATGTAATAATGTTGAAGAAATATGATTTTAATGAAAGATGACTGAATTTGTTCTGTTCTTGTTTTTATCTTTTTGCTTTGCTGTAAGAGGGGTATTGGAATCTTCACTAAAAAGGGGGAAATTGTTGGACATATTTTAAGTTTTAATGATGAGTGCCAGAATAGATGTTATAGAGCAAATGCAAAAAGATGTCTAGATCAAATGTATAGGTTTATTAGAGTTTGATCTTTGTATAGGTTTGATCAAACAAGCACTGTAATTAGGTCAGCTGACTTTATCAGCAGACCTGTCTAGGTCAGTAGAGTGTCTAAGTCAGTAGACTTACTAGGGACCTGCTGAAGACTGAAGGCTGAGGGTTCAGACTCAATTATTGAGGCTAAAGGATCAAACATACTATTTAAAATCAAGGATATGGAATCAGAATTTAAGGAAATTTGTGATGACATAAACTGATTACATATGCCTTGTGTACAAGGTCTAAGTTCCATATGTTAAGTGGTGATTGGAACTTAGTTATGTTCAAAATGGTGTACTCTAACTTCACAATAAAAAGTTAGATAAGAAGAAGTCAGCGGAAGTGTTATTAAAACACAGCAGACTTAAACCTGCTGACAGAGATGTACATCATTGGTCGTTATACTTCAGATATTTCTTTGAGTATAATTTCGATTTCAGATAAGTTTGCATTACAAGCCTTGATTTTGTCAAAAAATCAATGGTCAAGATATAAGGAACATTGGGAAGATGCAGAGGATTATCCAATGGACATAAGTCAAAGGGTGGGCAGAACGAAAACTGACAAAAAGCGAACTGATAGTGTGAGTACTATGAACAGAGACAGAAAGCAAGTCAAGATGAAGACAAATCTGAAACGGCTATTTTTGAAATTCAAACATAAGTCACAGGATTCTCACCTATAAATAGAAGACTCCTGATTCAGATACAAATGATAAAAATGGTGATGAGAAACAAATAATCTATTCGCAGCTATCAAGTTTTGATCAAGAAAATCACCCTGCTGACATACACAGAGCTTAAACTTACTGATCAAGAAATATCTTTAAGTGTAACCTGCTATCAAGTTACATCAAGTATACACACTTGAAAATCATCAAGTTGCTGATCATTTCATCCTGATCAAGCTGCTGATAACTGAATCATTTACTTGATTCAATATTTCTATTACAAGAAACCTACTGAACACAGAGAAGCACTTTGGGTGTCAAGAACTGTTGTTTATGAGGTGGAGATGGTGAAGAGGCAATCCCACCCTTCAAGGACCTGTGGAATATTTTGGAGCTGCAATCCTACCTGTTTCAAGTGTTCAGTTAGTGAAGCCATAGTTATTGGTGATGGACAAACAACTTAGGGATTTTTGTAACTGCAACCTCAAAGATCTCTAGTGAATTTCCTCCAACATCACAAGAGAAGAGTGGACTGACAGGATTACACCACTTGGAACCACTATAAAATTGCCTATTTACTTTCTGCATTTAGTATACTAATCACATCAACCTATTGAAACTAGCAACTGAATCACACACTTACACTGCTGAGTATCCAATACTTAGTATCACACTTTTAACAACTATTAATAAGGCTTAAATATATTCCACTGCAACAAATCCAGTAATATCAACAGTCAGCAGACTACTGAGTAGTCAGCAGGCTACTGACCTTGCTGAGTTTGTTATCTCCAAAAGTATTAAGTGTTAAGTTTATTCACCCCCCATCTAAACTTAACCAAATCATTTTCAAGGGACCAACAATTGGTATCAGAGCGGTGCTTCTGTTCTGAAGTTATCCTACTTGTTGTGCTTGTGAAAATACTTTGAAAACTTTTTCAAGTTTCTGATTTTCAAAGCTTTGCATCATGGATAACAACCAGTATGCTAGGACTATGTTGATGTGTTCCTTAGATCGTTTTGATGAGTATAAACGTCGTATGCAGGATTATTTAGCTGCAACACATGATGAGATGATGGATGTGCTGACTGATGGACCACTGGATATCACACGAAGGCCATAACTGTGGGCAGTGAAACTCAGTATGTTCCAAAGCCAAAAAAAGAGTGGGATGCTGAAGATAGACAAGAGCAAACCTTAATAATATTGCTATTGATATCATATACAGAACCTTGGATAGCAATATGTATATGAAAGTGAAGGATTGCAAGACTGCAAAGGAACTTTGGGAAAAATTACAACTTATCTGTGAAGGCACTGATGCTATAAAGAATAACAAAGTCAGTGTAGCCAAAAGAAAGTTCCAAGATTTCAAAATGAAATCAAATGAAACCATTGAGCAAATTGAGTCAATATTTAATGCTATCAGGGATGAACTCACCCTGCTGAATGTAGTATACACAAAGGAAGAGATCAATACAAAAATTTTGGAAGCCCTACCTGCAAAGGAAGTTTAGGAGATGAAGGTTACTGCCATAGAAGAGTTCAGGAGACTTCATGAAGAGGATACCTGCAAATTATTTTTAGATCTCAAGGCTATGAATTCAGTAAGAAACTTGTTCCTGACACTGAAAAAGAGGAACCAAAGACTACTGCATTGGTTGCTGCACATAAGGAAGAATCATCAGGTGGTCAAGAAGTTCTACTGGATGAGATGCAAGAGCAAATTGCCCTACTGAGCAAGAAGATCAGAATGATGAAATCAGGAAGGGGTTCTCCAAGGAATTTCATAAAGAAATCAAGTGAAAATAAGAAGGAAGAATCCAAGAAAGATAATGATTATTTGTGTTTTCATTGCAAGAAACCAGGACCCTTCAAACCTGACTGTCCTGAATTGAAATAGAAAAAGGAACCTGATTATTTGTGTTTCAACTGCAAGAAACCTGGACATTTTAGACCTGATTGTCCAGACCTATTGAAGAACAAAAATCAGCAAAGAAGATCTGGCAAGAAAGCAATAGTTGCTGATGATGAATTTGGCTATGAAGTGGAGTCAGAAAAAGGAAATGAATCAGATGACACTGCACTCATAGTTGATATGGATGATTATGCCTTAATGGCAAACATGGATGAGACTGAGGAGGTATGCAATTCTGTATCTGTAAACACTCCCGTTGAAAGTTATTGCGAATATACTTTTGGTTCAAATCCTAAAATTTCAGACAGTGAAGAACCTTTGGATTCCATCCATAATACTCTGAGGAAAATACAATCTGCTTATGAGATTGTGAAAGCTGAAAAAGAAGCACTTCAAGAAGAAATCCAAAGATTAAATGCTGAATTAAGAATTCTCAATAGTAAAGAAAAAGATTATGGACAGACTCAACATAAGTCTACTGTACCCTCAGTAGCTGCTTAATCTGATGCACAATATAGTTCCACCACTGCATTCAAATCTAGAAATCCTTATGGTGATAGAATAGGCTTTGGATTTGAAACTCACAAATCTACTAAGGGTGGATCCAGTATGGCTACTGAACCTAGTACCAGAATTGGTCCTAAGTTTGTGCCTGTACAGGATCCAACTCCCAAAAGGGTTGATGAGGCAGTAAAACCTACTAAGAAGGCTTTAAGAAAGCAAAATAAGAAGTCAAAAAGGTAAATCCAAAGGTAGGACTGGTGGACCTTCTAGACCTACTGATAGCAGACCTGCTGCTAAGTCTGCTGGACCACAAAAGGACAAAAATCAGAAATGTTCCAAGGATAAGTGTTTAGGGCCAAATTATAGTGATTTTCATATATATTTTATGAATCAATTTCCCCCATATATGGATTATTTTCATAGATATCGGGCCTTATAGTCAAATATTGAGTAAATGAGGTTTTTAATGATTAAATATGAAAGCGTATCGATTTTTATGTTTATTTGATGGGAAATTATTACGTTTTGGTATGTTTTTATATTTGTAGATACCCAATTAATGATGGAAAAGATGATCCTAAAAGGCTAACGAGATGGAAGAGGATCAATTAAAGATATGGAAGAATAAAAGAGATAAGGAAAGCTTTAAGAAAGCAAAATATCAGAAGTCAAAAAGTAAATCCAAAGAAAAGTTGAGCGAGGTTTGGACGGCATCGGACGAAGCGTCTTGCTAGCTCTAAGGCATATTGAGCGGGCGTCCACATAAGCGGACGGGCGCCCAACGCCGACCTAAGGCCCGCCGACTTAAAACTCTATTTAAAGAGCTGCGCCTCAACCCTAAATTCATTAATTTGGACACGTAAAATTACTCAAAAGGACAAAAATCGAAATGTTCTCACCGAGGATAAGAGTCTTTTCGTTTCGTTTTTCTTTTCAAGGATCAACCTTTGTACACAAAGTTCTTTTAGATTTATTCAATCTTCTTCATGATTTCAATTTATTTGGATATTTATGTATCTATGTGAATAAATTGAGAAATTAGTTCACGATTGATGTTTAGAATACGGAAGTTGCATAAAGCGCTAGATCACCATAGAAAGATAGGATCTTTAATCGTTAATGATGACAAGTTAATCGATTAATCATCTAGGTTGATAGATTCTAAAATCACGAGACCGAGTTTTGTATGGAAATCAGTTTCAACTTACGAGAGAGTAGAGATTGATAAATTGGATTTACTAAGGAATTAGAATCCGTAGCTTGAGAATAAAACAATAGGGGTTTACATAACCACAAATAATGAATCTGAATTGAACTAGGGTAAAACATAGGTTCGTATATTGGATGTTTGAATGGAATCTTTCGTTAGAGGACTTATTCAACAAGTACTTACCCTACTACTAGTTTGCATGTTAAGTATAGGTTTATAAATTTTCTTTTGTTTTTATGATGCAAAATTCTCATAACAATAAGTGACCTAAAAATGTTAATCATTCAAGGGATATTTATCTCGGGGAAAAGTCAGATGAAGATTGGAATGTTCGACCTGGTAGCTTGACCATAATTGTTAACATCCAATGGAAAAGACTTTTTAAGACTACCGAGTGGTAAGTTTATCGAGAATTCACCCTTTGAGTTTGTTAACTCAAAAGTTTTAAGTGTTAAAACTTAACCAAATCATTTTCAAGGGACCAACAGTTTTGTCTCGTTTTGCATGTTTTATAGGATGTACCAGATCTGGAGCATTTGAGAGTGGATCTGGACCGAAAGAAGTACATTGGGCCAAGTAATTAAAGTCCAAGAAGAAGCCTGTTAAAGAAAAATGAGAAAAGAACACCCGGTAACCTGAGGGCTAGGCCCGGTAAACGGCGACTTGTTCGACACGAAATTGATTCTGCCGCATTATCTAGGTCACTATATCTATATAAGGCCGCATATACTGAATATCAGGATACAATCTCATATCTTATCAATTACATTATACACTTTTGATGAAATAAAGTTTTCTTGAGCTTTGGAGAGTTATTTCTGGTTTCGTCCCTTCTTCCATCATCTCTAGCTTGAGTAGATCAAGCTAGATCTCCATTGTTGAAGATATGAAGCTTTAAACATTCCTTTTTGTCTTCTATATGGTAGATATGTTCGTATTTATGTGTTTTAGTTAATCTGCATGTTTAACGACCCCATAATTTACTTATTTTAATCTTATTGAGCAATGTAGATCCAGAAATTAGGAAAAGCTGCCCCCGGTAACCCGGCGGTCTATACCGGTTTACCGAGGCAAAATTTAGAAAACCTAAAACTGGGATTCACTACAGCTACATTGATCGATAGGTTTCATTAACAGTAGGTTAAATCTAGCCAATCTGCTTATTGTAATCGTAAATTAACATGCAGGACTGTTAGTGAAGTGTTAATTAGGACATAGTCTAGAATGGACCCTAGGAACGTGCTGGTCAATGTCAACAGCTATCTAGGTGGGTTAGCGGTATGAGTTAGTGCTAAATATCGGCAGTTCTAGTTCTTTATGCGTATGGGCTATTATGGACCAATTATGGAGGGTAGCTTGCGTATAGATTGTCTACTGCCATTGTCGGAGTAGATAGGAGTAGGAATTGCACCCGTAGCTGATGATAATGATAATTAAAACTAAAGCTCACGATTAATTTAAGGAATTATGTGGGGAAGTAAACATAACGATTAACTAATCCAAGTTTGTAGATCGGTGAGGAGAGGGAGAGGTATAACATGTTTGTTTTCTTTTACGTTATTGTTGGTCAATGACCGCCTCTATGTTGCTTTTTAATTAGGTTAGAATCATTTATACTTATAGTTGCATTGTCTATGTGGGATCGACCTTGACTCGCATTTACTATACTACGATGTACCTAGTATTCTTGCTAGTAATATCGATGTTAGTGACTTACACGCGATCAGGTACTCCCGATTTACTACGGCTAATTTTGCCCGGTTTTTTCTGGGACTGTGCTACTGAAAATGGAAGAGGAAGAACTGCAGCAACAACGTGTTACAGCAGCACCACTTAGCAATATAGGGTGGAGAAATAGAGGGAAAAGGTTTAAGTTTGGTGGTGAAAGTGATGGTGATGTTGGCCTAGATTTGTAGAAGAAAAAGAAATGGAGAAATTGTGATAAAGAAGAAGAAGATTGATGAAGATGGTGAATAATGGTGATAGAATGGTGTTTATATAGGAGCAAATGGTAGAAAGTGAAGGATTTGGTGGGATAGTGGGTAGAGGAGTAATGAGGGTGAGGGAATTGAGGGGTTTGATTGATGGGATGAGGTGGAGTTATGGTGGAGTGTGGGAAAGGATGAAATGATGGAAAATAGGGAAATGGGGCGGTTTTGTTGACTGGTGGATTGACCGATGCAACGTGTGTCCATCACGTGTCATCGAAAGGTCTGCTTTTGAATCTGACGTGTGAAAACTAAAAAACCATAGCTCGGTAACCCGGGGGTTACTCCCGATTTACCGAGGCCTGTTTTCTCCAGATTTTTCTGCCCTTCTATTCTGCACAATTTACTTTAGCTCACTGCTCAATCCTGACCTCAAAGTCACTAGTTTCTTACTCCTTTTGTGGTTACTTCCAACTCAATCCTAACCTACTTCACTAGAATCCATAACGAGTAAAAAAACATTTCCAACAACCATCGGTTTCAAGCCTAAGGGTGCGGTATGATGAAAAAAAGCTCGTCATTTCATCCGGCTACTTTTATTGACTCCTATCCTCACTAAGGGTTCAAGATAAATAGTTCTGAGTTTAGAGTCACCAGCTCGACTTTCTTTAGATCCTCGCTCCCTCAGAGGTCAGGGCTTCAACTCGCCAAACCTTTACTCCCGAGGTTTTGACCTTCGTAGAACCTTTTTGAGCTATTCTCCTGGCACACTTTTCTCTATTAGCTCATGCACCGGGTCTACCCCTACTTCGAGATTTAACCTTCATGTTTAGGGATTCCATATTTTCCACTTTAAGTTCCATTTCACTACGCCTAACAGAAGCACTGACTTCCATAGGTGTCTGGTCGTGGCCTTTTTCTTTATGCTCTCTCGGCAGCATTCTCATGAATTCCCGCTCATAAGTTTCTACTAGAACATCTCGGTGCTTATGTCTTTCCTCTTCTATCTCCAAGATTTTCACTTCCCCAGAACCATAAGTCATCATGCAACATTCCGGCCTATTATCTAGGGGCTCTAGGATCTTTATAGATACGGCATCGTTATTGGTCCTCAGAGTTATTTCCTCATTATCGAAGTCCATGATCGCCCGGCTGTTCGCTAAGAAAGGTCTACCTAATAGAACGGGGGCACTAGGATCCTCCGGTACGTCTATAACCATAAAATCTACTGGAAAGGTGAATCCTCCTTACTTAATCGTGCAATTCCTCAGCAGAGCGGCAAGCATATCTCTAGTTCGATCGAGAAAGGTCAAGGACTGAGTTTTGTCCATGATAACCGGTATCTTAATCTTTTGGCTGAGGGAAAAAGGAAGGATGTTGCAACATGAACCAAAGTCGAAGAGACCTAAACCTACTAATACACCATTTATAGAGATCGGGAGTCGGAACATCCCAGGGTCTCCTAACTTCACTACGGTATCTGAGTCTGGGCAATCCTCAGGGTCAAAAAACATAGTGTCCAGATCCTCTTCAGGATCATCAGAATCATAATCAGAACAAGATATATCTATTAACTCTAGAGGGAACTCACCTGGGCGATATGTGTTGCACTCCGTTAAGCTCTCTTCAGGCTCCTGCTTAAGTGCTTCTTTTTTCCTTTTCCACACGCTTCTTGTCTGCTTCGTATTGCTCTCTGACTGCTGATCATGGGTACATGGAAATAGGCTTACTATTTAACACTTTCCGAGGCATTTTGTTTGACTTGTTTGCCTTTTCAACTCTTGTTTGACTGAATCTCTGAAGTGTCCTGACCCTCCTGCAAAAGAGAAAAATAAAACAAAGAAAAGGTTAGCAAATCCCACTTCAATTTTGGGTGAACCCAACTGTTGCGGACCTACTAACTAAAATCAACTGGGATATACACAGAATAACAATGGCTGTCAGAATTTGATTTTCTGGACCTTGGTAAATCGGGGGTAACCCACGGTAAACCGGGCGTAGTATTTCTCATTCTGGCAGTTAAACAATGCAAGTTTAATTCAGGACGACTTAAGACTCAAAGAGAAAATAAATTTAAGAGAAAATGACTACTTCTTAATTAGAATTAAAATTGTTTATTCTTAAAGTTAGCCATTGTCCCCGGCAACGGCGCCAAAAACTTGATCTCATTGCAGGCCTTACGTCGATTTTACTAGATAGAGTACTGGTCAACCGTAGTATAGAAAAGGTGAATCAAGGTCGATCCCACAGAGAGAATGCAACTTAAGCCTAAACAATTCTAATTTACTTAAGAGTACGTATAGGCGGTCATTGCCCAACGATAAACATAAAAGAAACGTGGTATTCCTTCCCTATCCCTTCTATCTACTAACTTGGTTTAGTTAATCATTATGTTTACTTCCCAACATATTTTCCTTAAACGAATCAAGCTTTTAATTCAGTTTTAAGCTACGGGTGCAATGCCTAACCCTATCTACTCCGACCTTGGTAGTAGATAATCTACATGCCAGCTACCCTCCTTAATTGGTCCGTAATAGCACATACGCACGTAGAAGTAGAATTGCCAGTATGGAGCGCTAAGTCATACCGATAACCCGCCTAGGCAGCTATCGACACTGCTTAGCACGTTCCTAGGGTCCGTCAAAACAATGTCCTAATTAACACTTCACTATCAATATTTCATGTTAATTTACGAATTATGAATACTAGATTGGCCAGACCTATTACTCGTTTTAATTATTTCTGTCGATCAACTTAGCTGACGCTGAATCCCAGATTAAGGTTTTCTAAAATTTGCCTCGGTAAACCGGTATAGACTGCCGGTTTACCGGGGGTGGATTTCCTATTTCTGGATCTATATTGCTCAATTCAGATTAATCTAAGTAAATTATGGGGTTGTTAAACATGCAGATCAACTAAAACACGTAAAGACAAGCAGATCTACCATATTAAAGACATAAAGGAACATTCAAAGCTTCATACCTTCAACAATGGAGATCTAGCTTGATCCACTCAAGCTAGAGATGGCAAGGAAGGGAGGGAAACCAGAAAATAAACTCCAAAAGCTTAAAAGAACTTTATTGCATCAAAATTGTATAATGAAATAATAATATGTTTGTAATATAATGTAGACCTATGTAATAATTAGTTTCTGCGGCCTTATATAGATACATTGGCTGACTTATGACTCACAGAAACCCTAACCGACCTCGTAGATGCGGCAGATTCGGTTTCATGTTCCCAAGACCCTCGGCTTATCGGGCCTAGCCCACGGTAAATTGGGCCTAACTTGCTTCTCTTCTTTCAGCAGATCTCTCCTTAGACTTACTCCACTTGGCCCAATACTCTTTCCTTCATCTAGATCCGTCCTTAAGTGCTCCAGATTTGCTACATCCTGAAAAATACATAAAACAAGACAAAACAGTACCAAATCTTTGGAATAACAACATAGATGCATAATTATAACCTTGGGAACATGCACTCAGTGTTTAGCATACATTCCATCACAATAATGGACTTATCTACACTCTCTAGAGCAGAATTCGGGTTAAATAAAGGTTAATTTAATGGTGCATTCAGAGCATTATCATATATATCACATATTTATATATATTATATGTATAAATTTATATAAAGAAACGGATTCCCCTGATCGTTGAATTAACAGAAACGGATTTCTCTGATCCTTGAACAAAGGGCCTTGACAGACAAAGTTCTCCCCTGTCTCTTGATAGGCCCTTAAATGTGCCAATTGTGACGAAATCCAAAGATCTACGCACATCGCCCTTAATCCTTCCCAACTCGTGGGATATTCGCCACATCGTATACACGTAAACCCATTTAAAACAGTTAATATATTTAAAACTGTGGTAACTAAACAAATAATCACCCAAATATTATAACTTACACAGACTTCTTCCATGCAATGACTCAATGACTAAACATTCAAAGAAAGAAAACTTATAAACAATGGTTGCTTGCGGATTATGGTGATTTCAAGTGCCTCTGCACGCAAGACTGAGCGACGCTAGTGCAAGAGACTAAGGTCTTGTAATTATCCCCCATTTGGAAGGGATGGTTCAGACGGATCTTTGATCGGAGGTCGGAATCAAAATGTTGACTTGGTCAACGGGTGAATAGTGAGAAATTTACCCAGGGAGAAGAACAGTAAATAATTTATATAAAATAATTTGCAACGAATTAGCCTTAACTTTCAACTACAAAAGTTCTTAAAATTCTTCACTAAACAACATATAAAAAGTTTTTTTTTGAAAAAATTAAATATTTGAATTAAAATTGGGTATTAACAGTGAAGAAGAGGAAGAAGAAGGGTCATGAGCGGCTACGTCACGCCTACGGCCTACCCCTACACCTTATGACTAGAAACGACACGTGGCGGGCAATGGCGGGCAAAACCTGTAGTATTATATGGTTTTGCCACGTGTAAGAAAGGGATTAGTGGGCAGTGTGGGTGGGATCCACCTGTCGGCCACTTCACCCAAATTCAAATTGGGGAGCACTATATAAGTCCCTCTTTGCCTCCGCAAAACCTTAGTAGTAAAGAAGTTCAAAAATAATGTTCTTCCTTCTGACTCTCTCTCTCTATCTCTAAAAAAATAAATATGCCTCGCAGACCCCCTGAAGACTTAATGTTAAGTTAATCATTAAACCCATGATCATTAATGTTAAGTTAGTCATTAACCCATGACCATTAATGTTAAGTTAATCATTAACCCATGACCATTAATGTTAAGTTAGTCCTTAATTATTACAGGTGGGGGAGATGAACAATGGTCAAAGTGTTCTAGTGGATCTGTCATATATTCATTAATCATTAATTGCCTTAACACAATTATCCCTGAAATTGATTATCTGGGTATTGGGATGATGGACAATACTCCCACGCTGGGCCGGCGGCTGCAGTTATAGATTGAATAATAAAAGCCCTCTGCTTTAATTTTAATTGCAGGTGGGGGAGACTATTCATTGCAAGTGGAGAAGATGATAAATAGTGCATTTCCTGTGAAGGAATATTCTGATGAAAATTCAAAATAAAGTGCTTTTCTCAGAAAAGGGGAATTCAAATATCCGACATCATCATTACCTTTTACTGTTGTACAATAGTGATTGAACAGTCATTGATGAAAGAGAAAATTGTCTGTTGATGACACACTATTCATGGAAATTGAAATTCGATTTTCTCTCAGACCAGCCTTTGGATCATGGTGATTTCAAGTGCCTCTGCACGCAAGACTGAGCGATGTTAGTGCAAGCGACTAAGGTCTTGCAATTATCCCCCATTTGGAAGGGATGGACCGGATGGATCTTTGATCGGAGGACGGAATCAAAATGTTGACTTGGTCAACAGGTGAATAGTGAGAAATTTTACCTAGGGAGAAGAACGGTAAATAATTTATATAAAATAATTTACAACGAATTAGCCTTAACTTTCAACTACAAAATTTCTTAAAATTCTTCACTGAACAACATATAAAAAGTTTTTTTTTTGAAAAAATTAAATATTTGAATTAAAATTGGGGATTAACAGTGAAGAAGAGGAAGAAGAAGGGTCATGAGCGGCTACGTCACGCCTACGGCCTACCCCCTACGCCTCATGACTAGAAACGACACGTGGCAGGCAATGGCGGGCAAAACCATACATACTATACTTGGTGCGCATGCACATCACATATGCACACCACATGCATATATGTATAATATATCTATATATATTAATATCCTATATTAATATAAGGTAATACTATTAATTAAATTGCACAATCCAAGTGTATCTTATACACACACAAGTTGCGCCCCATATACCATAATATTGGCATCCAAAATATTCTTTAATTAATGAATATAATTAATATATTTTATTTAATTTATTCATAATAAATAAATACCACCATATTAATTTATCACTATAACACTTTATAGTCAAGATAAAACTTTCCTTATTTGGATATCACTATAACCGCATTTTAATCCGGCTAGATGATCTTATGTGTGTGACCCGATAGGCTTCCGAATATTTTGGCCGTAGACACAAAGTGCAAATTATGAAAATGCCCTTCATACCTAACGATCACGGAATAGCGTCTAGCAACACACAATGACCCCCAATCACCAGAAGAGTCAAATGCAATGACTACTACCTTTCATGTGAAACAGTTACCGTGTAAATAGACTCCTATCGCTGTAATAATATCCATACGGTTGTACGTCGAGTGTCAAACATCAACCACCGTATCTTGTAATCTAGATATCCTACTCTCTTGAAGTAACATATTACTTCTGCTTTGCAAAGATTTTCGAGAATAAGACATTCTGTATAAGAAGGCCCTTTCGGATATTCACCCTTACTAGTAGGGTACGCAATTTGTTAACGGTGATTTTTATGGTTTTTATCGCTTTATTCCGTAATAATATCCTTCGTATTTTATTAATTTTTACAGAAAATTAACTGGTTAAATGAAATATTGAAAGAATGGATGTGGAAATGATTTAATTGCAAAATCGAGTTGTTTACGTGGTTTTTATCTATTTATGTACGATTTTACACTCTGCCCGTGTTTATCATCTTGTAGTACGCTTGCATGCAATGGAAGGAGCTTAAAAGATGTCTACTTGAAGATTTAATGGAAGGGAAAAGAGATGCAAGTTGAAGTTCAAGTGAAGCTTTGAAGTCAAGTCTGAACGAGTGTTCCCTACCCCGTTCAGTGGACGGGCGTTTACAAGCCTGGACTGGCGTCCGGGAGGTGCCATTCGATTCAGGAAGTTTGGATTTTCACTGGACGTGCGTCTATTGCTCTGTCTAGTGGACTGGCGTCTAAGGGAATGGACTGGCGTCCAGGAAGAAGAAGCTGATTCAGAGTTTTGAAGTTTTTGCTGAACTGGCGTCCAATTTTGCATAGGACGTGCGTCCACTCAAGACTCGGCCCGACTCAAACAAATTACATACCCTGGACGAGCGTCCAGCCCTTTGAACGTGCGTCCGGAGGCCGACATAAGCATAACCGACTTATTTCCCTATATATAGCAGCGTATTCTCAACCCTAATTACAACACATCATTACACAGCAGCCGCTTACCCTAGAAGCCGCACCACATCACACAAAAACATGAGTTTCTTTCTTTCAATTTTCTTTTGGAGATCGAATATGATTGAAGGCTAAGAAATTCACAGTAGGACAACGGGATTAAGCCATTACAACATCACCACAACTTATTACAACATCACCACAACGGGATGAAGCCATTCGCAGTGAGTAGCATTCAACGCCCTTCAATCAAATTCAACATCACATATATATATATATAATTCATCTTAGCTTGGTATTCAAACCTTAAATTATATCCCTCCTGTCACATTCAAACCTTCAGATATTCACAGTACACGTTCAGAAATTAGGTGTTATGTTACTGTTACTATTAAGCACAAGTCTCTCTAGGATAAACCACTAGGATAGTGAATGGAAACAGTTTAAAAATTTTTCTTCAATTTCAAAGTCTTGCGTGAGTGTGAAATGAATACTATCTCGTATCAGTAAAAGCATGCTATAACTGTCTAACAGAAGTCACAGACAATCATCGTCAGGAAACTACAACTAGAAAGCCTTTTTGTTTCAATCACATGTTCAGGAAATTCACATTTACTCATTTTTCAGAAGATATAGCATGATAACTCCCGATGTAGACACCCCCCACACTTAAATAACATTATGTCCTCAGAATGTGCAAATAAGAGAAAAGAATACTTAGCTGGTCCCAAAGTGGTTGTCGGGTTGTAGGTTGGCAGGGGTCAGGCGGTAGCATGGATGAACCGCTGCGACTCGTATCATGAACAGACAACACTAAAAGTGATAACTGGAAAAAACCGCTCAACAGTATCTGCAACACTTGACATAGCATATAATCTCGGGGGTACAAAGGGTATATGAGTAAACATGTATGCACACAGAGATAGGCAAATAAAGCATTCAACAAATAGTCCAAGGATAACCACCACACATGTAACCAAGGTATTATTCCTAAAAACTACAATGCATCAAAACGGCTAAAAAATCTACCTAAAAAGGCTAGGTTGCCTCCTAATAGCGCTTGTTTTATGTCATTAGCTTGACATGATCCTCAAAGTCAACCCGGGTCGGGCCACTTTGGCTTACTTCCTGCCACTTCGTCATCAGAATCTGCATGATGAATAGCGGTGTGGCCACAACAACAAGTCAAATGCGCGACTAAGTTGTGGAACTTAGCCTTCCAGACAGCATTGACTTTCTTCCTTTTCTTGCCTCTTCTTAGATTCGGCCTAGGCATACTGACAGTTTTCAGCGTACAGTCAGAAGGGTCTTCACAGGTAGGGGTAAAGATGTCATCATCCGAACCAAAGAAGTCGGATGGAATTTCATCACCCGTCAGCATCTCAGCCGTTTCAATCCCCTTTTGAAAGTACATGACCTCATGCATTTCTTTTGGTTGCCCAAAATACTTTTTCAGACTTTGACCATTTACCTTGAACGTTTGACCGCCATACCCTTTCAACTCAATTGCGCCACTCGGATTGACATCGAGGATTTCAAAGGGTCCCGACCATCTGGATTTAAGCTTACCAGGAAACAAATGTAACCTGGTATTATACAGCAGAGCCATATCACCTACTTTGAATTCCCGATTTTTTATTTTAGCATCGTGAAGTGCTTTGGTTCTTTCCTTGCTTATCCTGGAATTCTCGTAAGCTTGGAGTCTAAATTCGTCGAGCTCGTTCAATTGCAAAAGCCTCTTTTCCCCACAGAGTTGGCTATCGAAATTCAAAAATTTAATAGCCCAGTAAGCTCTGTGTTCAAGCTCGACTGGTAAGTGGCAAGCTTTTCCATAAACCATTTGAAAGGGAGACGTACCCATGGGAGTCTTATAAGCAGTGCGGTAAGCCCATAGTGCGTCATCCAACTTTAGACTCCAATTAGTTCTATTCGCGTTCTTTTTTTCCAAGATTCTTTTAATAATCCGGTTCTTCGACTTCAACTTGACCACTTGTTTGGGGATGGTATGGTGTACCGATTTTATGTTTGACACCATATTTTTCAAGAATCTTATCAAGTGGTGCGTTGCAAACGTGAGTGCCTTCATCGATAGCGCTCAGGGGACAAATAAACCTGGTGAAGATATTCTTTTGCAAGAATTTCTTCATGACTTTATGATCGTTGGTCTGAGTGGCAATTGCCTCCACCCATTTGGATACGTAGTCTACACAAACAAGAATGTATTTATTAGAGCATGACGATGGAAATGGTCCCATAAAGTCGATGCCCCATACATCAAAGACTTCGCACTCCAGAATGGGCTTAAGTGGCATGTCCATTTCGTTACTCGCCTCCCAATCCACTGGCATCTGTCGCAACCTTTGCAAAAGGCTTCGGCATCCTTAAAGAGCGTGGGCCAGTAGAAACCGGCTTGGAGGATTTTTGCAACGGTTTTAGGCGCTCCGTAGTGACCACCAGTGGGACCACTGTGGCATTCTTCCAAAATACTCCATTGTTCGTGCTCGAACACATCGTCTCAAAGAACCCATCTTTACTGGACTTTGAGCAGATAGGATCCTCCCAAATGAGATATTTCAGGTCCGTGAAGAATTTCTTTTTCTCCTGATACGTCATTTCTTCTAAGTGACCACCGGCTAGATAGTTGACGTAATCAGCATACCAAGGCCTAACAGCTTCCACCTTCAGCAACTGTTCTGTAGGAAAATCGATCCCTATTTCCTTTGGACTTTCGCTTTCCTCATTTACTAGACGAGATAAATGATCAGCCACACCATTATCGCTACCTTTTTTATCTTTTATCTCCAGGTCGAATTCTTGTAAAATAAGAATCCACCTGAGTAATCTCGGTTTCGCATCTGTCTTATCCATAAGATAACGTACGGCTGCATGGTCAGTCCACACCACCACTTTGGACCCTAAAAGATAACTTCTGAATTTGTCAATAGCAAAAACGACTGCCAAGAATTCCTTCTCGGTGGTGGCGTAATTGCATTGAGCTGGGTTCAAAGTGCGGCTAGCATAGTAAATGGGTCTGAACTTCTTATCGATCCACTGTCCTAAAACAGCTCCCACTGCGTAGTTGGAAGCATCGCACATCAACTCAAAGGGCTTAGTCCAGTCAGGTGCGATTAGGATAGGGGCGCTAATGAGCTTATCCTTCAGGCAATTAAACGCTTCAATGCACTGCTCATTAAACGAGAAGTCCACATCGTCCTTAAGAAGGTTAGATAAAGGTTTGGCGATTTTAGAATAGTCTTGAATGAATTTCCTGTAGAAACCAACATGGCCAAGAAAACCTCGTACCTCCTTCACAGTCTTAGGGTACGACATTTTTTCAATGGCTTCTACCTTAGCCTTATCTACCTGAATTCCATTGCTGGACACCTTGTGTCCAAGGACAATTCCTTCATCAACTAAAAAATGGCACTTTTCTCAATTTAGAACTAGGTTCTTCTCAACGCATCGTTGAAGTACCATATCTAGGTTTTCCAAAATCTCATCAAAACTGTCGCCATAGACTGAGAAGTCATCCATGAAGACTTTCATACACTTCTCTACTAGTCCATCAAAAATAGCCAGCATACATCGTTGAAATGTAGCTGGTGCATTACACAAACCGAAATGCATTCTGCGGAACACAAAAGTGCCCGACGGACAGGTAAAAGTTGTCTTCTCTTGGTCATTAGGGTCGATGGCTATCTGGAAATAACCAGAATATCCATCGAGGAAACAATAAAACTCATGACCGCTCAGTCTTTCTAGAAGTTGGTCAATGAAGGGTAGGGGAAAATGATCCTTAGCGGTGACTTCATTTAACCTGCGATAATCAATGCAAACTCTATAGCCAGTCACAAGGCGTAAGGCAACTTCCTCCCACCGTTTCTTTTCCACAAGAATGCCTCCTTTCTTTGGCACAACTTGAGTAGGGCTTACCCACTCACTATCGGCGATGGCGTAGATAATACCCATATCGAGCCACTTGATTATCTCCTTCTTGACAACCTCCTGCATGTGCGGATTTAGCCTTCACTGAGGTTGTCTAACCTTTTTCGCCCCCTCCTCCGTTCGGATTTTATGCATGCAAATGTCGGGGCTGATACCTTGGATATCACCCACTTGCCATCCGAACGCAAGGATGTTTTTCACAAGCACTTTTCTCAGTAGTGCTTCTTGCTCGGCTTCAAGTTTAGAAGAGATGATTAAGGGCAATTTATCATCATCCTTAAGAAAAATATACTTAAGGTGCTGAAGGAGAGGTTTAAGCTCCAAATCAGTGGGTGGTTTCTCAATACTAGATTTGAGAGGACCACATTTTTCCTCAGTGGTCAAATGAGCTTGAAGGGGTTGACTGAAAAACAACTCCTCTTCTCGAGGTGTAACCCCAGAAAGATAATCGATTAAATCATCCATAAGGATTTTTCTGTCAACACCTACTTTCTCTTTTTCATGGTCAATCATCCTTCTTAACTCTTCTTGTTCTAGCGCAGCAGCTAGCTTTTCCCAATCGTCGATTTCCTAGTGGGTAGTTTCTCTCCAAAAATCAACTTCGTCCCAGCTACCCATCAGGACTTCTTCTTGACCAGGATTAAAATCTGCCTGATGCAGCTCTTTGAAAGAATGGATGTGGAAACGATTTAATTGCAAAATCGAGTTGTTTACGTGGTTTTTATCTATTTATGTACGATTTTACACTCTGTCTGTGTTTATCATCTTGTAGTACGCTTGCATGAAATAGAAGGAGCTTAAAAGATGTCTACTTGAAGATTTAATGGAAGGGAAAAGAGATGCAAGTTGAAGTTCAAGTGAAGCTTTGAAGTCAAGTCTGAACGAGCGTTCCCTACCCCGTTCAGTGGACGGGCGTTTACAAGCCTGGACTGGCGTCCAGGAGGTGCCATTCGATTTAGGAAGTTTGGATTTTCACTGGACGTGCGTCTGTTGCTCTGTTCTAGTGGTGGCGTTTAAGGAATGGATGGCGTTTAAGGAATGGGTGGCGCCCAGGAAGAAGAAGGCGATTCGAGTTTTGAAGTTTTTCTTTGAATCTGGCGCCCAATTTTGCATAGGGACGTAAGCGTCCACTCAAGACTCGGCCCGACTCAAACAAATTACGTACCGGACGAAGGCGTCACCTTTGAACGTGCGTCCGGAGGCCGCATAAGCATAGCCGACTTATTTCCTATATGCGTATTCTCAACCTAATTAGAGCACTTGCGTCCAGAGGAGTATCTCTACACATAATAAATCTCTACCGTACTATAATAATAAAGTAATCGTAAACCAAAATAATTATGACATATTTACAAAAACAAATACACATATAAATAATTTAGATAAATATTATTTTGTATAGATATTCAAAATATGTATAGAAGATCTTATTTGAAATATAGAAAGCATTTTTGTGACTGATATATATATATATATATATATATATATATATATATATATATATATATATATATATAAAATGTTAGAAATCAACCGTAGATATAGAGTATGATGTATCATTGAATATAGATCATCACGATGCAAAGACATTTTAGTTGAATCTGGAGTATATATACAGATTTACCACTTTTACAGATTCTAATGCAAGTGCTCTTACAACACATCATTACACAAGAGTAGCATACCCAGCAGCACGCACCACATCACACAAAAACATGAGTTTCTTTCTTTCGATTTTCTTTTGGAGATCGAAGATGATTGAAGGCTAAGCAATTCGCAGTAGGACAACGGGATGAAGCCATTACAACATCACCACAACCAGGAGATTTACAGTAAACATTATTAGTGAGTTTGAATTTATTTTTCTTTATCGAATGTTTTGAATTGTTTGAATGTATGTTTTGTTAGATTGAAAAATCGATGAAACGATTGTTGTTTTGAATTTGATGAGAATTAAATTTACATAGAACCCTTCATTCGATACAGCTAATGATATTCCGAGAGATTAGTTTATTGTTAATTGGGTAGGAGATTCGGAAACGAACTCATGATCATGTTCTTTTATTGTTAATTTTGTTTCACTTGAGAAAGGGAACATAAACCAAATAAATTTGATTAAAGAAATTTGATTGGATTTAAGTTAGATCACACCAAGAAATTTGATTCATCTCACAAACTGGTTGGGTGGTGGTTGTTTGGTAGAATCCTTGTTGCCCTACTGTCTCGTTACATTAAGAAGAAAGTCAGTAATTTTTCATAGCAATTTGGATTTTAGATTCAATAGCTTATTTAGTTTTAATTTGTTGTTTTTCAATTTTTATTTCCTTTAGTGTTAATTTGATCTCTTTTGTTTTATTAGTTTAATAGAAATTATTTAGGACCAAAGAATTTGTAGGAACTTTATTATTTTAATTAGATTTATCGTGACAATTCACCGGTACGTTAACTGTATTTTTGTTTCCGACATCATTCGATTCCTTGGACGACCCGGTAATACCCACTACAACGTGCCTTGCACTTGGGGTAATACCCAATCACTACTGCATGATCGCCCCATGGCTAGGGGAAACCTCAATAGTGTCAAATTATGACAATCCACACCGTGATGCAATGATGACTCAGGTCTTAGAATAATTACACAACTTCTACATAGCACGACACTTAATAAAGTAAGTGGGTCAATCTAACGTACACATTCTCTAATACACGTCCACGTACAATCCAAGTGTCTCTACACTTTGATAGACCAGATCTTTACCTACCTTCAATAAGATAGAAGACATATAATACGTGCTAGTCTAATCGTACTATTAATGTCCCATTTAATAGTATATGACTAGAGACATTTAAGCATATAATACGCGCTAGTCTATACGACTAGAGACATTTAAGCATATAATAGCATATCTATACCAACCTTCAACAGGATAGAAGACATATAATACGCACTAGTCTAATCGTACTATTAAGGTCCTATTTAATAGTATACGACTAGAGACATTTAAGCATCAAACATTTTAAAGTGAGTCGAGATCTCATCAACCATAATTACTATCATGGTTTATCTTTCACAGATGACACTAGGGGAGTTATCATATATAAACATTATTGTAATTGGTCCGTTAGACGAACAAATATATAATAACAGAAAAGCCATTCATCATATGTATAAACATAAAGAAATAGTAGAAATGATCAGACCCGGTCAGATCCGGTCCAACCCGATTGGGTTTAGGACACTATTTCAAAAATCTCCTACTTGGCCTAAAACCAATCACTCGTACACACAAGACCTAGTTGAAACACAAGAATCTCATGTAATACTCGCAACTAACCCTAACCGTGAATGAATCACTATCCGTGAGGACTCAGACTATCTTCATATCATGCTCCAAATCACCAAGTCAAAAGGAACCGCCTCAACACACACATGAATCTCTGACGAGACCCTGGTCCTTGCTACAAGCAATGAATCCACTACTATATAAGCTATATAGAAAAGGTGAAAGAACCGTAAAAGGTTCACGAATGAAACTTCTAGATCCATGCACTGCTCCCGCTGCGCCTCCAATAAAATACTGTGTTTTGGCTCAGTTGTAGAATCTCCAATGATTTCTAGCTAAGAACATTTCCAGCTCACTGTAACACTTAATCAAAGTGACCACAAACTCAGAATTTAGCTCCCACTATCTTCATAAGACTCAGGGTATACATCTGTATCTACGTTTATTCGATTCCAAGTTTCAATAAATGAGAACCCATCCTTAACACTTTTAAGGATATTTTCAACACTTACCAGAATCTCTTTCATACTCATTCATGACTCTTCATGCACCATGAACATCTGGTTTAACACTTATGATGTACCCTATTGCAGAAGCAAGGGGACCTTCCATAAGTATCATCTTTCACCTTATATTTTAGGACTTACGTCCTACCAAAGATAGATCCCGTGAATACTAGCTAGCAGTACCTCTTGATGTGATCTATGCTAATCTCCTTTAGCATCTTATCTATGCAGGTGAACTATGATAACCAAGCAATAACTAAACCTATCACTATAGATTCTTATAAATAAAAACTGTCATTCCAAGAACTTTCGTAAAGACCTTGAACTACCAAACATTAATTGACTGTGACATGGGTAGATGGTTCTGAGAAGGATATCCAATACCTCGATCGAGAACTATGACACTCCCACTAACCCTTTTGCACATTAGGCATACATCATTTCCTCTTGATGAAATCAAAGACCTTTTGATTTATCAGAGCAAAGAACTTATACAGAGGAACTTTTTTGAGTCCATAAATGAATCTCATAGGCTTACATATCACGTTAGTGTCTATGAACATCAAGCCAATGGCCCAACGTTTTCAACACTATCACATAGCCATAATATGTAGCTACAACAAGCATTATCTGAATAGATTTAAGAACAGCTAGTAGCATAAAGATAATTACAAGGTTTTGGCCTCGTAGACCTTTATCCATCAACTTAGCTTAATGGTAACCGTATTACCATCTATGTCGGTTGTTACAAGATAAAAGTCGATGGGAATCTCGAGTGCATTTTGTCGACAAAGATGAACACCAAAGAGCCTCGCCGACGATCTGAGACTCAAAGCAAAGATGTCGATCAGTTTGATATAATGCGGTTATCTAGTTGTAATCTATTGCAACCATTTGTAACCAACTTCTAACTGATTCATGAGGTGTATGAAGCTATAAATACCCCATGATCAGCCACATTGTAATTAACTTGTAACTTTTACATGATCAATAATATTTCTAAATTTTATTTTGTTTGTTTGTAATTCTACAAACTTCATCATGGTATCAGAGCATAAATTTGAGAATTTCTAATAGATTTCCTTCGTTTTTTGAAGAAACTTGAGAGTGTTCTTCATTTTTTCAGTTTCTTGAGAGTAAACTGTCATCTTTTTCTCTGGTTTTTTAGTCAGTTCTTGATCAGTTTTCCACTATCATTGTTGATTTGAGAATCAATTCTGAAATTCTTGATAGCCATGGCAGCTAAGAAATAAGAAATCAGTCCCTGCAGTCCATTCTATGTTCATCCTAATGAGAATCCGTCTCTGATTCTTGTTCAGCCATTGATGAATGGCAACAACTACAATCCTTAGAAAATGTCCATGGAGATGGTTTTGATCACCAAAAACAAAATTGGCTTTGTAGACGGCACAATTTAGTAACTTTCGGCTCGAGTGTCCATTTGGAGCGCAGGACCCCAATTCGGAAAGCTCGTTCCGACGCCGACGACGTGGCAAACCGCCTACGGCCGTTTAGCACCATTTTCGAGGTCAAAATCCACTGTTTTCCCTTCCATTTTGGGCTCAGAAGATTTCAACACGTTTTTTTTTAGGGTTTTCTGTTTTAAATTTTTCGTAGTTCAGGTTTAGGTTTCTGTTTCCGTATCTTTTTAGGTAGTTTTCAATAAAAGTAGCGTTATATAAATTGAGAGTTTTTATTTTTGCCGTGTTTCGATGACCGTTGGGTTAAGAATGTGCAAAAAGTATTTTACTCAATTTATGAAACGTGAATTTAGGTTTCGTAGTTTTGTTTTCGTTTTTAATAAACACTAGGGTTTCTTTTAATGATATGGTATTAGGTTATGATTTTAGGGTTGCTGCTGTTTTTTGGTATCAATCGAGTCTGTTGTGCTTTATGCTAAGACCAGACGGGAGTCTGCTCTCTGTGAACGCCCGGCCACTCTTTGTGGTTTCCAGACGTGCGTCCATAGTGAGTGGACGTCCGTCCATCCAACATGCACCTGTTCTGTTAAGTCTTAGGGCAACTAGACGAGCGTCCGGTTTAATCCAGACGCCCGTCCAGTTCATAAATTCCAGGCGAACGCCCGTTTGTTATGTTGAACGCACGTTCAGGTTCCACATTTCTCTTGATTTGATTTTTAATGCTTTATTTGACGTGGATACTTCCATATGAGCTTCTGTGGCTAATTATTTTTACGTAGATGTTCTGAACTTGCATGTTTACATCTTTCCATCTACGAATCCATGTTAAATAATTGGTTAATTTTTATATACATGTTTCATTAATTGGCATGGATGTTTTATGGTGAGCCTCTGTGGCCGCTTTGTATATGCGTAGATGTCCTGTTCTTTCACCGTTATGGTTTTCTTTCCATCTATTGCAATCCATGTTGAGTAATTCACCTAGCTAGACGTGATTCTAATATGACTTATGCTGTTCCTGTTGTCGTCTATCTAGGGTGTTAGGATTCATCCATGCATGTTATAGTTAATGTCGGTTCTCGTATGCTATAACTGTTCTTATTGTTATTTAGTAGCTAATGTCGGTTTCCGTATGCTACATATCGTTGTGATGAATCTTGTGAGCTTTGAGACTTATGTGTTTTCTTGTTCTTCTTGTAACTCATATGGGTAGCTACTGTCAGTTTTCCGTATGCTACCATGTCTTCTTATGAGTTATATCTGTTTAGTATAGCTAACTGTTGGTTTTCCATAATGTTATCACCTTTGATGAGTCTTAAGGCGCGTCTACACTGCATATAATGAATAGTACTGTCTTTTATCGTAAACTATCATTATTTGGTAGACGTTTATGATATACATGTCGTGTTGCAAATGAGTGGGCTAGTTTTCTTTCTTTTATTTTCTTTTATTTTTGCATATCATTTAGTTGCATGTCATCTAGTTGCATTGTTTTTTTTATTTTTCTTTTATTTTTCTTGAGGATAGTTACTGTCGGCTTGCCGTACGCTACCACTTTGTCATGTAGATTGTATTGTAATATATTTTCGTATAGTGCACCTAGCCCTGCTATTTTGTAATGTTCCATGTATATGTTCCACCTTTATATGGGCTTAATTTGAAAAATCTCTATGACTTCTTTTCCATCTATCATTATTAGTTGGAGTTTGATGTTTCTGTTTGCACATGTGGTCTATATTATTCTACAAGCTTCTATGGCTTTATTTCTTTTTGTGCTTATATCAAACTTCCGTTCAGTTGTGTTTAGACGCTTAGATGTCCTGTGTTTTAACTGTGTGGTGATTTTTCCATCTGAGCAATTATACCATGTGCTTATATCATTATTGTTGCTTGTTATATTTTCCCCCCGTGTCCCCGAGATACTGCCATGTTTTTCAAGTGGTGCAGGCACATTTTTAGCTGTTTTTGTCGAAGCTACCTTTGGGAGTTGAATCTGGGAAGGACTCCATATGACATCACCATTGTTGTCTTCTTCAGCCAACCTTCATATCATTACCAAATCAGCTAAGTTCTTTTATCTTTTCTTTAATTCTGCACAACATGAGGACATGTTGTAATTTAAGTGTGGGGGAGGGGAATAGTTTCATGTATCTACATTCATTTGCCATACTATTATATTTCTATGAAAGAGTGCTAAATTTTAAAAATTTTGTTTGTTTTGTCCCAAGTGAGAAAAGGCATATCTTTATTTGAGTTTTTATATCATTGGTGCGTTATTTTGCATATTTAGTAAATTTAGATGTCTCACCCAACACTATTTTTCACGTGCCGTAGTAAATGATGAGCTATATTTTAGAGCTATGCCCATTTGATTAGAGATTTTTGATGATTATCGCATGATTCTTTGCTTACATACGAATTTTGAAAATTTTAATAGTTTGTGTTTAGAATTAAAGTATGACATACTGTGAATATCTGAAGGTTTGAATGTGATAGGAGGGATATAATTTAAGGTTTGTATACCAATATAAGATGAATAATATGAATAAAATATGTGTATGTCGGAAGTAGCTGCCGATGATTTGAGTGCGGTAGGGCATTATCACGAAATGTCCTATACCACTATGAGGTTCAATAGCTCCCGACTGCCTGATGATAGTAGTCCAGCTAGGGTGTAATCACGAAACGTCCTATTGCTGGGAATGAGGGCATATGCTATACGTGTGTAATTAAGAGCACTTTAAGAAAAATTAGAGCATAGTATTGTGAAAAGATGGTTGGAAGCCTTAGTTATCTTTTAACTATCCCCAGTATAAACTGAAAGATATGTTGTAGGGATTATCCTCTGAGTATGTCAGAAAGGTCTTAAATACCCTCTATCATTCTTTTCGAATATGTATGTTTTGTGAGGTGCATGTTATAATCGTTTTTATATTTCTATTTTAAATGGGATGTTGGCTAGTTTTGCTTGAATCAATTTCAAGTGTGGATTTAGTGGAAATTTGTTATGGCTATGCACACACACTTGGGTGAACCTCTAAACTATTGAATATGCTTTATGGTTGCATAAATGTTTATATGTCTCGAGTCTTGATTTTGTTTTGTCTTGCTCGGGACGAGCAAGGTTTAAGTGTGGGGGAGTTGTTAAGGGTGATTTTATACATTTTATAAGGATATATTTTATGTCAATTTTCCCCATATGTGGATGTTTTTCATAGAAAGCGAGATTTATATTGAAATATTGAGCAAATGAGTTTTAGAAGTATTAAAGTGCAAAATCGAGCTAATTATGTGATTTTATTGGATAAATATCTTTAGATGTAAGATGTTACATTTTGCATGTTTTTATCGTGATGTAGGTACGCTTGCATGGGATGAAAGGAGCTTAAAAGATGTTCAAGTGATGATTTGCATGGAAGAAAAGAGATAGAGTTGAAGATTTCGAATTTGGATCACATCAAACTGGCGTCCAAGTCCCGTCCAGGTTGGACGGGCGTCCATTAAATCAAATCGGCGCCCGGAGAGGAAATTTGATCTGAGAGAGTTTGGAGCAGCCTAGACGGACGTCTGAAGGAAGTCGAAGAATGGATCAAGCGCCCGGAAAGTCGACGGGCGCCCACGGCCGACATAGCAAAGAAAGCCGCCTTAATTTTCTATAAATAGCATTGCGCGCCAACCCTAAGGACATCGATTTTCACACATTATTGACTCTTATTGATACACATTCATAAGAAGAAAAACCTAGCGCCCAAATTTTCTTTGGGGAGGCCGAGGTTGCGGATTAGTTAGGTTTTGTTTTCGTTTTCTATTCTTGTTCGATTCATGGTGTTGTCTTGAAGTCGTGAACTTGGAGCGACCAAGGAAACTTTCAAAGACGTTTTATTTCTTCCGTTGGATATTTTGTGAGTTTAATTTAAAGTTTGTATCTTTCCTTTGTTTATTTGTTTATGCAATCGATATCGGAAGATGTATTGCTATTTGATGTTTACCGTATGATGGAAATCTGTGTAAACCTTAGATCACCATAGAAAGATTAGACTTTTAACCTTGACATAACGGAAGTTGATAGGTTAGATCTCTACAGGTTGTTAGATCTAATAAATCTTGCACCTTGTTTTGAGAGCGTTAATCTCTATAGATCGGAAGATGATGAGATTGATAGACGGATTACTTATGGAAGTAGGAATTCATACCTTTGATTAGGTGAACCACAACTTTGATTGAATCATCATAAGATAATCTAGGGAAGAATTAAGGGTTGCGGGATGGTGGATCATGTTTGTTCTATGTTGATTCGCTTCGGTCATTATCATGATAGTTAGTTTTATTGTTTTCTTAGTTGTAGTTTTATTTGCTTTTGTTATAGCGATATTTTCCTGGCTTTGGACTGACAATCCTCTGTCCAGTTTATTTTCCGTTTTAGTTTAGGTTTAGGAATAATTGTATCAACCTTAGGAAAATTAATGAACTAGATACCCCGATTCCCTGTGATCGACTCCGGTATTAATCGCTATACTACGATCCCTACACTTGGGGAATACCGGATTTATAAATTTTATTACTTGTTGTTTTGTTAGATAAAATCCGTGACAAGTTTTTGAGGGGAATAGTTTCATGTATCTACATTCATTTGCCACACTATTATATTTCTATGAAAAAGTGTTAAATTTTAGAAAATTTTGTTTGTTTTGTCCCAAGTGAGCAAAGGCATATCTTTATTTGAGTTTTTATATCATTGGTGCATTGTTTAGCATATTTAGTAAATTTTGATGTTTCACCCAACACTATTTTTCACGTGCCATAGCAAATGATGAGCTATATTTTAGAGCTGTGCCCATTTGATTAGAGATTTTTGATGATTATCGCATGATTCTTTGCTTGCATACGAATTTTGAAAATTTTAATAGTTTGTGTTTAGAATTAAAGTATGACATACTGTGAATATCTGAAGGTTTGAATGTGATAGGAGGGATATAATCTAAGGTTTGAATACCAATCTAAGATGAATAATATGAATAAAATATGTGTATGTCGGAAGTAGCTGCCAATGATTTGAGTGCGGTAGGGCATTATCACGAAATGTCCTATACCACTATGAGGTTTAATAGCTCCCATCGCTCGATGATAGTAGTCGGCTAGGGTGTTATCACTAAACGTCCAATTGCTCGGAATGAGGGCATATGCTATACGTGTGTAATTAAGAGCACTTTAAGAAAAATTAGAGCATAGTATTGTGAAAAGATGGTTGGAAGCCTTAGTTATCTTTTAACTATCCCCAGTATAAAACCGAAAGATATGTTGTAGGATTATCCTCTCGAGTATGTCGAAAGGTCTTAAATACCCTATATCATTCTTTTCGAATATGTATGTTTTGTAAGGTGCATGTTATAATCGTTTTTATATTTCTATTTTAAATGGGATGTTGGCTAGTTTTGCTTGAATCAATTTCAAGTGTGGATTTAGTGGAAATTTGTTATGGCTATGCACACACACTTGGGTGAACCTCTAAACTATTGAATATGCTTTATGGTTGCATAAATATTTATATGTCTCGAGTCTTGATTTTGTTTTGTCTTGCTCGGGACGAGCAAGGTTTAAGTGTGGGGGAGTTGTTAAGGGTGATTTTATACGTTTTATAAGGATATATTTTATGTCAATTTTCCCCCATATCTGGATGTTTTTCATAGAAATCGAGCTTTATATTGAGATATTAAGCAAGTGAGGTTTTTAATGGTTGATTCGCAAAATTGGTTGATTTTGGTGCTTTTAATATGATTTTATGATTATTTGGACATTATTACATTTTGTGATGTTTTTATGTGTTATAGATACATGTTTGAGGCTCAAGAGATGATCAAAAGTTGATTAAGTTCGAGTTAATTGATGATAAAAGAGATAAGGATGGAATTGGCTAGAGGAAAAGAGATAGAGTTGAAGATTTCGAATTTGGATCACATCAAACTGGCGTCCAAGTCCCGTCCAGGTTGGACGGGCGTCCATTAAATCAAACTGGCGTCCAGGAGAGGAAATTTGATACAGAGAGTTTGGACGCAGCCTGGACGGACGTCTGAAGGAAGTCCAGAAGAATGGACGAGCGTCCAACAAAGCGGACGGGCGTCCACGGCCGACATAGCAGCAGCCGCCTTACTTTTCTATAAATAGCAGCTGCGCCCCAACCCTAAGGACATCAGATTTTCACATATTATTGACTCTTATTGATACACATTCATAAGAAGAAAACCCTAGGCGGCCCCAGCCCCCTTTGGGGAGGCTGGGGTTGAGGATTAGTTAGGTTTTTGTTTTCGTTTTCTATTTTTATTCGCTGTTTAGTTTAGTTTCCTGACATAGTTTAGGTTAGACAAAAAACTAGGTTAGCAATCGCCAGTTCCCCATAAGATCGACCCGGCATTAACCACTATTACTACGATCCTTATACTTGAGGTTAACCGGATTATTACTTGTTTGTTTTGTGTTAATAAAATCCGTGACAAGTTTTTGGCGCCGTTGCCGGGGAATCGGTACGGTTGTCCAGTTCATTATTAATTTTTCTAAAGTTGTTCTGTTTTATTTTTCGTAGGTAGTTTGTGTTATCTAGTGATTATTAATTTTTCATAGGTTTGTGTTTAGGTTCCAATTAGGGTTTTGTCTGGTTTTCGTGTTTTGTTTGGACCTATTTTCGTGTTTAGCAGCGTTTATGTACTTCGTTTGAACGTAAAGCGGGCGTCTGAGCTATTGGACGCCCGTCCGTCCAAATCGATCGTCTCTGTTATGTTTTGCCCAGCAGACGGCGCCCAAAGAACTTGGATGCCCGTCTGTTTTTTCTCAGGCAGACGCGTCGTCCAAAGAACTTGGACGCCCGTGCGTCTGTCTGTCACCGCTTTTTTGTTTTAGGAAGATATCTTGGTTTGTCTTTCTTTTGCTTATTAAATAAATGTACTAGGCTTCGTTTTTCAGAGGCGAGTTTCGTAGGTAGGGTTCTGAGGTTGAATCATCTGACTCCACGTTTTTCGCGGTCAAATTTTTGGATAGAAGGGATCGTTTTAGCACTCATTAGTATTTTGGCCGTAACTTTCGGCTCAAGTGTCCGTTTGGAGCGCAGGACCCCAATTCGGAAAGCTCGTTCCGACGCCGACGACGTGGCAAACCGCCTACGGCCGTTTAGCACCATTTTCGAGGTCAAAATCCACTATTTTCCCTTCCATTTTGGGCTCAGAAGATTTCAACACGTTTTTTTTTAGGGTTTTCTGTTTTAAATTTTTCGTAGTTCAGGTTTAGGTTTCTGTTTCCGTATCTTTTTAGGTAGTTTTCAATAAAAGTAGCGTTATATAAATTGAGAGTTTTTATTTTTGCCGTGTTTCGATGACCGTTGGGTTAAGAATGTGCAAAAAGTTTTTTACTCAATTTATGAAACGTGAATTTAGGTTTCATAGTTTTGTTTTCGTTTTTAATAAACACTAGGGTTTCTTTTAATGATATGGTATTAGGTTATGATTTTAGGGTTGCTGCTGTTTTCTGGTATCAATCGAGTCTGTTGTGCTTTATGCTAAGACCAGACGCGAGTCGCTTCTCTGTGAACGCCCCCGCCACTCTTTGTGGTTTCCAGGCGCGCGTCCATAGTGAGTGGGACGTCCGTCCATCCAACATGCACCTGTTCTGTTAAGTCTTAGGGCAACTAGACGAGCATCCGGTTTAATCCAGACGCCCGTCCAGTTCATAAATTCCAGGCGAACGCCCGTTTGTTATGTTGAACGCACGTTCAGGTTCCAAATTTCTCTTGATTTGATTTTTAATGCTTTATTTGACGTGGATACTTCCATATGAGCTTCTGTGGCTAATTATTTTTATGTAGATGTTCTGAACTTGCATGTTTACATCTTTCCATCTACGAATAAATAATTGGTTAATTTTTATATACATGTTTCATTAATTGGCATGGATGTTTTATGGTGAGCCTCTGTGGCCGCTTTGTATATGCGTAGATGTCCTGTTCTTTCACCGTTATGGTTTTCTTTCCATCTATTGCAATCCATGTTGAGTAATTCACCTAGCTAGACGTGATTCTAATATGACTTATCTTTGTTCTGTTGTCGCTCATCTAGGGTGTTAGGATTCATCCATGCATGTTATAGTTAATGTCGGTTCTCGTATGCTATAACTGTTCTTATTGTTATTTAGTAGCTAATGTCGGTTTCCGTATGCTACATATCGTTGTGATGAATCTTGTGAGCTTTGAGACTTATGTGTTTTCTTGTTCTTCTTGTAACTCATATGGGTAGCTACTGTCGGTTTTCCGTATGCTACCATGTCTTCTTATGAGTTATATCTGTTTAGTATAGCTAACTGTTGGTTTTACATAATGTTATCACCTTTGATGAGTCTTAAGGCGCGTCTACACTGCATATAATGAATAGTACTATCTTTTATCGTAAACTATCATTATTTGGTAGACGTTTATGATATACATGTCGTGTTGCAAATGAGTGGGCTAGTTTTCTTTCTTTTATTTTCTTTTATTTTTGCATATCATTTAGTTGCATGTCATCTAGTTGCATTGTTTTTTTTATTTTTCTTTTATTTTTCTTGAGGATAGTTACTGTCGGCTTGCCGTACTCTACCACTTTATCATGTAGATTGCATTGTAATATATTTTCGTATAGTGCACCTAGCCCTGCTATTTTGTAATGTTCCATGTATATGTTCCACCTTTATATGGGCTTAATTTGAAAAATCTCTATGACTTCTTTTCCATCTATCATTATTAGTTGGAGTTTGATGTTTCTGTTTGCACATGTGGTCTATATTATTCTACAAGCTTCTATGGCTTTATTTCTTTTTGTGCTTATATCAAACTTCCGTTCAGTTGTGTTTAGACGCTTAGATGTCCTGTGTTTTAACTGTGTGGTGATTTTTCCATCTGAGCAATTATACCATGTGCTTATATCATTATTGTTGCTTGTTATATTTCCCCCCCGTGTCCCCGAGATACTGCCATGTTTTTCAAGTGGTGCAGGCACATTTTTAGCTGTTTTTGTCGAAACTACCTTTGGGAGTTGAAGCTGGGAAGGACTCCATATGACATCACCATTGTTGTCTTCTTCAGCCAACCTTTATATCATTACCAAATCAGCTAAGTTCTTTTATCTTTTCTTTAATTCTGCACAACATGAGGACATGTTGTAATTTAAGTGTGGGGGAGGGGAATAGTTTCATGTATCTACATTCATTTGCCATACTATTATATTTCTATGAAAGAGTGCTAAATTTTAAAAATTTTGTTTGTTTTGTCCCAAGTGAGAAAAGGCATATCTTTATTTGAGTTTTTATATCATTGGTGCGTTATTTTGCATATTTAGTAAATTTAGATGTCTCACCCAACACTATTTTTCACGTGCCATAGTAAATGATGAGCTACATTTTAGAGCTATGCCCATTTGATTAGAGATTTTTAATGATTATCGCATGATTCTTTGCTTACATACGAATTTTGAAAATTTTAATAGTTTGTGTTTAGAATTAAAGTATGACATACTGTGAATATCTGAAGGTTTGAATGTGATAGGAGGGATATAATTTAAGGTTTGTATACCAATCTAAGATGAATAATATGAATAAAATATGTGTATGTCGGAAGTAGTGCCGATGATGATTTGAGCTGGTAGGCATTATCATGAAATGTCCTATACCACTATGAGGTTCAATAGCTCCCATCGCTGATGATAGTAGTCCAGCTAGGGTGTTATCACGAAACATCCTATTGCTGGGAATGAGGGCATATGCTATACGTGTGTAATTAAGAGCACTTTAAGAAAAATTAGAGCATAGTATTGTGAAAAGATGGTTGGAAGCCTTAGTTATCTTTTAACTATCCCCAGTATAAACTGAAAGATATGTTGTAGGGATTATCCTCTGAGTATGTCAGAAAGGTCTTAAATACCCTCTATCATTCTTTTCGAATATGTATGTTTTGTGAGGTGCATGTTATAATCGTTTTTATATTTCTATTTTAAATGGGATGTTGGCTAGTTTTGCTTGAATAAATTTCACGTGTGGATTTAGTGGAAATTTGTTATGGCTATGCACACACACTTGGGTGAACCTCTAAACTATTGAATATGCTTTATGGTTGCATAAATGTTTATATGTCTCGAGTCTTGATTTTGTTTTGTCTTGCTCGGGACGAGCAAGGTTTAAGTGTGGGGGAGTTGTTAAGGGTGATTTTATACGTTTTATAAGGATATATTTTATGTCAATTTTCCCCATATGTGGATGTTTTTCATAGAAAGTGGGCTTTATATTGAAATATTGAGCAAATGAGTTTTAGAAGTATTAAAGTGCAAAATCGAGCTAATTATGTGATTTTATTGGATAAATATCTTTAGATGTAAGATGTTACATTTTGCATGTTTTTATCGTGATGTAGGTACGCTTGCATGGGATGAAAGGAGCTTAAAAGATGTTCAAGTGATGATTTGCATGGAAGAAAAGAGATAGAGTTGAAGATTTCGAATTTGGATCACATCAAACTGGCGTCCAAGTCCCGTCCAGGTTGGACGGGCGTCCATTAAATCAAACTGGCGTCCAGGAGAGGAAATTTGATACAGAGAGTTTGGACGCAGCCTGGACGGACGTCTGAAGGAAGTCCAGAAGAATGGACTGGCGTCCAGAAAGTCAGACGGGCGTCCACGGCCGACATAGCAGCAGCCGCCTTACTTTTCTATAAATAGCAGCTGCGCCCCAACCCTAAGGACATCAGATTTTCACACATTATTGACTCTTATTGATACACATTCATAAGAAGAAAACCTAGCGCCCCCCCCTTTGGGGAGGTGGGGTTGGATTAGTTAGGTTTTTGTTTTCGTTTTCTATTCTTGTTCGATTCATGGTGCTGTCTTGAAGCTGTGAACTTGGAGCAGCCAAGGGAAACTTTTCCAGCAGCGTTTTATTTCTTCCGTTGGATATTTTGTGAGTTTAATTTAAAGTTTGTATCTTTCCTTTGTTTATTTGTTTATGCAATCGATATCGGAAGATGTATTGCTATTTGATGTTTACCGTATGATGGAAATCTGTGTAAACCTTAGATCACCATAGGAAAGATTAGACTTTTAACCTTGACATAATGGAAGTTGATAGGTTAGATCTCTAGGTTGTTAGATCTAATAAATCTTGCACCTTGTTTTGAGAGCGTTAATCTCTATAGATCGGAAGATGATGAGATTGATAGACGGATTACTTATGGAAGTAGGAATTCATACCTTTGATTAGGTGAACCACAACTTTGATTGAATCATCATAAGATAATCTAGGTAAGAATTAAGGGTTGCGGGATGGTGGATCATGTTTGTTCTATGTTGATTCGCTTCAGTCATTATCATGATAGTTAGTTTTATTGTTTTCTTAGTTGTAGTTTTATTTGCTTTTGTTCGGAACGATATTTTCCTGGCTTTGGACTGACAATCCTCTGTCCAGTTTATTTTCCGTTTTAGTTTAGGTTTAGGAATAATTGTATCAACCTTAGGAAAATTAATGAACTAGATACCCCGATTCCCTATGATCGACTCCGGTATTAATCGCTGTACTACGATCCCTACACTTGGGGAATACCGGATTTATAAATTTTATTACTTGTTGTTTTGTTAGATAAAATCTATGACAAGTTTTTGAGGGGAATAGTTTCATGTATCTACATTCATTTGCCACACTATTATATTTCTATGAAAAAGTGTTAAATTTTAGAAAATTTTGTTTGCTTTGTCCCAAGTGAGCAAAGGCATATCTTTATTTGAGTTTTTATATCATTGGTGCATTGTTTAGCATATTTAGTAAATTTAGATGTTTCACCCAACACTATTTTTCACGTGCCATAGCAAATGATGAGCTATATTTTAGAGCTGTGCCCATTTGATTAGAGATTTTTGATGATTATCGCATGATTCTTTGCTTGCATACTTAATTTTGAAAATTTTAATAGTTTGTGTTTAGAATTAAAGTATGATGACATCGTGAATATCTGAAGGTTTGAATGTGATAGGAGGGATATAATCTAAGGTTTGAATACCAATCTAAGATGAATAATATGAATAAAATATGTGTATGTCGGAAGTAGCTGCCAATGATTTGAGTGCGGTAGGGCATTATCACGAAATGTCCTATACCACTATGAGGTTTAATAGCTCCCGACTGCCTGATGATAGTAGTCCAGCTAGGGTGTTATCACGAAACGTCCAATTGCTCGGAATGAGGGCATATGCTATACGTGTGTAATTAAGAGCACTTTAAGAAAAATTAGAGCATAGTATTATGAAAAGATGGTTGGAAGCCTTAGTTATCTTTTAACTATCCCCAGTATAAACAGAAAGATATGTTGTAGGGATTATCCTCTGAGAATGTCAGAAAGGTCTTAAATACCCTCTATCATTCTTTTCGAATATGTATGTTTTGTAAGGTGCATGTTATAATCGTTTTTATATTTCTATTTTAAATGGGATGTTGGCTAGTTTTGCTTGAATCAATTTCAAGTGTGGATTTAGTGGAAATTTGTTATGGCTATGCACAAACACTTGGGTGAACCTCTAAACTATTGAATATGCTTTATGGTTGCATAAATATTTATATGTCTCGAGTCTTGATTTTGTTTTGTCTTGCTCGGGACGAGCAAGGTTTAAGTGTGGGGGAGTTGTTAAGGGTGATTTTATACGTTTTATAAGGATATATTTTATGTCAATTTTCCCCCATATCTGGATGTTTTTCATAGAAATCGAGCTTTATATTGAGATATTAAGCAAGTGAGGTTTTTAATGGTTGATTCACAAAATTGGTTGATTTTGGTGCTTTTAATATGATTTTATGATTATTTGGACATTATTACATTTTGTGATGTTTTTATGTGTTATAGATACATGTTTGAGGCTCAAGAGATGATCAAAATTTGATTAAGTTCGAGTTAATTGATGATAAAAGAGATAAGGATGGAATTGGCTAGAGGAAAAGAGATAGAGTTGAAGATTTCGAATTTGGATCACATCAAACTGGCGTCCAAGTCCCGTCCAGGTTGGACGGGCGTCCATTAAATCAAACTGGCGTCCAGGAGAGGAAATTTGATCTGAGAGTTTGGACGCGACTGGACGGACGCCTGAAGGAAGTCGGAGAAGAATGGACGAAGCGTCCAACAAAGCGGACGGGCGCCCACGGCCGACATAGCAAAGAGCCGCCTTACTTTTCTATAAATAGCATTTGCGCCCCAACCCTAAGGACATCAGATTTTCACATATTATTGACTCTTATTGATACACATTCATAAGAAGAAAACCTAGTGGCCCTGGCCCCACTTGGGGAGGTTGGGGTCATGGATTAGTTAGGTTTTTGTTTTCGTTTTCTATTCTTGTTCGATTCATGGTGTCTTTGTCTTGAAGTTGTGAACTTGGAGGCGACCATGGGAACTTTTTTCAGTAGCGCTTTATTTCTTCCTTCGGATATTTTGTGAGTTTAATTTAAAGTTTGTTTCTTTCCTTTGATTATTTGTTTTTGCAATCGATATCGGAAGATGTATTGCTATTTGATGTTTACCGTATGATGTAAATCGGTGTAAACCTTAGATCACCATAGGAAAGATTAGACTTTTAACCTTGACATAACGGAAGTTGATAGGTTAGATCTCTAGGTTGTTAGATCTAATAAATCTTGCACCTTGTTTTGAGAGCGTTAATCTCTATAGATCGGAAGATGATGAGATTCATAGACGGATTACTTACGGAAGTAGGAATTCATACCTTTGATTAGGTGAACCACAACTTTGATTGAATCATCATAAGATAATCTAGGGAAGAATTAAGGGTTGCGGGATGGTGGATCATGTTTGTTCTATGTTGACTCGCTTCAGTCATTGTCATGATAGTTAGTTTTATTGTTTTCTTAGTTGTAGTTTTATTTTATTTGCTTTTGTTCGCAACGATATTTTCCTGGCTTTGGACTGACAATCCTCTGTCCAGTTTATTTTCCGTTTTAGTTTAGGTTTAGGAATAATTGTATCAACCTTAGGAAAATTAATGAACTAGATACCCCGATTCCCTGTGATCGACTCCGGTATTAATCGCTATACTACGATCCCTACACTTGGGGAATACCGGATTTATAAATTTTATTACTTGTTGTTTTGTTAGATAAAATCCGTGACAATGAGCAGTCAGCAGAAGAAGATCAGGCACCAAGCAGGTCTGCTGGACCAGGGTTTCCCAATCTTATTGCACAACAACTTGACAAGTTGATGGCTCTGCTGAATGACATTCCAAGACATGCAGGATTTGCTATTGGCCAACCTGCTGACATTGTTACACATTACTCACCTGCCACAAGAATAGGTGATCTAAATTTAGTAAGATCAATACTTGGACTCTGGTGCCACAGATCACATTGTAGGATCATTAGATCTATTAAGTAATCCAAAACATTCATCTGGTATAAAAATGGGATTACCTAATGGAAATAATCTCTCTGTCACGCACATAGGCCAAGTGAGGATCAACACTCAACTGGTCCTACATGATGTGTTTTCCATTCCTGGTTTTAAATATAACCTTTTATCTTTACCTTCTTTCATTAATCATACAAAAGGTGCATCTGTTTTTTCTGCTTACAAGTGTGTTTTGTAGGACAAGAACAAGAACATGATTGGCTCACCAAATTACAGAGAGGACTTTATGTCATGGATCAGCTAATAAGACTTTCTGTTACCAATGCTGTAGAGCATCACACTTTATCTGATAGATTAGATTATGCACTTTTATGGCACTACAGACTTGGACACTTGCCTGATAAGAGACTGCAAGTCACCAGTTCACAGTCTGTTGATGTCAAATTCTATAATCATGATCTTTGTTATGTCTTTCCTATGCCAAAATTGAAGAAAAGTCTTTTTCCTTTAAGTACCACTACTGGAAACACTATTTTTGATCTTGTTCACATGGATATTTAGGGTCCTTTAAGACAACATACTGTGAATGGACAGCAATATTTTCTTACTGTTATAGATGATTTT
This sequence comes from Gentiana macrophylla, assembly GCA_026214975.1. NCBI lineage: Eukaryota > Viridiplantae > Streptophyta > Magnoliopsida > Gentianales > Gentianaceae > Gentiana > Gentiana macrophylla. The sequence goes on from CM047814.1 coordinate 32,485,091, forward strand.
TCTAGGTTTACTTGGGTTTTTCTTATGAGGCATAAATCTAAAGCTTCTGACATTGTAAAATCCTTTATTAAATATGCTTCTACTCAGTTTCATAAAATTATTAAAGTGATTAAATTTGACAATGGTGCAGAGTTTCAACTTACTGAATTTTATGCTCAGCAGGGTATCATACATCAGACATCATGTGTCAGTACACCTGAGCAAAATGGTATTGTTGAAAGAAAGCATTAGCATCTGCTGAATGTTGCAAGAGGTTTGAGGTTCTAGAGTAATCTACCAACTGAATATTGGGGATTTTGTCTTTTACATGTTGTTAAATTGATTAATGCCACGCCTACACCACTGCTGAAAGAAAGCACTCCACATGAAATCTTTATGGCACCAAACCAGATTATTCTGTGTTTAAAGTTTTTGGTTGCTTAGTTTTTTCATGTACACTTCAGCAGTATAGAACCAAGTTTGATTCAAGATGTATGACTTGTGTCTATCTTGGGAATTCAACCACCTCCAAGGGTGCTATTCTGTTAGATATTACCAACAAAGATATATTTGTTGTTAGAAATACTCAATTCCATGAAACTTACTTCCCTCTTTTTCAGCAGGTGTTAGGAAAACCTAGACATCTTGTTGAAATGCATGTTTCTTTGCTAGTAATGGAAAATTTTGATGACCTACTGAATGAGTCAGCAGACCAATCAGCAATGGGATCAACAGCATCTGATACGTCCAATGCAAGGCATGAAACAGTAAATCAAGCACCAGAACCCATACAACTAAGAAGGTCCACAAGAACAAAAAATCACCAACCTTTTATCAAGGGGGTGCCCATAATGTTTACCAGACTCCACATCTGCTGAGTGAAGTAATGAGTTTGGATAATCTCTCAGCAGACTATGCCCGATTCATTAATGCTATTGATGATGTTAAAGAGCCTATGACCTACAATCAAGCTATCAAGACTGATGAATGGAAGAAGGCAATGAACAAAGAAATTGAAGCTTTACAAAAGACTCACACTTGGGTGATAGTTGATCTGCCTCCAGGCAAGAAACCCATAGGGTGCAAATGGGTATACAGAATCAAATATAATCCTGATGGATCAGTAGAGAGATAAAAAGCAAGATTAGTAGCAAAAGGCTATACTCAAACAAATGGGATTGATTATCAAGAAACCTTTTCCCCCGTTGTCAAGATCACTACAGTCAGAACCTTACTTGCAGCAGCAGCAACCAACAACTGGCATTTACATCAAATGGATGTCAATACTGCCTTTCTACATGGAGATCTACATGAACAAGTATACATACAGTTACCACCAGGTTGTGCAGCAACTAAACCAAACCAAGTTTGTAAACTTACCAAATCATTATATGGCCACAAACAAACCAGCGGACAATGGAATTGCAAGTTTACTGAATCCTTGGAGGCTCAAGGATTCATTCAATCCAAACATGACCACAGTCTATTCCCAAAAGGGTCTGGACAGTCATTTATTGCCTTATTGGTATATGTATATGACATCATAGTTGCCAGTCCTAGTGAAGAGTTGATTCAGCAAGTTAAGGATGCTTTACATCAGCAGTTCACCATTAAAGATCTTGGAAAATTGAGATAATTCCTAGGCATTGAGGCTGTTAGATGTCCTAAAGGTATATCTATTTCACAAAGAAAATACACACTTAACCTCCTAGAATAATATGTCTTTTTTGGAGCCAAACCTGCTAAGACACCTATGGAGTCCAAGCAGACCTTACAATATGATGATTCACCACTTTTAGAAGACAACACTGCGTACATATTCCTAGTAGGTAAATTAATTTACCTCACATTTACCAGGCCAGACATTGCCTTTGCAGTCCAACAACTAAGTCAATTTCTGGATACCCCCGCTAAAAACCATATGAAGGCAGCTTACAGGCTGCTGAGATACTTGAAGACCAATCATGGCCAAGAAATCTTCTTCCCAGCAGACAATAATCTTGTACTTTAGGGTTTTACAGATAAGGATTGGGCTGGTTGTCCTGAAACAAGAAGATCAGTCTCAGGTTACATAATGTTTCTAGGAGATGCTCCAGTTTCTTGGAAAGAAAAAAACAAACAACAATTGCCAGAAGCTCATCTGAGGCTGAATACAGGGCAATGGCAAATGCAGTTTATGAAATCCAATGTCTTATCTACATACTATAGGATTAACAAATTCCAATCCAGTTGCCTACTGTCCAATTTTACGACAATGCCAGTGCAAAAGGCATTGCTCACAATCCTGTCTTCCATGAAAGAACCAAACATATTGAAATTAACAGTCATGTTGTGAGAGACAAGGTCAAATCAGGACTCATCAAACTTCTGCCAGTCAATTCCAAAGAACAAATAGCTGACTTCCTCACCAAAGCCTTAGATGCACCTATTTTCTCTTATCTACTAGATAAATTGGGAATTTCAAAGATCTTTCAGACTTCAAGTAGCTGATGGGAATGTTGAGTGCAAGCTGTTCATGAACCACTCACAGCTTGAGGGGATGTTATACTATAAAAGTTGATGGGAATGCTGAGTGCACTTTGTTGATCAATTGAAGATATCGAAGAAACTTCTTGCCGACAAAGATGAACACTAGTAGCCTGGCCGACAAGACAAAGACTCAAAGCCACTGGCCGATCGCTTTGGTATAATGTGGTTATCTAGTTATAATCTGTTGTAACCGTTTGTAACCAACTTCTAACTGACTCATGAGGTTTATGAAGCTATAAATACCCCATGATCAGCCACATTATAATTAACTTTTAACTTTTACATGATCAATAATATTTCCGAATTTTATTTTGTTTGTTTGTAATTCTACAAACTTCACCAGTCGGTCTTTCATAAAGACAAGCTACACCTTTTAGGGACATTCCCTTCATGTAAGATAGACTAGGTTCATAACCTGGTTGTCACACATGGAATCTTCTTCAGATGCTATGGCTCCTAGACATATCTCTTAATCTCGCCTTTCAAGCATTCGTACATACATCGTGAGATCTTTATTCTTCAAGATGAACATACCAGTAGCCTTTTCAGGCGTGTGGTCATCTGCAGACTTATAACGTGCTTGTGTGCACTGAGCAATGTCCTACACCTCATAACTATGCAGTGTCTGCTCACGTTCCAGTGGTTGAATATCTCCATGTGGTTCTCAAACTACCTTTGAGATCTAAATTTACTCCCAAAGTTTCTTTTGGAAGAAACACTTCCTCTAGAAGACAGCATGTTTGGAGACAAACATTTTTGTTCCGTGGGTAAGTAAATGATATCCAACGTACTTGCAAAGATATCCCACAAAGTTGCATATGTCGTACTAGGCTCCAAGCCTTTCTGACATTGTCTGCTTGCTAGATGCATGACAACCCTAAATCATCGTTGATATTGTTGAATATATCAGGTTTGCGGTAACAGTGACATATTGGGGATATAAGGTTGTTTATGTATGATTTCTCAATTGAAAAGGTGGAGGTTATCAAGAACAAGGAAGTCGGACTGATGCTTATGATTAAGAATGCAAGTGAGTCAACAAATTGACAGAGTAGCTCTGTATATATTAGTTCTTGGATCCCCTTCTATTACATTGTTATCCCATATATATAGGAAATGGCTAAGTCGGATTAGTCTATTCATGACAAGACATTAAAAGCATACAATTAAGAATAACTATATACAAATAAGTTGGCCGGACAGCTGTCACGATAAGATCGGCAGACAACGGACTTGATAGTAGGTCGGACTCATATCTTCCTTTGTCTTGATGTCATCAACTCAAGCTTGAGCCTGGCCATCCTGATAATAGAGGAAGCTTCCACTGTGTCCGAGGTGTCGGAGTGGAGATGGGTCCGGCTTGTGGACTGCGGACAAGCGGGATGGAGGCCCACGATCTGTTGTTGGGCTAGGAATTAGGCCCAATCTAGATGCTCGGGTTCCAATCCGGTTCGGGTATATCAATCGGTTAAGATGGATTTTATGTCATCGATTCCATATCTGATATGGAATTTATTCAACCTATATTCTTTGGAACTCGGTTAAGTATATGTATTGAATAAGGGAACTATCCCGAAACGGGTAAGGGATACTTCACATGGCTCGTGCCGCATTTTTATCGTATAAAGTGCTATTTCCATTTTAGAAACGCAATCTAATTGCATATCCCAAAGATGGTATCCTTCAAGGGAGAATTTGATTCTATTTCAGACAGCTTCTAAAACACCCTTCAGGGATTAATTACTCCAATCCAATTGAAGATTAACTCCTGAGTAGTTCATCAATCTCATGTTCGTACTAGCTCAAACTTTTCGGCCTTTCCGAATTTCTCACTTCATTGAGTACACTTGACTATTTCTAAAAATAGTCATTGAGAGTAATAAACAATAATATTATTAATGGCATTAATTGTCATAAGCCAACAAGCATCGGTATGTTTAGGCTTTAGACAATTTTTCTAGAATTTAGAACCTTTTATCATAAAAGAGTGTTTTAGTCATCCTTAGATAAGATACTTATTACCCATATGATTCATAATCACATGGTTTGGACGTAATCAGAATAACATCTGATTACACGATTCTCCTCTATAGAGACTATGTCTAGAACAACCACAAATATCAAGGATAATAGCCATACAAATACGTGGTTGAGGTTTCATCACCTATATCAACTATATAGTGACACCAACCTAGTATGTTAGATTCAGTGACCGTTCAACTTTATCAGAACAACATTTATGTTAGGAAATCACTAGTTTAAAGCAACGGAATTTAAAATTTTGATTTCCGATCCCAAAATCGACTTCGTTTAACACAATAAACACGTTAATTAGTTTGACGGTTGTTAAACATATTTTAGTTTTAATGATGAGTGTCAGACTAGCTGTTATAGAGCAAAGGCAAAAAGAGGTCTAGATTAAATGTATAGGTTTACTAGAGTTTGATCTTTGTATAGGTTTGATCAAACAAGCACTGTAAAGAGGTCAGCTGACTTGATCAGCAGACCTGTCTAGGTTAATAGGGTGTCTAAGTCAGTAGACTATCTAGGAACGCTGAGGGTTCAAACTCAGTAACAAAGGCTGAGGGTTCAACACAGTATTGAAGGCTAAGGGATCAAAATTAGTAATTAAAGTAAAGGATATGGGATCAGAATTTAGGGAAGTCTGTGATGACCTAAACTGATCATATCTACCTTGTGTAGAAGGTCTAAGTTCCATTAAAGTTGAAAGGTGATTAGAACTTGGTTATGTTTAAAATGGTGTACTCTAACTTCATAATAAAAAGTTAGATGAGAAGCAGTCAGCTGAAGTGTTTATCAAAACATAGCAGACTAAATGTCAGCTGACACTTACATATCAAATATCTGATCAATGTCTAATTCGAATTAATCCAAGTTTTTCTGGAAGATTAAATAGATAAGGATGATTTATAAGACTTGGATTAATTAGTCAATCAATGGACAAGATGAAATGGACGTTGTAAGGATTTCAGAGCCTTATTAAATGGAATTATATCATTGGTTGACAGACTGGACTGTGAGAAGGACACTGTCAGTGCCAGTCAGGTACAACAGAGGTATTTTCAGGAATATTCAGATAATCCTATAACGGTTATCATTCAAATTCAAATTCAAATCAGAGGATCTACACCTATAAATAGAGGACTCATAATTCACATTGCAACAACGAATTATTACCAAGCAACAAAGTTTTTGAGCAAGAATTTTTGCAATCTGACCCTGCTGATACATAGAGCCTTAATTTCTGATCAAGTTTTTCTTCAAGTGTTTCTTGCAAACCAAGACTTATCCAGTTTACACACTTGAAGAACGTAGGCTACTGATTTATTCATCCTGATCAGAAGTCTACTGAACCAGAATCACTTTCTAGATTCAACCCTTCTTTTTCAAGAAGTTTGCTGAAGACAGAGAAGCACTTAGGTGTCAAGAACTGTTGTTGTGTGGTGGAGCTGTTGAAGAGGCAATCCTAACCTTCAAGGATCAGTGGAAGACTTAAGAGAAGCAATACTACATGTTTCTAGTTTTCAGTTTGTGAAGCTATAGTCATTGGTCAATGACAAACAGTTTAGGGATTTTTGTAACTGCTACCTCAAGAATCTCTAGTGAATTTCCTCCAACATCACAGGAGAAGAATGGACTGACAGGATTACACCACCTGGAACCACTATAAATCTTGCCCACTTTACTTTACTGCATTTACATTCTGCATTTACTTTATCTGCATGCTTATCACATCAAACCTACTGAACTAGCTACTGAATCACACCACTTGCACTACTGAGTATCTAATACTTAGTATCGTATTTAAACAACAAGTAACAAGGCTTAATTTAATATATTCCGCTGCAACAAATTCAAGAGATTTAATAGTCAGTAGACTGCTGAGTGGTCAGTAGGCTATTAAACCTACTGAGTGTGTAAAACTTCAAAAAGTTTTAAGTGTTAGGTTTATTCACCCCCCCCTCTAAACTTAACCAAATCCTTTCCAAGAGACCAACAACGATATACCTTGGCTGGTCTATAAGATCGACGCTTTGACCGTCAATAAGAGTAGTACTGGGCGCAAGCCATCCACGCGTCCGGCCTCTATCGATATCCACACGAACTCCTCACGGAATCCTCCTTGGATTGCTATCAGAAAAATCCGGCTGGTAGACCGGTATTTTTCTCACTCTAAAACTCTCTACAAGAAGCTCTCTATTTTTCTCAAGAACAATTAGCTCTTGGAATTGTGATGTACAAAAGAGCTAGCCAACCCCTTTCTTATATATGTGAAAGTGGCGCTACAATACCTCCTAATCTGATTAGGAGAAGCTTCCTAGAAGATATATGAAAGAGAAAAACTTTTTCCCAATAAAATAAGGAAAATCACTTTGATTGATTTATCTCTTTTATTATAATATCTTATGTTAAATAAAAATAGATATTGGCAATATCTTATATTGAATATCTTTGTCTTATTACCATAATTCTATTTTCCAAAAATCAATTAATATCCAATATTAATATTATGGTAATCTTATTAATTAAATTGCATAATCCAAGTGTATCTAATACACTTAGCTTATGCGCCGCACATTGCCAAATATTGGCATCCGGAATATTTTTTAATTAATATAATTAATATCTTGTATTTAATTTATTCATAATAAATAAATACCACCATATTAATTTACCACTATAACATTTATATCATTGAGATAAAACTTTCATTATTTGGTTATCAACTATAACCGCATTTAATCTGACTCGATGTTCTTATGTGTGTGACCCGATAGGCTTCTGAATATGTTGGCCGTAGGGACAAAGTGAAAATTACGAAAATGCCCTTCGTACCTAACGATCACGGGATAGTGTCTAGCAACACACCGTGACCCCCAATCATCGGAAGAGTCAAAAGCAATGACTACTATCTTTCATGTGAACCTGTTGCCGTGTAAATAGAATCATATCACTGTAATAAAATCCATACGATCGTATCTCGAGTGTTAGTACATTAACGATGACAATCTGGATATCATGTTCTCTCGAAATAACATATTTACTCCCAATTTGAAAATACTCTCGACAGCTAAACATTCCATATAAGAAGGCCATTTCGGATATTCACTCCCAGTCATAGGGTACGCGATTCTCGGATGAAAAAACATGTATACTCCACATGCTTCAATATCATGCCCAATCACTACCGCATGATCACCCCGTGGCTAGAGGAAATCTCAATAGTATCGAAGCATGACAATCCACACCGTGATGTCATGATGACTCCGGTCTTTAAGGATAATTACACAACTGCCACATACTGCGACACTTAATGTATGTGGGTCAGTCTAACGTACGCATTATGTAATACACGTCCACGTACAACCCAAGTGTCTCTACTCTTCGATAGACGAGATATATCCCTATCTTAAATAAGATAGAAGACATCCAATATGTGCTAGTCTAATCATACTATCAGTGTCCCATTTGATAGTACATATGACTAGACACATTTAAGCATCAAACATGGTAATGTGAATAGAGATCTCATCAACCATAATCACTATCATGGCTTCTCTATCACAATTCGACACTAGAGATGTTACTATATATACATATTCGATAATACGAAAATAAACAAATATATAATAACCAAAGTGATTTTATTAATCATAATAAAGTTATTACATAAACTAAAATAGACTGTAAATGACCTGATCCGGTCGGATCCGATCCAACCCGATTGTGTTTAGGACATCATTTCAACAATCTCCCACTTGGCCTAAAGCCAATCAACCATATGCTTAAGCCCATGCATGTGAACATGTTTCTCATGCTTTTCCCGTGACAACGCCTTGGTTAACGGATCAGCTATGTTATCATCCATGTGGACTTTCTCTATCTTTACATCTCATCTATCAACTCTCTCTCTAATCAAGAGATGGCGCCGTAGCACATGTTTGGACTTCTGATGAGACCTTGGTTCCTTTGACTGAGCAATTGCCCCATTGTTATCACAGTACAATGGCACTGGACCAATAATGGAGAGAACCACACCAAGTTCACTAATGAACTTCTTCATCCAAACTGCTTCTTTTGCCGCCTCCGAGGCTGCTATGTATTCGGCTTCCGTTGTAGAGTCTGCAGTAGTCTCCTGCTTGGAACTCTTCCAGCTCACTGCTCTGCCGTTAAGCGTGAAAACAAATCCAGACTGTGACTTCAAGTCATCCTTGTCAGTTTGAAAACTGGCATCTGTATAACCTCGTAATACTAAATCATCATTCCCGAAAACCAGGAACATGTCCCTAGTACGTCTCATGTACTTGAGAATATTCTTTACTGCAATCTAGTGACCATCACCTGGATTAGACTGGTACCTTCTAGTCACACTAGAGGGTACGTGACATCTAGTCTGGTGCACAGCATGGCGTACATGATGGACCCAATAGCTGAAGCGTAAGGGATCCTACTCATTTGTGCCCTATCCTTCTTGGTCTTAGGACACATTTCCTTTGATAGGTAGACCCCATGTGACATGGGCAGCAATCCTCTCTTGGACTGCTACATGCTGAATATCTTCAACATCTTGTCTATATAGGTGGATTGTGACAGACCAAGCAACCTCTTAGATCTATCTCTATAGATCTGGATTCCTGGAATATAGGCTACTTCACCCAAGTCCTTCATTGAGAAGTTCCCGGATAACCAAACTTTGACTGACTGTGGCACATCATTTCGTATGAGCAATATGTCGTCTACATAGAGCACTAAGAACACAATGGCACACCCACTAACCTTCTTGTAAACACAGGTCTCATCTTCGTTCTTGATAAAATCAAACTGTTTGATTGTCTCATCAAAGTGAAGATTCCAACTCCGAGAAGCTTTCTTTAATCCATAAAAGGTTTTTTGCAGTTTGTACACCATCCTGGCATCATTAGTTGTGAAACCCTCAGGCTGTGTCATATACACCTCCTCATACAGGTTCCCATTAAGGAAAGCAGTTTTCACATCCATCTGCCAGATTTTGTAATTATGGTATGCTGCAATAGCGAGCAAAATTCTAATGGATTTTAACATGGCAACGGGCGAAAAGGTTTCGTCATAGTCAACTCATTGTCTTGCTTATAACCTTTTTCCACTAACCTAGCCTTGTAAGTGACTACGTTACCGTCCATGTCGGTCTTTCTCTTAAAGACCCATTTACACCCTATGGGAACTATTCCTTCAGGTGGATCAACCAAGTTCCAAACTTGATTGTCTTTCATGGATTCCATTTCAGAATTCATGGCTTCTAGCCATTTCTCTTTGTCATGCCTTAATAACACCTCTTTGTAAGTCTTAGGATTCTCATCTTCCATGAGGTATACGCCTAAGTACCTTTCGGGTTCACAACATTCCCTGGTGGATCTTTGAGGTGCTAGTGTGCCCACGGTAAAGGTTGGCATCACATCTGTGTGTGGCGTCTCCTCTACTTCCATCAACTGACTGTTATCAGTAAGTGGTTCTTGAATTTCTTCAAGATCAATCTTACTCCCACTGACCCTATCCAGAATAAACTTTTTCTCAAGCAAGTGGCCAGTCCTAGAAACAAACACCTTTTATTCCTCAGGATGGTAAAATTGGTACCCTTTGGTTTCCCTATGATAGCCTAAAAACAGACATTTGTCAGATCTAGGTTATAATTTGTCGGGCATCATCCGCTTCACATAAATCAGACAACCCTAAGGTTTAAGATGACCCAGACTCGGTTTTTTCTTAATACATTCCTCGTATGGCGTAGAGTCAACCGTCTTTGATGAAACTCGGTTAAGTGTGTAGGATGCGGTTTCTAGAGCATACCCCCAAAATGATTTTGAGAGAACTACGTAGCTCATCATGGATCGCACCATGTCCAACAAGGTGCGGTTCCTCCTCTCAAACACGCCATTCATCTGTGGCGTCGCGGGAGGGGTCCATCCAGGTAGAATCCCATTCTCCTTTATGTAATCTTAAAACTCTCCATCTATGTATTCTCCACCTCGATCGGATCAAAGTGTTTTGATTTCTTTACCTAGCTGTTTCTCAACCTCACTTCTGAATTCTTTGAACTTTTCAAAGGCCTCAGACTTATACTTCATTAAGTATACATAACCATAGCATGAATGGTCATCAGTGAAGGTGATAAAATAAGAGTATCCTCATTTGGCTTGAATTGACATTGGGCCACACACATCAGTATGTATGAGCTCAAGTAATTCATTGGATATTATCCCTTTGCCACTAAATGGTGACTTTGTCAACTTGCCAAGTAAACAAGCTTCGCATGTATCAAACGATTCGTAATCGAAGTGATCCAATAATACATCTTTATGGAGTTTGGAAATGCGATTCTTATTTATATGGCCAAGTCTACAATGCCATAAGTAGAATTCATTCAAGTAATTTGTTTTGTCTTTCTTGTTGTTTATATTAAGTACGTCAAAATTCATATCTAATATGTAGAGACCATTACTAAGCATGCCAGAACCATAAAATATTTCATCACGTGAAAAAGAACAACATTTATTCTTGAACGTAAAAGAAAATACTTCAACATCTAATGCAGAAATAGAAATAATGTTCTTCTTAAGAGTAGGAACAAAATAATAGTTATTTAGTTCTAGTACTAGACCACTAGGCAATGAAAGAAAATAAACTCCTACGGCTAGTGCAGTAACACTTGCTCCATTCCTAACGCGTAGGTCCACCTCTCCTTTCCTCAGTTCTCTAGTTCTTCATAGTGCCTGCATATTCGTACAAATATGAGAACCACAACCATTAATTAATACCCAGTGGTTAGACTTAGAAGAAGCAATATTGATCTCAATCATAAACATACCTGACGTCGAAGCATCAATATGCTTCTTCTTGGTACTCAAGAAGCCTTAGCAGTTTCTCCTCCAATGTCCGGTCTCACTGCAATGGAAGCAAGCATCCTTGGATTTGTCTTTGGCTATCATAGGCGTTATCTTAGGTGCAACCTTCACCTTCTTGGACTTCTTTTGGGCTTTTACCTTGCCATTATTGGAAGTGACAAGCAACACTTGCTTTCCATTCCCCACAGTGACCTCAGCAATTTTCAACATGTTCAATAACTCCGCAAGGGAGCAATATATCTTGTTCATGTGATAGTTCATCACAAACTGCGAGTATGAATTACGTAGAGATTGCAGAATCAAGTCAATACTTAACTTGCATTCCAACTTGTGGCCCAGCTTCTAAAACCTCTATATGTACGCAATCATCTTAAGCACGTGTGACCCCACAGCAGTCCCAGATGCCATCCTACAACCAAACATGGCCTTCGAGACCTCGTACCTCTCAGTGTGAGACTGAGAAGCATAGAGTTTCTTTAGGTGAACCATGATTGAGTAGGCGTCCATAGACTCATGCTGTTTCTGCAGTTTAGGTGTCATTGAAGCAAGCATGATACATGTTGCATCAGAACTGTCAGAACAGTGCTTGTTGAACTTATCAACAGCATCTGCAGCCGTGACCAGTAGGGGCTTTTCCGGTATGGGTTCATCCAAGACATAGCCAATCTTCTCATGCCTCAAAACGATTTTGAGGTTTCTTTCCCAGTCGAGAAAGTTGGTTTCATCAAGCTTATTGTCGATGATAAAATGAAGGTTCAATTTGTTTGACATTTTCTACAACAATAAATAAATATAGAATAAGTATAAGTTCATGTATTCAAAACCAAAAAATTGCACTTAAAATTTTATGAGGTTTTGCTCCCACTGGCCAACTACTCCTGATTGGCTTTCAAGAAAAATTAATTCCTTTAGTGGACAAGATCCCAAAACTACCTCGACCCCCTACTTTGGCTGATGGGCCAAAAATAGTCCAATAGGTAGACAACTCTTTGCCGATCGTATCTTATACGACTCTTGTTGTTTGACTAGTCAACTCCTTGATTATTTTTCATCTTATGAAATAGTCAAACCCTTGCCTCTAAAATCCAACGACCCTGCTTTGGCTGGTGATCGAGAGAATTCTTGGTCAAGTCATAACCCCAATACTCTTGAGATCTCTTAGGATCATATCTCGATAACGACAATATACCCGAGGTAGGTCAACCCCCTGTTTTGGCTGATAAGTTGGATCCGAACAAGGGCTCTTCACCGTCGTTATAATATGGGGGGTAATTTCGACTTGATTCTTTTGAGGTGGGAATAATTTTAAATTAATTCACTTAATTAATTTCATTTAATTACGGTATCATCTACTATGTGCATATTACTACGATATCATAGAAAGTAAAACATACACAACATTCCGCGCACAAAATAACTGGTATTATCAATACTTTTCCTAGGTGTGGTTTCAAATACAAACTGACGAAACTGCGGGTCACAATCTAAGAGTAGCTGCAACCACCAATACGGTCTTTTTTGTTGTACGCCAATTGGTTCTTTATCTCTCTTTGGTCTTCATCTTCTTGCTCCATTCTTGTTACATAATAATCTATCTAATAAATAATTACTCCCGCCACACACGGGGGGAGCTAACGGGAATGGGATAAATGCAAAAAGTAAACTAGGTCATGTTCTTCATAACGGCCTAGGACAACTTGAAAACCAACATAAAGAAAATCACTCTCATCTATCATATTGGTCGAGTCCATGATCAATCGGGGTCCATATAATCATATTATATCTACACATCTAATTCATACAATTATATCTTATGAAAAAAATCGAATTAAAATTTAACGACTTATGTGTCTTTTTTTCTCACATCAAATAATTAATTAACTTAATTGAAAATAAAATTAACATTTAATTTTAAATTGATTCTAATTTCAATTTTATTAATTTGAAACTATTCAAAATTAAAAATAAAATTAAAATGTCTCTTTTGTTTTTTCCAAACAAAATTTGGTTGACTACCTGGCCACTTTCCAAAATCAAAATTTTGAAAGTGGCCTAGGCCTAGGCATTTTCCCAAATCAAATATTTGGAAAGAGCCTAGGCTTATTCCAAACAAAGTTTGGAAAGGCCATTATTATTTTAATGCCTTGTGGCATCCTAATGGCCCAAACTATTTGAACCATTGGTTAGCCACATGACACAACTAAACAAAAGAGATATCAATGAACAATAAAATATCACAAAAACAAAAAAATTAAATCAATCTCCCCCTTGGAAAGACCAGCCGACGCCGGCAGCCCTAGGGGCGCCGACGCCACCAACCGCGGGAGTGGAGGGTCGCCGCTTCGGCTGAGCCCCTAATCGACGTGTTTTATTTTCTTTTTTTGTTTCGTGATCTTAGATCTTGCATCTATCATTTAATTACTATGCAATTTAATTAGTGCTTATTGCTTAAACTCGAAGTTGGCTATGATACCACTACTAGGAAATCACTAGTTTAGTTCAGGGAATTTACAATTTTGATTTCCGATCCCAAGATCGACTTCCCTTAACACAATAAACACGTTACGTAGTTTGACTGTATATACCTTGGCAGATCTATAAGATCGACGCTTCGACCATCAAGGAGAGTAGTATTGTGTGCAAGCCGTCCACGCGTCCGGCCTCTATCGATATCCACACGAACTCCTCGCCGGAATCCTTCTTGGATTGCTATCAGAAAAATCCGGCTGCTAGACCGATCTTTTTCTCACTGTAAAACTCTCTACAATAAGCTCTCTATTTTCTTAAGAATAATTAGCTCTAGGAATTGTGATGTACAGAAGAGCTAGTCAACCCCTTTCTTATATAAGTGAAAGTGGCGTCCCATTGCCTCCTAATCTGATTAGGAGAAGCTTCCTAGAAGATAGATGAAAGAGAAAAACAGTTTCCCAATAAAATATGAAAAATAACTTTGATTGAATTATCTCTTTTATTATAATATATTATATTAAATAAAACTAGATATTGGCAATATCTTATATTGAATATCTTTATCTTATTACCATAATTCTATTTTCCAAAATCAATTAATATCCAATATTAATATTATGGTAATCTTATTAATTAAATTTCACAATCCAAGTGTATCTAATACATTTAGTTTCTGCGCCCCACATTGCCATATATTGGCATCCGGAATATTCTATAATTAATATAACTAATATATTGTATTTAATTTATTCATAATAAATAAATACCACCATATTAATTTACCACTATAACCTTTATAGCATTGCGATAAAACTTTCCTTTTTTGGTTATCAACTATAACCACATTTTAATCCGACTCGATGTTCTTATGTGTGTGACCCGATAGGCTTCGAATATGTTGGTCGTAGGGACAAAGTGCAAATTACGAAAATGACCTTCGTACCCAACGATCACAGGATAGCGTCTAGCAACACACTGTGACCCCCAATCATCAGAATAGTCAAAACAAATGACTACTACCTTTCATGTGAAACAGTTACCGTGTAAATAGAATCCTATGGTGTAATAATATCCATACGATCGTATCTCGAGTGTCAGTACATTAACGATCACATCTTATAATCTTGATATCATGCTCTCTCGGAATAACACATTTACTCCCACTTTGCAAAGATTCTCAAGAGCTAGATATTCCTTATAAGAAGGGCATTTTGGATATTCACTCCCAGTCATAGGATACACGCTTCCCGGATGAACAAACATGTATACTCTGCATGCTTCAATATCACGCCCAATCACTACCGCATGATCGCTCTGTGGCTAGGGGAAATCTCAATAGTGTCAAAGCATGACAATCCTCACCGTGATGCCATGATGACTCCGGTCTTTAAGGATAATTACACAACTACCACATACTGCGACACTTAATGTAAGTGGATCAGTCTAACGTATGCATTCTCTAATACATGTCCACGTACAGTCCAAGTGTCTCGACACTTTGATAGACGAGATCTATCCTTATCTTCAATAAGATAGAAGACATCCAATACGTGCTAGTCTAATCATACTATTAATGTCCCATTTGACAGTACATATGACTAGAGACATTTAAACATCAAACTTGTTAACGTGAATAGAGATCTCATCAAACATAATCACTATCACGGTTTCTCTATCACAGTTCGACACTTGGGACGTTACAATAAATACATATTCAATAATATGAAAATAAACAAATATATAATAAAAAAGTGCTTTTCTTAATCATAATAAAGTTATTACATGAACTAAAATAGACTGTAAATGACCCGACCCGGTCGGATCCGGTCCAA
Source organism: Gentiana macrophylla (assembly GCA_026214975.1). NCBI lineage: Eukaryota > Viridiplantae > Streptophyta > Magnoliopsida > Gentianales > Gentianaceae > Gentiana > Gentiana macrophylla. The sequence continues at coordinate 32,500,800 of CM047814.1, forward strand.
CCCGATTGGATTTAGGACACCATTTCAACAATTTACTCCTTACAATTGAATATGTCTACTAAATCCTAACAAGTAACTGAAAATCATGTTCTTCACAAGAACCGGAACATAAGAATGTTTATTTACTTCGCTTATCAGTCTACAAGATTCAGAATACAATACCGAAAATGTCGCAACGTTTGCTTCACTTTTCGAATCTTAATGCATTCCGTATTTAATCTTTCTAATTTAATCGTACTTGTAAGATATCATATATCTAATAGTTGGCTTGAACTTAGATAGATTTATGTCAACTCACTTGCCTAGAATAGAGACTTCGATAAGATCTCTTATTTTAAGCACATGCCCTAACTTTCCTTTTAATCCCTTAAGTACTTGTAAAACTTCTTAGCTTAGTCTGCATGAGATTTAAGAAAAATCACAAGAGCTATGTCTTTTATTTCCTTTCATAAAGAAAATCCAAAGTTTATTAGATAGTTTATTTAGCCTTTTGAATCATATTCAAAACATGAACTTTTAAATTAACCTTCAAGAAATGATTAAAGAAATAAGTCGATACTTAAATCTTATAATTTCGAAAACAACCTTTCCAAAATTCGATGTGGTCATTCTTATCCAACGTTTGAATTAAATGTCATCGTATGACAGAATGATCATATTGGATCGTATCCAATTCATGATTAATTCGTTGAAACTTATTTCAAGTGATTCAATCATATCATGAGCTTCCGTTTTTCATTAATAATCAAAGTCTTGGAGCACTCCATTAAATATGTAGTCTCCTTGTCTCTAACTACTATAACGGGATTGCTCGTGTCATTGCTTATTTTAAATGGATTAAAATTGCTTAACCATACTTGATAACGTTTCTCAAAAGGTAAAAGTCATAATTTGGTTTTACTAATCAAGAATAAAAACATATATATAAAATTTTGCTAAAAAACTACAACATAAAGTAAAGATAAAAGAGTGTTGTTGTTTACACATGCAAAATCAAAAAGGGCTTTTGGTTTATGATTTTGCTCCCACTAGTCAACTACTCCTAATTGACTTTCAAGAATCTTTCAAAAATTCTTTAGTGGACAAGATCCCATTAAACTACCACAACCCCCTGCTTTGGCTGGTGGGCTGAAAATAGTCTAATAGGTAGACAATTCTTGGTCATTCGTATCTTATACGACTCTTGTTGTTCGACTAGTCAACTCTTTGGCAATTTTCATCTTATGAAATAGTCAAACCCTTGCCTCTAAAATCCAAACGACCCTGCTTTGGCTGGTGGCCGAGAGAATTCTTAGTCAAGTCATAACCCCAATATTCATGAGATCTCATACGATCATATCTCGATAATGATGATATACCTGAGGTAGGTCCCCCCCGCTTTGGCTGATGAGTTGGATCCGAACAAGGGCTCTTCACCGTCATTATAATATGGGGAGGCAATTTTGACTTGATTATTTTGAGGTGAGAGTATTTAATTAATTTATTAGTTGGTCTCATCATGATATATCTATCTCTATAGACATACACCCTACACATTTATCTAGATCGTGCCTAGTCATGTCGTATCATATAAAATAAATACAAGCACAAAATAAATAAATGCGTAAAGTAACCGGTATGATCATGGACTTTCCTAGGTGCGGTTTCGAATACAAACTGACGAAACCGCGGGTCACAATCTAAGGGTAGCTGCAACCGCCAATAGGATCTTTAATGCGCCATCTCCAATGGGATCTTTATTCTTCTTTCTTTGGTCTCCGTCTTCTACTCCATTCTTGTTATATAAATTTCTATCTAATAAAATAAATACACTCGCCGCACACGAGGGGAGCTAACGGGAATGGGATAAAAACAAAAAAAAGTCACATTCTTCGTAACGGCCTAGGACAATTTTTAAAACCAGCAGAAAAATTAAATCATTCACATCTATCATATTGGTCGAGTCCATGATCAATCGGGGTCCATATAATCATATTATATCTACAACATTTATTTCATACAATAATATCTTTATGAAAAGACAAATTAAAATTTAACTACTTGCGTCTTAATTAATCGACTAACGTTTAATCAATTAAATAATTTTATCCAATCAATTAACTAATTAACATTTAAATAATTAAATAATTTTAATCGAAATAGAATTAACGGTTAATTTTAAACGATTTCAATTTTAATTTTAATTAATTAGAACTATTCTAAAAATAAATCAAAATTAAAATTAAGTCTATTTTGTTTCTTTCATTTTGATTCCTAATCAAAAGGGGTGCATTTGGTATCCAAAACCAAAAGATATCAACCTAGTGCATTACCAAATATTTGGTAAAGGCCAAGGTTAACCTTAGATCCACAAAAATGGTCCATAGGCCTAACCCTTTTACTCAACAAATTGAGTAGGGGTCCTTTACATTCCATGTAGCATCTCATTGGTCCAAACTATTTGTACCATCAGTTGGCCCACATGACATCAACTAAACAATAAGAGATATCAATCACAACTGTAAATCATATTGAATCATAAATACACAAAACAAAAATTTGGAGATCCACCACCTTTGACCAGTCAACCTACGCCAGCAGCAGGTTGCCCTACCGCCGCCGCCGACCGGCCACAGTGGTGGTGCCACCAGTCGGCCGAGCATGACCTGATCTCATTTTTTTTTCGTGTATCGTTTTGCGAATCAAAAATCTTTCATCTTTTAAGTACGTGATTTAAACGATAAAATTAACTACGCATATTGCTAATATTTATTGCTTAAGCTTGAAACTCTCTCTCATACCACTTTTAGGAAATCTACGCGGGAACGCAGTGGAATTAATTTTATTTCTTTTTAACCAGGATTGACTTCGTTTAAGTAACAAACATAATAAGTTGCTTGACGTTGGTTACCTTGCTTGATCTAAAAGATCGACGCTTTAACCGTCTAATGAGAGTAGTGGTGCACGAAGTCGCCCAAGCGTTCGACCTCTACCGCTAGTCAACACGAACAACCCGCCGGAATCCACCATTGGATTGCTACTAGAAAAATCAGGTTGCTAGACCGGCCTTGTCTCTCTCTCTCTAAAACTCTCTAGAAAAGCTCTCTATTTTTCACAAGAAACTATTAGTCTTTTAGAATTGTGATGTACAAAAGAGCTAGTCAATCCCTTTCTTTTATAGTTGAAAGTGGCGCCCCATATATCCCCAATCTGATTGGGAGAAGTTTCTTAGTAGATTGAGGAGAGAGAAAAAAATTTCCTAATAAAATAAAAAATATATATATTTTGATTGATTTATCTCATAATATTCAATATCTTATATTAAATATTTTTCCAATATATATATTGACAATATCTCATATTGAATATATCTTATTATCTTATCATAAATCAATTTACACATGTGTATATATCACGTATATATATTATATATGTATAAATGTATATATATTATATATACATACTATACTTAGTGCACATGCACATCACATATGCACACCACACACGCATATACGTATAATATATATATATATATATATATATATATATTAATATCCAATATTAATATAAGGTAATACTATTAATTAAATTACACAATCTAAGTGTATATTATACACACACAAGTTGTGCCCCATATACCATAATATTGGCATCCTGAATATTCTTTAATTAATCAATATAATTAATATCTTGTACTTAATTTATTCATAATAAATAAATACTACCATATTAATTTATCACTATAACACTTTATAGTCGAGATAAAACTTTCCTTATTAGGTTGTCACTATAACCGCATTTTAACCCGGCTACATGTGCTTATGTGTGTGGCCCGATAGACTTCCGAATATGTTGGCCGTAGACACAAAGTGCAAATTACGAAAATGCCCTTCACACCTAACGATCACGGAATAGCGTCTAGCAACACATCGTGACCCCCAAACATCGGAAGAGTCAAATTCAATGACTAGTACCTTTCATTTGAATCGGTTACTGTGTAAATAGAATCATGTCGTTGTAATAATATCAATACGGTCATACGTCGAGTGTCAAACATCAACGACCGTATCTTATAATCTGGATATCCTACTCTCTCGAAGTAACATATTACTTCCGCTTTGCAAATACTTTCGAGAATAAGGCATTCCTTATAAGAAGACACTTTCGGATATTCACCCCTACTAATAGGGAACGCGATTTTCGGACGAACAACATGAATCCTACGCATGCTTCAGTATCACACCCAATCACTACCGCATGATTGCCCAATGGCTAGGGGAAACCTCAATAGTGTCAAAGTATAACAATCCACACCGTGATGCCATGAAGACTCCGGTCTTAAGATAATTACACAACCGCCACATAGTGCGACACTTAATAAAGTAAGTGGGTCAGTCTAACGTACGCATTCTAATACCAGCATATTAATTTACCACCATATTAATTTACCACTATAACATTTATAGCATTGAGATAAAACTTTCATTTTTTGGTTATCAACTATAACCGCATTTTACTCCGACTCGATGTTCTTATGTGTGTGACCCGATAGGCTTCCGAATATGTTGGCCGTAGGGACAAAGTGAAAATTACAAAAATGACCTTCGTACCCAACGATCACAGGATAGCGTCTAGCAACACACTGTGACCCCCAATCATCAGAAGAGTCAAAAGCAATGACTACTACCTTTCATGTGAAACAGTTACCGTGTAAATAGAATCCTATCGGTGTAATAATATCCATACGATCGTATCTCGAGTGTCAGTACATTAACGATCACATCTTATAATCTTGATATCATGCTCTCTCGGAATAACACATTTACTCCTACTTTGCAAAGATTCTCAAGAGCTAGATATTCCTTATAAGAAGGGCATTTCAGATATTCACTCCCAGTCATAGGATACACGATTCTCGGATGAACAAACATGTATACTCTGCATGCTTCAATATCACGCCCAATCACTATCGCATGATCGCTCTGTGGCTAGGGGAAATCTCAATAGTGTCGAAGCATGACAATCCTCACCGTGATGCCATGATTACTCCGGTCTTTAAGGATAATTACACAACTACCACATACTGCGACACTTAATGTAAGTGGATCAGTCTAACGTACGCATTCTCTAATACATGTCCACGTACAGTCCAAGTGTCTCTACACTATGATAGACGAGATCTATCCTTATCTTCAATAAGATAGAAGACATCTAATACGTGCTAGTCTAATCATACAATTAATGTCCTCTTTGAAAGTACATATGACTAGAGACATTTAAACATCAAACTTGTTAACGTGAATAGAGATCTCAACAAACATAATCACTATCACGGTTTCTCTATCACAGTTCGACACTAGGGACGTTACAATGTATACATATTCGATAATATGAAAATAAACAAATATATAATAACAAAAGTGTTTTTCTTAATCATAATAAAGTTATTACATGAACTAAAATAGACTGTAAATGACCCGACCTGGTCGGATCCGGTCCAACCCGATTGGATTTAGGACACCATTTCAACAATTTACTCCTTACAATTGAATATGTCTACTAAATCCTAACAAGTAACTGAAAATCATGTTCTTTATAAGAACTAGAACATAAGAAAGTTTATTTAGTTCGCTTATCAGTCTACAAGATTTAGAATACAATACCGAAAATGTTGCAATGTTTGCTTCACTTTTCGAATCTTAATGCATTCCGTATTTAATCTTTCTAATTTAATCATACTTGTAAGATATCATATATCTAAGAGTTGGCTTGAACTTAGATAGATTTATGTCAACTCACTTGCCTAGAATAGAGACTTCGATAAGATCTCTTATTTTAAGCACATGCCCTAACTTTCCTTTTGATCCCTTAAGCACTTGTAAATACTTCTTAGCTTAGTCTGCATGAGATTTAAGAAAAATCACAAGAGCTATGTCTTTTATTTCCTTTCATAAAGTGTTGGTCCCTTGAAAAGGCTTTGGTTAAGTTTAGAGGGGGGGTGAATAAACTTAACACTTAAAACTTTTGGAGTTAACAAATTCAGCAACTTCAGCAGCCTGCTAATATCTCAGTAGCCTGCTGATACTCAGTAGTCTGCTGACTATTGAATATACTGAATTTGTGCAGCGGAATTATGTCAAAATTAAGCCTTATCCCTTGTTGTTAAATATGATACTAAGTATTAGATACTCAGTAGTGTCTGTGTGTGAATTCAGTTGCTAGATTCGGTAGGGTGATGTGTATAATAAATTAAATGCAGAATGTAAGTGCAGAAAGTAAGTAGGCAGATTTTATAGTGGTTCTAGGTGGTGTAATCCTGTCAGTCCACTCTTCTCCTGTGATGTTGGAGGTAATTCACTAGAGAGATTCTTGAGATAGCTGTTACAAAACTCCCTAAGATGTTTGTCCTTCACCAATAGCTATGGATTCACAAACAGAAAACTAGGATCAGGTAGGATTGCTGCTCCAAAGTCTTACACTGGTCCTTGAAGGGTAGGATTGCCTCTTCACCAGCTCCACCACAAACAACAGTCTTTCACACAGATGTGCTTCACTGTCTTCAACAGATTTCTTGTTAAAATAAAGATTGAATCAAGTAAATGATTCAGTTGCTGCAGCTTGATCAGGATGATATGATCAGTAGCTTGCAGTCTTCAAGTGTGTAAACTTGATGTAGATTGAATACAGATTACACTTGAAGAATTTCTCTGGATCAGTAGTCTTAAGCTCAGTAGGGTCAGCAGGGTGTTTTTCTTGATTTAATTCTGATTGCTCTTTTATTTTCTTCCAAAAATCATCACTTGTATCTAAATTAGGAGTCCTCTATTTATTGGTAGGAGTCCTTGAGACTTGTATTTGAAATTCAAATATAGCCGTTTCAGATTTTGTCCCATTTGACTTGCTTTCTGTCACTGTTCATAGTACTGACACAGTCAGACAGCTTTTTGACAGAATGAAGTCTATCCATCCTTTGACTTCCAACCATTGGATAAAGTCCTGAATCATCCCAACGTCCTTTTAATCTCAACCATTGATTTATTTGATAAAATCAGAGGTTGTTAGTTGTCCTTATCCATGTAATCTTCCAATGTAATCTTGAATAAATCTAGGTATATGTATCAGCAGGTTCATGAGTCTGCTGAGATACATATCAGTCTGCTGAACCATAATTTGCTGTGTTTAAAACACAATGCAGTTGACTTCCTCTATCTAACTTTTAATTGTGAAGTTAGATTACACCATTTAATCATAACTAAGTTCCAATCACCATCCAAATTATGGAACTTAGACCTTGTACACAAGGTATATGTAATCAGTTTAGGTCATCACAGACTTCCCTAAATTCTGATTCCATATCCTTGACTAATTACTAAGTTTGATCCCTTAGCCTTCATTAACTGAGTTTGAGCCCTTATCCTTCAGTCTTCAGTAGGTTCCAGATAAGTCTACTGACCTAACTACCCTACTGATCTAGACTAGTCTGCTGATATTAGTCAGCTGACCATTACAGTGCTTGTTTGATCAAACATATACAAAGATCAAACTCTAATAAACCTATACATTTGATCTGGACATCTTTTTGCTTTTTCCCTATAACAGTTGGTCTGGCACTCATCATTAAAACTTAAAAATTAAGTCCAACAATTTCCCCTTTTTGGTGATGATGCCAATACCCTCACCTAACAGAAAAGCAAAAAGATTAAAAACAGAAACAGAACAAGTAGTCATCTTTCATTATTATCATATGTTCAAAGTTATTACAGTCTAGAATCAACAAAAGATAAAACAAATTAAGTATTCTAATCTATTGTCTTATTTCTCTTTCTTCTCTTGCCTTTTCAACTTGTTCTGTATAAGCTCTGATCTCTCTGATCATATCTCTCATCCATTCATTTTCAATTAGAGAGAAGTCAATGTAAGGGTTCACTTCTTTCCACCAGTGCCATGCTTCAGGTAGAGTAAGATTTATCTGATGTACTCTAAAACCCAAACGCATGTATACTTCCTTGAATTCATTGAGTGACTCCTTTGCATTTGGGGTAGGCAAACTCCTTTCACCTCTACCACCTCTTCCACCTCTTCCACCTCTTCTTGAAGCCCTCATGGCTTTAACTCTTGCTTCCCAAAATTTCAAGCCCAAAAAGGAGTTTAAACCTTCATGAAATCCCTTGTCATGATAGGGTCTCCTCTTATTATAGTAAACCTTTTTATATTCTTTGAGAAGATCATCTGTAAGTGGAAGTCTTCCAGGTGCAGGTTCCTTGAAAGCATTTGTATCATCTTCCCATCTTTTCTTAGCAAAAATCCTTGCAGCCTCTTTTGCTACTGTTGTTTGCCTCTCTTCCCTCTTATTGACATCATCAACAAAATGGGACAGCAGGCCATGTACACTTTCCTGTGTGAGCACTAGGTTGTTCAGTTGCCCTTCCATTATTTCAGTTCTAGTGTCCACAGTTGTGATCCTTCCTTGCAATGTTTGCTCCAGTAGATTTATCCTTTCAGTGATCTTAGGATCTAATTCAGCGGGTTGAAGTGTTCCAACAGCCTCAGCAGGTTTAGGTGACTCAGCAAGTTTATCAAGTTTTTGATGAATAGATGCAAATTGGTCTTTCAAAAACATGTCTTTCAATGTGTTGCCTTGCCTAATCCCTCTTACATCTTGAGCAAGGTCTGCAAGAGCATATTGGGTGGAGGTTATATTGGAAGCAACAGTTTCAGTGGTTCTTCCTCTATTCTCCACCAGATTGATTAAATCTTCAAACCTTTCCTCTTGCCTGTCAAGTTGAGTTGTTAAGTTTGCAATGTCATTTCTGACAGTCCTCAACTCTTCCATGACATGTGCTGGTATCCCACCAGCCATTCCTCCAGCAGCTCCATCAGCAGGCTCTTCTACATTATATTGTTGCCTCTGTCTGCTGATAACCAAAGCAAAACTCATATCCCTTCCAGAAGGTTGAGGGCCTTGGTACTCCTCCAAGATAGGATCCATAGCAGGTTCTTCCAACACTGGTACAAATGCCTGTTGAGGTTCTTCATTAATAGGTTCTTCCTCAGGCATTTGAAACTCCTCATCACTGTATTCATAATCCAGCAGCTGCTCATCCTCATCAATTGAAGCAGTCTGCTGACTATCTTTCCCTTCAGTGATCTTTCCTCCAGCAGGCTCCACTACAGCAGCCTGTTCTATAACAACAATAGGGGTTTCCTCCAAACCCAAATCTAGTTCCAACCTTTGTCCAGGTGCTGTTTGAGACTCAGCAACATGTACCTCCTGTTCCGACCTTTGTTCAGGTGCTGTTTGAGACTCAGCAACCTATACCTCCTCAATCAACAGTGGGGATCCTTCAACTCCCATAACCATATCCAATCTTTGTGCCACCACTGTTTTCTCCTCAGAGACCAGCACCCTCTGCACAAGGATTGCAGGGAATTCAGCCCTGTTTTCTTCTTGAAATCCTTCAGCATTGGCAATCCTTCTCAGTGTATTTCCAGTTTTGGATAGGGTTCCTTCAGTGTCAACCCAGTCTTGATATTGAATTGAACCCTCAGAGTTGACATCTGGTTCACTGTGATCAGTAACCCTCTCATCATCCAAATCCACATCTTGCTGATCTTCAGGTTGATCAACATGTTCAGCAACAAATGAAGCATCAGACTCACCAATCTATCTATTTGCACCAAGATTTACACCTTCATTTATTAGTGCTTCCAAATCTTCCATGGTCTGATCCTCCAGATCTTCATTCATGTCTTCAGTTTGTTGCCTCTCAGTGGACTGACCAGCTCCAGTAGACTGTTGTACATTTGGCTCAATTAATAGCAGTCCTACTAGTTCCTCCTGGACCAGAGGGGTGATCACCTCCAGAATTAGATGATGAATCATCACTGTCTGATTCTTCCCTAGGGTCCCTGAACTTGATACCCTCCTTCTTCTGTTGTTCATCAAACAGATCCATCAGCCTTGACTGCAGTAAGGAGGTATCAACCAGATCCAGCAAATTTTCTACTCCCAATTTCTCAAAAGCCCATTCTTCAAAGTCTGTCATTGGTTCTGCAGCTGGCTTTTGTTTCTTATAAAATCCAAACTTCCATTGGAAATAATCAGCTACCAACAGGAGCTTAGGATCAACAAACTCCTTTTTCTTCTTCTTCTCATGCCTCTCAAATGGCATAGTTGGTTTTCTGAAAGCTGTTTTAGTAGCTTGCTGACCTCCAAAGGTCTCAACAAGCAAATTCAAAGTTTCTTCCACAGATGCCTCAAGGTTAGTAGGTTGCTCAGGTTGTATGTTTGTTCATACTACCTCCATCTGTATCACACTTGGTTCCCCCTGAATTATATGCTCATCAGCAGGGTTAGCAGCAGACTGCTCTTTCCCCTGAACTATTGCAGGACTTGCAGGTTCTTGTACCAACTTCTCAGCTACCACAGCAGGTGCAGACTCAGTGTCTGTTGTGGCTCTTCTACAAGTTGCTCAACAACAACTTGTGCAGTTTCAGTAGGCTCAGGAGCTTTTGCAGGTGAGGATTCAACAGTTTCTACAGCAGGCTCAGGGTCAGTAGTCTGCTGTGACTCTCCAGCATGTAGCTCAGAAACAACCTCTACATCCTCAGTAGGCTTGATGATAGTTAAGGGCTTAGCCTCAATAGCCTCTCCTTCTTCTACTTCTTTTTGTTCCCTTCGAGCCTCCAAAACTCTTAACTCCTTCCCTTTGCCATGTTTCTTCTTTTTGGCAATTTCTTTCATTCTCTTGGAAAGATGCTCTTCTTCAATTTCAGCAGCTTTCCTCTTTCTTGTGATTTCATTTAAATCAATAACTTCAACAGACTTCTTCTTTGTCTTCTTAGGCTTTAACATTTCTGTGATTTTCCTTGTATCAGCAGCCTTTCTTTTCTTAGTAACTTTCTTTGGTGCAACAGGTTTAACAGCTTTCTTAACCTGCTCACCTCTAGCATCACCATCATCTCCACCATTACCATCACTTTCAGTAGCCTCATCATCTACATCTTCATCATTATCTAGACCAGGGATAGGAGTGGTAACATCTGGCTTGAATCTGGATTGATTTATCTTTTCAGATGAAACATCAGGTATCTAAAAATGATTCAACAAGGTCTGAATCATTAGACCTAAGGGCTTGACCTTGGATTTCCTTGTACCATCTCTATCTTCAACGAACACCTTCTTCATGTAATGTATAAAGAATCCAGCCCAATCAAACTTCATACTCCTGCAGATGATTATCAGCAGGTCTATTTTGGGTCCTGATAAAGTATCCAGGCTTCCAACGAATCCCAAAATGGTTTTGGCTATTAATTTTCTTAGTAGATTGTACTCAAATCCAATATGTTTCACATTAATGCTTAAACTTGAAGGTATAGCATCATTGGTCTTTATTTGATCCACAAACTTTATCCTTGGTAGATTCATTGCCTCTGGATTAGTGGGAGCATCATTTCCAGGTGCAAAATGAAATAAATCTCTCAGCAGGTCTGAGGAAATTTCTATCTCTCTTCCATTCACAGTGGTAGTGAAGGCCTCTCTACCTTCATGTATAACAATGTTTCTCCAGAACTCCAGTACATTAATATATGAAATTCGCTGCAACCTTCTGTTGATAATACCTTCCAACCCAGCAAATCGTCTGATTCTCCGTCCAATGTTAATGGCTAAGTCAGTAGAGTCACAGTTATTGACATAACCTCTCACACTTTGACTGGTGCCAATATGAACATCATCCTTTGGTGCCATGATAAATAAGAAAGATGAAGAAGAAAATGCTCAAATCTGTGTTCACACAGTGTAAATGCAAAGAGAATCGATCTGAGATTTTGTAAGTAGCTTCTCTGTGTATAGGTCTGCATATATATAGACAGATATGGTTGAAAACTGTCAGATCGAATACTGTGCATTAACCACGATTAAATTTAAGTGAATGCTGTCTTGACACGTGGCCCATTACTCTCCATAACGTTTGGTAACCGTTGGATCGTATTAACTGCGGTTATAAATAGAAAATAAATATCCCGCCATTTGCTTTTTGACTTTATAGAGTTTGACTGTGTACCGTTTCCTTCAGCAGCCTTGTCATCAGTAGACTTGGCTCATGATTGAGGTCAAGTTAAATTATTAACTCGATGCCTAAATAACCACTAGCAAGTGAACTAGGTTCAATCGCAGTATAGCTAGATAGAGTCGAGGTCGATCCCACAGAGAATCAATTTATGGATCCTAACTTAAATAGTCAACCTATTTATTTCGTGTAACAAAGACGGTCTATGACCAACATAGGATACGAGAAAAGAAAGACACACTCAAACATATAAACAAATAACACGTAAACAAATAATGTAATCAACTGCCCAATTATAACTGTAATCATTTGGATCTAGGCAATTTAAATAACAACAAGACTTATCAACTATTAATCCGCTCATATCTGTTTATATTGGCTACGGGAGTCATCCTCTAAAACTTGACGTAGCACCGGTAGGTCACTAGATCACTGTGATATTGTTACGTGACTTCGCCTTTTAAGTGCCTCCATCTCATATAACTCACACGCTTACGACTCTAGGGATGCCGATATTAACCGTACACCTCATCTAGGCAACATTCCTATGGTTAGGCGTACTTCCTAAACGATCACTCAAACTCTCGTCCAACTAACAATTACTAAGTTATAATCTCATGCTAGTTTACGATCTACGTGTAAACAAGGTGCGCGCAATTCCCTAACATAAACCTACCTAGATAACGCTGAACGTCCGTGAAGATCAATTCATAAGCCCACCTAAGAGTTTTACATTGGTATTTCCTTTTTACACGTTTCAATTAAATTAAGCGAGTAACGTAGCCATAGCCATACCTACTGAGACAACAGATTCAATTAAGCTAACCTAATCATAAAGACGTGACTGATTAACGGATGAAGCAGGGTCAGAGGCTCTCGGTCGACCGAATGTATAGGCTCGGTCGACCGAGTGACACCACTCGGTCACCCGAGTGCTCTACTCCCCAGATCACACCCCTGAATATATTTCTCAGCGTTTCTCATACAAATCGGATTAAATAGTGATTCGTCAGGCAATCATATAAACTAATCTAAATACACGTAGATTCATCCATAGATGTTAGGAAGAGGACGTAGGGTATGAGATCCTCATAGACAAGGCATCAACACCTCCCTAACGTCATAGCCTAGATCTACATCATCTAGCTATGAATAACTACTCAAACAATTAAAGCATAATTGGGAAATTAATTACTAAAAGAAAAGGAAAATAAACTAGGGCTTACATGTTGCAACCCTAGCTCTTCCACACGCCTAAAGAATCCTTATTTGCTTGTATGTATATATGAATGAATGAATTGGTATATGTGTGTCTTAAAAATTACAAAGGACTTGTGTTTATATAGAGCTACAGCCGACTTAAGAAGACCGACTTAAAATGCCGACATTAGTGAACCCTAACCGCCTCAAAGGATGCATTGGACTTCTGCTGGGCTTCGTGGACACTCGGTCGACCGAATGTATAGGCTCGGTCGACCGAGCCTTCTGTCTTCTGGGCTTCCTCTCGTTTTTGTCTTGGGCCGCCTGAACATGTCTGCAATCCATTAAACCTTCTCCGAATTCCCTCCTTTCTGCTTCCTCAAATAGCCCACTGCAAATTTAGCATAAAACACGGTCTGTAACATCAAATAATACAATAAAACCTTTAAATACACAATAATGAATCGTAACCCTTGGCATAAGTAAATTCAGCATATTACGACTAATTATTGCTATATTATAGTTCTTTCAAACTAGAATCGGGGATAAAGATCTTAGAATAACAGGCACAAAATGACCGTTATCAGCTCAGCAGCCAGCTGACAAACTGTCTCAGCAGCCTGCTGACAGAGTCACTCTGCTGATGCCTAATTCCTTTTGTATTGTCCAACTGATAATACAAGATGAAGTTTAATACCAATGACTGATCTGTCAAGTGAGCTCACCCAACATAACAAAAACCAATCCCCTTGGCAACTTCATTTGCTCAATTGTCCAATCATAAGTACATGGAATTGTTGATACCAATGACTAGTCTGCTAAGTGAGCTCACCCAACATAGCAAAGACTAATCCCCTTGGTGAATTCCAGTACATTGCTGATTATCAGTCAACTTTTATAATTCCATGTTCAGTCCTTAGTTTAGCAAATCTTTCACTATCCAAAGGTTTAGTGAAAATATCAGCAAGTAGATTTTCAGTAGGGATGTAAAGAACCACCACATCTTTCTTTTCAACACGATCTCTTATAAAATGATGTCTCACATCAATATGCTTGGTTCTTGAATGCAAAACAGGATTTTCAGTAATTGCTATTGCACTTATGTTGTCACACATAATTGAAATTTCTTTCTCTTCAATCCCTTAATTGTTGTCTTAACCACAGTATTTGTGCACAGCAACTTCCAGCAGCAATGTATTCAGCTTCAGCAGTGGAAGTTGATATTGAATTATGTTTCTTGCTAAACCAGGAAACCAGTCTATTTCCCATTAACTGACAGGTTCCTGTGGTGCTTTTTCTATCGATCTTCCATCCAGTATAATCAGAATCTGAGTAGGATATAACTTTGAAGCTTCCATCTTTTGAATACCATATCCCTACTCCCAAAGTCTATTTTACATACTTGAGAACTCTTTTGACTGCACCTAAATGAATTTCTTTAGGTTTTGATTGAAATCTTGCACAAACACCTACAGCAAATGATATGTCAGGTCTGCTGGCAGTAAGGTACAGCAGACTGCCTATCATCCTTCTGTATAAGGTCTGATCAACATCTTTGCCATCTTTATCTTCATCCAATCTAATGTTTGTACTCATGGTGCTGTTTTCCATACCAAATTTCTTCAGCAGCTCCTTGGTATACTTGGTTTGATGAATGAAGATTCCATCTTTCATCTGTTTGACTTGCAATCCCAAAAAGTAGTTCATTTCTCCCATCATACTCATTTGCAACTTACTTTTCATTAGATTTGCAAACTTCTCACAAAGTAATTCATTTTCAGAACCAAGTATTATGTCATCCACATAAATTTGCACCAGCAGGGTGCTATTCCCTTCATTGATTCTGAAAAGAGTCTTATCAATGGTGCCTTTTGTAAAACCATTGTCCACCAAGAATTGAGATAGAGTCTCATACCATGCTCTTGGTGCTAGTTTCAAACCATAAAGTGCTTTATTGAATCTATACACTTTATTTTCTTGATCTTTAACTTCAAATCCAGGAGGTTGCTGAACATACACTTCCTCCTCTAGAATGCCATTCAAGAAAGCACTCTTAACATCCATTTGATATACTTTGAAGTTTTTATAAGCAGCATGTGCAAGGAATAATCTGATAGCTTCCAATCTTGCAACTGGGGCATATGTCTCATCAAAATCTATTCCTTCTGCTTGAGAATATCCTTTTGCCACTAGTCTGGCCTTATTCCTTACAATGGTACCAAATTCATCAAGTTTGTTTCTGTATACCCATTTTGTACCAATTATATTTGCATGACTAAGCCTTTCCACTAGTGTCCAGACTTGATTTCTTTCAAATTCATTCAATTCTTCTTGCATAGCAATTATCCAATCTGGATCTGAAATTGCTTCTTCAACAAATTTTGGTTCCATTTGAGATAAGAAACAAGTAAACATTGCTTCTAGTTGTCTTCTAGTCCTCACACCTTGCTGTATGTTGCCAATAACTTGTTCAACAGGGTGATCCCTTAACCTTGTGGATTCTGGTTAGATTGATTCTCTGGAACATCATCTTCAATAGGGTCTGTTGTTTCTTCAACAGGGGGTTCAGCAGATCCTTGAACTGCTTCAGTTGTTGCATCAGTAGTATCACTAGCAGGTTGTTCAGCAGGGGCAGAATCAGAAACCTTTAAGTCATTAAATCTTTCCAAAACTTCAACACATTCTGGATCAGTGACTTGTTGATTCTCAGCAGGTTCTGAACCTTCATCTTTCATTCCAGTGAACTTAGGTTCATCAAACACAACATGTATAGTTTCTTCATGTTTCAGTGACCTTTTGTTCAGCACCCTGAATGCCTTACTGACTGAAGAATATCCCAAGAAAATTCCTTCATCTGATTTTGGTTGGAATGTCTTCAGTTGTTCCTTATGGTTCAAAATAAAACACTTGCTTCCAAATGGATGGAAATAGGATATATTAGGTTTCCTTCCATTCCAAATCTCATAAGGTGTCTTCAGCAGCTTCTTGTTCACTGAGGTTCTGTTTTGTGTATAGCATGTTGTATTAACTGCTTCAGCCCAATACCTTTCAGGCAGCAATGCTTCACAAATCATTGTTCTTCCGGCTTCTTTTAATGTTCTGTTTCTTCTTTCAGCAACCCCATTTTGCTGAGGTGTACCAGCAGCATCAAGTTGATGCAGTACACCATTCTGTTCACAGTATTCTCTTATAACTTTATTGAGAAACTCAGTACCCTTGTCTGATCTTATCTTTACTACTGTCAAACTTTTCTCATTTTGTAATCTTTTCAAAAGTTCAGGCATCTTTTGAAGTGTTTCACTCTTCTTATTCATAAATATCACCCAAGTGTATCTTGAATAATCATCCACAACTACCAAAGTGTATTTCTTTCCAGTTACACTTGTTGGAATTACTGGTCCAAATAGATCCATGTGCATCAGCTCCAAAACTCTATTAGTTGATTGCTTAGTCTTTGACTTGAAGCTTGACTTTGTCTGTTTACCTTGCTGACATGCATCACATATAGCATCCTTCTTGAATGTGATCTCAGGTAAACCAATCACCAGCTTCTTCTTCACCAATTGATTGATATCATCAAAGTTTAAGTGATTTAACTTCTTATGCCATAACCAATTGAGTTCTGACTTGGTATGCACTATCAGGCAGGTTTCTGGAACTGCAGTTGACAAATCCACAATGTACATGTTTTGTTGTCTTCTTCCTGCTAACACAACTTGATCACCTCTTTCACTAATGACAATAGAAGTGCCTTTGTCAAAAGTGACTTTGTATCCCATGTCACAGAATTGTCCAGTGCTCTGTAAGTTGTAGTCCAGTCCTTCCACATATGCAACATTCCTGATTGTTAATCCATTCTTCACAAGTGTGCCATATCCTCTTGTGTAACCACCAGGTGTGTTCTTGTTTCCAAAGTTCACTCTTGGACCATCTTTTGCTACATAGCTTGTTAGACAATGCTTACTCTTTGTCATGTGTCTGGAACATCCTCTGTCAAAGTACCAGACACCCTACAAACAAAATCAATACATTTTAGGTACACAAATCTGTTTGGGTCCATGATGGTCAGTGGTAAGCCTGACCCCTGGCAAATTTCCATAAGGTCTTCTTTGAAAAGTGTCATACTTTGGTTCATACATGTATTCCACACATCCATAAGTTCTAACAGTTGGTTGTGTAGGATTCAAATATGTTTTCTGGCCTTTTGGTTTGTAATGTTGTTTAAAGTGATTTCTGTTGTTAGAAGCATTAGGATAACCATAGGTTTGCTGTCTGTTAGGAACATCCCTGTAAAATGGAGTCTGTTGAGGTCCCTGCTGAGGCCTTGTATAATTCCTCTGCTGAGTCCTCTGTTGATTCCATTGCTTAGGTTTTACCCTAGCAGCATGGTTATACTTGTTGTTTCTTGCAGTAGGTGCAGGAATATTCCAATCATCATCAGTAGGGAACAATCTACCTTTCCCCCCTGAGATAAGTTTCCCTAGAATGATTAACATTTTTGGATTTAGGATTCTTATCCTTGGAATATTTCTGGTTTTTATCCTTCTGTGGTCCAGCAGACTTGGTAGTAGGTCTGCTATCAGCAGGTCTATAAGGCACAATAGTCCTATTCTTAGATTTATTCTTTTTATTAGGAGTTGTTGACTTCTTTGACTTCTGATTTTGCTTCCTTGAGGCTTTCTCTGTAGGCTTTACAGCCTCAGCAACCCTACTTGGAGTTGGATCTTTTGCAGGTACAAACTTAGGACCAATCCTGGCACTAGGTTCAAGAACTCTTACTGGATCCACTCATGTTGGATTGTTGAGTTCCAAATCCAAGACTGCCCTATCACCATAGGGCTTCCTGATTTGAATACTGAGATAGGAACAAGATTGTTCGGCCAGATTGATGGCTCTTGATTGCTCGTGAGACTTATCTTGATTACATTCAACTTCTTTTTCCTTTCCTTTAAGAATTCTCAATTAAGTTTTCAATCTTTCAACTTCTGATTGAAGAGCTTCTTTTTCTGCCTTAACAATCCCATAACCAGATTGTATTATCCTCAATTGATTAAGGATGGCATCTAAAGTTTCTTCATTATCAGAATTTTTGGGATTGAACCACAGGTGGATTCACAATCACTATCAGCAGGAGTATTAATTGATACAGAATTGTATACCTTCTCTGTCTCATCCATGTTAGCCATCAAGGCATAATCATCCAATTCAGCAACCAATGCAGTGTCATCAGATTCATTTCCTTTATCTGATTCAACTTCATAGCCAGATTCACCTTCAGCAACCATTTGCTTTCTTTACATGTCTTCTTTCTTGACTCTTGCTCTTTTGTAGATCTGGACAATCAGGTCTGAAATGTCCAGGCTTCTTGCAGTTAAAGCAAAGATAATCTGGTTCTTTTTTCTATTTTAACTCAGGACAATCAGGTTTGAAGTGTCCTGGTTTCTTACAATGATAACACAAGTAATCATTGTCTTTCTTTGACTCTTCCTTTTTCTTTTCACTGAATTTCTTTGTGAAATTCCTAGGTGAGCTCTTTCCAGTCTTCATCAATCTAATTTTTTTGCTCAGCAATGCAATCTGCTCTTGCATCTCATCCAGCAAATCATCTTGGGCTGCTGATGTCTCTTCTTGATGTGAAGCAGCCAATGTTGCAGTCTTTGGTTCCTCTTTTTCTATTTCAGGCACCAGTTTCTTGCTAAACTCATATGCCTTAAGATCTGAGAATAGTTTGAAGGTGTCTTCCTCATGTAGGCTTCTCATTTCCTCTATTGATGTCACCTTTATATCCCACACTTCTTTTGTAGGTAAAGCTTCCAAGATTTTTGAATTTATTTCTTCCTGTGAGTATTTCACATTCAGCAGAGTGAGTTCATCCATGATAGCATTGAATCTAGATTCCATTTGTTCAATGGTTTCATTTGTTTTCATTTTGAACTCTTGAAATTTCTTCTTTGCTACACTGATCTTGTTCTTTTTGATAGCATCAGTGCCCTCACAAATTAACTGCAACTTGTCCCAAATTTCCTTGGCTGTTTTGCAATCTTTTACCTTCATATACATATTGCTATCCAGAGTTCTGTAAATGATATCTATAGCAATGTTGTTGAGATTGGCTCTCTTGCTATCTTCAGCTGTCCATTCTCTCTTTGGTTTTGGAATGTACTGGACCTCATTATCCACAGTTACAGCTTTTGTTATCTCCAGCGGTCCATCTGTCAGTACATCCATCATTTCATCATGTGTAGCAGCTAGATAAGCCTGCATACAATGTTTATATTCATCAAATCTATCCAAATAACACATCAGCATTGTTCTAGCATACTGATTGTTATCCATGATGCAAGTTTTTGAAAATTAGAGACATGAAAAAGTTTTCAAAGAATTTTCACAAACAAAACAAGTAGGATTACTTCAAAACAGAAGCACTGCTCCGATACCAATTGTTGGTCCCTTGAAAAGGATTTGGTTATGTTTAGAGGGGGGGTGAATAAACTTAACACTTAAAACTTTTGGAGTTAACAAATTCGACAAGAACTTCAATGACCTTCATCGATATCTCAAGAGCTCTCTTTGATACTCGTGAGTCTCCACGACTATTGAATATACTGAATTTGTGCAGCGGAATTATGTCAAAATTAAGCCTTATCCCTTGTTGTTAAATATGATACTAAGTATTAGATACTCAGTAGTGTTTGTGTGTGAATTCAGTTGCTAGATTCAGTAGGGTGATGTGTATAATAAATTAAATGCAGAATGTAAGTGCAGAAAGTAAGTAGGCAGATTTTATAGTGGTTCCAGGTGGTGTAATCCTGTCAGTCCACTCTTCTCATGTGATGTTGGAGGTAATTCACTAGAGAGATTCTTGAGATAGCTGTTACAAAACTCCCTAAGATGTTTGTCCTTCACCAATAGCTATGGCTTCACAAACTGAAAACTAGGAACAGGTAGGATTGCTGCTCCAAAGTCTTCCACTGGTCCTTGAAGGGTAGGATTGCCTCTTCACCACTTTCCTCCACCACAAACAACGATCTTTCACATAGATGTGCTTCATTGTCTTCAAATGATTTCTTGTTAAAATAAAGATTGAATCAAGTAAATGATTCGATTCTTTGTGACTTGATCATGATGATATGATCAGCAGCTTGCAGTCTTCAAGTGTGTAAACTTGATGTAGCTTGAATACAGATTACACTTGAAGAATTTCTCTGGATCAATAGCCTTAAGCTCAGTAGGGTCAGCAGGGTGTTTTTCTTGATTTAATTCTGATTGCTCTTTTATTTTCTTCCAAAAATCATCACTTGTATCTGAATTAGGAGTCCTCTATTTATAGGTAGAAGTCCTTGAGACTTGTATTTGAAATTCAAATATAGCCGTTTCAAATTTTGTCTCATTTGACTTGCTTTCATCATCCTTTGTTCATAAGATCGACACGTCAGACGACTTTTTGATGTGAATGCGATCTGTCCATCCTTTGACTTGCAACCATTGGATAAAGTCCTGAATCATCCCAACGTCCTTTTAATCTCAACCATTGATTTATTTGATAAAATCAGAGGTTGTTAGCTGTCCTTATCCATGTAAACTTCCAATGTAATCTTGAACAAATCTAGGTATATGTATCAGCAGGTTCATGAGTCTGCTGAGATACATATCAGTCTACTGAACCATAATTTGATGTGTTTAAAACACAATGCAGTTGACTTCCTTTATCTAACTTTTAATTGTGAAATTAGATTACACCATTTAATCATAACTAAGTTCCAATCACCATCCAACTTATGGAACTTAGACCTAGTACACAAGGTATATGTAATCAGTTTAGGTCATCACAAACTTCCCTAAATTCTGATTCCATATCCTTGACTAATTACTAAGTTTGATCTCTTAGCCTTCATTAACTGAGTTTGAGCCTCACCTTCCAGTCCTTCAAAGAGGTTCCAAATAAGTCTACTTGACCTAACTACCTCTTGATCTAGACCATCATTGATATTAGTCGGTGACCATTCTGATGCTTGTTTGATCAAACCTATACAAAGATCAAACTCTAATAAACCTATACATTTGATCTAGACATCTTTTTGCTTTTGCCCTATAACAGTTGGTCTGGCACTCATCACTAAAACTTAAAAATAAGTCCAACATAAAGAAAATCCAAAGTTTATTAGATAGTTTATTTAGCCTTTGGAATCATATTCAAAACATGAAATTTTTAATTAACCTTCAAGCAATGATTAAAGAAATAAGTCGATACTTAAATCTTACAATTTCGAAAACAACCTTTCCAAAATTCGATGTGGTCATTCTTATCCAACGTTTGAATTAAATGTCATCGTATGACAGAATGATCATATTGGATCGTATCCAATGCATGATTAATTCGTTGAAACTTATTTCAAGTGATTCAATCATATCATGAGCTTCCGTTTTTCATTAATAATCAAAGTCTTGGAGCACTCCATTAAATATGTAGTCTCCTTGTCTCTATCTACCATAACGGGATTGCTCGTGTCATTGCTTATTTTAAAAGGATTAAAATTGCTTAACCACACTTGATAACGTTTCTCAAAAGGTAAAAGTCATAATTTGGTTTTACTAATCAAGAATAAAAACATATATATAAAAGTTTGCTAAAAAAAACTACAACATAAAGTAAAGATAAAAGAGTGTTGTTGTTTACACATGCAAAATCATAAAGGGCTTTTGGTTTATGATTTTGCTCCCAATAGTCAACTACTCCTAATTGACTTTCAAGAATCTTGCAAAAATACTTTAGTGGAAAAGATCCCATTAAACTACCACGACCCCCTGCTTTGGCTGGTGGGCCGAAAATAGTCTAATAGGTAGACAATTCTTGGTCATTCGTATCTTATACGACTCTTGTTGTTCGACTAGTCAACTCTTTTGCAATTTTCATCTTATGAAATAGTCAAACCCTTGCCTCTAAAATCCAAACGACCCCGCTTTGGCTGGTGGCCGAGAGAATTCTTAGTCAAGTCATAACCCCAATATTCATGAGATCTCATACGATCATATCTCGATAATGATGATATACCCGAGGTAGGTCAACCCCCTGCTTTGGCTGATGAGTTGGATCCGAACAAGGGCTCTTCACCGTTATTATAATATGGGGAGGCAATTTTGACTTGATTATTTTGAGGTGAGAGTATTTAATTAATTTATTAGTTGGTCTCATCATGATATATCTATCTCGATAGACAAACACCCTACACATTTATCTAGATCGTGCCTAGTCATGTCGTATCATATAAAATAAATACAAGCAAAAAATAAATAAATACGTAAAGTAACCGGTATGATCATGGACTTTTCCTAGGTGCGGTTTCGAATACAAACTGACGAAACCGCAGGTCACAATCTAAGGGTAGCTGCAACCACCAATAGGATCTTTAATGCCCCATCTCCAATGGGATCTTTATTCTTCTTTCTTTGGTCTCCGTCTTCTACTCAATTCTTGTTATATAAAATTCTATCTAATAAAATAAATACACTCGCCGCACACGAGGGGAGCTAACGGGAATGGGATAAATACAAAAAAAGGTCACGTCCTTCGTAACGGCCTAGGACAATTTTTAAAACCAGCAGAAAAATTAAATCATTCACATCTATCATATTGGTCGAGTCCATGATCAATCGGGGTCCATAGAATCATATTATATCTACAACATTTATTTCATACAATAATATCTTATGAAAAAGACAAATTAAAATTTAACTACTTGCGTCTTAATTAATCGATTAACGTTTAATCAATTAAATAATTTTATCCAATCAATTAACTAATTAACATTTAATTAATTAAATAATTTTAATCGAAATAAAATTAACGGTTAATTTTAAACGATTTCAATTTTAATTTTAATTAATTAGAACTATTCTAAAAATAAATCAAAATTAAAATTAAGTCTTTTTTGTTTCTTTCCTTTTGATTCCTAATCAAAAGGGATGCATTTGGTTTTCAAAACCAAAAGATATCAACCTAGTGCATTACCAAATATTTGGTAAAGGCCTAGGTTAACCTTAGATCCACAAAAATGGTCCATAGGCCTAGGTCAACCTTAGATCCACAAAAATGGTCCATAGGCCTAAACCTTTTACTCAACAAATTGAGTAGGGGTCCTTTTCATTCCATGTGACATTTCAATGGTCCAAACTATTTGTACCATCAGTTGGCCCACATGACATCAACTAAACAATAAGAGATATCAATCACAACTATGAATCATATTGAATCATAAATACACAAAACAAAAATTTGGAGATCCACCAACTTTGACCAGTCAACCTACGCCAGCAGCAGGTTGCCCTGCCGCCGCCGCCGACCGGCCGCCAGTCGGCCGAGCTTGACCTGATCTCATTTTTTTTCATGTATCGTTTTGCGAATCAAAAATCTTTCATCTTTTAAGTACGTGATTTAAACGTTAAAATTAACTACGCATATTGCTAATACTTATTGCTTAAGCTCGAAACTCTTTATCATACCACTGTTAGGAAATCTACGCGGGAACGCAGTGGAATTAATTTTATTTCCATTTAACCAGGATTGACTTCGTTTAAGTAACAAACATAATAAGTTGGTAGACGTTGGTTACCTTGCTTGATCTAAAAGATCGACGCTTTAACAGTCTAAGGAGAGTAGTGGTGCACAGAGTCGCCCAAGCGTTCGACCTCTACCGCTAGTCTACACGAACAACCCGCCGGAATCCACCATTGGATTGTTACTAGAAAAATCCGGTTGCTAGACCGGCCTTTTCTCTCTCTCTAAAACTCTCTAGAAAAGCTCTCTATTTTTCACAAGAAACTATTAGTCTTTTGGAATTGTGATGTACAAAAGAGTTAGTCAACCCCTTTCTTTTATAGTTGAAAGTGGCGCCCCATATGTCCCCAATCTGATTGGGAGAAGTTTCTTAGTAGATTGAGGAGAGAGAAAAATTTCCTAATAAAATAAAAATATATATATTTGATTGATTTATCTCATTAATAGTCAATATCTTATATTAAATATTTTTCCAAGATATATATTGACAATATCTCATATTGAATATATCTTGTTATCTTATCATAAATCAATTTACACATGTGTATATATCACATATATATATTATATATGTATAAATGTATATATATTATATATACATACTATACTTAGTGCACATGCACATCACATATGCACACCACACACACATATACGTATAATATATCTATATATATATATTAATATCTCATATTAATATAAGGTAATACTATTAATTAAATTGCAGAATCCAAGTGTATATTATACACACACAAGTTGTGCCCCATATACCATAATATTGGCATCCTGAATATTCTTTAATTAATCAATATAATTAATATCTTGTACTTAATTTATTCATAATAAATAAATACTACCATATTAATTTATCACTATAACACTTTATAGTCGAGATAAAACTTTTCTTATTTGGTTGTCACTATAACCGCATTTTAATCCAGCTACATGTTCTTATGTGTGTGGCCCGATAGGCTTCCGAATATGTTGGCTGTAGACACAAAGTGCAAATTACGAAAATGCCCTTCATACCTAACGATCACGGAATAGCGTCTAGCAACACATCGTGACCCCCAAACATCGGAAGAGTCAAATTCAATGACTACTACCTTTCATTTGAATCAGTTACTGTGTAAATAGAATCATGTCGTTGTAATAATATCAATACGATCGTACGTCGAGTGTCAAACATCAACGACCGTATCTTATAATCTGGATATCCTACTCTCTCGAAGTAACATATTACTTCCGCTTTGCAAAGACTTTCGAGAATAAGGCATTCCTTATAAGAAGACACTTTCGGATATTCACCCCTACTAATAGGGAACGCGATTTTCGGACGAACAACATGAATCCTACTCATGCTTCAGTATCACACCCAATCACTACCGCATGATCACCCAATGGCTAGGGGAAACCTCAATAGTGTCGAAGTATAACAATCCACACCGTGATGCCATGAACACTCCGGTCTTAAGATAATTACACAACCGCCACATAGTGCGACACTTAATAAAGTAAGTGGGTCAGTCTAACGTACGCATTCTAATACATGTCCACGTACAGTCCAAGTGTCTCTACACTTTGATAGACCGGACCTATAACTACCCTTAATAAGATTGAAGACATCTAATACGTGCTAGTCGAATCGTACTATTAATGTCTCATTTAATAGTACATACGACTAGAGACATTTAAGTATCAAACCTTTTAAAGTGAGAGATCTCATCAACCATAATCACTATTATGGTTTATCTTTCACAGTTTGACACTAGGGACGTTATCATATATATACAATATCGTAATTGGTCCGTTAAACAAACAAATATATAATAACAGAAAAGTCATTCATCATATGTATAAACATAAAGAAATAGTAGAAATGATCCGACCCGGTCGGATCCGGTCCAACCCGATTGGGTTTAGGACATTATTTCAACACTTCGGTCCATGCTACTTCAATAGGAGTGTTTTTCACATCTTACACTCCAGGTGACTTTAGTGATGTGAGAACGCTCAGGATTCTATCTTAAAGTGTGCAGGTGTTGGAGATATTAGTTTGGATACGTCTAAGGGTACCAAACTGTTTCTTAGACGGGTTAAGCATGTTCCAGGGATCCGGTTGAATTTGATTTCTATTGGCAGACTGTGTGATGATGGTTATAATAGCTCATTTCCATGTGATAAGTGGAAGCTCACAAAGGGGTCTTCAGTTGTGGCTAGATGTACAAAGACACCTACGCTTTTCTTGACTTAAGACAAAGTTATTGTTGATGAGGCACATGCAATGGAGTCACGTGATGAGACCGAGTTGTGGCATAAGAGGTTATGTCATATGAGCTTGAAAGGAATGTTTGTCTTATCTAAGAAAAATTTATTGTCTTGTTCTAACAGATTGCATTTGGAGAAGTGTGCTCATTGTCTTGCAGGGAAGCAAACTAGAGTTTCTTTTAAATCAAATCCACCTTCAAGAAAGTCAGAAGTGCTTGAGCTTGTTCATTCTGATGTTTGTGGTCCTATGAAGACAAGGACGCTTGGTGGTTCCCACTATTTTGTGACTTTTATAAACGATCACTCCAGAAATTTTTTGGTGTACACTTTGAAGACAAAAGATCAAGTGTTAGACGTGTTCAAGAATTTTTAAGCTTCAGTTGAGAGGGAAATAGGAAAGAAGTTGGAGTGTATCCGGACTGACAATGGAGGTGAATACAAAGGTCCATTTTATTATTACTGTAAGCAGCAGGGTATCATACGCGAGAGAACACCGCCAAAGACTCCTCAGTTGAATGGCTTAGCAGAGAGGATGAACAAAACATCAGTGAAGAGAGTCAGATGTGCTTTCACAAGCCGGATTGCCTAAATCCTTTTGGGGTGAAGCTTTGAGTATAGTGGTTAATGTACTAAATCTATCTCCATGTGTTCCTTTACAGAACGATGTTCCTCAGAATATTTGGTCAGGTAAGGATGTATCTTAGCATTATTTACATGTTTTTGGTTGTAAATCTTATGTTCACATTCCTAAAGATGATAGGTCTAAGCTTGATGCTAAGACTAAACAGTGTATTTTTATGGGTCATGGTCAAGATGAGTTTGGGTACAAATTTTATAATCATGTTGACAAGAAAATGATAAGAAGCCGAGATGTTGTGTTTGCAGAGAATGAGACTTTGCAAGATGTTGATAAAAATCAGAGTTCAACACCTCAGGCTAGTGATGGTTCAACTGACTTGGAGATAATTTCTCCTATACCCCTAGAGGAGCATCGGTGCAGTTGATGACCAGGGTAATCAGCAGGATGATGTTGATGATGTAGTTGATTTGGATCATAACGTTTATGATGATATGATTGAGGAACCAGTACCAGATAAGGCTCCACCAGTTATTCCCAGGAGGTCTACTAGAAAGCGACACCCTTCTAATAGGTATCCAGTGACTGAGTATGTTTTGATCTCTAATAGTAGGGAACCAGAATGTTTTGAGTAGGCCATGGATGATGAACATAAAGATAAATGGCTTGATGCTATGAAAGACGAGATGGAGTCTTTGCATGACAATCACACATATGAGTTGGCGAAATTGCCTAGGGGGAAGAAAGCTTTGAAAAATAAGTGGGTCTTCAGAATTAAGAATGAAGACGGTAATTCTACACCTCGGTATAAGGTAAGATTAGTAGTCAAAGGTTTTGGTCAGAGAAAGGGCATTGATTTTGGTGAGATTTCTCTCCTGTTGTGAAAATGTCTTATATCCGGACTGTTCTTGGCTTGGCCGCTAGTCTTGATTTGGAGGTTGAGCAGATGGATGTTAAAATAGCTTTTCTTCATGGTGATTTGGAAGAATACATCTACATGGAGCAGCTAGAGGGTTTTCAGGTGAAAGGAAAGGAGGATTTTGTGTTCAAGTTCAAGAAGAGTCTTTATGGGTTGAAGCAAGCGCCTAGACTGTGGTATAAGAAATTTGAGTCTGTCATGAGGAAGCAGGGCTACTGGAAAACTACTTCAGATCATTGCGTGTTTATTAGCTGATTCTCAGAGGATGATTTTATCATTATTTTACTCTATGTTGTTGATCTTTTGATTGCTAGCACGAATGCTTCAAGAATTGATAGGTTGAAGCAGCAATTGAGCAAGTCTTTTTCCATGAAAAACTTGGGCCATGCAAAGCATATTTTAGGGATGCAAATTACTCGTGTCAGAAGGGCTGGGAAAATTTATTTGTCGTAAGAGAAGTACATAAAGAAGGTGATTTAGAGATTTAGCATGAGTGATGCTAAAGCAGTGTCCAGTCCACTTGCTTCTCATTTCAAGTTGAGTATCAAACAGTGTCCTTCTAGCGATGATGAAAAGGAAAAGATGCATAAGGTCTTGTATGCTTCAGCGGTGGGTAGTTTGATGTATGCCATGGTATGTACTAGACCAGACATAGCTTATGCAGTTGGTAAGGCCAGTCATTTTCTTTCTAATCCTGGTAGAGAGCATTGGAATGATGTGAAATGGATTATGAGATATCTCAGGGGTACTACGGATTCATGCCTTACTTTTGTGGTGAAAACCGGTGTTGGTTGTTTTTACTGATTATAATATGGCAGGAGATGTTGATTCTTACAAGTCTACTTTAGGATATTTGGTTAAATTTGCAGGTGGAGCCGTGTCATGGCAGTCGAGGTTGCAAAAATGTGTTGCACTTTCAACTACTGAAGCTGAGTATATTGCAGCAACTGAAGCGTGTATAGAGTTGTTGTGGATGAAGAAGTTCCTCCATTTGCTTGGTTTGAAGCAAGATCAATATGTGTTGCTTTGTGATAGCCAGAGTGCTATTCATCTTGGTAAGAATGCAGCTTTTCATTCTGAGACCAAGCACATTGATGTTCATTATCATTGGATTCGGGATGTGTTGGGGTTGAATTTGCTAGCACTTGAAAAAGTGCATACGGATGACAATGGTGTGGATATAATGACAAAAGCATTGACAAGGGAGAAGTTTGAGATATGTCGTTCTGTTGTGGGAATGACGAATTCCTCCACATTGTCGTAGGGGGGAAGATTTGTGGGGTGGATCACTCCTTTGTGGAGCCCACAGAATAATATAAAAATAAAATAAATAAGGAAAAAAAATATATGTCAAGTATTATTTAAGAGAACAAGTTGGGTTAATTTTTCTAATTTTCACAATTAAAAGAGAGACAAAAAGAAGAATTCGCAGCTTCTTTGGGTGTTGCAGCAGCAACTTTCCGGCGACGATTGCGCATCGAAACGGACTCCTATCGGGACGAAATTTTGAGATGTTGTTCGTCTCACCTTCTTGTTCAATTTACACGGTGGAATTTTGTTTCAACGGTTCAATTTTCGGCAATCAGACGCCGACCTGACTGCTGCGTTTCAGGTGATATTTTTCTACAACTCTTGTATATTGCATTCTTAGTTGATGCTTTGGTGTAGTTGAGTTGGTGTGCTTGGAATACTTTGGTATCATCTTTTGCTAATTAGTGGAGATTTGTGGGCCTCGTCTGCGTGGTTTTTACTCTCTCACATCGAGGGGGGTTTTCCACGTTAAAAATTGTGGTGTTATCTTGTTGTATTTTCGTTTCGCTTTATTTCTGATTTAGCTTCGTTGGGGCTGCTTCGTTTAATTCCATTATGTGTCATTGAAAAAACTTTGTGGGTATTTATGATACGTGCGGTATTGCGGTTGTTTGTTTTCCCAACAGTATGGATTTTGGGAGATGATAATGACATGAGAGTAATTATTTTGATGACTAATAAAAACAACAGAAAAAATTAAACATGAAGATGAGTGAGGGTTCGTGTAGATTACGATAACGAACCCCCACCCAAACAATTTTTTTTACGATTGACCAGGATCTAAATGACGTTAGTCGAATAGCTCTGATATACCATAATAGAGAAATAAAAATATATTTTTTAATAATAATGCACATGAATACAATATTTTTAAACTAATTAATTATAGAGATCTATTCAGATAGAACTCTATCAAAATCAAATAATATATCCTAACAACTCTATCATTATTTAAATTCAAATAAAATTATCTGAACAAATTTTTGACTCAATCATGTCATTATCTCTAACATCACTGACCTCTTTTAATATTGTTTCCCCGTCCCAAGAAGCTGGTTTGGTATAGGTTGAGTTCAAGTTTGCATTGGAGCGATTCCCAAAGGAGTTGTAGTTGAAGTTGTATTGTGGTTATAGACACCTTATCATTTGTAATGTTTAAGAACAGTTGTATTTATCAAGTTTGTAATGGATGTTTTATACTTCAACTATTGTGTAAATGTCGTTAAATGATGTTCTAGGTGCAACTTATGTTTCTTTCGATCGATTGTAGCAGTCTTTTCAGTTTTCCGCGTCTATCTTTTGTTTTCTGATTATACTATGATGTTAATTACGTAAGACATACAAATATAATTAGATTATATAATTTATGCATTCCGGACGTTAACTCCGGACGTTCACGTTGTTTTAGACTCGATATCCAAGATATAGTCAACGTCACAAACAGAATTTTCTTTTTCTTTTTTTTTCTTTTTCTTTCTTTTTGTTTTGTTTTGTTTTGCAAGCGTCGGGAACGGGAATGTTCTTGATTCAACTCCTATAAATCACTCAAGTAAAAAAGAGTATTCGACACACGTCTAGAAAGTGCTCCAAATCCAACGGAAGAAGCACCATCCCATCGCTTTCTTTCAAGAATACTCTCGAAAGCCACAGAGCTTTCGTCTATCTCCTATATAAATCAAAATGTTCCAAACCCAAGCAACACAAGTCAGATTACTCACGAAATCCGAACATTTGCCGTAATTTCTAACAGAGACTAAGATTACATAACTGATCAGAGAAATCAAGAAAATGGCTAATCTCAACTCGATCACAAGTTTCCTTGGAATAACAACAGCAGCTCTCGTGGTGATGATTTTCCTACCCCTACAATCTCAAGCACTTGTTCCATACACACGTCCCTTTTGGGAAAATCTGTTTCCCCTCAACCTTCCTGAAGTCGATCCATTCAAAATCTTGGAGGAAACACCATTATCCCTTTCAAAAGAGCTAGAGAATCTGCCTCTAGCCCTGGCTCGAGCAGATTGGAAGGAAACAGCAAATGAGCATGTGATTACGTTGGATGTTCCCGGGATGTCGAAAGAGGAGGTGAAGATTGAGGTGGAAGAAAACAGGGTGTTAAGAGTGAGTGGGGAGAGAAAGAAGGAAGTTGAAACAACAGAAGGGGAGAATTGGCATAGGGCTGAGAGGATTTCTGGCAAGTTCTGGAGGCAATTTAGGCTGCCGGTTAATGCTGATTTTGATAATATTAAAGCAAGTCTTGATAATGGGGTGTTGAAGATTGTTGTGCCTAAGTTGCCTGAAGACAAGATTAAGAAACAACCTAAAGTTATTAGCATTGCCCAGGAGGAAGGTAAACCTGCTGCTGTTGACAACATTGACAAAGGGAGAAAAGATGAGATTTGAGATGATGCATATTATTTGTATTTTTTTTTTTTTTTTTTTCCTGGTATTTGAGTGTCATGTTGTCGGTGATGTTGGTGCTGTTTGGTTTAAATAAATTATGAGATGTTTTTATCCTCCAACGATTGTGTTCCAAGTTGGAGGATATCCATGACATTGTTGTGTCTTATTTTAACGGTATCTATTCTTCAAATGGTAACAACAGTGCGATTCCTTCAGACTTATTTTTCACCAAAATATCAAAAGAGGATGCAAATAATCTTTCGAGGCAATTCACAGCGACAGACATCCAAATGTCGGGAAAGAAATCTCTTGAACCAGATGGTATGCATATGGCTTTTTTTTTTTTTTAAATTCTGGCATGATATCGGTCCCCAAGTCGCAGAGGTTATTTTAGGTTGCTTAAATAATGGTCTTGACATATCTGCATTAAATAAAACTTACATTTATTTGATCCCAAAAGTAAAAGAGGCACGGGAAATGCGAGTTTTAGACCAATAAGCTTATGCAACTCAGTCTATGAATTGTTATCTCGCACCTTGGTCGACAGAGCACATCATCACGTGTTAACCTTATAATAATCTAACTATAAATGAAGATAGAGAAAATCCACCTTAATAGCCAGAATCTCTAGAACCCGAGCCAGGCGGGCTCGGCCACTTTCTCCCGACCCCTGCATGACGGCCAACGTACAAGATCAACCTACTCGAAGCCCGACCCTACAGGTCGGCCTAAGTCCTTCTTGGACCAAATTCCCGCGTACACATTAGAATCAGATAAACACGGAAAGAATCTCAATTCATAACTACACTAATCCTATCATTCAAATACATCCATAATTATCCCCTAAAATCAAGTGGATGAAATCAACATTATCTATTCCTTAGGGAACACGAATTGGAATCCACCAAGGACACGCCACACGTAAATGCTAGGGCACAAGCCCCTCTATATAAACAATTTCTAAGGAACTACGAAGACTTGATTCCGATTCACATATTGGATACGTAGACAGCTTGAGAAATAACCTCTCAAGTGCAGTCTAAATCTCACACAAATCACCCCCTCTTTTATTGTTGCTGGTTTCTTGTTGTCCATTAAGCTTTGGCCAATTGTCACTAGGAAGAAAAAGCCCCGGATTTGTTAAGACGATTTCCAACATCGTCAATTGGCGCTATAAGGAGGCCCCTTCATTGGCCATTTGTTCAAGGATATCACGATGGAAAGCAATCAGATCCAGAGCGTAAACACTATCTTCGGAGGATATGGCAACCGGATCCTAGAAGAAGAAGATGACCCAGATATCACACTCTAGTACCTTACAAAATACGGTGATTTTTTGAAGAAGTAGCTTACAGTGCCAAGAACCCCATCCCCTTGGCGGTTAACAACAATGGTCTGATTATGGAAGCCGTGGTGGGCAAGAGTTTGGTAAGACGAATTTGCATCGACACAAGAAGCGTGGTTAGTGTCATATACTACTCTACATTCCAATTGATGCAGCTAGAAAACTCTACGATGACGCCAATAGCGACCCCTCTGTCCGGCTTCATCGGGCCTCCAGTCCGTCCCGATGGTACGATTGTCCTCGCCACTACATTCGGCAAACCACCCAAGGGCCGAACTCTCTCAGTCGAGTATGTAGTGGTCAAGGCTTGGTCCCCCTATAATATCATTATAGGCCGACCTCCCCTGATCAGCTTACGAGTTGTGGTCTCACCCGCACATAACAGCTTAAGGTTCCCTACCACCGAAGGCCCCGTAGAAATCAGAGGTGAAGCTAATAAGGTTAGAAGCTACTATGTGTCTAATGCAAATAAGGACACCACATCAACACAGGTGCTCATCGAGGGATTGCTCCCCTTGGATGAAGAAACATGGTCCTCAGATGACAAGGCAGAGGAGGTCTGCCTGTGGGAAAATCAAGTGGATCTGACCGTAAGGATAGGTTCTTGGATCCCCGATCGATGCAAGAGACACCTGGTGGATGTATTAAAAGAGTTTAGGGACATGTTCGCCTGGAAGACAGAAGACATGCCCGGCATGTCCCTTACTCTGGCTTTGCATAAGCTGAACATCGACCCTAGCCGGAAACCTGTTCGGAAAAAGAAGAGGCATTTCGCCAAGAAACGAATGGATGCTATCGAGAAAGAAGTAGAAAAACTGCTCCATGCCAACATTATCTGCGAAGTAAACTATCCTGATTGGTTGGCGAATCCGGTCTTAGTCAAAAAACCGGATGGCAGTTGGAGGATGTGCGTAGAATTCGCCGACCTCAACCGAGCCTGCCCCAAGGACTGTTATCCGTTGCCCAAGATAGACTGTATGGTGGACTCAACAATAGGCTGCGAGGTGCTCGGCTTCTTGGACTCCTACAAAGTCTATCATCAAATAGCCATGGACCCCCAGGACGCAGAGAAGACCTCGTTCATCACTGAGTTTGGCACATACTGCTATAAAACCATGCCGTTTGGCCTCAAGAATGCTGGCGCGGCCTACCAAAGTGCGGTTAACGCACTTTTTAAAGATCAGATCGGAAGGTGTATGGAAATATACGTGGATGATCTCTTAATCAAGAGTAAGTCACTAGAACAATACTTGATCGATGTAACGGAAGTCTTTGAAGTACTTAGGAAGACACAGATGAAGCTTAATCCCAAGAAGTGTACGTTCGGAGTCAGGACCAGAAAGTTCTTAGGATACATGATCTCCAAGGAAGGCATCAGAGCCAATCCAGATATAATCGAAGCATTAAGGACTATGCCTTCACCAAGGAGTATTAAAGAAGTTCAAAGGTTGACGGGCAGGATGGCCACTCTCGGCCGGTTTTTATCTAGATCGGAGCAGCGAGCTCTCATCTTTTTCAAAATTCTAAAGCAAGCCAATCCGTTCAATTAGGACGCGGAATGCCAATAGGCCTTCGAAGACCTGAAAACCTACCTGGCCGAGCTACCTACGCTCACTTCTCTGAGGGAAGGAGATACGTTGCTGGCTTATTTGTCTGTATGTGATGAAGCCATAAGCGTTGTCCTCGTCAGAGAGCAAGATAACATACTAAGGCCGATCTTCTATGTCAGCAAAACGCTACACGGTCCGGAGGTCAGATATTCGAATGCTGAAAAATTAGCACTTTCCTTAGTCCATGATAGCAAAATATTTAACCGCTAACTTTCACCGACAGAGTATCGGGTCAACGGGAGTATATGTAGGATGTAATATTGCCGGATGGATCAAAGATCCACCCGATTACGCAGCGGAAAGTACAACATCTAGATCTAAACAATCAAAATACATAAATAATAAATCTAACCTACGAGGGGGTTAGATTGCTTACCAGTTTATTGTGAATAAACTCAAAGAACAATCTTCAATCCAAGATCCAAGCTAGATGAGAAGCCACAGTCTTCCAACGTGTGTCTCCAAGCACCACCAGGTGGATGGTGTTTCAAGACGCTTGACCTCCTCAATATGCTACCTTAGAAAAACCCGAAGTTTTTCTAAAACTCAAACCTAAAGTACCATGGCCGAAAATTCTTGCCAAGTACTTCCCAATGTGTTTCGAAAATTATGTGATATCATTTGGCTTGGGAGAACTCTCTTTATATAGAAAAGTAATCCTTGTCTTCCAAGGATTTAATAATTAAGAGATAATTATTAAATTAATACTTAATTTAAATAAAAGATAAATATAATATATATCCCAAACAAATTAGGATAAATAAATATATTATCCAATATTCCATGATTTATCATTTAACAAATAAATAATTAAATCATATATCAAATAAGTATCCAAGAAAACAAATTTCTTTCTAATTACTTAATAGTCACAAAATGCGCCCCAAACCCTAGATAAATAGGGCCACTCGCA
Organism: Gentiana macrophylla; assembly: GCA_026214975.1. Lineage (NCBI taxonomy): Eukaryota > Viridiplantae > Streptophyta > Magnoliopsida > Gentianales > Gentianaceae > Gentiana > Gentiana macrophylla. Next base: position 32,535,948 of record CM047814.1, read on the forward strand.
TTTTACACAAATTGGGCCGAGTCCACGAAAAATTTCTTTTCCATGTATTTAATCATCTAGTCCAACTAAACAATTAATCCACATATCTATTAAACAGTCCAATCCAACTATTTAATATTAATTGAGGTGAAACGACGAGAAAACATATGCATGTTAGGAGCCACGTCGGGGACCATGGACCCATATTCAGTAGCTACAATAAATTAAATAAAATTATTCTTCAGACCGAACAATTATATTCAATCTATTAATTCCGGGATTACACCACCATAAACCCGAAACAGAACTCTGCCAAATATAGATAACTTATACTCAACTATGAGTTGATAAGCGTCCACTGAGATAATCATTACATACGGATAAATCCTCCATAGACTGTTCACTTTGATTCGGGATATCTCCGTAAACCCTTCTCGAAACATCTTATCCTTATTTACCATTAACCCCCTAGTGATCAATTAGTTCATAACTAATATAATATGAACTGGCGCCATCGATCAGTTTCTAGGATTAACAAATAAGGGAATTGTCTGTCTACTTCCCGAGGGAAGGAATGGATTCCATATCTGTGATAGCACAGACTACTCACTCATCCCAGAATAGAGCCAATGAGAAGTGTTGGACCATATACTACGAAGTGATCCTTACTAACACATCGAACTCTACCCTAGTCTATGCAGTTGTCTGTGATCACCTCAGGATTGAGATTAATCCATATATGATCATCTTGTGATTCGATAAGACTTCTCGATCACGGAATTATATCGAGAACTCAAATCAAATCGGTCCAAATTTCTATATGATTATCATCATATATAAATGCCCTATTAGGTACCCTATTACCAAGCAGTCCGGATAAAGCATCACACACCTAAAGTGTTAGGCGCATTATTAGCAAATTAATCTTGAGACCCGTACTCAGATTAATAAACGCTACGGAATAAGTTAATTTTAAGTGCATCTCACTAACTCAATCCTCTTGTGTATAGCCATACACTGAGTTATGTGATTACATAAACGAGGTACTTAGGGTTTTCAGTAGTGTTTTAATTATAAGCATACATGCATATAATAAGATGAATTATTAATTCTGTCATAAAAACAATCAGATAATTGTCTTTCGGGCACTACACCTAACAATATAGTGGTCACAAGGTCGAACCCACAGGGAGTAATGTCTAAGTAACAAAGCTGACGTAGAACTTAGTTCAGGCCGAAATATGGTGGAAGGTGCTATACTAATACCGAAATAAAGATTATACTAACGATTTTACTTCTAGATATTAAAAGTTATAGCCGAACTATGATCCCATGAGCTACTTTTACCTCTAAGGAAGGACTTGACAGGGAGCGTGTCTTAACCGACCTACCAATCCAATGTAGTTTAACGATATCCACGGGTGCCATTCCTAATTCTAGTGATTAGACTGAATAACTCGATCTAACCACCCTATGTAAAGCTAACCGACTCTCCCTTTAGAAAAACGATTATCCTAACATGATTGAGTTCTAGAGTTGCTCGAACAATGATGACAAACCTCTGTATTGGAAACGGACCTAACAACTAGGCCGAATCTACGCAACAATCCTAAAACCCCTTTTCCCACATCTCACCGTAAAATGCATCTATAAGTTTGATGTGTGTGACAGTGAACTAGGTGATCAATCTAATTCAAAGATGTTGTAATAAGTTTTAGGACGTGGATTAATCGTTTAAACATTAATTTACGCACTACACAATTCCCAATCTCATCTTCCCTTAGGGTTTTCGCTCTCTTTCACATAATTCGGCTACACAACGGAATTAGCAACTTATGATTATACTGATAACGGAATAAAAAGCGGAAATTAAACTAAAGACAATAAATAAAAGAGAAGTCATTACCATAAAATTGCTGAAAATCAGATCCAGAAAAGTATGAAGAAATAATTGCACCAAAAAGCCAAATCTTTGATCTTAAAACGTAAATCTAAGCTATAAAAAGGTGTGTAGAATCAAGCGGTGTTATCTACGGGATCAAAGGATGATCAACCTACACTAAAACCGCACCAAAATTGCCCCAAATATGTATAAAGTCGGTATATGTCTTAAAATTCTGAATGAGCTGCGTATTTATGGTGCTAGGTCAATTTCTGCTGCTGTCGGTGCCAGACAAGCGTTTGAGACATAGTGAACGCTCGTTTGCCTGAAAATCTTGATGATATTAGGGTTTCATCTTCAGTGAACCAGCGTTTACTTTCCTAGAATGCTCGGTTGATGGATCATGTCTTAAGGGCAAACACCCGTCTGGGATGCCTGAACGCCAGTCTGTCTTGTATGAGCTTCCTTGATTTGGCCTGAACCTATCCAAACGTGCGTTTGGGGGTGATCTGGACGCTCGTCCGTCTAAAACTCTAACTTTCAGTATTTGATTATGAACGCCCGTTTGAACCATCCAAACGCCAGTTTGGCCAGAGCTTGATTCAAATGCCAGTTTGGGTAGAGGCGTAGAGCGAACGCCAGTTTGCATTGATTTCACTCCAAACTTGATTTTCCTTAACTTTCATGCTACCTTCGTGCCACGATCATATTTCTCATTCCAAAACATCGTCTTCCGGGTCCTCGAGTCACCTAAGTCCTACAATAATATGTACAAACAAACTCCACGCGTAATTCCGCAAGACAAAAGCGCTCGGAAAAGAGATAAATATTGCTAAAAAGGCAGAGTTTACTATCAATGTGACAGTTTAACTCCCCGTGCGTATAACTCTCGATATTCCTCTTAAACAGGTCTAGAACTACCTAAAACATATCAATAAAGTAATAAACGGGGGTTAAACTGCCCACCAAAGTACAGTAAAGTTGACTCCCATCAGTCCACGCCTCTCGAAAGTTAAGACCTTATTTTCAAGTTTATGTGATAGTCGTGATTACGGATCAGCCACTTCGGCAGATATTAGCCCAACCAGAAACATCTGACCGATTAGAAAAATGGGTAGTTAAGCGGAGTATGATTTGGACTTCCGCCTCGAACTGCTATAAAAGCTCAAGCATTAGCAGATTTCTTGGCAGAAGGAATGGCTATAACCGTCGACCAGAGTCAGCCGAGCGGCAAAGCAGCACAATGGACCTTGTACGTCAATGGAGCCTCGAACAAAGACGGAGCCGAAGCAAGACTCCTACTTGTCTGCCCTAAGGGCGAGGAGTTCCCGTATGCTCTTCGATTTAGTTTCCAGGCCACCAACAATGAAGCTGAGTATGAAGCGTTAATCATCAAGCTTAATTTAGCAGCTAGGCTAGGAGCACAAAATTTGCAGGTCTATAGTGACTCTCAACCGATCGTCAACCATATTAAAGGAGAATACGAGGCCAAAAAAGGAGCCCATGAAAAAGTACCTGGCTGTAGCTCGCGCCCGGTTACAGTCCTTCCAAACCGTTCATATTAAGTAAGTGTAAGAACCGGCGAGCCGAAGCTCTTTCTAAGTTAGCATCTAACTTTGTCTCTCGACAAGAAAGTACTGGTAGAGCTACTGCAAGAAAAAAGCTACGAGACTAAGGAAGTTCAACCCATCATACCTTAGAAATGGGACGCTACCCGAGGACAGAACTCTAGCCAGAAAATTGAAGTTCGGAGTGACCATGTACTCTCTTTTTGACAATATACTTTATTGAAAGTCCTTCATGTCACCTTGGCTTAGGTGTGCATCAGAAGACGAAGGGAACTATCTACTCTGAGAAATTCACTTAGGAATATGCGGAAATCACACCGGAGCTCGGATGATAGCTCGGAAATATCGCATGTTCAGCCACTATTGGCCGACCACGCAGCAAGATGCTGAGGATCTGTTCCACAGATGTAAAACATGCCAAGTACACAATAACATATTGCATCAAGCTTCTCAACAAATGGTCCTTATAGTTCCAGCATGGCCTTTTGATCAGTGAAGGGTCGACCTGATCGGGCCCCTGCCATGAGCTCCGAGAAACCTCATATTTCTGGTTGTTGCAGTATATTACTTCACCAAGTGGGTTGAAGCCGAGGCCCTTACCACGATCACGGTTAAAACCGTCCAGAAGTTTCTCTGGAAGAATAAAGTGTGCTGATACGGGATACCCAAAACACTGATTTCAGATAACGGCACGCAATTCGAAGACAAAAGAGTCCGGTCATGGTGTGCCGAGCTAGGGATATCCTAACACTTCACATCAATTGGTCAAGCAAACGGGCAGGTGGAACAAACCAATCGACAAATCAAAGTTGGCCTAAAGAAAAGACTTGAAGAAGAAGGAGAAAATTGGGTAGAACATCGGCCCAACATCCTGTGGGCATATCGGACAACGCCAAACTCGGCAACTGGAGAAACACCTTTCTCCCTAGCATACAGAAGCAAGTCAGTCATACCTGCTGAAATCGGGCTGCCTTCACCAAAAGCCGAGTTGTATGCAGAAGCAAATCGGGAAATCGAGCTCAGACATGCAAAAGACAATCTAGAAGAAAGCCCGAGAGGTGGCCTTCATCCGAATGTCCAGGTATAAACAAAAGATCTCCCAGTACTACAATAACAAAGTAAAACACACTTACTTTAGAGAAGGGGATCTGGGGCTCAAAAGAAACGAGAACAGTAGGCGGGGCCCACAGGTAAACTTGACCCGAACTAGGAAGGTCGCTACAAAGTAGTCAAGGTGCACGGAAAGGCGTGTATCAGTTGGATGACTGCAATGGCAAGACCGTCCCTAGGAGCTCGCATGCCAAAAACCTGCGAAAGTTCTATCCCTGAACCATGTTCCAAGAACGCACCTTGTTTGTTATTATTATGTCGATTTTTTCTTTGCCAACTCTATTGCTCTAAATAAAAATATTTTGATCCCACCAGTAATTTTAAGTATAATTACAATGTTTTATCGGCGCTTCATACAAACGCATGAGAAGTCAGTCCGACCTGACCCAGCTCCCTGTAAACTAAAAATGAGAAGTCAGCCTAGCCTGGCCCCCGCTCGTACAACTTTTTCATGTGAGAAGTAAGTCCGACTGGCCCAGCTCGCCGGAAACTAAAAACGAGAAGTCAACCTAGCCTAGCCCTTCTCGTACAACTTTTTCATGCGAGAAGTCAGTCTGACCTGGCCCAACTCGCCGTAAACTAAAAATGAGAAGTCATCCTAGCCTGGCCCCGCTCATACAAATTTTTCACGTGAGAAGTCAGTCCGACCTGGCCTAGCTCGCCGTAAACTAAAAACGAGAATCAGCCTAGTCTGGCCCAGCTCGTCCAACTTTTTCATGCGAGAAGTCAGTCCGACCTGGCCCAGCTTGCTGTAAACTAAAAACGAAGTCAGCCTAGCCTGGCCCCGTTCATACAAATTTTTACGCGAGAAGTCAGTTCAATCTGACAAGGCTCGCCGAAAACCTAACGAGAAACATTGCCGATGAACTCTGGGCCGCACGCGCCAGGCTCAGCTCTTAAATATGGTAAACGTATGCCATCCAAAATGCGAGTTAACGCATGACATACTGGGGGGCGAAGATACCTCATTAAACACGTTAATAATAAAACAAAATTGTTCAAAAGTTTACTTTAATTAATAAACAATCCCATACATAAATAAACCTAGGTTTGCCTTCATCAGAAGATTGGCGAAGGACCTCAACTATAGTGTACCTAGCCACGAGGTCCACCCCTGCCTGGAACTCCTTCACTCGGACGGAGTACATCGTGTCCACGCCAGGGCATACAGATCCTTATGGGCCAGTTTGTCGACGGGAAGCTCAAGAAAGTGGGTCTTGCAGTCATCCACTCCTAACACATAACTAGCTCTCATGGTAGGACTCAGCAACCGCATCAAAGACCCGATGAAGTCAGAGGAAGCATTGTAATCTCGGATTCCTTGGGCAGAGCCCTATTGTAGCCGAGCGGGGCAGACTCGGATAGTCGCATCTAAAGCAGAGAGCTCTCCTCGGATCATTACGATATGACTATCAAGTTCGGCCTCCCTCTCTAATTGCTTATTCATGAACTCTTGAAGACGAATGGCATTCTCCGACCTCAAATCCTACGTCTTCTTTGCCTAAACTTTCAGCTGCTCCTCAAGCTCTCGTATATTCTCATCCTTGGACTTCATATCAGAAGTCCTTTTCTCCCGTTCGGCGGATGAACGCACCAGTCGGCAGAAAATCTCTTGACCCACGACCGATCCCTGTGGGCATGAAGCCTATGGAAAAAATCACATCTCATATGGTAAATACCAAAAGCACAAAGAAATGGGACTCACGTATCTCATGTCCTCGAAGCCTGCATCGAGCAGCTTCAGATCAGACATTTGAGAAATCTCTTGCCGTGGATCAGTCGAAGAAGGCGAAGAGCTGAGATCGTTCTTGACATCTCCTTCCACTCGATGAGCCTCAGATGTTTGTTGCCCCTACCTCCCTGATAGGTAGCATCTATTAGCGGACCCGACCCATGCTCGGTCCTGCTCCTCTTTTCGGGCCTCTCTCGACATCCACTTGTCCTAATCTATGGAGAGAGGACCTTCAAATAAGAGGCGGCTCTAGCTCCTCCTCCTCCTCTTCATCATCCGGTACCTCGGGGGATTTTGAAGAAGAAACATCGATGACAGAGGAGTCCGAGCCTCTGCCGAAAGAATAAGGCCCTATCAAGGCATCGTCCTCTAGCTCGGATAATCAGACAAACTGTGTGGTCGCCAAGAGAAGACCCCACGGTCCGAGTAGCCAGATCATAACCAGCATCATCCATGTACATATCCATTCTCTTAGCTTGATGTTCTTTCCCCCCCTCCGGATGGGGCTTGAAGTTTAGTTAGGACCCTCACTGCCAGCAAGAAAAGTTTAGAAAATTACTAACGTTAATTGAAAGTCTAAATAATTAAGGAAGTAACAACACTTAAAAACATCTCGGCTGTCACTACTTAAGGGAACGTGGGGGTCAGGAATGGCCTCGGCTAATCGAGTTGCATTGATCAGCTCAGAAGAAAGCTCATGTAGCTTCACAACAATCCCTGACTTTTGAATAGTGTCCACCGGGGTAGAATCTAGAAGGGTCGGACACTCGTCCTTTTGCAAAGAGCTTGTCTTCCAATGTCCCAACCAAGATCTCTCTTCGTCTCTAACATATAAAAAGCGCCCTCTCCACTCATTATACTTAGGGCCATCGATAAGCATTTCCTTTACTCCCGACCGGTGGGAAAAGTGGTACCATCCTTTAAGCCCCGGACTGCACACAATGCGATGGAAAACCCATAAAAGGCCTGTCGAAAAGCGTACTCCGACCACTCGGCACAAAACAGCAAACCCGATTACGGTTCTAACGCCTGAAGGAGCCACTTGAGCTGAACATATCCCATAATAACGCAACACTGATGAGAGTGCCAGGCACAAAGGTCACATCAAGCTGGCCTTTAGCTGGGCCTCATAAATGGCGAAATACCCTTTGGGAGGACGCGAAGCGTATGGACGCGGGTCGACAGGAATCAAGGGTGCAAACTCTTCCAGATTTACCTTATATTCATGGCAGATGTACTCCATACTGCTCTGAGTCAGAACTGAGACTACTCCATGACCACCCATGATAGCTTGGGTAGGCTGTTGAATTTTGAGCCTAAAAAATAAGTCAAATGTGCTTGACGAAGGACCGGAAGAAGAAACGGCGGAAACCGGCTGGGGAGGGACCCAAGCAACTTCTTCATAAATCAGGGCCTGGTCCAGACTCTCTTATCGCAGCCTCAGTCCTGGGTGAAAGTGGCTCCCCTCCAGATGAATTAGAAGAAGTTTATGCCCTCATTCACGAATGTCCCGGTGAGAGAAGAAAAGGAAAAACAGGAATATAAGGACGTAGCACAGATTGACAACTAACGAAATGACGTTTGATGTGATAAGGTGTAAACCCCTAGGCACCAGTATTACAGTATCGTAATAGTTTCCTGCCACCGGGCACTTTCAGTTCAAAAACCACGAGTCCGGATGACCGAGCCGAACTGAAATCTAAATATATCTGAGCTGACCTCTGCAGCTCAACAGGATCTTAGGGGCTTATGACGGAGGTCGGATCAACACCTCGCCATGTGTCATATCCATAATAATCTAACTATAAATGAAGATAGAGAAAGTCCACCTTAAGGGCCAAAATCTCCAAAACCTTAGCCCGGTGGGCTCGGCCACTTTCTCCCGACCCCTGCATGACGGCCAACGTACAAGATCAGCTTACTCGAAGCCCGACCCTATAGGTCGGCCTAAGTCCTTCTCGGACCAAATTCCCTGTGTACACATTAAAATCAGATATACACGGAAAGAATCCAAATTCATAACTACACTAATCCTATCATTCAAATACATCCATAATTATCCCTTAAAATCAAGGGGATCAAATCATCATTATCTATTCCTTAGGGAACACGAAATTGGAATCCACCAAGGACACGCCACACGTAAATGCTAAGGCACAAGCCCCTCTATATAGACAATCCCTAAGGAACTACGAAGACATGATTCCAATTCACATATTGGATACATAGGCAGCTTGAGAAATAACCTCTCAAGTGCAGTCTAAATCTCACACAAACCAACCCCTCTTTTATTGTTGCTGGTTTCTTGTTGTCCGTTAAGCTTTGGCCAATTGTCACTGGGAAGAAAAATCCCCGGATTTGTTAAGACGATTTCCAGCATCGTCATTGGTCAACCCCTTAAAACAGGTTAATGATTCTCTCATCTCTTCGAATCAGTTTAGCATTTATCAGAGAGGGGTTAATAATGCATAATGTCATAGAGGCATTCGAGACTTTCCACTCAATGAAACTTAGGAAAAGAGGTTGTCGTAATAATATGGCGCTAAAATTGGATCAAAGAGAGGTTAATAACGAATAATGTCATAACGGCATTCGAGACTTTCCACTCAATGAAACTTGGGAAAAGAGGTTGTGTTAATCATATGGCGCTAAAATTGATATGATGAAGGCCTTTGAATGGAGATTTATTCGATCGGTGATGGAATCTATGAATTTCCCACCTTCCTTTATCTCTACTATAATAGAATGCATATCATCACCAACCTACCAGGTTCTTATTAACGGCAATCCATCTCCTACCATTCGGCCTTCAAGAGGGATAAGACAGGAGATCCTCTCTCACCCTTCTTATTTTCATTATGCGCCGAGGGTTTCTCTGCATTGCTTCAACGAGCAGTTTCTAGTGAATCTCTTCATGGTGTTGCTTTCAAGAGACAATCCAAATGTGAGATGACTCACCTCCTCTTTGCAGATGATAGTTTGACTTTTACAGAAGCCACTCTCGATTCATGTGAGGTTATTAACAATATCTTACAGGAGTATGAACTTCTCTCAGGCCAGAAAATTAATCTGCAAAAGTCCTCTATTTATTATAGTAAGAATATTCCCAGTGATAGGCAAGAAGAGTTGTCCTCGAGCCTTCACATTCCAGTGGGAAATGGATCTGGTAAATACTTGGGGCTACCTTTTGTAGTAGGGACAACAGAGAATGAAATCTTTGCATACATCAAGGAGAGGGTCCAGAAGAAACTCAATGGATGGAAAGGTAAATTTTTGTCCCCGGCAGGGAAAGAAGTGTTGATCAAATCAGTTATCCAAGCTCTTCCTCAATATGTCATGCAGTGTTCTGAACTCCCAAAAACCCTCATTACGGATTTGGAAAAATTAACAAGACATTTTATGGAGTTCCTCTGGTGGGAAAGATAAAATTCAATGAATCATGAGAGACGTGTTGTAAAAGAAAAAAGAGGAGGCCTTGGTTTTCATGATTTGGTGTGCTTTAATTCAGCTTTTTTAGCTAAGCAGGCATGAATATTAGCCTTAAATCCCAACACAATCTTAGCTCATGTTTTGAAAGGCAAATATTTTGACACGAAATACTTTAAAGATGCCGCTCTTATTGGCTACCCTTCGGCCAAATGGCGAAGCATTCTTTATAAAAATGATCTCTTGTTTCATGACCTAAGATGGAAAGTGGGTAGAGGAGATAACATCAATATCCTTGAGGATCCATGGTTTCCTTCTTCGCCCTCTTTCATTGCGCACCCTAGACAGGAACTTCTACCAGATCAAAAAGCTAGTTGTTTAATAAATTCTTATACCCGAAGCTGGAGGAAAGATCTCATTGAAGAGACGTTCAACCCATTCGAAAACACAGAAAATTTTATCAATTCCTCTCTCTATAAGCTCTCAAAAGTATAAGGTGATATGGCATTATTCAAGAAATGGAATTTACTCGGTAAAAACGGGTAACCTGTTGGCATATGAGATAAAACATGGTCATGGAGACATGAGAGATTGTTCTTCCACGGACTCGATAAAATGACTTTGGTTGACTCTTTGGAAGCTTAAAATCAAGCGTCGTATAACCCACTTCCTCTAGAAACTCCTTCACGACGCTTTACCAACGTCTCAAAATCTGCACATTAGAGGTGTAAGAGATGGCTCGTGTCGGATTTTCCACCATGATGTAGAAATTCCATGGCACTACTTGATTGATTGTGAAATACCGAATGCTATTTGGCTGGCGCACAGTTTAGGAACCTTTCTTACCAACATTCGAGCTCAGTCCTTTATAGATTGGTTTAATGAAATTTTTACTCTAGAAGACGATGTGGAGTTGGTTCATTTGATACATCTTATTTGGTATATATGCAAGGCATGAGAATGAAAGGATTTTCAAAGGAAAAGAGGTGCATATGCAAAATATTTTAGCTCGCTCAAGTGCGGAAGCAGAGGAATACTATGCCATTATTTCAAAAGCACCAGAAACTACCCCAACAACTCCTTTTCATGATAGTTTGGAGCCACCTGCTATGGGAGTTCTCAAGTTTAGTGTTTATGTGGCGTTTGGATATTCTTCAATGGAAGTGGGAGGTATGTTATGCAACCACAGTGGTCTCTAAATAATTGGAGGGAAAATATGAAGTTCTTATAGGAGAGGCTCTTGCTCTTTACAATGCTTTGACTTTTTCTCCTATATGGGGTTACTTCAACGTCATTTTTAAGGAGATTAACTATCGTTACATCAACGCCTTAGAAACTACACATAAGACCTATCCTCACTCGGATCTATAATCGAAGATTGTCGAAAGCTTTTGCCTACTTTTATTCATGTTTCTTTCTCTTTTGTCAAGAGACAAGGCAATGTGTCAATCTTGTTAGCTTAGTGGATTGGGGCTCTTCTCCACATTCTCATGTTATCCGCGCTTGTATAGTCGACAATGCTTAATCTTTAATAAAAGCACTTTTAACCTTTCAAAAAATGGTAGAAGTGTAAAATCTCATACTACCTCCGTCCCAAAATGTAAATCCATTTAGCTTTTTAGTTGTGTCACATAATGTAAGTCAATTTACATAACCAAGGGAGCATGTATTGCATTTTTCTCATTTAACCATCATTTATTATTTACCCACCAACTTTTCACTACTATGCATTAATAACAGTCAAATGTCATTTTAGACTTTTTCATCAAAACACGTAAGCAATTTAACCAACTTTCTTAATCTATGTGAAAAAACTCAAATGGAATTACATTTTGGAACGGAGATAGTATAATTTAATGAAATTCAAGTCATTAACTATAAGTTTCTTAATTTATATGAAAAGTCAAATGGAACACTTAAAATGTGCCGAGTGAGTACATTAACTGAGCTATATGTATATATGTAACGCTTATGTCCTAGATACCAAGTCTTTATCCAGGCATAGGACGTTTGGCATGTGATATTTAGAGTAAACTCCAAATCTTACATAAGCGTCGTGTCATATCGGAGTAATCAAGCATTCACGTGTCATATCGGAGTAATCAAGCATTCGTGTGGAAGAAAACAAACAAAAAAACTCAAGAAATCGACTATCAGGGTCTTCCAAAAACAACCACAACTAGAAAAAAATTGTTGTCAAACTAAATAATAAAGTAACTAAAGGTAAAAACTATTATCGATTACAATTGATACGTCTAAAAAGATATAAACAACTACAAAAAGAAAATTGTAACGTTGCCAACTCCAAAGCCCCAAATCCTAAGATAGCACTCTAAGCTCGTCATCAAACTTCCACGTGCCTACAAACTTTTTGTTCCAAATAAAGGAGGAAGCTCATGCATGAATCTGAGTGAGGAGAAAGAAGATCAAAAGGAAGATTAATAGTTGTCACAAGCCGGGAGACATGGCATGAATCCGTTTTATCCACTTTCACAAACAGTTTAAAGAACAATACTTGTAACATAAAGAAAATCATCTTTAAAGTATAAATTTAAATGTAAAGGAAAGCCACCTTGAAACAGAGGAAAGTACGTATTTTGTTTCTACCGAGCAAACAATAGGTTGATGTCTCTAGTAAACCAAAGTCACCATTGAATAGCTATATTTTGATTCCATTTATTCTCTGCAAATAAATAATGGTTATCTTCATCCATGGACCTTTTTACTTATTAAATTCAAAATATTAGTTTAATTCAAAACTATGTCTCCTAATTTCATAATCCAATTCTCAAATGCACATGAAACATGCTTTTACTATGTCGGTTTATCGTGCACATATTTGTTCAGTTACATTAATTACTCACTTACTATGTTCGTGTTCTACTAATGATCAAACTTACGTAAGCCATCTACCTACACATACTCTACTTGTATACTAACCGTAGCATGTCGTGTCTTGTTTATCTTGTTTCTGTCTCTTCCTTACTTAACATGTCTCTATTGTTGTCTTGACTGTCATGTTCATGTTCCTTACTGACTTGACATGGGGCTTGGTGCAACATGGGTAATATGACTAGCATACATCCAACGTGGGTCTCGGTCAAGGTACCCCGCTTGGTACATCGTCTTGGGTACGACATCAGTTATACAACTAGCCATACATCCGACATAGTCTTACGCTCAGTACCATGGTAATCCACTCAATGCGTCGCAAGGTCACTAGCTAAGAACAAGTGTGAGCACATAAAGAACATAATTTCACTTAAAGCCCATCTCCAACCTAAGGAAACATACAAATTCCATACGACACCGAACTATCATCCTATCCCCACTACTCATAATCAAAGGCAAAGAGAGCAAACTACAAAAATTGCCAGAAAAACACCTAATACTTGAAAATAGTTTATATAACACATAATAACACATAAACAGAACCAGAGGGTGTTTCTGAATTTAGCCTAGCTTGATATGTCGGGGAGCAAAGCCGATGCATCTAAACTGGGAGATTCCAAGATCAATTTTTGCTTTCTTAGTATCCGGAATGATGCCACACACAGCTCTAAACTAACCAATTATGTGAAAACTTGGAAAAAGGCATTAAAATAAACTAAAAGTGTAACGTGATTTGTAAATGAATAGTTTCGATGACCACGAGGTCTGCTGACTGCTGGGACTCGAGAGCGTGAAGAGGCTTCAGATAAAGAAGACATTCTTGAAAAGATAGGAGATTTTTTGCAATGGATTAAAGACGATTATGGCTCGATACCATGAAGAAAGTTTGAGAAAGTAATAATACTTGAGTAAACTTCAACTTGTTTATTCATGTTTAAAGAATGGGTATAAATAGATACACGCAAGAATGGGAAAGTCCTAGCTAGTAAAGTAAAAGTTACTTTGACAAATTAATTTTTTATATAATACAATTAATATGTCATGTAACATAAGTGACATAGATATGATTAATATTTCCACAGTTTATATAGCACATAATAACACATAAACGGAACCAGAGGGTGTTTCTGAATTTAGCCTAGCTTGATATGTCGGGGAGCAAAGCCGATGCATCTAGACTGGGGAGATTCCAAGATCAATTTTTGCTTTCTTAGTACTTTAAATCAAGGATGGATCATTTTGATAAGAAGAACTCCTTACCTTAAAGATGAGCCAAAACCAAACAACGTATGAACTATGAGTAACCTTTTAAACCTTACGAACCTATGAGAAACCGAAAACCATAACATCAAGGCCAAGAACCCTAACTTGACATAATCAAACTACAAATAACCGAGGGGTGACGATAATTACCTTTATGGATGCAACGAGATTCGAAACTGCTCCTGAATTAGGATATGCTTCGAAACTGAGACTTTGATATGCAGACACGCCCTAGACAAGGTCAGACGCGTCATGGACACGAAATCTTGGCCTCTTAACCGAGAGCAGTGCTCGGTTCATTGAGCCGCTGATCATGGATTGTCCAGAACTCGTCCTGAGCATGTCTGGGTTGCTTAACCGAGGAATGATAGAAACGCTATATTTATGTACGGGGTTATATGGGAGCCTTTTTATAGGCCTTGGACAACCTTGGGCCGGTTTCTGAAGACTTAGAGGAAAAGAAAACATAAAAAGAAAATGAAAAGGAAAAACTAATTTCGAACGAACTAAAATACCTTTACAAAGAGGTGAATGGTTTTACAGTATACATACGAAAACAATCGACGTATATAAACTGTTTTTTTTAAATGTATGGTAAAATAATTACTAACAAATGGTATGATCTTGGTTTATCCAAAACAAAAAAAAAAAAAAAAAAAAAAAAAAAAAAAAAAAAAAAAAAAAAAAACCAAACAAACAAGCAAAGGGTATATGACAAGATACGGCAATGCATAAAATTGCAAAACGAAAAATTACATATTCAAACGTTTGGAATAATCTTTTTGTATTAAAAGGCATGTTATTTCCAACGGTATTATACTTAAGATAGATCATATAATAATAACTTGCAAAATATTTGTTATATAATGTCTTATTTACAAAAATAAATAAGAAAAATCTTTCTCCCCATCGTTTCCTTCTCATCTATTTCTTCAACAATTTTCTTCACGTAAACTGTAATACCCCGATTATAGGTACCGACCTAAGTTCGCACTGAAATCGAACTCGACACTAGGTTGTTGCATTGAATATTACTTGTGAATCAGTAAAATTAGGAAATAATTCGATTAGTAATTCATTTAAAAACGGTTAAACCCTAACCGTGAGGGCTCCTCACCCCCGATCCCACAGGAATGTGGGGAGAGGTTAATCGTGTAACCCCAGAGCTTAGAGCCGTGGGCTTCTTTGGTTCCCCATCACCTGAAGGTGTTATCAATCGGAAATCAACCTTTTTACGGGAATCGAATCGCCGACCTCCGAGCAGTGGTGGTGTTCGTCATTATAACACCCCGTTCCTCACCACTAGGCCATATCCAGGGAATTAGTAATTCATTTAACTATTAAGTAAAGAAGGTAAAGAGTTAGCAATTTTTTGGGAGAGCCCCACCGGTGAGCCGGCAGGCGTGTCACTGTTGAGCCGGTGGCTTCAAAACCAAACATCAGTTTCAGTTGAGCAAAGGTTTCTTTCAGGAGTTATGATTAGACTCATGGTGTTTTGTCGGTTTCAACCCATAAATCAGTATAAAAGCACCTTAATCTCCTTAAACATGCATTTTCCTATGTACTCTAAGAGCACTTGCATTGGAATCTGTAAGAAGTGTTAAATCTGTATTTTACAGATCCATGTTACATATTATGTATTAAGATGTAAAAGAAGAAGTTGAAAATGTTTTGTTTTGTAATAGCTGCATATTTCTTTATTTTCAGATTATTTGTTGTCATTGGACTTTTGTATAGATGGGCCTGGCCACCCAATATATAAATAGGTTTTTGTGTTGACTTGGTCATAATAAGAAAAACTCCAGATGTCACCCCCCTTCTTTCTCTTCGATTGAGCACATCGAAATCCTAGTTTATTGTATAGAAAGTGGATCAATTCCACTTTCTTCATGGTATCAGAGAAATCAGCTTCATAGTACGAAGCTTCGATCCGTTTTTTTTCTTCGTTTTGATTAAGAAATTAACTTCGTTGTTGTCTATTTTGATCGATAATGGCAGAAGATAGACAGAACAATGGAATCAGAGATTTGGAGGCTTCGAGTCCATATTATCTCCATCCAAGCGAAAGTCCGGCTCTAATCCTTGTGGATCCACCACTGGACGGGAAGAACTATCATTCCTGGAGTAGAGCGATGCGCATGGGTCTGATTATGAAGAACAAGCTAGGTTTCATAGACGGAACCATCCCCAAACCTACAAATGACTAGAGGTTGCGTTCACGCTGGGAACAATGTGATATGACTGTGACAGCATGGATTATGAGGTCAGTGACTCAACCGATTGCGAAGACAGTGCTTTGGATGAATTTGGCACAAGAAATCTGGGAGGAACTTCAAAGAAGGTATTCAAAGATGAATTGCTTTCGTCTCTATGATCTGCTTGAGGATTTCAATCGAATTACACAAGGTAACCTTTCGATTCAGAGTATTTTGAGAAGCTGAAAACCATTTGGGATGAAATTATGGTGTTGAGGCCAATTCCATCATGTGAATGTGCAGTCCAATGTACTTGCCGAGTCATTCCTACATTCATAGGTTACATCGAATCTGAGTATGTCATAAGATTTATGAGAGGCCTGAATGATAGTTTTGCATATGTAAGGTCATAGGTTTTCTTACAGAAACCTTTACCAAACATTACTGAGGCTTTTGCTATGACAGTCCAGTTTGAAAGCCAAATGGAATACATAGTGCAAGTCACCCACAGAATGGACAATCAGTGTTTTTTGCAAATAAGTCAAACACGGAATATACTGGAAACAGGACGTTTGCTAGATCTGGATATGATAAAACTCAATCAAAATGGGAAGGTAACCAGAAGAATGGTGCAGGAAAGAAAGTGCAATGCTCCTTCTGTGGATACAATGGGCATACCATAGAAGGTTGTTACAAGAAGATCGGGTATCCCCTTATACACTGGATAATGTTCTTGCCTACACATAATTGTCCACACCAGCTTCATCCTTTGTAGGTGCAATTGACAAAGTTCAAGAACCCCAAACATATAATCAGGCCGTTCTTTCTCCTGAATAGCAAGAAGCTATGAAAAGGGAAATAGAAGCATTGGAGGCAACTCAGACCTGGGAAATTGTAGACTTGCCCCCAACCAAGAAACCCATAGGCTGCAAATGGGTCTATAGGGTGAAATACAATGTAGATGGCACAGTAGAACATTGCGAAGCACGGCTGGTAGCAAAAGGGTACACCCAAACCCAAGGAATCGATTATGAAGAAACGTTTTCACCGGTAGCCAAAGTGACCACCATTCGAAGCTTATTGGCTTTGGCCATTGCAAAAGGCTGGTTACTTCATCAACTAGACGTCAATGATGACGGTCAAATTATACCCGTAAAAGTCATCAACGTTGACCTTAAATCGAGATTAATAATATATATTTCATATTAAATCACATGTTTATATTTATTATTTAATGTTAAGTGATTATTAATATGATATTTGGTATTTAGCCGTTTTCATTATTAAAAGCCGATTTATTGTGCGATAAATGCTGATTTTGTAGATCACGACAAATCGAGATGATTAATGTCATTCAATCAATGGTCTCAAGATAATAGAGGAAGAAAATCGGAGCATTAAATGAAAGATTAATCTGATCAACACGCAAGCGTGCAGTGGGGAACAAGTCAGACAAAGAGACGCGTTTAACACGTGTAAAAAGGGCTCGGTCGACCGAGCCTATCCATTCGGTCGACCGAGTATGTCGGCTCGGTCACTTTTCGGATTTTTTCGTATTTACCTTCTAGATCCTTCATAAGTCGGCAGAAACTCCTATATAAGCAGCAGCTACGAGGAATTGTAAATCATCCCTTCATTCTTTCTTTAATCTTACAATTCATAATACAACTTTGATACAATGTAGAATAATTTGAGGGTTTCCAGCAATTTAAGGGCTGCAATATGTAAGCCTTTATTTTATGTTTCTTTCTTTTAAGTAATTAATCCCTCGCAATTATGCTTTATAGTTTGAATTAGTTAATCATAGCTAGATGATGTAGATATAGGCTATGACGTTAGGGATGTGGCGACTCCTTGTCTATGGGGATCCCATAACCTACGTCATACACTTAGTATTTATTCATGAATCTACTTGATTTAATTAATGCGTATCTATGTTAGTTTATATGAATACTGTATAATTCTTGCTTAACTGCTCGTATGATGAAACGCTGAGAGATATGTTCAGGGATGTAATCTGGGGACGAAATTGATTCGGGTGACCGAATGAGTTCACTCGGTCGACCGAGCCCACCTATTCGGTCGACCGAGCCCTGTTTTATCCGTTAAATAGCCACGTCTTTATGGTTAGGTTAACTTAATAGAATTTATCATCTCAGTAGGTATGGCTACGGCTACGTTGCTCGTCTGTTTTAATTAGCGTATGATTAGGAAATACCAATATAGGGCTCCTAGGTTGGCTAATGAATGATCTTCCGGGACTTTCAGCGAGATCTAGGTAGGTTTTGTATTTGGGAATTGAGCTCACCTAGTTATACGTAAATCGTAGATTAACATGAGACCGCTCAGGTAATTGTTAATAGGACAGAGACTGATGCGATCGTTTAGGAAGTACGCCTAACCACAGGAATGTTGCCTAGACGAGGTGTACGATTAATATCGGCATCCTTAGAGTCGTAAGCGTGTGAGTTATATGAGATGGAGGCACTAAAAGGCGAAGTCACGTAACAATATCACAGTGATTTAGTGACTTACCGGTGCTAAGTCAAGTTAAAGAGGATGACTCCCGTAGCCAATCTAAGATAGATACAAACGGATTGACAGTTAATAAGTTCAATTTATTATATAAATTATCTAGGTCCAAACGATAAAGACTATAATTGGGGAGGTTAATTACGTTGTGTCGAGTCGTGTCTTTACTTTTCTTGTCTTATGTTGGTCGTAGACCGCCTCTATGTCCTTGACATGTTTACTTAATTGTTTGTATATAAGATGATCCGCAATTGGTTCCCTGTGGGATCGACCTTGATTCACTATAGCTATACTACGATGGGCCTAGTCCTCTTGCTAGTATTGGTTTATGGTGGTCAAGTATATTATAACCTGATTGACCCCGATCAATCAACAATGCTTTTTCTCCACGGTGATCTTAGTGAGGAGGTATACATGAGATTGCCTACAGGTTTCAACGCTGCTAGCTCAAAAAAGGTCTGTCGTTTAAAGAAATCGCTCTACGGCTTGAAGCAAGCAAGCCGTCAATGGAATCATAAACTCAACAGTGCATTAATAGATCTCGGATACATACAGTCACAGCATGATCATAGTATGTTCACAAAGAAAAACGGAGGTGAGTTTTTTATAGCTTTAGCATATGTCGATGATATCGTTTTAGCTGGAAATAGCTTGCTTTTAATCACTGAGCTGAAAACCCATCTTCAACAATTGTTTAAAATCAAGGACCTTGGAGAACCTAAATTCTTTCTGTTGAATGTTTTTATAACCGTACTTTATTTTTATTTTATTTTTTCAGAAATGAAAGATTTCATTAAAACACAAACAAATTACAAGATACACCGGACCAACGCCGGAAAATAGTCAAACAAATTCCGGATCACCACCGGCCTATAGCCGGACACCACCACAGCAACGAAACGAAAAGAAAACAAAGGACATGAGAATAACCCATCTACAACAAATTCTACCTCATTAGAGAGGAATTGATTTGGTACCATAATACAAATTTCAGCCTTTTTCACGGCATAAACATACATAAACAGATCTAGAAAACTAAAAAATAACTTGGAATTACCGACTATTACCGACCCGATCCAAACCAACAAAAATAAACAACAAAAGTACACAAATCCTTTCCCCAACAACATGCATTGAAGAACACAGCCTGAAATCCACCTCTATTGTCTTGTCATCAACCGTCGAACCACCAAGAGAGGACCACCACCGGCCGGCAGCCGGATTCTTAAGCCAAAGATAGATTCACAGACTAAAAGGAGCGTGAGAGTCGTTCTATTCTTTATGGTAAAGAACGGAAGAGGACCGCCGGCCAAGAGCACCACCAAATTCGCCGGAAAAACAAGAGAAATTTTTTCAGATCTGCAGTTATTTAAGAGGGGAAAGGGGGAAATGAAACGGATCTACACAAAACAAACAAAAGCAGACACCGTAGAAAGGAAAGGAGGGCGGCACCGGCGCTTTTCGGCGGCCGGTGCCGGAAAAGGTCTGTTTTTTAAGGTGGAGGGGGCGAGAATTTATTAGTGAGAAGGCGGAGAAAATTTTAGGAGAGAGAGAAGTTTATCATATTAATTTCCTTGTATTTTGATGATTAAATGAATAGATAAGTTTTATTCTTAAAATAGATAAGTTTATATGTTTTCAAACATGATTTTTTAAGAAAAATAAGAATATTTGATGTTATGATATTACAAGGAAGTTTCTATAAAAGAACCTGACCAACACTATTTTTAAAGTATATTTTAAGAAATGAGATAGAATACAATATAAAATATTTTATGTCCTAAAATGAAAGCATTTTGATAGAATTCTAGAATGAAAGCATTTTGTCAGGTTTAAAGATGACAAGTAGTATTTTCAGAGTTATTAGTTTTCCTGAAGAAATAGAATTCATTCAAATGATTTTTGAATGCTAAGGTTCCTAAAACAGACACGTCCACTCCTGGGCTAAAGGGAGAATTCAGACTTAGATTCAATGCAGTAAGTTCTAGAGAATTCCCAACATCAGACCTTGCTCCTGGACTATATTAAGGAGTATAGTTTTATATGCCGAGGCCATTAGAATATCCGGTCTTCCACCTTAGAAGGATTCAAAGCCGCTAGAGGCACAGAGTAGAACCGTACCAATGTTACAAATTTATTTTCAGTAAAGAATATTTACAGTTATAGGTTTAAATTTCAGTATTTATATCAGCTCTTACTTTTCAGTCTTAAAGATTAATATTTTCAAACTAACCCAACAGTGAACTTTGAAAACGTTACAGTTTCCTTAGTTCCCTCTTGTTGTCCCTTGGAAAGCCTTGAAACATGTTTAGAGGGTGAATAAACTTGTTAAATTTTGAGTTTTAAAACTTAGCTTAGTTAAAGCAAGTCAGCTGACATGTCTTGCTCAGCTGAGTTTTACGCAGCGGATATTAAAGCCTTTAAAAACTGTTGTTCTAAGTTGTATGACTGTGTAAATGTGCTCAGTTGTGATGTGTGTTGGTAAGCAACCTAAATTAATATAAAAATGCAGAAAAGTAAAGTGCAGAAAATAAATAGACAAAGGTTTATAGTGGTTCAGGGTGGTGTAATGCCTTAGTCCACTATTCTCCTGTGATGTTGGAGGAATTTACTATTGTTCTTTTTTGCACAGATACAATAGATACAAAATGATTTTCCTTGGATGTTCTCTGCTCAAGTTCACCATTTGGACAATCAGTCCTTCACGATTGTCTTTGCTGCTTTGTTGAAGTTGTTCTGATGTTCCTTCAATGGTAGGAGTCCTCTTCAACAGCTCCACCACACTAACTCTCAGTTCCTTCTCAGATAACACTGATTTAGTGACCTCAGTCCTTCACACCTGTAGTGCTTCACTAATCCAAGAACTTTGTGAAACAAAGTTGTAGTTTTGAATCATGGGGATTCTGGTTTGAGCTTAATTCTTGATGTATCTCGTAAGTTAAGTAGCTTCAATTGTTGTAAATTGGATGTGATATATATTGAACTCGGCACTTGATATATTTGAATGTGATAGCAAAATAACTAACTGCTAACTTTAACCGACAGGGTATCGGGTCAATAGTAGTATAATGGTAACAAGGTCGAATCCACAGGGAATAACGTTTAAGTACCAAAGTCGACGTAGAACTTAGTTCAGGTCAAGATTATGGTAGGGAGATATTACACTAGTGCAAAAGTAAAGATTAACTAACGGTTGTAGTTCTACTTATTAAAACCCCTTATCCCACATCTCACCGCAAAATACATCTATAAGTTCGATGTGTGTGATAGTGAACTAGGTTATCAATCTAATTCAAAGACGTTTATAATAAGTTTTAGGACGTGGATTAATCATTAAAACATAAAATTACGCGCTACACAACTCCCGTTTAATCCCTTTGTATGCGTTTTACTCGATTTTACATAATTCGACTATACATAAATTTAGTTATTCATGATGGTGATAACAACGGAATGATTAAAGGAAATTATACTAAAAGCATAAGAGTAAAAGCGAATTTAACATCATATGAAAAACAATAAATAAGTGCTTAATAATATAGATATATATATAGATATATAGTTATATATATATAGTTACATAGATAGATAGATATAGATAGCTAGATATATATATATATATATATATATATATATATATATATATATATATATATATATATATATATATATTGAAACATACGAAAAGAAAGAAAATTAAAAGAAGACAAAGGGAATAAAAGAACAAGGGAATAAAACAAGAGGGGGACAAGGGGACAAAGGGAATATATGATATATATTTGTATATATATATATATATATATATATATATATATATATATATATATATATATATATATATATATATAGTACTACAAAGCAAAAATAAAGAAGACAAGAAAATAAAAGTGCAAGAAGGAAATTTTATATATATATATATATATATATATATATATATATATATATGTTAGTACTACAAAGCAAAAATAAAGAAGACAAGAAAATAAAAGTGCAAGAAGGAAATTACATATATATATATATATATATATATATATATATATATATATATATATATATATATATATATATATATGTGTGTGTGTGTGTGTGTTATGTAACATAACAAGAAACAAAACAAAAATAAAAAGAAAGGGGCGGCTAGATGAGGGAGTTTGGGGAAGAAAGGGATGAAGAAAGGAGGGAGGAGATGGAAGAAATGAGAGATTGGGGAAAAGAAGGTGTTTGGGGAAGAAGAGAGGAGGGAGAGAGGGACGAAATGGGGAAGGGAGGAAGGGAAGGTGCAAGTCTATTGAAGGAAATGAGGGTGTATTTATAGAATTTTTGGGAGCTGTTCGAACCGAAGTCAAAGGCTAGGTTCGAACCGAGTTTTGGTATAATGCCCATAAGCTTGAGTTGTAGACACTCCGATTGACATGATTCAAAATGCTTTGGAAATCTTATTTGAAGATATAAAACTTTCATGAAGAAGTCTTCCCAGAAAATGCTTCTAAGTTGGGTCAAATGTCCGTCTAAAACCGGGTTACGGTAGATGCATTTCGGACAATTAATCCGTTGAACTCGTTAGCTTATGGCATCTTCTCCTATCCCTCAAAATACATCTTTTAGACTCAAAACATGTCGTCACTCGGGATCTTGGTCAACCTATAATTCTCGCAATAAATCACTAAAATACCAAACGTAAATGACATTTACGAACTCCGGTTACTAAACCGGTACAAAAACTAGTAAAAACACGATATTTTATATAATACTTACTACTAACATACTTAGATAAATCTAAGGAATTTATGACTCGAAATGATATAATAACGCTCAAAATGGTATCAGAAGTGGGGTAAATTGTTATAATAATAACAGTGAATTTTTCCCTCATCAGAATGCCTTAGGAATTTTCAGAGAACTTAAGAACTCAGTTGAATTGCTTGCTTGCTCAAACTGTAGTAAATTTCTTCTATTTTCTGTTGATCTTGAAGTCCTCTATTTATAGGCACATATCCAACATTCAAAATTTGAATGACATTAGCCGTTTCTGGATATGCATAAATATTCCCTCTAAATTTCCTGTTAACTGAGCTAGTGTCCTCCTGACAGTGACAGGCTGTCAACCAATAAAATTCCTTGAAAAAGCTATTACTAAAATCCCTGCAACCGTCATTTAAACTTGGTCATTCATTGAATGCTTGATCAGACGTCCCAAAATCTTGAATTATATCTTCAAAAATAGCTCGATAAAGGATTAATAGTACTTTTACTATTTTCATCTCAGCATATGATTTAACTCTGCTTTGCTGACTCATTGCTTGGTTGTATTTCTACTCAGCTTAGCTCTCTTGTATACTCAGCTCTCTTGTAGTCTTCAGCTGATCTGATTTCATATTTGATTAAGTCATTATGGATTCTTGATATTTCATCTTATTTTAGTTTATATGATCAGAGTACACCATATTTTCCATTACTTGAAGTTTCTCATCACATTATCTTAGAACTTCAAGTCTTATACACAAGATCTATACACTTAATTCAAGCCATCACAAACTTACTTGAATGTAACTTTATAGTCTCGGCTTAGTCTTCATTATTGAGTTTGTACCCTCAAACTTCATCTTCAATCTTTAAAACTGAGTTTGTCCCCTCGGCCTTTCATCTCTGCTGAGCTTAGGATCCTAGACTCTGCTAGATTTTATAAAACTAGTCTTAGTCTATTGAGATCCTATCAATTGACTATTATAGTGCTTGTCGGCTTAACCTATACAATATCAAACTCTAGTAAAACCTATACATTCAGAAAAACATATTTTTGCTTGCATCTATAACATCTAATCTGGGACTCATCATCAAAACATAAAAATCTCTAACAATTTCCCCATTTTTTATGATGCCAAAACCTTAATTGCAGCAAAGCAAAAAGATAAAAACAAAAACTAAGAAACTTTCTTGATGATTTTCATTAAAAACTTGATTCAATTGAGTTATTACAACTATTTGAAAATAAATAAAGATTATAGAGATATAATCTAAGATATTTAGGTCTATCTTTGTTGTTCAGCTGTTGCTTCTAGTTCCTTCCTTTTTTTTCCTATTGTTCATCATATCTCTTGTTAGCTTCAATCATTTTGATCGATACACTTCGTAAGATTGCTATCGATAGGTAAATGCTCGTTAGAGGTGCTATTGTATATGAGATACACTCCTCTCACATACTAAGAGTGACTTACGTACCTACGGCCAATGTCTCAACATCCTATACCCGATATCGCTACAAGTACGTTTCAGAACTCGCTACACTCGCGTAGGTACAAGGGACACTCGTTTATCACTCACTTCTTTTATATAACTATGAGATACACGCCGTAGGGAGTACTTCTCATATTCTTTTATTTTATAAAAGAAGTACCTACATAGTATAAAAAGAGCCTATTACGAGTAGCTATATAGAGTATCTATAATAATATATATCATAGTTCATGATACTTTAGTTTTATGATACGAGTGCGAACCCCCGGAAGACTTATGAGGATTTAATGCTCTAAAGGAGGTAACCAAAGCCACTTGCAACATCGAAGAGTGGTATCATATTACTCTTGATAACCATTACCCTATTGCTAAATAAAGCTAGGGGAATCTGTTCTTCGTCCACAGTTCACTTCAATAGAAGAAAAATCCATATCGTTGATTTGCTTCCACAATTCCCATGAGTCTGTTTTTTATGCTCTTTCAATGAAGTCGTTCTTGAAGTTGGTTTCAAATTCATTCAAATTTTATGAAAGAGACTCATCATTATTGGGATTGTGTTTCTTTTGTTTCTTCATCTCATTTATTATTTGCCTTGATTTAGCAACAGATTTGCTTAATGGTCAGATGTTAGCTCCTCAACTGGCCTTATTTCTTCTTGAATTGGACCAACTGACTGTGACCCAGCTATCCTTACGTCAGCAACAGATATATCAGTTGTTTGTGACCCAACTGATACATGCACTAACTCGGCTGACTAAACCTTAATTGCCTCTGGTTCACCTCTGTTAGGTAACTCTTTTTCTGCCTGCATCAAAGTGTTATTTGTATCCACCAATTAAAACTTGATCTTCAGTAGATCTTTCACTTAAATTCTCAGCCCGATCTTTTTCTATAGCTTGATCAACATCATGTAGAAGATCTTGCTTGGTGACTTGAGCATGTTCATCAGATTTATCACTAATTGGCTCTTTTGAATGTATAGCATTTATGTCACCCACCACATTAAAGATAATATTATCTGTTGGTGATGTAAGATAATTATGTCGGCCCATTACTTGAGCCCGAGTAATTTCCTTTCCCGACATAATTTTCTTACATTCTCCTACTTGGTTGATAGGAATATTCATTAATGTTTTCCTTTTAAGGATCATTAGGCACACTTTATATGCTAAACATTTCCTTTAGTCAGTTAGCTTAAGTGTCATCATTAATCTAGTTGTCAATGGGAGTCATAGCGGTTACACATCATTCTGCAACATGCTCCTTTCTATGTACCACAGCATTGACAACCGTCTTAATGATGACGGTCAAATTATACCCGTAAAAGTCATCAACGTTGACCTTAAATCGAGATTAATAATGTATATTTCATATTAAATCACTCGTTTATATTTATTATTTAATGTTAAGTGATTATTAATATGATATTTGGTATTTAGCCGTTTTCATTATTAAAAGCCGATTTATTGTGCGATAATTATTGATTTTGCAGATCACAACAAATCGAGAGGATTAATGTCATTCAATCAATTATCTCAAGATAAGGAAGGAAGAAAATCGGAGCATTAATCAAGAGATGAAAGATTAATCAGATCAACACGCAAGCGTGCAGTGGGGAGCAAGATAGACGAGAAAAACGATTAACGTGTGCAAAAGTAGGTTCGGTCGACCGAGTGTCAGCTCTCGGTTGACCGAGTGTCAGCTTTGGGGCGGTTTAGGGCTTTTGTCGTGCCTATCTTCTAGAACCACCCTAAGTCGGCAAAAACCTCTATATAAGCAAGCAGCTACGAGAATTGTAATACACACCAACATATACCTTGAATCCCTTCATTCTTTCTTCAATTTCACAATTCATAATACAACTTTGATACAATGTAGAATAATGTGAAGGTTTCCAGCAATTTAAAGGCTGCAATTATGTAAGCCTTTATTTTCTGTTTCTTTTATTTTAAGTAATTAATCCCTTCCAATTATGTTTTATCGTTTGAGTTAGTTAATTCATAGCTAGATGATGTAGATCTAGGCTATGACGTTAGGGATGTGGCGAAGCCTTGTCTATGAGGGTCCCATAACCTACGTCATATGTTTAACGTCTATTCATGAATCGCTTGGTTTAATTAATGTGTATCTAAGTAGTTTATATGATTTCTTTACGAGTTCTTTGTTTAACTGCATTACGTATGATGAAAGCGGTGAGAAATATATTCTAGGATGTAATCTGGGGATGAAATCGTTTGGGTGACCGAATGGAATCATTCGATTCGACCGAGTGTCTATGCTCGGTCGACCGAGCCCCTATTTGTCATTAGTTAGTCCACCACGTCTTTATGGTAGGTTTAGCTTAATAGGATTTATTATCTCGTAGGATTGGCCACGGCTACGTTGCTCGTCGATTTTAATTAGCGTCACGATTAGGAAATACCAATATAGGGCTCTAGGTCGGCTCATGAATGATCTTCGGGGCTTTTGGCGAGATCTAGGTAGGTTTTGTATTAGGGAATTGACGTCACCTAGTTATATCGTAGTTAAGTAAACTAGCATGAGAGACTAAAAGGTAATTGTTAGTTGGACGAGGGCTTGAGCGATCGTTTAGGAAAGCACGCCTAACCATAGGAATGTTGCTCAGACGAGGTGTACGGTTAATATCGGCATCCTTAGAGTCGTAAGCGTGTGAGTTATATGAGATGGAGGCACCAAAAGCGAAGTCACGTAACAATACCACAAAGTGATTCAGTGACCTACCGGTGCTAAGTCAAGTTAAAGAGGATGACTCCCGTAGCCAATCTAAGATAGATACAAATGGATTGGTGAGTTAATAAGTTCGGTTTATTATATAAATTATCTAGGTCCAGACGATAAAGACTATAATTGGGGAGGTTAATTACGTTGTGTCGAGTCGTGTCTTTACTTTTCTTGTCCTATGTTGGTCGTAGACCACCTTTATGTCCTTGACATGTATAATTAATTGTTTATATATGGAATTACCCACAATTGGTTCCCTGTGGGATCGACCTTGATTCACTATAGCTATACTACGATGGGCCTAGTCCTCTTGCTAGTATTGGTTTATGGTGGTCAAGTATATTATAACCTGATTGACCACGTCATCACTTAACTAGACCATATTTGAGTATTACATTGCACATGTTTATGTCAACATAAGGTTTAGTTGACCGAACGTATGATTTTCAATACTTGAATGTCAATGGTGTCAAATGTTGGGTATAGTCACAGAAGTCTGATATGATGATGCATAAATGATTAATCACATTATGAGAAGTGATTGAAAATTTATTGATATTCGGTTGAATGGACAAATGTTTCAAATTAAGTGATATGTCAATTTAAGGAATACATTGGTATTTGACCCTAGTTAGTTGGTATCCACAAATTCTATGATTTATCATGTTGTTAATTTTAAGTGTAGCCACATATGTTCGAATGATTGGCAAAGGGGTACTCTCAATTTGTTCAAAAACTCTAATAATTTTGCTTCCGGGATTTTGATGGATGCCTTATATAAAATTTATTCTTGATACTCATTTTGCTGGAAGTCATATTACCATCACAACGGAAAGAATTATGGAGTGTATATTTTGAAGGTCAAGGATATCCATAGATACCTTGTTCGTCTTCTTTACAAAAATATCACTCATTATGTGTGATTATCACGACATTATGTGTAGAATTTATGGTGACTATCCACAGAAGCACCTTATTTTTTGTCTATACTCTACTCTTATGTAAGTGTTGTTTAAATTAGCCTCATTAAATATTTTGGATCTCAATTCAGCCACAAAAAGTACCCAGCTTCTTGAAATAATAGATACATATATTTGTGGACCTTTTGATGATCCCACCTTTGGAGGAGAAAAGTATTTTATCAACCTTATCGATGATTATTCACGTTATTGTTATATATACTTGTTGCATGACAAATCTCAATCTGTGGACACTTTACAAATGTTCATAACTGAAGTCGATAGGCAACAAGATAGAAAGGTGAAAATCATAAGGTTGGATAGAGGTGGTGAATTTTATGGAAAGTATGACAAAACAGGACAACATCCTGGACCTTTTGCAAAAATTCTCCAGAAGCATGTAATTATTGCTCAATACACAACGCCTAGATCTCTATGGCATAATGGTGTAGCAAAAAGGTGGAATCGTACGTATATGGAAATGGTTAGATTTATGATGATTCATGCTGACTAACCTATATCATTGTGGATGGATGTTTTATGCACAGCTGGTTTTATTTCAAATAAGGTTCCCGATAAGGTAGTTCTAAAGACACCTTTTGAATTGCGGGAAGGTTGGAAACCTAGTTTGAAGCATCTCCAATTATAGGGTTGTCCAGGTGAGGCTATAATTTACCATCCACAAGAAAAGAAATTGGATTTTAGAAAAGTTAGTGGTTACTTCATCTGTTACCCACAAAGTCCAAAGGATATAAGTTTTACTGTTCTAACCATATCAAGAGAATTGCTGAAACCGGTAATGTTATATTCTATGAGAATGGCGAAATCAGTGGGAGTGATAAAATTCGTGATGTGATCATAAAGGAAATAAGGGTTCCCATCCTTGTTAACCTTATTCCGAAAAGTATTGGAAATCTTCATGTTGTTGTTGAACAATGAAGAAAATCCAACAAATGATCAACAACTCCATAATGAGATTATCGCCAATGAAAATATAGATGAAGCACCACAGGAACCAGCTTAAGGAGATATGCTATTCCTGATGATTATATGCTTTATCAAGTAGAATATGAAGAAGGGACAAATAAAGACCCGGTTTCGTCTTCACAAGCCACTAAGGATGTTAATTCTAGTAAGTGGATTGATGCCATGATAGATGAATTAAAATATATGGATGAAAATCAAGTATGGAAAGTCGTTCAATTACCTTAAGGACACAAAGCAGTTGGCTGTAAGTGGTTCTTCAAGACTAAGCGCGACTGCAATGGTAATATTGAACGATATAAAGCCCGACTTATTACCAAAGGTTTCAATTAGAAAGAAGGCGTTGATTATAATGAAACTTTTTCCTCCGTGTCAAGAAAAGACTCCTTCTGAATTATCATGGCACTAGTAGCTCATTATAATCTCATGTTTACACCAGATGGACGTGAAAACAGCTTTTCTGAATGGAGACTTGAAAAAGAAGTCTACTTGCGTCAACCTAAATGCTTCATTATTGAAAGTCAGGAAGACATGGTCTGCAAGCTTAAGAAATCAATATATGGTCTGAAACAAGCATCGAGGCAATGGTACTTAAAGTTTCATGAAACCATTACTGTTTTCGGTTTCAATGAGAACACAGTTGACCCTTGCATATACCACAAGATCAGTGGGAGTAAGTTCATATTTTAGTAACGTCAGTGGAACGTCGTCACGTTACTATCGACAAGGAACTTCGGTGACACTGACGTTCCTAGTGTGGTGCCGGAAATAAAAAACAAGAATATATGTGTGGTGCCGAAAGTAAAAAAAAAAAAGAATAATAATAAATGAGCGTCTCTAGTAAAAACTATGATACTTTTAGAACCCTTTTTTTTTTTACACCTACCCTTAAAACACAAGTACCTTTTTGTCTTTATTTTATGAGAATATGGTTCTGCAATATGTCGTAATAGTAGTTTTTTTTCCATGATTCTAACATTTATTGCATATTATGAAATATTTGGTGTGTCTACCATTCATTTCATCTAACACATGTATTCTTTTCAATTTTTAACGAGTTTTTCTACTGGTATATATAATTACGTAAGTATTAATAAATCGTAATTTCCAAATATATAAAAAAAAAAATTAAAAAATAAATAATTGAATGGTTGCGTCCTCACGGTGACCTTGCAGTCTTTAACTTGGCAGCAGGTCCCTTGTTTTTCACCTCAAAGACAGAGAGTCACAAACTCTCACTGTCTTCTGTTTTTGTCAGCGAGCAGGCCTAGTAGTAGTAGCCTAGCTAGAAAGAAGGTTGAGAGGCAAAACCCCTAGGGATGCACGTCTTTGGTATCTTCTCTTTTTTTTTTTTTTTTCTTTTATATTTCTTCAATTTTATGGACAGAACCCTTCTCTCCCCTATATTAAATTAAACAAACAAACAAAAAAGTTATACGTTTTCGTAGGAGAAAAAAAAACGAAAGGAGTTCTGATTGATCATAAAGAGTGTTATTCACGAATGATTGTGTCTGAAAATTGGATCGTTATTGAATAGGTTAATCCTTTTTTTTTGGGGGGGGAGATCGGCGCAATCATATGTTAGACGTTATTAAATTAAAACCCAGAATCTGTTGGAGGGGGGATTATGGGATCTTTAAATAACCAGGAAATTGGTACTTTTGGGGAAATGCTAATTTGCAAAATCGCTGCTAAAAGAAATTGTAAAAGTATATCTTCAATTTTTTTTTTTTTTTAAAAATTCAAGAAAGGGAAAAGTTGTTAATGCTGTATATTTTAGCATCAGAGGCTGGACTTCACTTTCACAAATGGCTCCTCAGATTCTTCCCTTTTCCCTAAATATAAGGTGCAAATGTGGAACGGTTGCATCAGTTTTCTATTCTTTTTTAGCTTAAATATATACAAATGATGATCTCAGTTTTCCCCTTGTTTTTCTTTTTAATTTGTGATTAAATATGAACTGTTACAGATCATCCTTCTTGTATGTCCTGATTTTGGACTCACTAAACATATTTCTTGTTTTTCTTTGACTCCTAATGATTGATCAATCTGAGTATAGATTCACCAATTGATCTTATTTGATTCTTGTGTTGCAGCCCATGAGTTCCATTGGAGTATATGTCACTTCATTTCTGGTTTTGGTTCACTTCAATGTACATTGCTTGAACATGATTATTCGTTTGTTTGTTTGTTTTCTTTACCCTGTACAGAAGGCCCTTAGGATTTTGCTATAATTCATGGGAACAGGTGGTGGTGAGTGGAAAAAGGTTCGGTATGTATGGAAAAGGCGACGGAGCCAATCTAGTTGTGATGCCAGAATTGAAGGTTTAGATACGAGTGACCAGGAAACAGAAACCGAAACAAAGTCATATGATCTGTTGCATTTTTCAATACTTGAATTGCCTATGCACATTATCTATGACATACTTTCAAGGCTTCCTTTGAAGAGCATTTTTACTTGTAGACTTGTGTGCAAACTGTTCCTCAAGATCCTCAAAGATCCTTATTTTGCTCAAGTCCATCTTGGAGCAACTCCAATCACAGTGAATTTGGTTCTTCAAAAATGTACGCCCCACCATTTTTGTATGTCTCTTTTTATGCTTGATTGTGATCATGTCCTCAAAGTGTCTTCCAGCACCAGCAGTAGCATTGATGGTTGTCAAGGTAGTGTCCCTAGAAGAAAACAATATGGTCCTTATCATACTCGTACGTCAATGAACCACAATGCTGAGAAATGCTTTGTTAGAGACAGCAGACCGACATTTGTTGGTGACTGCCATGGCCTGATTTGTACTCTTTACGCGTTTTCGAAAGAACCACCTATTTACTGCATTCGTAATCCCATGAACGGTTTTGATGATTACGTGGCTTTCCGTTACATACCACCATCAGATCCACCTTATTCATACCTTAACCTTTCTGGATTTGCATATTGTCCAAAGACAAAAGTATACAAGGTGATC
The DNA here is from genome assembly GCA_026214975.1 of Gentiana macrophylla. Taxonomy (NCBI): domain Eukaryota; kingdom Viridiplantae; phylum Streptophyta; class Magnoliopsida; order Gentianales; family Gentianaceae; genus Gentiana; species Gentiana macrophylla. Next base: position 32,568,409 of record CM047814.1, read on the forward strand.
CGCTTCACTGCTATGCCATCTCATGGGGAAACAGTGGTTGAAATGTACACCGTTGGATCAGATTCATGGAGAAGGATCTATGGTGTTCCAACCCCCAAGCTTCGAGGTTCGTTCGATCCTTACCTAAACGGCTTTTTCCATTCGCTTACTGTTAGCAAGAAACCGTCCCAGTTGATATGTTCACTGGATTTGGAGAAAGAGTGTTTCAGATACATCCCACCACCCAAGCACTTCAGTAATGATTATTACACCAACAAAGTATCCTGGATCAACGTGGGAACCTTACGAGGATGTCTCTGTTTGTGCTATGTGTTAGAACATGCTTATTTTGAGGTTTGGGTAATGAAAATATACGGTGTTATGGATTCATGGAGAAAGGAATTCAGCATCGACTTCAAGTTTTATACAGGTTTGAAAGAGGAAGATTTACAGAGGCCTCTTAAGTTCTTGGATAATGGGGATCTATGGCTCCATTGCAGGACTCATTATCTGGTTTCTTACAGCCCCAGAAATCGCACTTTCAGAATTTTCGAGACTTTAGGACAATTGAGAACAGATGTCACTATGCATTTTCCTAGCTTTCTATCTCCAAAGCTTGCTTTGGGAGAAAATGTAGAAGATTGTGCATTAACTTATTATCTACCTCCTATTGATCAGGTTGTTTAATTTATACAAAAAATACATATATATGTAGTTAGAAACTTTTATACCCTATTGGAACATACATGGAACACAATTTTGGGACAATTGTCATTTCTATTAGTTGCATCGCATCCAGATATTACTTTGTATTATTTCATTATTTTCATATTCATCAGGTAAAACTGTTACTGACAAAAATTCAAATAGAAATGTTTCTATATTTTACTTCTTATTGATGATCTCAGAAAATCTGTGTTTCTTTAATGAATGGAGTAAAACACTCTGATTCTTGAACTTTGTTTCTTTACTTCTATCTTTTGAATCTACTCTCTCTCCTTGGTCCTTTTCCAAACACTGAAAACCGTCCCTGCCCGTCTTTACGTGATTGAACAACAGTACCCTGTTTTGATGGGATTATACAGGAATACATCACCTGGTTTGCAACAGAAAAAAGACAGAACTAAATAGCATACCTTGATCTTGTTGCTAGATCTGGAGTTTCTCCAGCAGAAAAATCCACTGCATCCTTTCTTACCTGATCCTGATTCATATCCCCTGGCAAAAAAAAAAAAAAAATCAATCAGAAACCACTGTAAAAAGAAAGCGTTGTGCTTGGTTTTATTTAAGCAGCTTACGAGTTGTTGTCTTTGGTGAAACTGCTGGATAAACTACTAGTATCATGCAATAAACTTGGGGACAGAGGATAACTGTCAACTTTTCCGTTCAATTTGCTCTTCTGGAGAGCTTTGCATTTATCAATCTTGAGACTTTTGGTTTCATGAAGGTGAGAAGACGTGATGGATGATTCCAACGGATTATTATCGTGAAAAATACTGTCTTGAGGCAGAACTTGATTTCCCTCAGGCCTTAAATGATTAGAGGATCCAGGTGTGCCCTTTTCCATAGCTTGCAACCATGCAGTTTCTAACCTCTGTTCCTGAATAATTGATTCTATTCTTCGCAGTGGTTCTGCAGTCTGGTCTTTTGAACCGCTTATTCTCGTATTTCCCCCCTCTGACAACTCAACATTACCACAATGTTGTTCTTCAAAATCATTTAAGTTTCCAATAGAAAGCTTTTGGGCATCCTCTACAGGCAAAAGAATAATCTTAACCCTGACATTGCTGCTTCTCAAAACGGTTTCAAATGAGCTAGTGATGATGCTACTATGGAACCTTTCGGCTTGGGACTTCACTTCATCGTTCCAAAATGCAATGTAGGCAACAAAAACACCTGCTAACAGAACAGATCTTACAAAATGTTTACTCGAAATCTCTGAATTGAGAAGTTATGACTAAAATGAAAGAAACATGCAATTTAGCTTAAAGGGTTACCTTCAACTTCAGAGAGAGATACAAGCTTTGCATATGTATAAAGCACTTGCCTGAGTGCCTTTGAATGGCACTCTTCCACACACCTCATCCAAATATCATCCAACACCTTCGACTTCATGTGAATCGATGAGGTCTTTCCAGAAACATCTAGACTAGCCAATACATTACGTCGTGACTCATTACTAAAACCGGGTGAAATAACTTCTTTACTGCTTGATTTCGGTTGCACAGCATTTACAATGGACATAGGAGAACAAGATCCTGGGAATTCGTATTGAGGATCGGTTCTATGATCCTGTCTGGGTTCTTCTTCTTCTTCAGTTGTCTGAGAGCTCTGCCTTCGACTACTTCCAGAACGAGTTGGATCTGTAGTTGAGACAGACCTCAATTGTAACAAGGTTGCTGTGAACCATGTTGATGGCTCACCTGAAACCCTTAACTGTTTCTCAGCTACAGACAGAATCTTAAGGGCATGCTTCAGTGTCTTCAATTCTGCTTCAGTTACTGAAAATTTGATAGGGCAATATCAATATTCATTTCAACTTCAATTCCCATGTAACCAGGAACTAGTAAGACATAAAAGACATAATCTACAGACACAATTTGTTACCGTATGAATTTTGATTCGGATAAACGTAGCTTCCAGTGATTATATCCATAATGAGGGTTGCCATTTGGGAGACCACAATTACTGGATCAGCCCCTGAATCTATCAGTTCTCGAGATCTTTTCACTGTTTCTGCTGTGTCGGAGGACATGGCCAACTCCAAAAGCTCCAATAATTGATCATCTGAAACTACCCCAACCTGAAGAGAAAAAGTCTCAAGTAAGATTAAAAATCGAAATAGTCTGAATACAATTCAGAAATAGTTTAAACTTCTCCCTAATAGCTTTTAAATGAGATGATAATCTAACAACAATCCTAAAAAGTATGTTTGAAATGAATGATAAATAAGAATGCCAGGGAAATGGAGAAAGCATCAAGTTGGATTCAAATCAAGCATGTAGGCAGTAGAACACTTACAAGCTCATTCACTAGAGAAGCAGTAATTCTTTTGCCCAATAAACTCAACTGATCCAACATAGATTCCGCATATTGTAGCGAACCATCTGCATTCACAGCAATGAGATATAATGCTTCAGAATCAACATCTAGATTTTCTTCAGTTGCAAGCTTCTTCAACCTTTCAACAATGTCCATGTCTTTAATTTTGTTGAAAAGGTACTTCTGGCATCGGGATAAGACAGTACGTGGAACATTGTCAAGATCGGTTGTTATTAATATGAAGACAACACGTGGAGGTGGTTCTTCAAGAAACTTAAGAAAAGACATCCATGTCTTTGTCAGTAACAAGTGACATTCATTTATCACAATAATCTTGTATCCCGGGAAAGATGATGATGAAGAACCGGCTACAATACTTTTCAGCAGACACTGCAAAGCTGCAATTGCCTTTTTATTAGAGCCGTCAAATTCAGTAAGATTCTTGATCTTTCCTGAAAAAAAATCGACACACTCCTTGCAAATCCCGCAAGGCTTAATTCCTTGAGAGACAAGGCAGTTCAATGCTGCAGCAAATACCAAAGAAGTTGAAGTTTTTCCAGTCCCATGTGGACCTTGAAATAGATACACTGGTGCAATCCTCTTTCTTGAAACTGCATTCATTAGGGACTGAACAACAACATTCTGCCCAACCAATTCTTCAAAAAACATTGGCCTGTATTTCTGACTTAGACTTTGGAAAGTTTCAGGACTGACTTTGTCTTCTTCTTCTTCTTCTTCTTCTTCCAAAGAAGACTCTTCTTTTTCTTGACTCCGATTGCTAACTGACCATCTTTTTCTATCTAACCGGCTCGAAGCCTCCCTATTTAGCTCCCCAAAATTTGTTGGGGGCTCATCATCACTATTAAAAATACCTGGTGATGATCCTAACTGGTCATCAGTATGGTTTGTTAGCAAAGGCAGGCGAATTTGAGCAGCAGTTCTTGAAGTAGGCTTCCTCTTGTTTGAACCACGACGACTCCTCCTGCGCATTTGATCACTCACACAAAGCATTCTGCTTCCTTTTCTCCTCAAGGTTTCAGATAAAGATGGTGAAAAACAACTACCAAAACCTCCTTTGGACTTTGGTGTTGACCTCCTAGACCAGTAACAAGGAATTCCGCATCCTTGCCGATTAGGAAAATCCAACTGATCATCCACCTCATCATCTGCATCATGGAAAGAGACAGTAATGGCATCCCCCCAAGATTTCTCTGTACCTGGATATCTATCAGCATACCTACTATAAGAACTAGTGGATAAAGTTGGAGTACCATACGAATATGACGAATCTTCTTTTTGGGTCCTTCTCAAAAGCTTGCTAGATGAATAATAAGCCAATTTCTTATTCCTAAGCCTAGTTAGCAATGGAGAATCAGCAGAGAACCTCCACAGTAAATCATCAGCATTAAGATAATCCTCTGCATAGTCAGACTGATCAACTAAACTTGACAAATTATCACTGCCTAAACCCCTGGATGCTCTTTTGCCCCCCATATCAGACATTTTTTTATCTTTGAATGTCTCAAAGTTACGCCTCAAAATCGAATTAGAGTGCTTATTTTTCTTGGTCTTCTTCCTATTGTTTCGCCTAACAGGTGTAAAGGCAGTGTCTTTACACTTTAATAATAGTGAAGCATACATGTCACTCACAAAAGTATCACTCTTTGAGTCATTACCACGATGCCCCGCATCGCTCAAGCTATCCTCCTCTTCTTCTTGAGTTGAAGAAGATGCATCAATAACATCATGATTACCGATTTCAATCCGATCATCACGACGCTGTCTGCTCCTTTCACTTTCTGATTTCTGACTCCTCCAGTTATGCAAGAACACCTTTTTCTCCTTCTCCTTTGTGACAGTGTTAGTACTTCTATTTATAGCTAAAGGGATTTGAGACTGTGACTCGACATTACCATGGGTTCCGAAATCAACTTTCTCATAATGATATTGGTTCTGGGGTACTGTGGATCCTGAAGAATCTAATGGGGACCTACATGAAGAAGTAGTGCCTGGATCTCTTAACATCCGGGCTGCTTTTTTAATTTGAGTTAATTCCTTCTTCAAATACAGACTACTGTGATCAAAGCCACCTCCTCCTCCTCTACCTCCACCACCCCTTTCTCCAGGCATTGTCGGAACCTATTTACTTACCCAAGATGTGCTTAAAACTAATGTCAACAAAGAAAAAAAAAAATGGGATTTTGATTTTTTTGAAAAGAGAGTAAAAGAAGGGAAGAGGCAAACTGGAGCACAGCAGCAATATTAATGAAAGCAATTTATCTGCGTCAACTATAGAAGAGCACTATTTTCGCAAATGAGATTTCGGACTCCATTAATAATAATTATTTTTCTTCCTCTTCTGTATATATTTCTCCTCCTGGTGTCAGGGAGGGGGTGAGGGGGTTTGTTTTGCAGAAAAAGATGATTATGAATGTGGCAGAGGCATGTGACGATTGGGATAGAATATTGTCTAAAAATATTTCCCCTCCCGTTGAGCCCGCGGACAAGCAGGATTCCCAAGTGTCCTGTCCTGTTTTGTTTTGTAACCTCCAAAATATACATGTTGCCTCCGGATTTTCTGTCCCCAAGCCATCTCCCTTTTCAACTTGTAGCTGTTGTAGTACAATGTATTGAAACAAACTTCAAGGTTTTTGAATATGTAAGGGTCGCTATTTGCACCACACCCATTATGTCAAGTGCTTTACTATTTAATTTGAAGAAGCTGACTTGAGAAATGAACCATTTTCACTCAATTGACTTTATGAAAATTGATTTTCTAAAGCAAAAAAAAAAAAAAAAAAAAAAAAACGATTTACGATTGAGTTGATTCAGAAACGTTATTGGGAAGGTCGCATCTTGGCAATAGAATCGATTTTCACATGATCGATTCTACTGTAAAACACATGTAGTCTCACATGTAGTGTCGTGGTGATGCAAATAAAAACATCATGTAATATACTACTATCTTCGTCCCAAAATGTAAGTCCGTTTAGGACTTTTTATACAGATTAAGAAAGTGGTTAAATGGTATTAATTATAGTATTAAAAGTCTAGAATACCATTTGACTCTCATTAATGTAGTAATTGTAAAGTGATGGATGTATAATAAATTAGGGGTAAAATGAAGAAAAATGTGAGAAATGCTCTATTGGTATTCTAAATAAACTTATATTATAGAACAAATTTATAAAGGTTAACCGAATTACATTTTGGGACGGATGTAGTACTAAACATTTTTATAGTTTAGGCACAGTATAAAATGTTTCAAAAATACAATATAATTTAGGGGGCAGGGGTCCAAAATGACACATATTAGACTTAATTAGGCAAATAGAACACACTAAAATCTTATTTGGTTATAAGAACATAAAATTAAGTACATAATCCAAACTATCCCTAATTAATTTTAAAAAACAGCGTTGATCCTTTTTTTTTCTGGGCGATTAAAAGGTTGTTTTTTTATTTTATTTTTTTCTGGACGCTAAAACGCTAAAAAAAGTTTTTTTTTCTTTTTTTTTCTGAACGCTAAAAAAGTTTTTCTTTTCTTTTTTTCTGGAAGCTAAAAAAGGTTTTTTTTTCGGTGACCACCACGATGCATTGACCACCGCGATACAGTGATCACCCCCGATGCAGTGGGCACCCCCGAAGCAGTGACCACCCCCGTTGCAGAGACACCGCAATGCAGAGACGCCGCGATGCAGAGACACCTCGATGAAGTGACACCGCGATGCACTGACAACCGTGATGCAGTGACACCGAGATGCCTTGGCCAACGCGATGCATTGACCACCCCCGATGCATTGACCACGGCGATGTAGTGGCTATCGCGATGCATTCACCACCGCGATGCAGTGACCACCCCAATGCATTCACCACCGCGATTCATTGACCATCGTGATGCAGTGACCATCCCGATGCAGTGACCACCTCCGATGCAGTGACCATCCCGATGCATTGACCACCCCCGATCCATTGACCCCGCGATGTAGTGGCCACCCCTGATGCAGTGACTCCGCGATGCAGTGACCACCCTCGATGCAAAGACGCCACAATGCAGTGGCCATCTCGATGCATTGACCACCGCGATGCAGTGACCACCCCAATGCATTCACCATAGCGATTCATTGACCACCGCGATGCATTGACCACCGCGATGTAGCGACCATCCCGATGTAGTGACCACCTCCGATGCATTGACCACCACGATGCATTAACAACCCCCGATCCATTGACCACTACGATGCAATGGCCACCCCCGATGAAGAGACACCGCGAGGCAGTGACCACCCCCGATGCAGAGATGCTGCGATGCAGTGACCACCCCAATGCATTGATCACCGCGATGCAGTGACATCCCGATGCAGTGACCACCTCCGATGCCGTGACCATCGCGTAGCATTGACCACCCCTGATCCATGACCACCGCGATGTAATGGCCACCCCGATGCAGAGACACCGCACTAACTACCATAATGCAGTGACACCGCGATGCATTGACCACATTCGATGCACCGCGGTGTCTCTTTAGCATCCAGAAAAAGGAAAAGAAAAAAAAAAAAAAACTTTTTTAGCGTCCAAAAAAAGAAAAAAAAATCAGCGTTGTTTTTTAAATTAATTAGGGGTAGCTTTGTCTAGTTACTAATTTTATGTCCTTATAACCAAATAAGATTTAAGTATGTCCTAAGTGTCTAATCTCAAATTAGTCCTTATAAACAAATATCCATATAATTTAAAGATAACAGATTAAAATATGACTTGACTATGACTATAATAAATGTAATAGTTATAACTTAATAAAATATAATCAAATTGATAATAATTGTTCTTAAAAAAAATGATAAAAATTAAAGAATGTGAAATAAAAATACGGAAACAGTAGTCGATTAGAATAATGAATTATATGTTTTTAATATTAAAAGGACACCTCATCAATTTAATTTGATTTTTTATTTTATTTTTAGGAAACAAACTATTTTATTACTCATCATCCACCAAAGTGGCGGCCAAAACATCACCAGGGGTGAAGAGCCCCAAGCAGTCCGAGTCAAAACTAGTAAATCATGTATAGCTAAAAGATGCATTGAGACATTTCTCACACGCCGAATGAAACTAAAGGTGACAAAAGAAAAGCTAGATGAAAGTTCCAAACAATCCTGCACTAAATACCAAAAACAGTGATATATATCTTCCATCGGTCGTCGAAGGCGTGATACGCAAGACAAGCAATCGCTCTCAACCACCAATCGTTGTATACCCAAAAATCTTGCCTCCACCAGAGCCAGGAAGACCGCTCTCAGCTCCATGTACTTCATCAAGTCACCAGGATCGAAGTGATACGCGGAGGAATATACGACTCCTCCGTCTGAGTCGTGAAAGATTATTCCAACCCCCACCCCAGCCGCCGTAATAGACGCATCCACATTGCCCTTTATCTCCCCTTCCATCAGTTTCATCCATTTATCCACCAAGTTGTGAGGTGATGCATGTACCCTATAGAGCTCCATAACCTCCACATACTCCGCCGATGCTTCCAAGGAATGCATACAGACTGCAGAAACAAACACCGCCTAATCATCAAACTCTTCAGAGCTACAAGCCTTCTGTTGGATATACAGAAATCCGAATCAGGATCCGAAACGCAGGAAAAACATGATCCGGAAAACATATCCGGTCTCGCAACCACGGCAAGGGTGCTCGCCGCCGCCGGAGCGTTTTTCCTCTTTTCTTCAGATCGCCAGATCTGATTCACAGCACCGATCGTGACACTCGATCATGCACAGCAGAAACAACGAATCAAATCGTTTTTGATTTTACCACGATATGATTCACATATTTAATTAATCTACTAGAAGGGGAGTACGTTCGCAAGAATGAAACTCAAAGGAATTGACGGGGCCCGTTTCGAAGACAAAAGGGCCCCCATCTACTCTCCGGCCCCGTTTTGGTGCACTATTGGAGAGCAAACAAAACCATTTTTAGTTATATCCCTTGATTGACTCTTACTTGAGATTTTAGGTTTGAATTATCTAGTTACAATACAATTCTAGAGTAGCCGAAAACCCACAAAAACCCCTAAGTCCCTAAACTAACGAACGTTAAAATCCCTAAAAGAAACTAAAAAATTACTCTTAATGGACTGCTAAATTCTCGACCGCCGGTCCCAGTTCTTCAACGCTGTCATAAAATGAAGAAATCTATGAAGATTTACCCGACCGGAGAGAAGCCGTGATCTTCCGAGTTGTATCTCCAAGCGACGACTGGTGGACGTCGATCCCACATTTGAACCTCCTCGAATATGCTCCAAGAAAAACTCCATTTTTTCTTCTTCCCAATGGCTAAGACAAGAAAATAATTTTTCTCTCCTTTCTCTCAAAAATGGCGCAGGCAAATCTTGTGTATTGTGTTGGGAAGAACTTTATTTATATAGGAAAATAACCGAGCAATCAGAGTTTATCTCTTTCACAAGACAATTATCTTTTTCCCGAAGAAAAATATATTTTCCATAAATAAGAGATAATCACCATGAATGAGATAATCTTTCATTAAATGATAAAATCAATATCAATATCAAAATAAATGTACATTTATATCAATGTAGTTATATAACCAATATCGACAGTCCGGATAAGACGGTCACACCATAAATTGTTCTGGGCGTATTAATGATGGTTTAATCAATAGACCACATACTTTGATTAAGTCACCACGGACTTAACAATTCAAGTGTATCACCATAAACTTAATCCTCACATGTGACAACTTGGGGTTTTCAGTAGTCTATTACTTATAAGCACGAAGCAAATATTAAGATGAGAATAAATTTATCATTTACTAATTCTAAAAATAATTACATAAATTGTATTTTGGCACTACTTCCAACACCTTCCAGATCCCCCACATTAGCCACACAAACCTCGTCGTGTCCTGAACACCTTGGTCCTCTAGAAACCTCAAATAAAAGTCCGTAAAAGAATAAGCACGGAGTACTGGGAGCTGCCAAGATTATGTCTACCATTTCGCATTCAAAGATCACATGTCTCATAGTCTCCAAGGTCCCCCACACACCAGACACATACCGTCCCCCATATTCGCCGGCGTAAGCCTTGCCCAATCGTAAGACATTCATGAATACATCTCCACAGAAATCGCATCATGCTGTCATCTTGAGCCGCCAACAACACTCCTCCATATCCTACTCCCCCTCCTGATCCGACGACCCCGACCGATTAAGCGATAGTGCCAGGTAGTACCCCGATCGAACATAATAGACACCCTTGAGATCATAATGCCAAATTTGCCTATCTGGGTGCCCTCTTATAGCTACATGCATTGCCAAAATTGCATCAGATTCCCATGGCCTAAACAACGCTCGGACTCGCTACACATCCCACTCTCTGGTGTGGGGAATTAATAAATCTGAAACTTTAGTATCAGTCGAAAGCTCATTCCCTACAAAAGAAATATGGAACGTAGGCTGCCTACTAGTCCAAACATAAAAAAAATACGGATACCGAATCACCATTGCCCTCTCTCCATCTCATACCACTAATCAGAAGGTCTCGCCCCTCCAATATACTATGCCATAGGAAATACGGCCGATGTCCGCTCATGGCCATCAGAATGGTGCCATCCTCAATGTACTCCGCATGCAAAACCTGTGCAGCCAAAGACCCCGGGTAATTCAAAAGTCGCCAGGACTGCTTAGCCAATAAAGCCCGATGGAAGCACTCCAAATCCTGAAATCTGAGCCCCCCCTAAACTCTTCGGCAAGCAGCAAGTCTCTTAATTCTTTCATTGAATCTGACGATTGTCATTTGTATCTCCCCAAAAAAAAGCCTTAAATCGTCTTCTCAAGTTCCCGAATAAGTGTAAGGGGAACCTTAAAACACTGCATAATAAAAGTGGGTATGGCCTGAAGGGCGTATTTGAAGAACACCTTTTTCCTTGCCGGCGAGAGCAACTTATCTTTCCATCCTACCACTTTCTTCTGAATTTTATCCCTCGGGGACGTGAACACTTGACACTTGTTCTTCCCTATCATAAACGGCATCCCCAGATACTTGCCGAAGCCTTCTCTTAGGGGGATCTGTAACACATCAGACACCACCTCACGCTCCTCTATAGAAACCCCCGCCTAAAAGAATAGGCTAGATTTGTGGAAGTTGATTGCCTGACCCGAGAGAGCACTATACTTGTCAAATAGATCCACAAGCGTCTCCACTGCCCCTATCCAGCATTTCAAAAAACATTATACAGTCATCCGTGAAGAGCAAATGCGAAACTGAGACCTTTGTCTCTCTACCAAATCGTATACCTCGTAACGCCCCCTGCTGCACATAATCATTGAGCAATGCGTGAAACATTTTGCCTAGATTATGAAAACACACTTAAATGATCATGGAAAATTTTATAATGCAACCAGTGTAGGAATATTGTACTAAGTGGCATATATTACAATCATTTATTTCTAAAAGTGTATTATGTCAAAGAGAGTAAAAATGAGAGACTCTAATGTATATCACTCGATACAACCTTACTACAACCGTTACACCATAAAATCTCTCAATGATCATTGACCATAAGTACAAAATAATAATTATTAGAGAAAACTAAACTCGTACATCTTTCATCTATTTCGCATTTTTAGTTAAAAACAAGCAAGCAAACAACATAAACTACCATGGCTGAACTCAGCTCGTCCTTGGTAGACAGTTTCCTTCCATGGCCGATTTCGACCGGCCTGAGACAATGGTCTCTGATTAAACCCCCACCCCCCAGTCTGAACTCCCTGCAATTTTATCTATATCCAACGAGGACCCACCTTCTATTCCTGCCGGATATACTGCAACACCCTCTTCCCTAAAATCGTGACCTGACCCCAACAACTGGTATTCACCCACCCCCAGATCATCATGCACATTACGTGTCATCACCGTATTGGCCCAGTAATACATATAGGCAATAAATGCCCATAACAGGGGCCAGGAACCCCCGATTATGCCTAAGGGCAAAACCGAACCCCAAGAGGGAGATTGGTCTGGCTCATTACTCCCCCAACCTACCATAAGTCGGTCAAGGAACAATAGAGCTGGGTATGTACGGTTCGGCCATAATAGCCTTGGGGCTCGGCGTAGGTCGGCCTAAGCTGCCTCACTAATAATATTAACACGTCTAATACCGTTGGTAAACATGAATATAATCCTTAGCCCTAAAGGCTCTGATCCCATCACCAAATCCCGTAGTTATCTCCTACAATCAAGGAGATTAAACTATAATTATCTACTCCTTAGGGAACACGAAAAGAAGGGTCCAACATAGATTCGGCCTATGCAAGCCTAGGGTTTAATGCCACTATATACTTTCTAGTAGCGGTGGATCTTGAATTGATTGTCATTAGAGGTAAATTAGGTCTGTATAATAACTAGACGATTTCCAGCATTGTCAATTGGCACTAGAAGGAGGGCCTGCTACTGACGAGCTTATTCAAGATCCGGAAATCGTACCATCATGGTAACCACACGACAACAGATAGAAAATGGCCAGCATACCGGCAATGGAGACGCCATGGAATCCGATACTGGCACTAAAAATCAGAAGCAGGAAGAGAGTGTCCTCAATTCGGTCCAACAGGCACTAGTAGATCAATTGGTGGCCATGGATGACGCTACCCGACAGGCCATCCTTGAGGAAGCCACAATAGATGATGAGGTAGATGAGGACCTAGAAGCAGAAGATCTAAAGGGTCTAGGGCAAGAAGAGCAGGAAGAAGAGGACTTAGAGGAGGATCCAGAAAATGAGCAGGAAAAGACACCTCATCCCCCTCCTAAGCCTAAACGAGGAAAGATGAGCGATCATGCATCCTATTCGAACCGTGGAAAAAAAACTAATGGATCCCCAATCAATGGATGCGGGTAGATCTAAACTGGACGTCATATTAGGAAGATGGCCTATGGATGTCTCCCTCACATCACCATTCACGGAACGGGTGGAAAATTATCCCCGACCAGCAAGATTTAAAGTGCCAAAGCTGGAACCAAAGATCCACATGATCACCTCTTCCAGTACCTTACCCATATGAATCTGGATTGCGCTCCTGGCGAGATGAAATGCAAGGTGCTCCTCATTTACTTATGGGCAGGGCCCGTGAATGGTTTAGAAAGATCCCAGCAAGATCGATCCCCAACTTCAAGACACTGGGAAAGATGTTTCTTAAAACCTTCATCACAACCAAGCCATTCTAGAGGAACGCAACCTACCTCTTTACCCTTAAGCAAATGAAGGATGAGACCGTACTGCAATACCTAAAATGCTTCAATAAGGAATTTTCCCAAGTCAAAGATGCCGATGAGCGCATTATGATCACATCTTTTATAGCAGGACTACACGAGGGAAGACTGTATGCTAAGCTTAACAGCAAATTGCCCAGATCCATGGAGGAATGCATGGATATGGCATACAGGCACTATCAATGAGAAGAGGCGAACCGCTTGAAGAGAGTCTGAAAAATGAGAAATCAAGAAAGAAAAGCCCAAGGAAAAGACGGACATGAAAAGGAAGACGGTCTGGGACCGGATGACTGCCCCAGTCACAGAAGGCTGGGAAAGAAATGAGCTCTACAGGAAAGGGACTTCATCCCCCTGAATAGGCCACGTGATAAGGTTCTCACGATCATGGAAATAAAAGGTTTATTCCGAGTTCCACCACCTATGAGAGGACCATCAGAAATGAGAGATCAGAGTAAGTTTTGTGCTTACCATAAAGTTCTGGGGCATAAATCAGAAAACTGCAGGGATCTCCAAAGAGATATCGATGCTACGAATATGGAGGGAAAACTGGACGAAGTGGTAGACCGATCTCATAGCTCTGAGCCGCGGGGTCGCATGGATTTTAGGCGACGTAATTATCAAGATCGGGGCAGGCAGCCTGAGTCCCAACAAAGAAGAGACCGATCCACAGACTCAGCTCGCCAGATTGATAATCACCCGATTAACACTATTAACACAATTATGGGTGGCCCAAACAGTGAACTTGGGGAAGCAAGCAGGAAGAAAGGTCGAACTGCAAGTAGAAACCCATGGCCAATTGGTGAAGTGACCTACGGTCCAAGGGACCCACTTCCTCTAATAATAAACAATGAAGGCCTTGTCATTCAAGAAGTAATGCACAAGAACGTGGTGAAGAGGGTCTGTATTGATACTGGAAGTGCAGTCAGCATCCTCCACTATTCAGCCTTCCAATCCATGAAGCTAAGGGATGCCAATACGATACCTGTTTCTGCACCTCTATTCGGTTTCTCAGGACCTCAAGTTCATCCTTTAGGGATGATCAGGCTTGCAACGACATTTGGCCACGAGCCTAGGAGCAAAACACTTATGGTGAGCTACATCGTTGTCAAAGCTAGGGGTGTTCACGGATACGGTTTATCCGAAAACCAAACCGATCCGAGGTCATTCGGTTCGGTTCGGTTCGGTTAATACTTGTTCCGGTTCAGTTTCGGTTAATAATATAGAGAAACCGAAAATTTCGGTTCGGTTACGGTTCACGCTAAAACTTATCCGAAACCGAACCAAAAACCGAACCGAATTAAAAACCGAACAATTAACCGAACCGAAACCGTACCAAACATAAAACCGTAACCGAACCGTTCATATCCAACATGTTTAATTTTCTTTTAAAGCCAAAATATTATATATATTTTTTTTATAAAAATTGCTTATAACCGAACCGTTATCCGAACAGTGTATAACCGAATGAAAAAACCGAATAAAAAACTGAACCGTCAAATAAAATTGTTAAATTTTATTTCGGTATTCGGTTAACCAAACCAAACCAAACCATATATTTCGGTTTGGTTTCCTAAAGCAAATGGTTTGATTTCGGTTTCAGATATTTACTAACCGAAATTTTTGGTTCGGTTTCGGTTACGGCCATTAACCGTACCGAACCGAACCGTGAACATCCCTAGTCAAAGCTCACTCTGCGTACAACGTCATTATTGGAAGACCAACATTGATTGAATTCCGTGCCGTGATCTCACCAGCGCATATTAGTTTGAATTTCCCCACAGCAGAGGGCTCGGTGGAAATCAAAAGAGATGTGGAAGCAGCTAGGAGTTGCTATGCTGCTACGATCAAAAGGAAAGGCTTGGAGCTGAACTGGGAGGCTCGGCGAAGATGGCCGATGCGAACAAAGCAAAAGGCATTTGGCCCAAGACAGGTTCCGGGCCCTCATGATTCATTTCGTTTTTTATTCCCTATTATTGTTCGGCACTTTTGATACAATTTTCTTTTTAGCACTTGGCGTGTGCTGATGACGTGGTCAATCAGGTTATAATATACTCGACCACCATAAACCAATACTAGCAAGAGGACTAGGCCCATCGTAGTATAGCTATAGTGAATCAAGGTCGATCCCACAGGGAACCAATTGTGGGTAATTCCATATATAAACAATTAATTAAACATGTCAAGGACATAGAGGCGGTCTACGACCAAAATAAGACAAGAAAAGTAAAGACACGACTCGACACAACGTAATTAACCTCCCCAATTATAGTCTTTATCGTTTGGACCTAGATAATTTATATAATGAACTGAACTTATTAACTGTCAATCCGTTTGTATCTATCTTAGATTGGCTACGGGAGTCATCCTCTTTAACTTGACTTAGCACCGGTAAGTCACTAAATCACTGTGATATTGTTACGTGACTTCGCCTTTTAGTGCCTCCATCTCATATAACTCACACGCTTACGACTCTAAGGATGCCGATATTAATCGTACACCTCGTCTCAGGCAACATTCATGTGGTTAGGCGTATTTTCTAAACGATCGCATCGTCCTACGTCCTATTAACAATTACCTGCACGGTTTCATGTTAATCTACGATCTACGTATAACTAGGTGAGCTCAATTCCCAAATACAAAACCTACCTAGATCTCGCTGAAAGTCCCGGAAGATCATTCATGAGCCAACCTAGGAGCCCTATATTGGTATTTCCTAATCATACGCTAATTAAAACAGACGAGCAACGAGCAGCGTAGCCATACCTACCGAGATGATAAATTCTATTAAGTTAACCTAACCATAAAGACATGGCTATCTAACGGATAAAAGCAGGCTCGGTCGACCGAATAGGTGGGCTCGGTCGACCGAGTGAACTCATTCGGTCACCCGAATCAATTTCGATCCCAGATTACATCCCGAACATATCTCGGCGTTTCATCATACTGAGCAGATTAAGCGATGAATTGTAAAGCATTCATATAAACTAACTTAGATACACATTAATTAAACAATGCAGATTCATGGATAAAAACTAAGTGTATGACGTAGGTTATGGGATCCTCATAGACAAGGCTTCGCCACATCCCTAACATCATAGCCTAGATCTACATCATCTAGCTATGAATTAACTAACTCAAACGATAAAGCATAATTGGGAGGATTAATTACTTAAAAGAAAAGAAACAGAAAATAAGAGCTTACATATTTGCAGCCCTTAAATTGCTGGAAACCTTCAATCTACTTATGCTACATTGTATTAAAATATCAAAGTAGAATTATATTCTAAAGTATGAAAGGTGTGTCTTTACAATTTCGTAGCTGCTTGCTTATATAGAGGTTTTTGCCGACTTAGGGTGGTTCTAGAAGATAAGCACGATATAAGCCGGAAACCGCCCCGAAGCTGACACTCGGTCAACCGAGAGGTGACACTCGGTCGACCGAAGCTATAGGCTCGGTCGACCGAAGCTATAGGCTCGGTCGACCGAACCTAACATTTGCACACGTTAATCGTTTTTCTCGTCTATCTTGCTCCCCACTCCACGCTTGCGTGTTGATCTCGATTTTTCTAATTTATCTCTTGATTAATGCTCCGATTTTCTTCCTTATTATCTTGAGATAATTGATTGAATGACATTAATCCTCTCGATTTGTTGTGATCTGCAAAATCAATAATTATCGCACAATAAATCGGATAAAAACGAGTAAATACCAATTTACATAATATAAATCACATAACATTAAATATTAAATATAAACGTGTGATTTAATATAAATATATATTATTAATCTCGATTTAAGGTCAACGTTGATGACTTTTACGGGTATAATTTGACCGTCATCAACTACCCCCCACTTAGACTTTGATCGTCGAACAAAGCATCAATAAGTCATTCCCAAGACAACATTTTCTATGGTCAAATCATACTTACACAAGAAACTCAAGTCAACTCATACTAGTCATGCTCATAAGATATCCATTATTCACTCACTCGACTATGAATCAAGTGATGTGTGCATGTGCATTTAGTTTTATATATTCGTGGCAAGATCAGAGTTTATGCTAACTTCGCAATCTCAACCTACCAACCTCAGCATTCATACTTCTCAAGCCTTTAAATTTTTGAAGCACTAGAGCAATAAGCAAGAGCGTATCTATAGGGTTTTTGGACTTGGAGACCGAGTACTACTCAAAGCCTCTTAAAGAGTTGAATATTCTTTTCATATCTTCATATTTTTCAAATACTATCAATCTCAAGGAAGAAAACTTTTTAGAGCATCCCCCTATCTTAGATCATGCATAGCATTGAATATTACCACAAGCGCGGGCTACTTTGGTAATGTTACTACAAGCCAAAGTGTCTAACATTTTGCTAAAACACAGTGCACGTCTCAAGCTTATTACTCCGCTTTTGTTGGCAAGAAGATAAGAATACATCACCAATAAGTATCGACACTAAGTCTACATAACCAATCATCTATGCAATGTACACATAATTTCTTGATTATTATGATTTGCGCGGTATACTCGATTCATGATTGAGTAATTGAATAATAAATAACTACTTGCAAAAATGGGCATGAATATCCTTAAATTTACTTAACATAAGTATAAAATGATCACGTACTCATGAAACTTGGTTCCTTTCCTATCAATTCTTAGCTAGGAACTCACAATTCTAAGGGTACGAGATACATAATATGGTATTTATTCAAATTTTTCAATCATGTGCCGTTTCATTCAATTTTCAATTATAACATAACATGGCTAAGTCTCCTACCCCCACTTAAACATGGCATTGTCCTCAATGACAAAAATAAATGAGAAGTTAAGAAAAGACTTAGCTCTGAAACGGCTCTCAAGTAAAGGAAAAGATCGGAGTAAATTTCAAAGACGTTGTGGAGAAGCAAGTGAAAACTCAGATAAGCGAGACAAACTCCACGAAACCGTTAATAACACCATGTCTATGGAAGTTATAAAATAATGTGGCAGTAATGAGGTATAAATACCTAAAAACAGTTTAAGCCACTTTATTGTATACAACCAAAGACAAGAAAAATACTAAATAGAAAGAAAAATAAACAAGCAACTAAAAATGGTAGTCTTCATCTAAAACCTCCACCGCCTAAATATTCTTAAAACCGGGTGGAGAAGACAAAGATCAAAAAGCATAACCCCACGTGGGAAAACACGAGGTGGACTGGATTAACCATGTATAACAGAGTCAATGCGACCTATTGGCTATAGATAAAATCAAATACTTGGCACAGAAACTTCTCGCTTGCATTGGATATCAACAACTTAGGGAGATGTAGCTACTCCTCGAAATTACTAATAACCCAATGTATCACGTAAAATTCATAACCGTCATCAACAAGGTCTGATCAGTATGATGATGTAGAACAAAACTTATCATCTAGAAATGCCGGAATAGACGGAAAAATGTGAAATTTAAAACTTCCGGTAGAAAGATAAGTTGTACTTTGATCGAACCAAAAACCTTTAAAATCTAGCTAGGTTCAGAGCTACACTTACCTCAACTAGGATCATGAAAATCAAAATGATAAAAAAAATAATCAATAAAACATAGCAATATTTCAAATTCCGCAACACAAAGGTATTATGTAAACAAAATGGAGGTTGAGAGTATGATGGGTTTAGAAAAAGATACACATAAGGTTGAGAAGAAAAGATAAAGGGTGGGTAAGAAATTGTGTTTATGGGTGGGTTGAAAATTGTTTAAAGGAATGGGATTGGGTGGGAGAGTGAAACGGATGGAAAGAGAGAGAGGCGATGAAAGAATGGTTAGAAATGTGAACTTTCGGGGCAGATTGGTGAGAGGATCGAAAATTTTGAAGGTGAAAAGGTATAACTGAAAGGATACGGGTAGTTGCAGAATGAATTGCGCACCACTTTGAATTTTCACTTGGATCACCATTCTAAAAGATTTTGGAAGTTGACCAAAATTGCTCTTGTTCGCACCAATCATTCTCTGTTACATTTTCAATAATTCTAAAGCTCTCTTAATGCTTCCATCTTAAGATTGATTGCTAAATTTCCTTTTCTTTAGCATTTTCTTGACTCTCCTACGGAACTCTATTTCACGTGGCCTATCTTGAGTAAAAAAGTTTTGCACATTCTTAGCCCAATGGCCATCGGAACACGGCAAAATAAAAAACCTCAACATATGTCACGTTACTCTTATTTGACTCAAAGAAAACAAAACCTAAAATCCTAAAAAGAAATCCTAAGGGTTTTAAAGAAGTAGTTCTGAGTTTAAAGTCCTCAGCTCGACTTTCCAAAGATTATCCTTGTCAGTTATCATTCTTGGATCGCCAGACTTTGACCCTCTGAGCACTATAAGAGGTGGGCTTGTCGCTTTTGCGGATTAATACCCTTCCCTTGGTTGTGAGACCTAGGAAACGACATTTATCCATACCATTTATACAAAGCTCTTACCTCGGCTCTCGTTTTAGGAATTAGTGAATTCTAAGAAACTCGGCTAACATACGGTTTTGGCCTTGACATTAAGAAACAATGAATCAAAGTACTCCGAATAAGGTCGGTTATGTAGGCAAGCCTATGCCGTCTTATTCGTTGGAACATATGTGACAGTTCAGGCCAATCCGTCAAGATAAGCCCCGTTTAGCCCGAAGGCTTATCGGCTATGCTAAGTCTTGTCGAACTGCTGTAACGTACATCACACGTGGAGGGGAGTCGATTGAGCCGAAGCTCGTTTGAACTTGCCCAGCCATGGTTAAACCATTTCCGAACCTATGTACAAAGATTCTTCGATTTCTAAATTGTCACCCAAAGCATAATCTCGTTTTTGTTTAAGGTGGGTTCACCGAGAAGCCATCACCATAAACATCAACGAAAGCCGAAGATTGCGTTCTTTCAAAACTCAATATCTTCTTTAGATTGTGAATGCTTAAACTACACAATTTGTTGCTCCCATGGCCAGTAGAAGCAATTTCATGCATAGGACCATGAGATTTTAACAGAACTACGAGGAACTCTTTATTCACTGCTTCCTTTCAACGACTACATGTTTCCCTACACCCTCTAGATGAGACAGATATGGGGCAAAACCTTCGACACTAATAAAATTATTCTTGCAAACCATCTCCGGGCCAAGATTCATACTAAGGTTCATGTATAGGCTAACTTATGCTCAAAAAAACCAAAAGGTAGTAAAACATAAGCAAAGCAAAAAAAGGTAGTACCTTGCCTTCAACATTGTACCACGAAGAATTTAAGCCTTGAAAAAATTTTCAGAGCCATCTTGGTGCTTTAAAGGTATTGCTTTCATCGCTTTTCCCATCTTAGATTCGTAGCTCCACATGTTTGCTGGGTTATTTTCTCAGTGCTCGCGAAAAATTACTGACTCAGATTATTGCTTCCCTGGTTTCTGCAAACATAAGAAAAACAAAACAAACAGACCGTAGACTGACTTTAACATGGTTTCCCATGCTGCTATCAGACCTACGGATTAAACATACGGGGATAAACAGACACGAGAAATTCCAGACTCGAAAACACAAATCAGAAACCGTGTAAACAGAACAGAACAAGAACAAAACAAAACAAAACAAAAATTCTAAATTCTCGGTCGACCGAATGAGGTCTCTCGGTCGACCGAATAAATAAATATTTTTTTTTATATTTTTATTTTAAGAATCTGGAATTTTCAGACAGAGCAGACAACCAGAGGGACTCAAAAACGTAAAAACAGACTCTAAAACAGAAAACTTGACATGAATAAGAAAATTATTTATATATAAAATTGACCGTTGGTTCCCCGGCAACGGCGCCAAAAACTTGATGACGTGGTCAATCAGGTTATAATATACTCGACCACCATAAACCAATACTAGCAAGAGGACTAGGCCCATCGTAGTATAGCTATAGTGAATCAAGGTCGATCCCACAGGGAACCAATTGTGGGTAATTCCATATATAAACAATTAATTAAACATGTCAAGGACATAGAGGCGGTCTACGACCAAAATAAGACAAGAAAAGTAAAGACACGACTCGACACAACGTAATTAACCTCCCCAATTATAGTCTTTATCGTTTGGACCTAGATAATTTATATAATGAATCGAACTTATTAGCTGTCAATCCGTTTGTATCTATCTTAGATTGGCTACACGGGAGTCATCCTCTTTAACTTGACTTAGCACCGGTAAGTCACTAAATCATCGTGATATTGTTACGTGACTTCGCCTTTTAGTGCCTCCATCTCATATAACTCACACGCTACGACTCTACAGGATGCCGATATTAATCGTACACCTCGCCTCAGGCAACATTCCCGTGGTTAGCGTACTTCCTAAACGATCGCATCGGTCTACGTCCTATTAACAAATACACGCACGGTTTCATGTTAATCTACGATCTACGTATAACTAGGTGAGCTCAATTCCCAAATACAAAACCTACCTAGATCTCTTTGAAAGTCCCGGAAGATCATTCATGAGCCAACCTAGAGCCCTATATTGGTATTTCCTAATCATACGCTAATTAAAAAGCAGACGAGCAACGTAGCGTAGCCATACCTACTGAGATGATAAATTCTATTAAGTTAACCTAACCATAAAGACATGGCTATCTAACGGATAAAACAGGGCTCGGTCGACCGAATAGGTGGGCTCGGTCGACCGAGTGAACTCATTCGGTCACCCGAATCAATTTCGTCCCTAGATTACATCCCTGAACATATCTCTCGGCGTTTCATCATCTGAGCAGTAAAGCGAAACAAAGAAGTAAAGCATTCATATAAACTAACTTAGATACACATTAATTAAACAATGCAGATTCATGGATAAAAACTAAGTGTATGACGTAGGTTATGGGATCCTCATAGACAAGGCTTCGCCACATCCCTAACATCATAGCCTAGATCTACATCATCTAGCTATGAATTAACTAACTCAAACGATAAAGCATAATTGGGAGGGATTAATTACTTAAAAGAAAAGAAACAGAAAATAAGAGCTTACATATTTGCAGCCCTTAAATTGCTGGAAACCTTCAATCTACTTATGCTACATTGTATTAAAATATCAAAGTAGAATTATATTCTAAAGTATGAAAGGTGTGTCTTTACAATTTCGTAGCTGCTTGCTTATATAGAGGTTTTTGCCGACTTAGGGTGGTTCTAGAAGATAAGCACGATATAAGCCGGAAACCGCCCCGAAGCTGACACTCGGTCAACCGAGAGCTGACACTCGGTCGACCGAAGCTATAGGCTCGGTCGACCGAAGCTATAGGCTCGGTCGACCGAACCTAACATTTGCACACGTTAATCGTTTTTCTCGTCTATCTTGCTCCCCACTCCACGCTTGCGTGTTGATCTGATTTCTCTAATTTATCTCTTGATTAATGCTCCGATTTTCTTCCTTATTATCTTGAGATAATTGATTGAATGACATTAATCCTCTCGATTTGTTGTGATCTGCAAAATCAATAATTATCGCACAATAAATCGGATAAAAACGAGTAAATACCAATTTACATAATATAAATCACATAACATTAAATATTAAATATAAACGTGTGATTTAATATAAATATATATTATTAATCTCGATTTAAGGTCAACGTTGATGACTTTTACGGGTATAATTTGACCGTCATCATGTGCCTTTTATTATATTACAAATATATGTTGGTTCTTCATATTTATGCAATAAGAATGACTCTGATTAAGTTTACAGGACAAGCATACATACAATTCTATAAAAGACATTAAAGTCAGCAGGACTGGCAAACTGAGATTCGCAGGACGAACTCAGGAAAATATTGAGTGTTGAGATCTGCAGGTCGGACTCAGTCAAAATTACTAAGTCAGCAAGATTGGCAAACTGAGATTCGTTGGACGAACTCAGGAAAATACTGATTGTTGAGATCTGTAGGTCGGACTCAACCTTGAGATCCGCATGTCGAACTCAGACAAAATTGCTATGTCAGTAGGATTGGAAAACTGAGATTCGCAAGACGAACTCAGGAAAATACAAAGTGTTGAGATCTGCAGGACAGACTCAACCCTGAGGTCTGCAGGTCAGACTCGACAAGTTTGCCAAGGACAAACCTTCCAAGTCTATAGGACAAACTAATTGAGATCCGCAAGTCGGACTCAGCCTAATTTGTTAAGTCTGCTGGTTAGACTCATTCAAATTCGTTAACTGAGGAAAATACTATGTATTGAGATCTGCAGGTCAGACTCAACCCTGAACTCTGCATGTCAGACTCAACAAGTTTACCAAGGATAAACTTTCCAAGTCAGCAAGACAGACTAACTGAGATACGCAAGCCGGACTGAGTCTAAAACTTTTTCTCTGTTCCAAAGGATGAATTCAGTACATAAAGGGCTCAGAACTGAGCTGAGTAAAGCAAACACACGAGCATGCCGTTCATTAACTATAAGTTCTTGCATTCCATGCTGGGGGGCAAGACACCCCAATCATATCACAAAATACTTTAAGTAAAAGCTTTAAGTAAACACCAAAATAGCAAGGCTAAGGTAAAAAGAAACTTAGCAAATTGCATTAATAATATGCAGAATACAGTAAGTCAAAAAAAGCTACTTAAGCGTCAGGTGCTGGGTTCTGTTGTTGCTCGGAGGTAGCAAGAGCAGCTGAGGTAGGAGCAGGAGCCGGTGCTTGACCGGAAGATGAAGAACGACTATGTTTAGACACAATGTCCACCCCGGCCTTAAAGTCCTTCAGACGATTGTCATAGACAGTCCTCATGCCCGGCTTGTAGAAAGCGTGACTGGGCAGGTTGCCTATGGCAAGCTCAGGAAACTTTCCCTTGGCCTCGTCAACCCCAGAGTGTATCCAAGATTGAGCACGGGGATAAGAAGCAAGGTCAATGCCTGAGAAAATTCAGAAGAAGCCTTGTACTCCTTAATAGTCTTGGACATTCGACTTGGGAGGGCAGCTTCCAGATCGTTCTTCTCCTTATGGAGCTTGGCTAAGGCCTGCTCCAATTCAGACTTCTCTTCAAAGTGCCGGTCCACAGTAGCTTGTAAGCTGGCAGTATACTTATATGCCCTCTCCTTTAGCTCTGCCTCTTGAGATTGAAGTTTCCCTTTGAGGGTAGTGATCTCCTTCTCTTAAGACTCAATGGAGCCATTAAGCCTTTCTCGATCTGCACGAAGATCGGCGATCTTCTTCTCCAAGCTTCCAGTCTTGACTGCGTAGTTAGCCAGTCATTGGAAAGCCTCCTGACCGACCCAGGTCCCCTATATCGTAAAGCAAAGACGATCAGAACAAAGGCGCAAGCAAATCAATGTACTAAACTCAAAAAAAGAGCACAAACTTACATATTCCATGGCACCAAAGCCAGTAGTATCCAGCTCGCCATCAGTCATCTCAATGATGCGTTGTTGCTCAGTTGCAGCGTCTTCTTTCTCTTGAGATTGATCTCGAGTCTCATTATTGATGGCAGCGGATCTGCTCCTTTCCCCGATCTCCCCTCTAGAAGGGTCACCTCAGTGCAGCCTCTACGATGAAGTTGAAGGTCTGCTTCTCCATCTCGGCTAAAACTGCCCAGATCAGTCAAGTCAACATCCTCTTGAACGGGAGAGGTATGCAGAATTACCGACTCATCAGTAATGATAGCCGAAGATTGGGCCCCGGCAGCATCAAGTGTAGGATATGTTGGGTCCACACTTATAGTTCTCTCGGTCTCTTGGCTCGGTTCGGGCTAAGGTTCAGACTCCTCATCAACTACGGGGTCCAACAAGGTTGCAAAATCTGCCACAGCACACAGACAAATTCATAGTTAGCCACAAGCAAACACAACTATAAAGTAGGAGCACAAAAGAAAAGAGGAAATCCTACAGATTTCCCTATCCACGTTCGTAAGGGGTACATAAGGGCTCGGCCCTGCATTCTCTAGCCAAGCAGAGATAAGCGGCTCGTTGAAAAATTCTGTGATCTCCACAGAGTAGCCTGATTCTTGGATGCCTTCCAATAGTTCTTGGCTAACGGTGAGGCGGATGTCCTTGGGTAGCTCCTCCGGATTCCAATGACTCTGCTCCGGGTGACCCTCATGGAGTATAAAGAAGAACCGCTCCTTCGACCGTTTGTGGGAAGTTTTCCCTTTGGTGGCGATGGGAACATCCTTTAAACGTCCAGTCCGACGAGAAAGTAATATCGTCCAGGATGATCCCTCACCCCCTTATGATGGTAAAAATACCTAAACCACCGCACTGAAAATTTTATGCCAAGAAATCGGCACCAAATGTCAAATCCTAAGATAGCCCTAACACCATTAGGGGCTGTCTGGGAAATTCCTAGCCTATAATGGCAAAGTACAGCTAGAAGAGCCAGACAAGAGGGAGCCTAAGACCAACTTCAAAGTGCTCCTTATTAACGGCGTAGAATCCTTCCGGTGGTTCGTGGGCAAAGTTATGGGGTCGGAAGGAATCCTAAGGGCATATCTTTCTAAGTCTACCCAATACGTTTCGCAAATCTCGTCCAAATATCCTTGAGATAACTCATGTTTCCACTCTATTTTCATTACAAAGATGTATCACGTCAAGATCCGTTGCTCAAACCGAATCACGCCAACGTTATGGAAGTCTTGGATCATGTAAAATAAGATTAGTACCAAAGGCACCACCTACTATCAAAAATGGAAAATTGGTTATGGAGATTCCACGCGGTCATAAATTAATACAGACACAAACACAAAGAGCTTCGACAGGAAAGTCGTTTTTCGGGGTCGGGCGTACCGCTTTCCCTAGGATCGATTTGACACCTTCACTGCCTATGGCGTCCATCTAAATTCCTAGGGCTACGGCGGAGCAGAGAAATTTGTTTACAAAAGGGACAAATTGAGTACAGCAAAATAGACGAGGGGAGTAATAATGTACTTACTTGCGAAACTTTGAAGATAGAGGAAAGGGAAAAAGCAATAGTGAGATGGCTTCAATCTTCCGTCTTAAATGGCAATAGTAAGAGGCAACGTTTGATATGATGGGGGTTATAACCCCCAACACGTTCTCGGAAAAACCGTCCAATTCAAATTGGGTGGACGAAAAGGCGCTATAGGTCAGACATAACAACGTTATAACAGCTGGCAGAGTAGGCCGATACATAACCTATAGTCTAGAATGACCTAGCCGAGCTACATCTTAGATAGATCTTAAATGATCCGTAAGGACACAGCTAGATCTGGGGGGGCTTATGACGAGGGTCGGATTAGCACCTCGCCATGTGTCATCACCGTATTGGCCCAGTAATACGTATAGGCAATAAATGCCAAAATCAGGGGCCAGGAACCCCCGATTATGCCTAAGGGCAGAACCGAACCCCGGAGGGAGATCGGTCTGGCTCACCCCCCAACCTAACATAAGTCGGTCAAGGCACAAAGGAGCCGGGCCAGTACGGTTCGGCCATAACAGCCTTGGGGGCTCGGCGTAGGCCGGCCTAAGCCGCCTCACCTAATAATATTTACACGTCTAATACCGTTGGTAAACATGAATAGAATCCTTAGACCTAAAAGCTCTGATCCTATCACCAAATTCCGTAGTTATCTCCTACAATCTAGGAGATTTAACTGTAATTATCTACTCCTTCGGGAAGACGAAAAGAAGGGTCCAACATGGATCCATCCCATGCAAGCCTAGGGTTTAAGGCCACTATACAAACAATCCCTATGGAACTACGGAGACTTGATTCTTGAATAACACCAGGATACGTAGGAAACCTGAGAATACAATATCTCAGACTCAGTCTAAACAACCCCAAAATTACCCCTTCTTTATACTTTCTGGTAGCGGTGGATCTTGAATTGGTTGTCATCGGGGGGGGTACGTGTACGGGTGCACGGCCCCACTCAACTTTTCGTGCAAAGTTACTAAAATACCTCTCTAATAATATTAAAGATCGTGTATGTATATTATTTCAGACAAATTCTTGTGTAATTGCTTATTTAGTTCAACTAGTTATAAGTATTACTACTATACTTGAGGTCACTTGTTCAAAATCCGGCTATTGCATGTTTTTTAATTTTTTTTTTTTGAATTTGGCCCCTACTGGAAAAAAATTCCTGGAGAATTGGTTATGGAGATTCCGTGCGGTCATAAATTAATACAGACACAAACACAAAGAGCTTCGACAGGAAAGTCATTTTTCGGGGTCGGGCGTACCGCTTTCCCTAGGATCAACTTGACACCTTCACTGCCTATGGCATCCATCTAAATTCCTAGGGCTACGGCGGAGCAGAGAAATTTGTTTACAAAAGGGACAAATTGAGTACATCAAAATAGACAAGGGGAGTAATAATGTACTTACTTGCAAAACTTTGAAGATAGAGGAAAGGGAAAAAGCAATAGTGAGATGGCTTCAACCGTCTTAAATGGCAACATTAAGAGGGAACGTTTGATATGATGGGGGTTATAACCCCCAACACGTTCTCGGAAAAACCGTCCAATTCAAATTGGGTGGACGAAAAGGCACTATGGGTCAGACATAACAACGTTATAACAGCTGGCAGAGTAGGCCGATACATACCTATAGGTCTAGAATGACCTAGCCGAGCTACATCTTAGAGAGATCTTAAATGATCCGTAAGGACACAACTAGATCTGGGGGGTTTATGACGAGGGTCGGATTAGCACCTCGCCATGTGTCATCACTGTATTGGCCCATATAGGCAATAAATGCCAACAACAGGGGCCAGGAACCCCCGATTATGCCTAAGGGCAGAACCGAACCCCAGGAGGGAGATCGGTCTGGCTCACCCCCCCCAACCTACCATAAGTCGGTCAAGGCACAAGGGAGCCGGGCCAGTATGCTTCGGCCATAACAGCTTTGGGGGCTCGGCGTAGGCCGGCCTAAGCCGCCTCACCTAATAATATTTACACGTCTAATACCGTTGGCAAACATGAATAGAATCCTTAGCCCTAAAAGCTCTGATCCTATCACCAAATTCCGTAGTTATCTCCTACAATCTAGGAGATTTAATTGTAATTATCTACTCCTTCGGGAAGAGGAAAAGAAGGGTCCAACATGGATCCAGCCCATGCAAGCCTAGGGTTTAAGGCCACTATACAAACAATCCCTAAGGAACTACGGAGACTTGATTCCTGAATAACACCAGGATACGTAGGAAACCTGAGATACAACATCTCAGACTCAGTCTAAACAACCCCAAAATTACCCCTTCTTTTTACTTTCTGGTAGCGGTGGATCTTGAATTGGTTGTCATCAGGGACGGACCTAATGTATTATTGGGGGGCAGTGGGTGCACGGACCCACTCAACTTTCGTGCGAAGTTACTAAAATACCTCTCTAATAATATTAAAGATCGTGTATGTATATTATTTTGCATAAATTCTTGTGTAATGCTTATTTAGTTCAATTAGTTAGAAGTATTACTACTATACTTGGTCGCCACTTGTTCAAAATCCGGTTCTTTGATGTTTTTAACTTTTCTTTTGAATTTGGCCCCGTTGAAAAAAAATTACGGGTTAAAATCATTTGGTTGTCATTAAAGGTAAATTAGGTCGTATAATCACTAGACGATTTCCAGCATCGTCGGGTAACAAGTTGATCAACGTCCATCCAACAGATCTTAGTTGGGCGTACCAGAAAATAAATATTTGACAGCATCCCAGATATTCATATGCATACTATGCCAACATTAGAAATCAAGGTGTCTTGCTCTAAGTACAGGATTCGGAATTATTTTTATGACCAAGATCTGAAGAAAAAAGAAAGTAATATTAATCTACTTTTCGTTCCTCTTGCATGCATGTTATTTAGTCTTATTTTTATGACCAAGATTTGTAAAAAAAAATAGTAATATTAATCTAATATTCGTTCCTCTTGCAGGTTATTTCTTTTTTTGCCTTCACATGTTCAATTTCGAAGTGCTTCAGTGATAATTGGTTTGTTGCTCTCGGGAATGTGTTAATGAAGTTTTCCTTATCACATGTTCTCATTTTCCTTTGCTGCTTATTTTCAAATTAACGTTTTCCGTGCATTGTACGGGTTTTTCTACTGGTGGATATATATACACACATGTATATACTATCATACTCAGATACACACATACACGTTTATTTTTAAGCAATTTCATATTCATTTTTATTATAAATTATGTAGTAAAGTATTAATATGACTGATGTTTATTTTTTATAATAGTAATAATTAATCATATTACATATTATAATTTAATTTCGTATCATAAACGTTATTAATACGGGTAGCATGAATACTTTATATTGGAAACTAAAAAAACGTGATTGTGTTCGTAAAGAAAAATATTAATTAAACCGCCAGTTGAACCATGATCTGAACAATGACGAACTGTGATAAACCATGTACCATGATTAAACCATAGACAACCCATCAAGCAGAAGTTAAACCAATGGTTCATAAACTGAACAAACCATATGCAAAACCATAACCTTCGGATCAATGAAGACTTATCACATGTACCATGATTAAACCATAGACAAACCATGAAGCAGAAGTTAACCGGTGGTTCATAAACTGATGCGAAACCATAACCGTCGGATCATTAACTTTGTCATCATTGAACTATCAGTTTATGAACGGATTCGGCAGTACATAAGCCGTTAACCATTGTCAGGTCTAATAACACGACTGAAACTTCGTTTTTCTTGACATATGTCAGCAGGTTAACGTGCCTTGGACAAATTCAACAGAGTCGTCTAATAATAATTTCCATATACAAGTTCATAATGCAACGCTGCCACTTTGCAAACGTTCATTCACAGCACCAACAAAAACTGGAATATACCAAAAATCAAATGACAGTGAACATATAAATGACACCTGAAGAACAAAATCTACGCTACGCTTTTCTGCAGACTTCAAACACAATTCAGAAGTAGACATGTAGGCCAGAGGGGGAAAAATGAGTTTGTACAACTGCAATTTCAACAGAAAACATTCTACTTAAATCATCAAGAAAGAAAAGACTTTGACCACTGCATGAACAAATAAAGCTAGATTCTAGATCCCTAAATCTCCAGTCTGACAATATTTCATTAGTTTCCAAGCTTCAAGAGACGAATAGCAGCTCAAGCTCTAGCCCTCTTGCTACAACCAGGGCACTTGTAATGCTTGATATGCTCGGCTTTTGCGGGAGTAATCTTCACACAGTTTCCATGGAACCATCTCTCACAAAGATCACAGCAAATCCAGAATTCATCACTAGCATAGTTCTCCCCACAAGCCCCGCATAGTGTTGTTCCCTGCTCGTCCTCTTCATCATCCTCCTCACCACCACTCTCGTCCTCTTCCTTAGCTTGAGGCATCTTTAGTCCTCTGGGCTGAGGCTCAGATTGTCGATACACCTAAAAAAAAAAGCACATGATATAACAGACCTTGCGTAAAATAAGAATCAGATACAGTCTATGCAGCTTGAGAGTAACTTTTACCATTTTTGCACTTGATTTGCTTCTGCTGTTATTGTGTACCTCCCTTGCCTGCTTAGCACTGCCCGTCACAACTTCAAACACCGTTGGTACTTCGTTTATCAGATGGAAAAGCTTCTTCCTGCAATGATCAGATTATGCGAAGTCATAACGATAACATGTGCTTGACAACCTTTGTCAAGAATACCATGATCAGGTATCAGCCAAGTAGGAAGGCACGCAAATAGTGATAAATAGAATCCATTCAGTCCGTAAATATCCAAACAAGACGGTTTGTCAATCACAGCTCCATTATAAAACTGACCGCAAAGGTCCAAATGAAATAAAAAGCAAGAAATGCAGGTTCCAGAAGATAACCATGCTGGCATGCTTTAAATAAATCCATCAATGAAAAAAAATTCTATAAGCCACAATGAAAGGATAATTCTTGCTAAAGTTTTCAACAAGGAGAGGTCATATTATTGTTACATATAAAACATGAAAAAGGTTTCAAAAGCAACTAGCAGCAGCAAGACGAATTGGTGAAAGTACAATTATCAAGCGGGGAAGCAGCAATAGGCTATTCCACAAGTTCAAGAACACAAATCCACCGACTCCATGGCTATAAATGTACACCCCACTATGCAATTCATTTCCTCAGATTAAATCTTTAAGCAACCTAAAGCAACAAGAACGCAGCATCATTCATAAATATGTCATAGAGGGGATTGAACTTGGCTTATTGGTGAAGACCATTGCATTTCCTGGTATCAACCAGGGTTCAAATCCCCGTCCCCTCCACCTATAAAATAACAACCACCTTCCACTCTTCCCAAAAAAAAACATCATAGAGGAAGATACCAATATAATGTTATAACGCTGCCTTCCAAATGGAAAAGGAAGGATTTCAAGACTGAATAGAAGTTTCATACTTTTACAGAGCAAATAGCAAAACAGAAACCATTGATACAACATAAACAGAACAAAGCAGTCATGGGAAGAAGACATTTAAACACCAACTTCAAGAAGAAAAAGTTAGAATGTCATCATGGTCTTCCTTGTTCCTATTGCGCCTGAAACTTCCATGTGATAATTTCATAACAGCACGCCACGGTAACAAGGCTGGAAAAAGTTTTGCAAAGAAAGAAATTACGACTAGGTAGCTGACAATTTTACCACTTGATACAACCCTGTGAAGGAATGATCTACGATCACCAAAGAAGCAATTACCTTTCATTCTTGCCAAAACCAAAGCGTGCACCAAAATAGAAAGCCACAGCAAGCAACCAAGAATCACTGTGCACTGCAACCAAAGACAACCAATCTCTTTCTTGCATCCCATCCCTAGCAAAGTTTATGCCCAGCGCTGGTTCAGGAAGTTCAGGAGGTACTTCCTCAACGGGCAGGTTGACTTCCCATGTCTCATTCGGCAATCCATACAAGCACAAATTCTCCTTCTCTGTAAGTGGAAAATCAATAAAATTTCTTCATTCTTCCTAAAATGGTGCACATAAATGAAATAAATTAATTATACATATTAAACCATAATCCAGAAAAGGAGCATCAATGAAACAATAAAAGCCTCTCTCCATACGGCCACAGATTCGAGTTACAGAAACAGCCACTTACAAAAATACAATGCAAAATGGTTGAGTAAAGGTCTAAGTGGCTCGGCCATTCCCCAATCCCCTGCATAGGCAGCACACGTACGTGCACTAGGTTGCCTTTTATGTGACCAAAGTTCAGATAACAAACTAAGAATGATCAACAATAAATGTTAAAACAATTGAACAGAAAGACGCCGTTGTGATACGCTTGAAGGCTTTGTACTGCTTCTGACTGTTACAAAAAGAATAAAAGCACTAGTACGAAAGAAAACAAATTTTTACACTGTAAAAAAAATCTTCTCACTAAAAAAAATATGAACAAAAAAAAGTCAAAGCTATTTAACTTGGATTCCAGTCCAATCGTGAGCCCACAAAAGCTGCTGATAGTTATGCTCCCATCTAAATGTTATACACCAGACATGCAAATCACCAGGGAAGGATAAATTTATGTTTCAGGTATCTTACACTCTTAATTAAGAGCATAAAGAATACAAAATCAAACTACCTGATGGTATTCAATTTCCCAACTTATCCTGAAACACAGTAAATAAGCACAGGCATAGACATACTCAGCTAACACAATACAATGAGGGATTCAAATGTTTTGTTCAAGAACTAATTCTAGAGAGATGGAGTTAAAGCAGCCAACAACAGATATAGAACTATTATTCAAATTCCAGACCAGAACAATGCAATCTATTGATACCCTCAAAATGCCTACTCAAAGAAAAGCAGCATAACAGTCACCAACGGAATTCTTGGAAAACTAGGGGAACACAAAATCAGAGAAAATCTAAATAACAAAGAAGAAATAGATTCACTATTCACACACACACACACACACACACACACACACACCAAAATTAAAAATAAAAAAAATAAAAAAATAACTCACCGGGGTCACACTGCAGATGGAACTTCTCGACGTCTGCAATATGAAAAAAAAAAAAAAAAAAAAAAAAACAAAACAAAACAAAACGAAAATCATAAGCAAAGTAAAATTCGTGAAGTAATTCAAATGCGTATGAAAAGAAATTAACCAGAAGTGAGAGCTTTGATTAAGCCAGCCCGTCGGCCCTTGAAATCGGTAAAAACTTCGTCGACTGTTCTCGGTATCGGATGGGGAATCCCTTCCATCTTCCCTTTCACTTCTTAGCCTCAACAAACAGGAAAATAAAAAAAATCACCTGATTTTGGTAGCCGAGAACAAATTCGTACGATTTGACGCAATAGCGAAAAGATATTAGGGTTTTAGAAAGCTAGGTTTCTTCTCCAAATAACCCAATTCCAGAAACCATACATGGAGAAGTAATTATCCTTGTATCAAATATCTTATTTTTTTACCACTAA
Organism: Gentiana macrophylla; assembly: GCA_026214975.1. NCBI lineage: Eukaryota > Viridiplantae > Streptophyta > Magnoliopsida > Gentianales > Gentianaceae > Gentiana > Gentiana macrophylla. The sequence goes on from CM047814.1 coordinate 32,602,082, forward strand.
AAAAATACTTTCTTTTTTTAAAATAGTTCCTTTTGTCCAATGTCCAAAAGAGAAGATAAACACCGAGTTTTTAGAGAGAGAAGATAATTTTCCCTTGAAGAAATAGGTGGAATAACATGGGAAGTTATTGTGTGGTGTCTTTACACGGTGTGGAGACACCGTGCGACACCTTACATGCCACATTCTTTCATTCTGTATTTCTGTATTTAAACTGTGTGGTTATGATCGTTTCACTCGTCACTTCATTTCAAATTCATTCACCACATAATAATTTCGCAAATAACAATGAAGACAAGTTCTCAACAAAAAAAAAAAAAAAAACAGTGTGGACAAACGACAATGGCATATCGGCTCTTTTTTTTCCTAAAGGAAAGAAAGATTTATTAAATTCGAATTTACAATAAGATTAGGACCCACCATGAAGTTGGAGTATCCCAACGATTCTAAATAAGTCTATAATATAATAAAATTAAGTAATAGATTAGAACGAAGGTGATGAATAGAAAGAGGAAAAAAAAATTCCAAAGGATTAAGGGATATTCAGACACTAATCATGTATATTAATCTATTACCCTGACAAAACACAGATTAAAAAAGCATTCTAATACATGCTAAAACATACTACTACAGAGATAATAAAACAGAAAAATCCAAAATGGCCGTCAGCCCGCTTTGCCACATACCGTCACCAAACGAAATAAGGAACTCACAAGCCTGACATCTCTTTTTGAAAGAGCAGCATACTACCAACTGTACCAAGAAGTCACCAGTGATCTGGATCCGGCACAGCAAATAGACACCACCACCACCACCTGTATGTCTGCACCGAGCGGCACATGGACACCGGAGAAGGATAACCCGCAGAGGAGATCTACTGATAACCGGAGATGTACAGGTCACCGGAGGTGAAGAACCAACCCGCGACTAATTGTGACGCAAACAAGATGGCGAAACAAACTAGCTGCAAACAGCCACTGAAATCCACAGCAAAACCACCAATGAAGCAAAGAGTAAAGATTTCAACACCATGGAGGCCGAAATTTGAAGATCTGGATAATCGATTTGCTCATAGTCGTAAATCAAAACAGAAAACAAAAGCTAGGAGAGAAAAGGAATGGATAAGAAAGAAGAGACAAGAAATAACAAAGAAAAAAGCCACCTCCGGCAGTCGCCCGCAGCCACCGGAAGGGCGGAGAGGGATCCGGAGGAGGTGGAGTTTCTAGGGACGCGTGGGCAGAGAGAAAAGAGAAAAGAGCAAAGACTAAAAGAGAAATGATCGATTTGTTCACTAATTAAATTAATTAGCATATCGATCTCTATCAACCGATTCTTTATTTTATATAGAAGGTTGCTATAACAAAATAATCTTTATTTTATATAAATAGTAATTTCTTTATAATTTTACAGAATCCTACTTATTGATAGTTGCATCAAATATTTTTTAGGGGTAATGGCAAAAATAACCCGTTTCACTAAAGTTTTTGGCAAAAATAACCCATGGTGATATTTTGACCATCATTTTCTTCTATTTTTTCCACAAATGTGCACGATCTTGGGGCGCAGAATCCCTATTGGGGTCACCTTCCCAAATAGGGTTTAGTTTGGATCCAAAAACACCTAAAACGCAAAAATTTGATGGTGTTTCCCCCTTCTTAAAACGCAAATATGGTTGACTGTCCCTTTTTTGCCAATCCCCCATATTTTTACCGTAACATATACCATATTAAATAACTATAATTCAGAATTAAAAGGGCAAAAGTCGCTAGGAGACCTTAAACTATATGGTTCGTAATGTTTCAGCCCGGTAACTTTTATTTTTAACAATTTGGCCATTAAACTGTTTAAACGTAACGTTTGAGCCCTTGCGACTAATTTCAATGGAATATTCCATAGAATATCCCGTTTGAAGCAATCAAACATATTTTTTAAGGGTAAAATTGTCTAAACAATGTTCGTTTTCCCAACCCTATCTTCTTTGGCTTCCATATGCAAGTGCCTCCGAAATCGATTTAAGAGCATCAAAATCCCTATCCCTATCCCAAAATTACCATTAAAAAATACATATCCCTACTTTACAGCAACTAAATTCAGAGTACTCTACACCAGCATCCTTATCTTTATCCTTACAAGTTATGAGAAAGAGAGATAAAGAATGAATACAAATTTGTAGGGTGCGCTACAGTACCACCCTACATTTGGGGTCACACTGTTCATGGTCCCTATTGTAGGGAAAGGATAATGAAGCTGATGGATTGGATTTTTTGTTGTATCCCTACATTTTATCCCTATTGTGGAGATAAAATATGGTGTAGGGAATTTGATTTTAATGCTCTAAATCTCCACTTTTTTTATAACATCTTTTCTGAAAAATTTCCTTTTGTTCAGCACCCTCGACCCGATCTATTGTTCGACCGTGCTGTACTGTTATTGTTTGTTGTTTGTAGTGCGGCTAGGCCGCGTTGTAGTACGGCTTTTAGCCGTGTGGTTGTGCGGGCTGACCGCGTTGTAAATTACGCTTTTCGGATTTAATAAAACTTTCGTCCTTGGTGAAAAAATATATATATATATATATATATATATATATATATATATATATATATATATATATATATATATATATATTTTTTTTTTTTTTTTTTTAAAACCTCAGAAATTTTATTAATGATGAACTGAAGTTTTACATGGCCAACCCCTGGCCTTACCTCCAAAAAAAACATGCGTCATCAATACATGTTTATCACCTCCTTAAACCCTTAGTCCGGAAAACCCATTGTGGGGAAAACCGGGTGCTAAGGGAAGAGTATGATCTCCCATGTATTGGAACAAAAAACTAAAGAGAGCTGTTACAAAAGAGCTACAAACAAGAAACAATAAAAAACGAAGTAACTACAATCAGTCTTCATCCTTAGCAGTCTCTATCCAGGCACTTCCAGCAATATCTATCAACAGCATTGCCCAGGCACTTCCAACAATAGGATCTGCAAGTAGAGAATACTGTAGGGTCCATGCAATCTTCCAGATCAATCGAAAATTGCTCCAAGTATTTGCAATCTGCATAGGGACAGAAAACCACAGCACCACAAAGAGAAACAGATAAATCAAAGGAGAGCAGTTTAGAGGATACAACTTGTTTGCACCCTCCATATTGATGAAGGGTACTTCCAGGTGTATGCAGCAGTGTTTGAGCCTCCCAGTATATGCAGTAAAAAAACCAGCTCCAGATCCTGTTAATGATGAAGAGGATGATGTACAGGATCCAAACAAAAGATAAGAGAAACCAGAAGACAAAAGTATCATTTGAGGATAGATGCAACCTGTTTGCACCCCTCAACATAGTGAAGGGTGCTTCCCAGTAGAATATGCAGCAAATAATCATTTCTTGCGTCTGATAATGGGAAGTTGGAGGAGGTCCCTTTGGATAAGAAAGCCCAAGTCACCATGAATTTGATCTCTTTCTCTGACATAAGAAAGCTGTGTGGTACTAGCCTGCTTGGCAAGATAATCAGCAGGTCCATTTGCCTCTCTATAAATGTGCTCAATGGTAAAGTGATGATCAGTAATGAGTTTTTGAATTTGGAGGACATCCACACTGTATTTCTAGGAGGCATGCCTTTTGCCAAGAATCATATCAACAAGAATTTGAGAATCAGATTCCAAGTGAACTGATTGGAGATTAAGATCAATGCAATGAAGAATCCCCTCTAAGAGAGCCTGAAGTTCAGCCTGCATATTGGTTACAATACCATATGCCTTAGAAGCAACAATAATCACCCTACCCTGTGAATCTCTTATAATGTAGCCCCCTCCAGCTGCCCCTGGATATCAAGCCAAGATGCACAAGTGTATCATCTGCTGCATCAATCTTATAAAGAATCAAGGATTTACAAAGGAGCTGGAGATGCTGATTGATTGCTGCAATGGTAGCTTTGACAGTAATCTTCTTGTCATCAAAGAAGGCTTTATTCCTGGCCTTCCAGATTTCCCAACAGATAAAAATAGGCAAACAATGGAGAACAACCTTGATAGCACCATTAGTGTGGGGGTTTTGCCAGCTTTGGATGGCCTCTTTCAAATTGTGCACATTATAACCCCAGTGAAAATGATACTGATAATATTGCCAGATTTGTTGAGCTTGATCACAATCCCAAAAAACATGCTCCAAAGATTCTTCAGAGTGACAAAACATACATTGAAAGGGCCCATGCACACCAAATTTATATAATTGTTCAGTAAAGGGAAGGAGACCTTGGAGGAGCCTCCACATAAGAATGGAGCATTTGAGAGGCAGGGGAGGTTTCCATATCTCTTTGAGTTCATATAAAGTAGGCTTTTTCTTTCTAAGCAAACCATAGGCAGATTTAACAGAGAACTGACCAGTAGCTTTAGGTTCCCAAATCCATCCGTTAAGAGGTTGCCCTTTGTATCTCATGTGATCATCCACTACATCATGGACATCCATTAAGAGCTTCCAACTATAAAGTCTGTATAATGGAAAAGAAACTGGACATACATGATCTTAGCCCCTGAGACCACGCCTCTATTATGATCTTCCACCAAAGTTTACAGGCAAAAGCTTGTTGTAAACTTCTGAGATTCCTAACTCCAAGACCACCTTCAAGGACAGGAAAGCAAACATCAGCCCATTTTCTCCAAATATGCCTTCTGCTAGCTGTAGACCAGAGAAAGTGTGAAAGCAAATGCTCTATTTTTTTTAAAAACTGCAACTGGGAGCTTTAAAGCTGCTATAATATGTATAGGAATAGCAGAAAGCACATGCTTTATTAAAATAAGCCTACCACCAATAGAGAGAAACTTAGCATACCAACCTTGTAACTTGTGTTCAATTTTTTGGATGAGGGGCTGGAAATAGACAGCCTTAGGTCTACCCACATAAATAGGGCAGCCTAAATAAGTAAAAGGGAAAGAACCCTGATTCATACTAGTGATATTAGCAACCATATGGACAGTTTGAGAAGGAGCATGTTTGCTGATAAAGAAAGAACTCTTCTGGGCATTGATTTTCTGGCCAGAAGCAAGCTCATATTGATTAAGGAAAAGGAAGAGGTTATTAATAGATTTTTGGTGGCTCTAGCAAAAACAATAAGGTCATCAGCATACATGCAATGAGTAATCTTAGGGAAGCCTCTGGAACTGCATAACAGTCAACATCAGAATGGAAGATGTGTTTCAAACCCCTAGTAAGAGCCTCAAGACTAAAATAAAAAGGTAGGGGGATAATGGATCTCCTTGTTTAATACCTCTAGAAATCTGGAAAAAACCAGCAGGGTGACCATTAACCAAGATAGAAAACCAACTACGTTTCAGGTTATTCATTACCAAGGTGACCAAGAGAGTGGAGAAACCAAATCTATTCAAAAGGGCTTCCAGAAAAGACCAAGCAACTCTATCAAAGGCTTTAGCAACATCAAATTTAAAAAGGATATTATGACCCCTAGCTTTTCTATGGACAAATTGAACAAGTTCTTGCACAAAAAGAACATTATCAGAGATGTCTTTACCTTGAATAAAAGCAGATTGCTCATCAGATATCAGAATATCCAGAAATTGCTGAAGTCTAGCACAGAGGACTTTAGTAAAGACCTTGTTAATGAAAGTACTTAAAGCTATAGGTCTATAATCAGCAAAAGAGACTGGAACCTCCTTCTTGGGGATGAGGGTGATAATAGTGGATCCAATACTTTAAGGTATGTAACCACCAGTCATGAATTCAGCAGTAGCAGCATAAACATCCTGAGCAATGGTATCCCAACAAGCTCTGTAGAAAGCTCCAGAAAACCCATCCATACCTGCAGCACTGTTTGGATCAAGATTAAAAACAGCTTGCTTAACTTCCTCTATGGTAGCAGGTTGGAGAAGCTGCTGATTAATCTCACTTGTGATCAGTTGAGGAATAAAAGTAAGAATGTCATCCAAAGCACTTTGATTAGTGCCACTGTCCTCGATGAATAGGGAACTATAAAATTGGACAGCAGCTGCCTCAATAGCATGTTGAGTTTCACACCAGTTTCCATTACTATCTTTGATTTTGTGGATAGCCAATCTTCTATTCTTATCTTTGGCTGTAGCATGAAAGAAGGCAGTATTATTATCACCTTCCTTAAACCATTTAAATCTGGATTTTTGCCTCCAAAACTCCTCATGCTGAGCAAGACTAAGATTATAGAGAGCTTGAGCCTTAGAAAGTGCAACTCTATTGTCAACAGTGGGGTAAGTATCATAAGTATATTCCAGAGCTTGGACAGTGGCTTCATGATCTCTGACTTTACAATGAATATCCCCAAAAGTATGCTTATTCCATATTTTAAGTTCTGCTTTCAACCTTTTGAGCTTGAACATTAAGTGAGCCATACCTGGAGGAATACCAGTGGTCGGTTTGTTCCAATTATCTTTGACCACACTTTGAAAAGCTTCATGAAGAAGCCACATACTTTGAAATTTGAAAGATGAGGGCCTAGTAGTATTAGAACTCCCACAGTAAACTAGAGGGGCATGATCAGAACCAGATCTGTTAAGAACAGTAACAGTACCAGCATTATCATCATCAAGCCATTTGGAGTTGAACAAAATTCGGTCTAACTTTTCTTTGACATAGGATGATCTTCTCCTACCAGCCCAAGTGAAATGAGCCCCAATAGTAGGAACCTCATGAAGTCCACAGTTAGCAATGAAAGCATTAAAGTCGTCCATGGAGCCAACATGAGGTTGGGAGGAACCATCATAGTCCTCAAGAAATCTTATGGCATTAAAATCACCACCTATCATCCAAGGGAGATCCAGACTGATATGACTTTCCAGAGCATTCCACATATTAGATCTAAGGAGCCTATGCATTTACCATAAATACAAGAAATAAGATAAGGCTTAGGACTAAGGAAATTGAGGGTAACCACTTGATTTGAGCTGCATAGAATCTCAACATCACTATCACTGTTCCAGAAAATCCACAATTTATCCTCAGGGGCAACAAAACTATTGGTGAAACCAAGGCTAAGCCTCTTAGCACTTATTTGATTATTGGAGAGCATAGGCTCAGAAATAGAAAGAAGAGAAATTTCGTGAAATTTTATTAATTTTTTGAGGCGTCTGAAGGAGTTTTTCTTCCCCAGGCCTCTTATGTTCCAGAAAAGGCAATTCATCATGGTGGAGGGTGGTGCTTTAAAACTGATGATCTGGTGCTTACAGTAGGTTTGAGAGAGGAGTAGTTCTTACGACCACGTTTTTTCCTAATTATCTGAAATCCATCATCCCCTTCTTGTTCTGATGCTTTATCATTATCCAAAGCAACTTGTACTTCAAATATCTGTGTGATCTCTTCATGAGCAGCTCTAAGACTTGCAAATTGCGCCTGTCTAGTTAAAAGATTATATTCTGGTTTGGCACAATCAGAAGCATAACCTGTACTAGGGTGCTCCTCTTCCTGCTCTAGGTAAACAATATCAGTAGCAGAGAGAAGGCTGTCATCCATAGATACCTCATGTGATAGAGGGTTGAAATGTTGTGTATATTGAACTATTGGGACAGATGTATGCCCTGGTTGGCTAGCCTCACCTGTCTGAGGCATTTGTGCCTGCTGCACTAGTAATTGGGGATGTGAGGTATGTTCTTCCCCATTCTGTTGTACTCCATTTGTAGCAATATTTGTTGCAGTTTGAGTTTCACCTTGCTGACTCATTTGTGCCTGTGTTTGAGTAGTAGGATCCACAGGTTGTGGTTGCATCACTGAATGTTTTTGCCTCCAAATTTGTGCTGGGGGCCCAGGATTACGATCCCTAGGAGTCTGATGTTGTTCCCTACTTATTGAGCTCTCTGCTTTGTGTGGATTTTTTATCATGCATTGATCCTCTTCATGTCCAATGTGACAGCAATACGTACAGTATTGTGGCAGCTCAGTTTCCAGTTCCAAAATTTGCCAGAATCCAGATCTCTCTCCTTGCTGAATCCATATTCTCTTTGGGAAAGGCTTTAATAAATCTACCTCCACTTGCACTCTTGCCAGAGAAGGTCGTTTTAGGGTAGCAGTAGAAATATATATATATATAGCTGAAGCATCTCTACTGTTTTGTCCCAGCCGAATTTCATCCATAATTCTCCTTTTTTTTCCTTCTTTTTCTGCAAAACACACCATACTCCAACAATCCACCCATAGTTGCATCAAGCTGCAACTTTGCACATCAAATGAACCACGATTACTCCTTATTCATATATAATCAAACATGGACCATATTTCCCCAATCAATATTGTTAGAATATGTGGCTAATTATCATGATGACATATGGTCCAATCTAGACTGTACAACTAAATAGTGAATGTATGGCAATGCAAGTGACTTTGAAGGGATTATGGTGATGCATGGGTCTGTTCACTATCTGATCCGCATTCTCCATTCTCTCTCATATTATTATAATATTTTTATCCTATTCTTTTTCCTATTGCTTAGGGTTCCTCATCATCGACAGATATACTGATTTCAGAGTTGTGTACACAATCACTTCTTCTGAACATTAATTATATTGCCCCTAGAGGTTTGAAATAATCAAATGGTCAAAGTACTCATATTATTTTATAGCAAAAATATATTTAGCAAATAAAGTAGGGGCAGTCTAGATAGATATGGATTAGATTGATTTAGTTAGCTGGTAGTATATTCCCTAAAAATGCAGTATATGTATCCACAATATTGTGTAGTAAACAGTAAGATGAATTAATCAAATGATTAGCTTTATAATGTCTCTTTATTTCAAACTTGGTATCAGAGCAAGGTTATCTCCAGCATGAGCTCCACCGCTGTTCCACCGGAAGCAACAACTCCGGTGTCTTCTTCAGTCATATCAAGCACCAGTCCAAGCATTACAGCTGTTGGTAGCTCAATTCTGCAACTACATCTTCAACTCACACATACCTATCTAATTACTCAGCTATTCCTTCTTTTCTGACCACTTTTCCGGCCGGTCTCACTTTTGGGCTAGTCATGCCTTCCTTTGGCATGTCCGGTGTCTCATTTCCCTCACATATGCCATTATCTCCTACAGTAGATCTTACAGCACCTTTTCTTTGATTTGTATCTTCACCTAGGGTTCCACTTATGCCACCATTTACTGGTAATTTGAATCAGTCACAGTCAAACTTAACCGGGAAAATTACTTGTTGTGGAGGTATACAATCCTACCTATTGTTAGAGGATACAAACTGGAAGGATTCTTGCTGGGAACAAGACATGAAAGGCTTTTAGCAAGATTTAATCCAGGATCCAGTATTGACTCTCCTCACTCTGCTGCAAATCTCACTCAGTTATATCCTAGAGGTGTAAACTTCAGTTTAGATGTAAGGCCACAGTATTCCAATTCTGGAAGAGGAAGAGGTGGAAGAGGTAGAGGAGGTAGAAATGGCAATCCAAACAACAAAAGTATGTGTCAATTATGTGGCAAAAATGGGCACACAGTCATTGAATGTTGGCATAGATTTGATCCAAATTTCACAGGAAATCCCAGTCCTAGACCTGCTGGAAATGGAAATGGTGGTCCAAGACAGATGTTTACTTTAATGGCTCCCCCTCAGTCAGTTAATGACTCCTCTTGATACATGGATAATGGAGCTACAAATCATATCACTGGAGACCTTAACAACCTCCACATGAGTGCTGGCTATAATGGTAATGATTCCCTAGTAGTTGGGAATGGTGAGCATATCAAAATTTCTAATATTGGCCAATCCACTTTTCCTACTACACTCTTTAGAATGTATTTTGTCTTAGATGTGCCTGATATTACTAAAAACTTGCTTAGTGTTTCCAAGCTATCCATTGATAATAACATACTTGTTGAATTTGATAATTCTGTTTGTTTGGTGAAGGACAAGAGGTCAGGGAAGGTTCTGCTAACAGGGGTGCTGGAGGATGGTCTGTACAAGATGGTGCCTCCAACTGAGAATGCTCAGAGATCTCTTCAATCCAGCAAATCTGGTTTCATTGTGGAGTCTAAGTCTAATCAGGAATCTGGTAGTATTAAGTATGTTAATGTAAACAAAAATCCTAATGTTTGGCATAGGAGATTAGGCCATCCCTCTCAGAAGGTTTTGAATCAAGTCCTAAAAAGTTGTAATGTTGTTCTTAATGAGAATTTGGTTTTTTGTGAAGCTTGTCAGTATGGAAAATCCCATGCCCTTTCTTACAGTACTTCTGTTTCTCATGCTAAATTTGCTTTTGATCTTATACACACAGATGTCTGGGGCCCCTCACCTATAAAATCCACCACAGGGCACTCATACTATGTCCACTTTATTGATGATGACAAAAGGTTTACATGGATCTTTCCTTTGAAATCCAAATCAAAAGCTTTCTATGTCATTAAGTAGTTCCGTACCTATGTTCACACACAGTTCTCTACCACTGTTAAATGTATTCAATCAGACTGGGAAGGAGAGTATAGAAGTATTGAAACATATTTAAAAGACAATGGTATTAACTTTAGACACCTTTGCCCTCATGCTCATGGTCAACATGGCAGGGCTGAAAGAAAGCATAGACATGTTGTTGAACTTGGATTGACATTCTTAGCACATGCCTCTATGCCCTTCACTTTCTAGTGGTACAACTTTCAAACAGTAGCCTATATCATAAACAGCCTTCCCACATCTATCTTACACAAAAAATCTCCTCATGAATGTCTGTATCACACAGTTCCTAACTATCACATGTTCAAAGTGTTTGGGTGTGCCTGTTATCCAAATTAAAGGCCCTTTCAGACTATTAAATTTCATTTCCATTCTAACAAATGTGTCAATCTAGGTGTCAGTCCTAGTCACAAAGGTTGGTTATGCTTTGATCAAAGTGGTAGAATTTACATAACTAAGGATGTAATATTTGATGAACTGAGTTTTCCCTTTGCAAATAAGTTTAATCAAGGTCCTCATAGATATGTGATCCTGAGTCCTAATGTCCTAAATGATGTCAGTGTGTCTAATGTGATTTCTATACAGGAACCTCATTCTATGCTGGATTCTCAGTTGGAGCCTTTCTCTCAATCCACTGGTACACCATCTTCAGTGAGCAGATCCTCTCCTGACAATCACAGGTTTGAATCCTCACCTTTAATCTATAGTCCAAATTGGTTTGCTCCTATTAGTCCTCACTTAACTCACACAGACCCCTCTACTGATTCATCTGCAACACCAGATCATAATACCCCTGTTACCACTCCATCTTCTTCTTCCTACTTGTACCTTCTTCTAACCCAAAACTCATTAACATACATCCAATGCAAACTAGAGCCAAACAGGCATCTTTAAACCCAAAGCACTTTCAGCAGTTGCTCATCATTTTGAACCAACTAGTGTGTCTGCTGCTATGGCTAGTCCTCAGTGGAAAGCAGCTATGGATATGGAATACTCATCTCTTAACAAAAAATGCACATGGACTTTGGTTCCTCTTACAACAAATCAGAATATAGTTGGGTGCAGATGGGTGTACAAGGTGAAACTCAAGCCTGATGGAAGTGTCTTAAAGCACAAGGCTAGGTTGGTTGGAAAAGGGTTTAGTCAAACATATGGTGTAGACTTTATTGAAACTTTTTCTCCAGTGGCTAAAGCACCAACTATCAGAGTAGTTCTATCTGTTGTTGTGCCTTATAATTGTCTCATACACCAGATAGATATAAATAATGCTTTTTTAAATGGTTCCTTGGATAAACCAGTATATATGGCACAACCTGAGGGGTATGTGGATGCGTCAAAACCTCACTATGTGTGCAAGCTTCATAAAGCCCTTTATGGATTGAAGCAGGCCTCTAGGGCCTTGTTTGAAGCCTTGAAAAGCCAGCTTCTAGAATGGAACTTTACACAGTCCATGTGTGATAACTCACTCTTCATAATTAAATCTTATGATCATATTTTGTTAGTTCTTGTGTATGTTGATGATATACTTGTGACAATAAGCAGTTCATCCCTGGTCCAGAGATTCATGCAGATGCTTGACAGCAAGTTCTCTCTTAAAGACTTAGGCCCTGTTTCTCAATTATTGGGTATGCAGTTTTCCAGAAATGCCGCTAGTCTGTTTCTCACTCAAACTCATTATGTTACTCAGTTGTTATATAAGCTGGACTGTGAGTCCCTTAGTAATTGTCCTACTCATATGGTTCCAGGTCATAAACTGGATGATAATCCTGGTGAGCCATTTTAGAATGTCACCCTTTATAGAAGTATTATTGGTGCATTGCAATATCTGACTTGCACTAGACTAGATATTACCCTTGCTGTCAACTTTTTAAGTCAGTTTATGCAAAACCCTGGTGTTGATCATTGAAAGCTCTTAAAATATTACTGAGATATGTGAAGGGTGCACTACATCATGGATTGCACTTCAAGCCTTCCACCAATATGTCCTTGACTGGTTTCTCTAATGCTGATTGGGGAGTGTCTTCTATTGTCAGAAAATCTATTGGTGGTTATTGTGTGTTTCTTGGTGAATCTCTTGTGTCCTAGAGCTCCAAGAAACAAGGTGTGGTGTCAAGATCTAGCACACAGTCTGAGTATAGAGCTCTGGCTAATCTTGCAGCTGAGATGAAGTAGTTGACATATTTGCTTACAGAAATGCAGATGGTTATTTCCAGGGTTCCTACAACATGGTGTGATTACACCAGTGCTTCTTATTTGGCACAAAATCCTATTTATCAAGCAAGGACAAAGCATGCAGAGATAAATGTACACTTGTTCGAAATGAAGTTTTGGCCAAGTGACCTAATGTGTACTACATACCATCTACTGATCAGATTGCAGATTGTTTGACAAAGCCTTTGACAAGTTCTCAGTTTCAAATATTCAGAGACAAACTCAATGTTGCTGCCCTACCCTTGAGTTTGAGGGGGGATGTTGAAATATGTGGCTAATTATCATGATGACATATGGCCTAATCTAGAATGTACAACTAAATAGTGAATGTATGGCTCAAATCAGTCTAGATGGATATGGATTAGATTGAGTTAGTTAGCTGATAGTAGATTCCCTAAGAATGCAGTATATGTATCTACAATGTTGTATTGTAAACGGTAAGATGAATTAATCAAATGATCAACTTTATCATTGTTGGAAAACTGATAATAATGGAGCATTTTATTGATATGTCAAAATTGGGCCTATTGGGCCTTAGTGTGTGTGTGAATGGAAAGTGTTATGGAAAGGTAAATTGGGAAGAGGATTTTCTCCCACATTGGTTGGATGGAGAGAAAGGAGTTAACATATATATGATGTTAACTTAGTGTAGTAGTAATAATATACTACTAACATTATACGTCCTCACGCCCGCAGGGGGGTGCAAATCAATCCGGATTTCACCTAGACTTGTGCGAGCCCGCGACCTGCGTACACGAATGCAGCTCGATTTGGAGGGCTCACGATAAGGTTCGATTTTGCTTGAAATTATAAAATGTTATTTCATACCATGAATGACACGTGATTTGTCATGATGAGGATGCCTCTTCAGTTTCTCAACTCTCTCCTACATCTACTCATATTTAAACCTTCCAGTTCTTCAACTCAAAAAAAAAAACAGAGAAAATCTACCTCTTCTACCTTACTTATGGAAATAGAGAGTTCATACAAAATAGTTCTTAAGCAGACGAAAGTGTGGTGCATCTTGTCGTTGCTGACCGTTCTATCCTGGAAGACTAACGTTCCATTGAAACTCCAAGCACTCAACGGTGAGGGGACGAATTAGTCTTAAGGAAACTGTGTTGAACACAGGGCTCGGTTCATCTTCATTTCATCTTTACTATTGCTGCTTGTTTTTTGGTTTATTGTAATTTTTAATTCAGTCATTGTAATTAGACTTATAACAATCTTAAGTCTAATTCATGAATTCTGTATCGGTGAGCCGAAGACAGAATTATTCTGATTCTTTGACAAAATTGGAAAAAAAAACGAGCAGGTTTCTGTGTTTTGCAAAACAAAAACATAAAATTTTCGTGGAGTGATCTTTTAAGATACTCACGAATATCATTGAGTTATCATAACAGATACTCAACGAGTTGTTATAATCAGTATAGTTCATTTAACGTTTTATATTGTATTGAAAGAAATGTAATTTGTTTGTGTTAAATTTCAGAAATGGCAACCAATGCGGGTCAAAATGGGGCTGATGATCAGACTCATGCTATGGTCCAGCATGTACCAAACCAAGTTGTTGCTCCTCTGAATCAGCATGAGAAGCCTGAAAAATTCAACGGATTGAATTTTAAGAGATGACAACAAAAGATGATGTTTTATCTCACAACATTGCGTCTGGCTAAGTTCCTAACTGAGGATCCACCAACAACTGAAGGGGAGCCAAATCAAGATTTTATGTTTGCCATTGATGAATGGAAACAATCTGATTATCTTTGTTGACATTATGTAATGAATTGTTTGAGTGACTCGTTATATGATGTTTATTGTGAGAAAAAGAATGCAAAAGAGTTGTAGGATGCATTAGATAAAAATATAGAATCAAGATGGTGTACAAAGAAATTTTTGTTGGCGGAGTTCTTGGAATACAAGATGGTGGATTCTAGACCACTCATGGAACAGGTGGAAGAATTTCAGTTGATTCTTCATGAGATTCAAGCTGAAAAGATGGAGCTTAGTGAGACCTTTCAAGTCGCATGTGTAATTGAAAAATTACCAAACGCGTGGAAAGATTTCAAGAATTACCTTAAGTATAAGCGAAAGGAAATGAGCATGGAAGATCTTGTTGTTAGGCTTCGTATTGAAGATGACAATAAGAAATCTTACAAAAGAGGAAATAATTCCAATAACTTACCAAGGGCTAATATGGTGGAACATGGCCAAAGTTAAAAAAAACAAGAAATTAATGAAAGGGTCTAAATCGGGACCAAAAGCTAAATTGGGACCGAAAGGCGGCATAGCTAAACCTAAGTTCCAAGGAAAATGTTTTAATTGTGACAAAGTTGGTCACAAATCTGCTAATTGTAAGCTACCAAAGAAGAAGACCCCTGAAACAAATATTGTTCAAGGCATGGAAGATATTGATCTTTGTGCTGTTGTGTCAGAAGTGAACATGGTGGATTCAAATCCAAGAGAATGGTGGGTAGATACAGGAGCTACAAAGCATGTGTGCTCAGACAAGGATGTATTTACTAATTTTGAGCCAGCTTCAGAGAATGAGACCTTGTTCATGGGAAATTTGGCAACTTCCACTATAGCTGGAAAAGGAAATATAGTTGTGAAGAGAGTTTGAGAATGTGTTAACACAAGAGTAAACTTCAACTTAGTTTATTCATTGATATGAGAGGTGTATAAATAGATACAATTGAGAGAGACTAGCACTAGCTTGGACGGCCACTTGAGTATGTAGATGTGGGCGGCAAGCATGCAAAAGTAAAAGTAAAAGTAAAAGCTATGTCTATGACATATTAATTGTGTCTATGACATAAAGTAAACTAGAGTTTGACATATTAATTGTTTATATGTATCACAATTAATATGTCTTTTATAATTAAATAAAGTGTACAAAATATCATCACAATTTTAGAAATTTCTGGGCACCTGGCACTTTGAACTTCAAAGAGACTCATCAATCTCAAGTAATAATCTTTGTAATATTTCCACACCCCCTCAAACTAAATTTGTATATGTTGATGCAACCAAGTTTGCTACTAAGTCTCTTTGAACATAAGAGGGAATAGCCTTGGTAAGAATATCAAGATTCGATCTGCTTTGAGGAACATCTTTGGAGTTGAATAATCCTGGCATCAATCTTTTCCTTCAGAAAGTGTCTGTCAATATCCACATGCTTGGTTTTATCATGATGGACAGGATCTTCAGCCATGCATAAGGCTGAATTATTATCACAGCATAGTGTGATAGGTTGCTGAGGAAGGTGCTGAAGTTCAGTCAGTACCCTTTTTAGCCATAGAGCTTCACAAATGCCAAGTACAAGTGCCCTAAGTTCAAACCAAAGATCGCTTCTTGACTGATGAGGTTGTTTCTTGCTTCTCCAAGTAACAGGTTCCCCATACATATGAGCAATAGCTGTGGTAGATCGTCTGTCAATGTGACATCCGCCCAATCGGCATCGGTGTAGACCTTGATTGATCTATCGGTAGACTTGGTGAAGTGCAGGCCTTGGCCAGAGTGGACTTTAAATATCTCGAGTATCCTATTCACAAGATCCCAATGTTGCTCAAGAGGGGAAAGGCATGAACCGACCGACCAGACTAACCCCATATGCAATATCAGGCCTTGTGTGAGAAAGGTAGATGAGTTTACCTACAAGCCTTTGATATTGTTCTTTTCGACAAACAATGTCACCATGCAATAGGTGTATTCTTGGGTCTCACTGGGGATACAAAGACCAGGTTTGCATCCCAAAGATGCCGATTTCCTTCAAAGCAGATCTAGTACATACTTCCTTTGAGAGATTGAAATGCCTTTACCGTTTCTAGCTATCTCCATACCAAGAAAGTATTTTAGGAGCCCGGATCTTTAACTTGGAATACCTTTGCCAAGTAGAGTCTTTAAATTTTGAATCTCGGTAGAGTCATCTCCAAGAAGGATGATATCATCCACATATACAATAAGAATAGACCTTCTCTACGGTTGGTTGTCTTGATGAACATAGTGTGATCGAGTTGCATTGATGATATCCAGCAGCTTTGACCACATGAGTAAGTTTCCCAAACCAGGCTCTTGGGGATTGCCAGGCCATATAGAGATTTCCGAGTTTGCATACCTTGCCCCGAGTTTGGGGATTGACAAAACCAGGAGGTACATTCATATAGACTTCCTCGGTGAGATCACCATTGAGAAAAGCATTTTGATATCCAATTGGTGTAGAGGCCACCCAGTTGGACTGCTAGAGAGATCGAGAACCACGACGGTGTTGAGTTTTGCCACTGGTGCAAAAGTTTCCTTATAGTCAATACCATAAGTTTGAGTGAATCCCTTGCTACCAATCGGCTTTGTACTTGTCAATTGTACCATCGCATTGTATTTGATAGTGAATAACCATCTGCAGCCTAATCGTCTTCTTGCCTTTGGGAAGAGTTGTGAGGTCCCAAGTATGATTATCCGGGAGAGGCGATCATCTCGCTTTTAACAAAGCAGCCTTCCACTTATCATTTTGAAGGGCCTCCGAATATTTCTAGGGATAGAGTGAGAGTCCAGTCTGTGTAAACATGGCAAAGACAGGAGACAAGCGATCATAAGATAAATAAGTATGAATAGAATGATCGGTGCATGATCTTTTCCTTTCCTTAGAGCAATAGGTGCATCATCAATGTCGAAGAGATGCGAGGATCTGCAGATTGCCGAGTGTCGATGGGCTCTGGATCGTGCAGCTCTCGAGTCGGTTGGTTCTTTGGGGATCGTGAGAGTCGCCTTTGTGAGTCGGTAGGTCTTGGGGTTCGATCACTGCGAGGATCGATGAGTTCTTTGAGGTTAAGAGTTTCTTTGAAGGAAGGGTTTAGGTCAATTTCTATCGAGTTTCCATCGATGATCGCCTCAGTGGACTTGTTTGTAGTAGGAGTCCTTTCAAAAAATTTACATCCATAGAATTGTAAAATCTCTTTTCGAAGGAGAGTAGCACTTGTAACCTTTCATGTCCTTTGCATATCCTAGGAAAATGCACTTGTGAGCTTTGGGATCAAGTTTGCTTCGTGTTGGGCATGGATATAGACAAACACAAGTACAACCAAAGATTTTTGGAGGTAATCGGGAAATAAGATGGGGCGAGGAGTGTGTGTCCAGTAGGGTTTTGATAGGAGTTTTGAAGCCTAGTACCCGGGCCGGGAAGTCTGTTGATTAAGTATGTGGAAGTCAATATGGCTTCACCCCACATATATTTTGGAACATTTGTGGTAAACATAATAGACCTAGCCATTTCAAGCGGATGCTGTTCTTTCTCTCAAAGAACCCCATTTTCTTTGAGGGGTTTCAACACAACCACCGATATGGACAATCCCTTTATCCATCAAGAAATTACGAGATGAGACTCATAATATTCAAGAGCATTGTCGGTCTTCAAGATTTTGATCTTAGTGTCAAACCGAGTGGAGACCATGTTGTAAAATTCTTGAAAGATGGGTCCAACTTCGGACTTATCCTTCATTAAAAATAACCAAGTGGTTACGTGTGGTCATCTATGAAGGTAACAAACCACCTCTTTCTGTTATGCTTTTTACTCTTGAGGTCCCCATACGCCACGTGTGAATTAAGGTGAATGGTGTGGATGGTAAGTAAGGTAATTTTGCATACACAGATTTGGTGAGTTTAGCAACCCGACAAATATCACATTGAAGATCATTCAAATTACAACCTTTAAACAATTCAGATCTATAGACTTTAAATAACTAAAGCCGGGATGTCCTAGTCTATAATGCCATAACATGATATTGTCTAGGTTTTGAGTGCAGTTCTTGAGGCGGATTCGGTCTTGATCTTCTGTCTTCAAGCAGGTTGACCACAAACAGACTGAGCAAGGTTTAGCGATCCCAATCAACGCCTTTGAGGAATGATCTGGAATGTGCACCGATTCTCATTAAAAACAACAATCCAGTTCAAATCTTTAGTAAGTTTCTTGTGAGATATGAGATTGCAATCTAATTTTGGAACAAATAGGACATTCTCGCAGCATATCTTATTAGTAAGTCTGCACTCGACCAAAACCTTTTGCACTAGAGATAGATCCATCGCCAGATCTTAATATTGTGAATTTGGGGACATGGCTTAAGTTGAGTAATGAGATTTTATTACCAAATCATATGGGATGAGGCCCCAGAGTCAACAATCCAGGTTTCATTACTAATAGATGAGTAGAATTTACATCTTGGCATGAGAGGCTATGTCAAGAGCGTGACTACCTCCCTTTTGTTGAGTTAGGAAGGCTTTGAATGCAAGCAAGTGAGCATTCAACCTGTTGTCATCTTCTTCCTCACTTATGTGTCTGCCCTGACTTTCCTTGGCAGGTCTGGAGGTCTTGGAGGAGTTAGGCTTGCCATGTAGCTTCCAGCAAGTGTCCTTGGTGTGATTAGTGCGTTTGCAGTGGTCACAGAACAGCTTCCCAGTTTTATCAGCAGGCTTCCTGTAAGCCTCAGTAGCCTCAGCAGGGTTCCTGACAGTCAGCAGGGTGGCACTTTCAGTAGGGTTGTCAGCAGGGGGGTTCAGCAGCATCACTTTCCTCCTGCTTTCCTCATGTTTGACCTCAGCAAACATGGATTTGAGATTTGGAAGAGGTTTAGTAGCAAGAATTCTACCTCTGACATCATCAAGAGTAGGATTCGATCCATGAAGGAATTTGAATACTCTCTTTTCTCGATAATGTCTTTAAAGAGTGCAAAGCATCTTTAACATCATTCCAGGGTGAGTTTCCAACATATCTAGGTGTTGCCATGCCTTAGATAGTTGATTAAAGTATTGAGTTCTGAGACATATCCCCTTGTCGCAATTTTGAATCTGAGCTTGAGTTCATAGACTTGAGATGTATTGTCCTTTTTTAGTAAAGGTCTCTCGGCATTATCCTGCATTTCCTTAGCGAGTGTCATACATCATAAAGTTCTCACTGATCTCTTTTGTCATAGACCTCGTGAGGATGGTCATAACTTGGTTATTTTTACGTGTCCCATGCTTCAAACTTGGGGTCGGTTTGAGGGCGGAGTTTGGAACAGGCAGATATCCCATCTTGCCCTGGCCGGAGATATACATTTTCATAGACCTTGACCATAGCAAATAATTGTTACCATCAAGTTTATGATTTGTAAAAGAAGAGTGTTCGATTATCCCATCACGAGGCAAATTTGTGAGTCTACTGAAGAAGATGAAACTTCAGATAATGTTGACATTTTTCTGAAAAGGAACTGAGTTTTGCAGCGGATTTTAGAACTCAGTAAGGCTCTGCTACCATGAAGAGAGTTTGAGAATGTGTTAACACAAGAGTAAACTTCAACTTAGTTTATTCATTGATATGAGAGGTGTATAAATAGATACAATTGAGAGAGACTAGCACTAGCTTGGGCGGCCACTTGAGTATGTAGATGTGGGCGGCAAGCATGCAAAAGTAAAAGTAAAAGTAAAAGCTATGTCTATGACATATTAATTGTGTCTATGACATAAAGTAAACTAGAGTTTGACATATTAATTGTTTATATGTATCACAATTAATATGTCTTTTATAATTAAATAAAGTGTACAAAATATCTCGTGACAAATTTCTCGAGGTCATTGGGCACTATTTGAACTTCAATGAGACTCATCAATCTCTTTGAAGTAATCTTTGTAATATTTCCACAAGTTGTAAAAATGACTTCTGGCAAGTCACTGACTTTAAAGAATGTGTTGTATGTCCCAGATATGCGCAAGAATTTGGTGTCTGGAGTGCTATTGAACAAGAATGGCTTCCGTCTTGTTTTAGAGTCCGACAAGTTTACTTTGACTAAGAGTGGTATGTATGTTGGTAAGGGATATGTGTGTAATGGTATGGTGAAATTGAATGTAATAGCTATTAGGCCTAATAATATCAATAATAATATGAGTGTTGCTTATGTGGTTGAGTCTCCTTCCTTATGGCATGGTAGACTAGGACATGTTAATTACGATTCCCTGCGTAGATTAATTAAGTTAATTCATATCCCCAACTTTCAAATTGATAAGGAACATAAGTGTGAAACTTGTGTTGAAGCAAAATTAACAAGAACTTCTTTTCAAAGTGTTGAAAGAAGTACACAACCACTTGATTTAATACATAGCGACGTGAGTGATCTTAAAGTTGTGCAATCGCGAGGTGGAAATAATTATTTTATTACCTTTATCGATGATTGTACTAAATATTGCTATGTATACTTGTTAAAAGGAAAACATGAAGCGATAGATAAGTTTATTCTATTCACAAAAGAAGTTGAAAATTAACATGGAAAAAAGATCAAAGTACTCCGAAGCGATAGAAGTGGTGAATATTTGGCACCACTCAGTGATTTTTGTGCTGAACATGGAATTATACATGAAATAACTCCACCCTATTCACCACATTCGAACGGAGTTGCTGAAAGGAAAAATCGAACATTGAAAGAAATGATGTACTCAATGTTGTTAAGTTCAGGAGTGCCACAAAACTTGTGGGGGAAAGCTATCCTATCTAGCAATTGTCTTTTAAATAAGATACCCCGAAAGAAACAAGAGAAAACTGCTTATGAACTATGGAAAGGTAAACCACCTTCTTACAAATACTTGCGAGTGTGGGGGTGCCTTGCAAAAGTGCTCGTACCTACACCCAAAGCAGTAAGGATAGGATCAAAAACCGTTGATTGTATCTTCACTGGGTATGCACACAAAGTAGTGCTTATCGATTTCTGGTTCATAAATCAGATAATCCTCAAATACACAAAAATACAATAATGGAATCAAGAAATGCATCATTCTTTGAGAATGTGTTTCCGGCTAAAACAACTGAACCGAGTTCATTAAAACGAGTTCATGTTCAGGATCACAGTTCTGAACAAGTGAATGAGGAAGAGCCAACTGAGGTTGAGCCAAGAAGAAGCAAAAGGTCGAGGACTGAAAAATCTTTTGGTAAAGATTTTATAACATATATGTTAGAAACAGATCCTCAAAGTTTTAAAGAAGCTACAACTTCTTTGAAAGGTCCAATGTGGAAAGAAGCAATAAATAGTGAAATAAATTCTATATTGCAAAAACATACTTGGTAGATCTACCTCCAGGATGTAAACCACTAGGATCAAAATGGATTTTTTAAAAGGAAAATGAAACCATATGGATCTATTGATAAGTATAAGGCCAGACTGGTAATAAAAGGTTACAGTCAAAAAGAAGGTCTTGATTACTTTGATACATATTCTCCAGTAACAAGAATAACCTCCATTAGGATGATACTTGCTATAGCGGCCTTACGTAATTTGCAAGTACACCAGATGGATGTGAAAACAGCTTTCTTAAATGGAGATTTAGAAGAAGAAATCTACATGGAACAACCTGAGGGTTTTTCGAGTCCAGGACAAGAAAAGAAAGGGTGTAGATTAGTTAAGTCTTTATATGGCTTAAAACAAGCACCAAAACAATGGCATCTGAAATTTGATCAGGTTATGCTTGAAAAGGGGTTTAAAACCAATGAATGTGATAAATGCATATACGTGAAAGAAAAAAAAGATGGTTATGTCATTTTGTGTCTTTACGTTGATGACATGCTTATTGTTGGAAGTAATGATAATATGATTAAATCTACCAAAGATATGTTAAACGCCAGATTTGAAATGAAAGATATGGGTTTAGCAGAGATGATACTGGGAATCAGAATTACCAGAAATTCTAATGGTCTCATTTTGAGTCAATCTAATTATATTGATAAAATCCTGGAAAAATTCAATAAAGATGTTCAAATGAAGCTAGAACTCCGATAGATCAAAGTCAGCCTTTGTTAAAGAATAAAGGTGAAAGTGTATCTCAATTAGAGTACGCAAGGATTATTGGAAGTCTAATGTACTTAATGAGGTTTACTAGACCGGATATAGCTTACGCTGTTGGCAAGCGAAGCAGATATACTAGTAATCCAAGTAATGATCATTGGAAACCTATAGTGAGGTTACTGAGATACTTAAGATATACTTGGAACTACGGCTTTCACTATACAAGAGAGCCAACTGTTATAAAGGATATACTGACGCAAATTAGATATCAGATACAAAGGATTCAAAATCCATAAGTGGTTTTGTATTCACGTTAGGAGGTGGAGCTGTGTCTTGGAAATCTTCTAAACAAACTGCAATAACCAAATCCACAACAAACTGCAGAATGGTGCATCAATTCTTAGAGGATATTCCTCAATGGCCGAGACTGTGCCAGGAATATGTATTTATTATGATAGTCAATCTGCGATTAATAGAGCACAAAATAAAATGAACAATGGTAAGTCTAGGAATATACACCGAAGACATAACACCATAAGACAACTACTTTCAACTGGTACGATTACCTTAGACTATGTTAAGTCAGGGGATAATCTTGCGGATCCGCTAACCAAAGGGTTAAATAGAGAAGTAGTTGCAAAGTCATCAAGAGGAATGGGATTAAAGCCCATGGAATAACTTTTGCAAAGGAAAACCCAACATTGTAGATTGGAGATCCCAAAATCTAGGTTCAAAGGGACAACCTAACTGCAAAAGTAAGGTCACTGTGGGGGGTTACCCTCAAGCTCATTCCTAAAATGAAAACAGTGAGAATGAGGATAAGCTTACCGTAAAGCTTTTATTGATTTGTGTAAGAAGAATAACTCAAGAAATTCTGAATTACATAATCACCTATGCAAGAGAGAAGAGGGGCCGCTTCAAAAGGAATTTTATAGGGCACAATTCTTAGAAACTCTTACAGAACCAGGCAGATGTCCATGGCCAAAATGGACATAACCACAAGAACTAAATATTGCCAGGTAGGTGCATTGTGATAAATATGTCATCGTTTACACTAACAGTAGAATAGTTCAAGGACATCGCGTCTACTAATCAGCTAGTAAAGTAAACATATTTTTTCAAGGGAAGGTTCAAAGGATCATACCTACCTATCCTATGCATACATCTACCGCCGAACTCTCTATTTTATTCTTAGAGCTTTTCTAGGGTTTCACAATTTCCATTCATGTGGGGGATTGTTGGAAAACTGATAATAATGGAGCATTTTATTGATATGTCAAAATTGGGCCTATTGGGCCTTAGTGTGTGTGAATGGAAAGTGTTATGGAAAGGAAAATTGGGAAGAGGATTTTCTCCCACATTGGTTGGATGGAGAGAAATGAGTTAACATATGTATGATGTTAACTTAGTGTAGTAGTAATAATATACTACTAACATTATACGTCCTCGCGCTCGCAGGGGGGGTGCAAATCAATCCGGATTTCACCTAGACTTGTGCGAGCCCGCGACCTGCATACACGATAAGGTTCGGTTTTGCTTGAAATGAGAAAATCTTTCTCTTCTACCTTGCTTATGGAAATAGATAGTTCTTAAGCAGACGAAAGTGTGGTTCGTTGCTGACCGTTCTATCCTGGGAGACTAACGTTCCATTGAAACTCCAAGCACTCAACGGTGAGGGGACGTTGCTGCTTGTTTTTCGGTTTATTGTAATTTTTAATTCAGTCATTGTAATCAGACTTATAACAATCATATCTCTGTATTTCTAACTATTATGTTAAATTTTGAGAATAATTTTCCCTGTAAATCTTTCATTCACAATGTATCATTATATAGCAATTACCAGGGTTTATCGTCCACGTATAATGACTAAAGTACCCACAATAAATTAATGAATTACAACCAAATATATATAGGAGGCTTCTATCGGCACCACGAAAAAACTATCGGCACCACGAAAAAATTGTCGGCACCCTTTATTTTATTATTTTTCATTTACTTATCTACACCACCTAATCACTAATAACACCACAAATATATTAAAACTTTGTAAAATTTACACTTCAGTCCCTTATCTTTAACAAATTCTAAAATATACCTTTAAAACTACAACTTATTTACATACTTCAAAAATATCATTAATAACATACAAACATATAATCTCTCTCCCTCCTCCACTCCCTTATCTTTGTTGCATTTCCACAAGTCGCTGACGGTGACAGTTCGCCGGAAATCTTCACCGAAGGGGCACTCTTCAAGTCTTGAGGATTTTCATTATGAAATCGAGAGTTTTTTTTAATGAATCAAGATTTCGCCTCGTTTTTTTTACTGAAATCAAAGGTGTTTTGTTTTGAAGACGATGATAACTCAGGTAACGCACCATGCCCGACGTTGTTCAAGAAGTAGAACGTCATCTTTACCGACTTTGTAACAGGCTACAAACGTCATCCATTTTGACGTTAAAGGAACGTCGACATAGCTGACGTTCAAAGTACAAAAGGAACGTCCATGATGCCGATGTTAATATATTCCAGGAAAAATATGCTACTGCTTCCCAACGTCAACCTCACTGACGTTCAAAGTACAGAAGGACGTCCATGATGCTGACGCTAATATATTTCAGGCTAAATATGCAACTGCATCCCAACGTCATCGCAGCTGACGTTCTTATGGCAAACCAACCTCAATCATTGCGACGTTTTGTGTGACAGATTCGGGTAACGGAAAATGACGCCGGTGGAACCCTGCAATCAATCGGAAAACGCATAAAAAAACTTGATTTTTTTTCCAGAAATCATGGTGTTACATGTTATTGAGAATGTAATAGGGTGACCCATTGACAGATTTCAAGGATTGAAGATAAAAAAAAAACTTTTCTAAAATTATGAAAGTTGTTTTATGAAGCTTTTGATGATTTTGATTGTTGAAGAAGATGAAGATGTGTATAAAATGGATGTTTTTTTGAGAAGATGGTGAAGATGTGTAGAGAAAATGATGAAAGTGTGTAGATTGTTGATGAATAGTGTGTAGAAAAAGAAGAAGAAAAGAGTTTGTGATTTTTTTTGGTGTGAAGAAATAAATTTTGATGACGAAGATGAAGAAAGTTGTAGTATTTGTGTTAATGTAGATGATTTGGATGAATGTGGATTGTTATGGTGATGAAGAACAAGGCTGTGTGTAGTGTATATTGTTGAAGAATAAAGATTATGATGAAGAAGGATGATGATGAAGATGAAGATGGATGACGATGAAGATGAAGATGGATGATGAAGATTAAAGGGTGTTTTGGATTAATGTTAAGATTATATTATTAATGAAGGACTAAAATGTTCTATTAGTTTAATAAATGACTTGATTGTAATTTTATAAAATTGTGGTATATGAAGTAATTTTTTTTTATTTTTCCTGGAATATATTAACATCGGCACCATGGACGTTCCTTTTGTACTTTGAACGTCAGCTATGTCGACGTTCCTTTAACGTCAAAATGGATGACGTTTGTAGCCTATTACAAAGTCGGTAAAGATGACGTTCTACTTCTTGAACAACGTCGGGCATGGTGTGTTATGTGTAGTGCCCGAAAGACAATTATCTAATTGTTTTTATGACAGAATTAATAATTCATCTTATTATATGCATGTATGTTTATAATTAATACACTACTGAAAACCCTGAGTACCTCGTTTATGTAATCACATAACTCAGTGTATGGCTATACACAAGAGGATTGAGTTAGTGAGATGTACTTAAAATTAACTTAGTCCGTAGCGTTTATTGATCTGAGTACGGGTCTCAAGATTAATTTGCTAATAATGCGCCCGTAACACTTTTGTGTGATGATCTTATCCGGATTTATCGGTAATAGGGGTACTAGTGGGGCATTTATATATGATGATAATCATATAGAAATTTGGACCGATTGGATTTGAGTTCTCGATATAATTCCGTGATCGAGAAGTCTTATCGAATAACAAGATGATCATATATGGATTAATCTCAATCGATGTGATCAGCATAACCGCTTAGACTATGGTAGAGTTTGATGTGTTAGTAAGGATCGCCAGCATGTATGTGGTCCAACACTTCTCGTTGGCTCTATTCTCGGAATGAGTGAGTAGTACGTGCTATCACGAATATGGAATCCATTCCTTCCTCGGGAAGTAGATGCGATACGATTCCACTTATTTGTTAATCCAAGAAACTGATCGATCCGCGGAGTTCATATTATATTAGTTATGAACTAATTGATCACTAGTGGGTTAATGGTAAATAAGGATAAGAGGTTTCGAGAAGGGTCTACGGAGATATCCCGAATCGAAACGAATAGTCTATGGAGGATTTATCCGTATGTAATGATTATATCAGTGGACACCTTATGACTCACAGTTGAGTGTAAGTTATCTATATTCGGCAGAGTTCAGTTTCGGGTTTATGGTGGTGTAATCCCGGAATTAATAGATTGAATATTATTGTTCGGTCTAACGGATAATATTATTTAATTTATTATAGCTACTGAATATGGGTCCATGGTCCCCGACGTGGCTCCTAATATAGCATATATGTTTTCTTGTCGTTTCACCTCAATTATAATTAAATAGTTGGATTGGACTATTTAATTGATATGTGGATTAATTGTTTAGTTGGACTAGATAATTAAATACATGGAAAAGAAATTTTTCATGGACTCGGCCCAATGTGATGGAAATTTCGAGTGGCCCTATACTTCTAGGGTTTTGGCCAAAATTTAATGGTAAATAATTATTAAGGAATTAGTTTTCTTGGATAATTGTTTAACATATGATTTAATTATTTATTTGTTAAATGATAAATCATGAAATATTGGATAATATATTTATTTATCCTAATTTGTTTGGGATATATTATATATTTATCTTTTATTTGAAATAAGGATTATTATAATAATTATCTCTTAATTATTAAATACTTGGAGGACAATGATTACTCTCCTATATAAAGAGAGTTCTCCCAAGCCTTAAAGATCACATAATGCGACATACATGACTGTTGGAAGCTTAGATTTTTCGGCTTCAACACTAGGGTTTCGAGTTGGGATAATCCTCAGGATTATTCCGATAGCATATCGAGGAGGTCAAGCGGCTTGAATCACCATCCACTTGGTGGTGCTCGGAGACACACGTTGGAAGACTGCTCGTAGGTTAGATTTATAATTCATGTATTTTGATTGTTTAGATCTAGATCTTGTATTTTCCGCTGCGTAATCGGGTGGATCTTTGATCCATCCGGCGATATTACATCCTACAAGTGGTATTAGAGCCTTTGATCTATCAATCAAAGTATGTAAATTTTAGATCTAGGAGTGGAAAAAGCATGTTTAGATTGTTTTTGTTTTTCGTTTGTTTTTCTATATGCATCGAAATTTATTCATGTATGTTGCCTTGTGATTGTCGTGGTTGAAGAGATGGATTGGGGTTGGTATTGTTTACCCGTTAGATCTATTGTAAACTCATATAAATTTGTTTATATGAGTATAGGAAATTTTGTAATTTTAGTTTCCTAGAAGTAGATCTGTTTTGTTTCTGTTCGGTTTTTTATTTATTCCCGGATATTGAACCGTTGAAACGACAATCCCTCTGGTCAGAATGAAGACTAAAAGTTGAAGAACAGGCCCTCAAAATTTTATGACGATCGGAGTCCATCTCGATGTCCAATCGTTACAATAAAGTTTCTGTTGTGTCGTAAAAGCACTGCAGCCCCAGCTGTCAGTTCGTCGAATTTCTGGAAAAGATTGGACCGTTGAAACGAAGATCCAACCATTCAGATTGCAGTAGGAGGAGTGACGAACATGTCCATAAATTTTCGTTACGATCAAAGTTCGTTTGGATGTCCGATTGTCGATAAAACACGGCAGCAGCAGATTAGAAAATAGTAAACCCTAGTTAGAGGTTGTGTTTTTTTTAATAGGTTACATACGGGGGTACCAACGATCCATCTCGTGTTTATTTTTTCCGTTATTTTTTCATATATGATCGAAATTATGTGATAGAAACCGGAAAATTGTCATGACATGCATCATATCATGATTCCACTCCAATGCATACATGTAGCTAGTTTATTTGGAATAAATTAGGCATGTATAACTCGAATAATTAGTTAAAAGCTTTTTAATTAATATGTGGTAGTTAATTAATTAAGTAACTAATTATTAAAATCGAGGAACCGGGTTTTGTCAATCGTTACGATTTTAGTGATGGATTCTCGGTGAATCCCACTTAGATAAATCGGTGAACCTACCTTAAACAGAAACGAGATTACGCTTTGGTTGACAACATAGAAATCGGAAAATCTTAGTACATGGGTTCGGAAATGGTCTAACCATGGTTGGGCGAGTTCAACTGAGCTACGGCTAGATTAACTCCCCTCCACGTGTGACGTTTGCATGGGTGTTCGACATCTTCTCAATAGCTTCAACCTTGGCCCTATCTACTTCTATACCTTTGGCGGACACTTTGTGGCCAAGAACTATTCCTTCATCTACCATAAAATGGCATTTCTCCCAATTTAGCACCAAGTTCTTTTCCACACACCTAGACAACACTGATCAAGATTATCGAGGCAATCATCGAAGGATTGACCAAAGACCGAAAAATCATCCATAAAAATCTCCATGCACTTTTCAACTAGCCCGTCAAAGATTGCCATCATACACCTCTCGAAAGGTAGCGGGGGCATTGCATAGACCAAATGGCATCCGCTTTGTGGCGAATGTACCATAAGGGCAAGTGAAAGTGGTCTTCTCTTGGTCAACAGGATCGATGGGTATCTCGGAAATATCTCGAATATCCATCCAGAAGCAAAGATAGAATGCGTGCCCGCCAGACGCTCAAGCATCTCGGTCAATGAAGGAAGCGGGGAAATGATCTTTCATTGTGACCTCATTGAGTTTTCGATAATCGATACATACTCTGTATCCGAGAACGAGCCTCAATGCTATCTCTTCTCCCTTCTCATTCTTCTCAATAGTAATTCCACCTTTTTGGGAACTACTGAGTTGGGGATACCCACTCACTGCCTGCAATGGCGTATATGATACCCATATCTAGAAGCTTAATGATCTCCTTCTTGACTACCTCTTGCATGTGAGGTTGAGCCTCCTCCGAGGTCTGTCTAACTCTGTTTTGCACCCTCCTCGCCTTGATCTTGTGCATACAGATGTCGGGAGATATCCTCGGATATCTCCCACCGCCATCCAAAGGCTTTTTCATTTTTGCGCAAGACGTTTAACAGCTTTAAGCTCTTCTATACGAGATAGCTTGGCAGAGATGATCAAAGGAAGCTTGTCACCTTCTCTTAAAAACACATACTTAAGATGTTTGAGTAACGGCTTCAGCACCAAATCTACGGGAGGATCCTCTAGACTTGATTTAAGATCGCCACTCTTCAACTCAACATCGAGCTTACTTAGTGGTCCTACTCGCCAAGGCTTCTTCTCTTAGCTCATCCTCAAAATCACCGCTAAGCTGGTGCAGATTAACCATACCATGATTATTCAGATTATCAATCAATCGCTCATATTCTCGCCTTCTACACCAAGACTTGCTTATCCATGAAGTCATTGAAGTCATCAGACGTCTCCTCAATGGAACAAACCGGTTGGAGATCCGGAAGGTACATTGATAGATTTCAAACACTATAGCTCACCTCTCCTGGTCACCAACTCGAATGGTGACATGCCCACCATCACAATCGATGAGGGCTCTAGTTGTAGATAGAAAAGGTCTTCCGAGAATCAAAGGGACACTTTCACTTTTCTCAATATCCAAGACGCATCAGTCAACTGGAAAGGTAAACCTATCTATTTGAACCAATACGTCCCTTAGGATCCCTGAAGCTTTCTTAGAGGACCTATCGTGACTGCTGCAGTTCATGGTAGTGGGTTCTAGAAGATTACGCAAACCAAGCGATTGCAAACGGACAATGGCATCAAGTCGATGGATGCACCCAGTCACATAAGGAATTCGGGAAGACTAGGCCTCCCATCCGCAATGTGAGCACAAATTTGCCCGGTCGCTTCTCTTGGTTGGTAAGTCTTGATAATTGACCATAGAACACTCCTTACCAATTGCTTGATCCATTCCTCGCTAACTTCTTCTTGGAAGATACAACATCCTTGATGAACTTTGTATACGTAGGCATCTCGACCAAGACCTCGGATAATGGCAGATTTTTACTGAGTATTTTTTGAAGGTTTAGCACCTTCTCGTACTTTTGTCTTCAACCAATGGAATGTTGCTCTTCCTCGGTGGAAACGGAAGCTTTTTCAAATCCTCCTCGGAAAATACTTTTTCGAGGGCGAACTAATGGCCTTGTCTTCCAAATCTTTCCACCGAACCGTCTTTTCATTCTTTTTTTGTTAGTCGTGGATCAGCCACACGACTATCATTTAACTCATCATTCCTCGGGGATCAGCCACCGAGGACCTCCAATTGATTCTTTATTCCTCAAGGATCAACCACTTGAGGAATCTCAACTCTTTCTTCTATCGAGGATCAGCCACCGATTTGCCTTTTTGCGGCCGAGGGGATGATGGGTGCTCAATTTCTCCCGCCTTATCGCGGAGAGGGGCTAGTGGTTTCCACTGGAAGCCAGGGGACCACCAACTTGAGAACCACTCCTTAAGTTCATCGTGACCGGCCTCCTCTTTACCGTATTGCATTATTGGCACGAGGTCGATTGCATTGGTCGTTGCTTAAATCGGCTTGAGTGACTTGACCGCCTCTTGGATTCTTTTCCGTGAAGCTGGGCAACTGCCCTGACGGTCTAGAGGCTAACTGCTCAGCCAATTTCCCGATTTGCCTCTCAAGACTTTCCATCGTCCTGCTTTGCTCTTCCCGGAATGAATTCCATTCGGCTTTTATATCGTCCTGGTGGGAGGTGCCTTGAGAGTTTTGAAAGTTCTGGGGAAATGGCTGGCTTGGCCGACTTTGGAATGCAGAATTAGAATTGGCGGGCCAATTCTGATTGAACCTTTGCTGTGGATTGGAAGAATTATAGCTTGGGTTCTGATTATAACCAGGGTTTCTATTGAAGTTCGAATTAGGATTAAATCAAGACCGATTAAACCCTTGGTTTTGGAAGCCGCTGCTCGCCGAGAATTGGTTATTGAATCTCGATTTGTCCGCCGAGAAAGCATTGACTTCCGCATTACGCCCAATCATGGGACGAAGCGGTATGTGTTCTATGCTATCACATACTTGGCATGTGATTGGATTATGTCGTCCATAGTCATGAACAAAGATTGACTTGCCGAAAGGAGAGGGGAAGAAAATTGACATTGGCGGTCATATGGCGGTCGACAAACAAGCTTTACAAAGATGAGAACTTGAGAGTTACGTGAAGGTGAAGAGAGCTCGATAACTCGGATTTGGGAAGTTTTGAGAAGTCGTTGTCATCGAGAGGTTGCCATCCGCTTTTGCAAAGATGGCAACAAGATTTTGCATAGTCACCTCTTCGACCTTGGGAGGAGGAGGAGGTGCTTGGATGGACTGATAAGAGGGGCATAATTGTATTTGGCAATGTCCTCGAACAAAGGTGCCCACCCTCATCAGTGTTTTCTTTAGAAATGCCCCACTGAGGAACTATTGACCATGCCCTTGGTGAGCTCGGTCAATCCATGAAGAAAGTATGGACTTGCCTTTCCTTTGGCAAGCCATGGTGAGGACACTTACATAAAAGAGACTTAAACCTTTTCCACGCATCAAAGAAAGACTCATTTTCCTTCCGGTAGAATGTGAAGATTTCGTTGCCTGCAGTGGGCAATGCTTTTGAAGGAGGAAAATATTGACTTAGAAATTCCTTCTCGAGCTCGGCCCAAGTAGTGATGGATTGAGAGGAAGAGAGTGATACCACTCTAGTGCCTCCCAGCGTAAGGAAAATGGGAACAGTTTAAGCTTGATGGCGTCCTCACTTACACCTTGGATACGGGTAGTACCGCATATCTGTAAGAATGTGTGTAAGTGAGTGTGGGGGTTTTCAGATGGGAAACCATGGAAAATTGATGCATGCTGCATCATCTGAATAAGTCCGGGTTTAAGCTCGAAGTTTGGAGCAGTAATGGTAGGCATGACGATAGCCGGGTTGATGGTGACTGTACCGGGCATGGCATAGTCGGCCAATGTCCGTCTATCTTCTGCTGCCATTATTACTATGTCTTTGATTTCACCTGCAAGATATTGCTCAAATTCTCGATCAAAAGCGTTTCCTTCGTCGAAACGAAGTTTCCGCCTATTGGGTCGGATTATGGTCCGCTCGGGGTCAGGGGAGTAGATTAGTGGTCCCTTATGACTCCGAGTTTGCATAAACCGAGATCCAAGATCAAGATGTTGAGCAAGAAAGAAGGGAAACCTAGAGAAAAGAAAAGAAAAGAGAAAAAGATTGTATGAAACAAAAAACAGAAACCTAAACTACGAAAAATAGAAAAAACAGAAAACACTAAAACGGGAAGAAAACGTGTTGAAATCTTCTGAGCCCAAAATGGAAGGGAAAACAGTGGATTTTGACCTCGAAAACGGTGTCGGACGGCCTCCGGTAGTTTGCCACGTCGTCGGCGTCGGAACGAGCTTTCCGAATTGGGGTCCGCGCTACAATCCGACACTCGAGCGAAAGTTATGGCCAAAATACTAAAGAGTACTAAAACGATCCTTTATCCAAAAATTTGATCGTGAAAGATGTGAGTCGATGATTCACCCTAAGAAACCTACCTACGACACTTACCTACGAAAAAAACAGAAAACCTAATTGAAATAAAATAAAAGCGATGGCGCAGGTGATGACAGACGGGCGCCCAATTTGGATAGACGTTAAATCGACCGCTGAATGGACGGGCGTTCAAAATTTGAACGCCGTCCGCTGTCGAAAATTCTGTGGACGGGCGCCCGAAGTATGAACGCCGTCTCGCTGCAGGTAATTTTGATTCGAGATTGAGAAACTTGGCGGACGGGCGCCCAAAGTAAAATAAACGCCGTCCGATCGAAACAAGAAGCTGGGACGGACGTTCGGTAAAACGGACGCCGTCAATCTGGCGTAAAACGGTTAAAAAAGCAGAGCGTGATAGACGTAAAAGCAGTATAGACTTAGAAGCTAAAATTTATACTAACTAATGATAAACACGGCATGAGATAAAGCGAACAAAAACAACTAAACTACTAACAACAAACAGAGATCGAAAAGATCTAACCTAAAAACAAGAATTTAAAACAAACTAAACTAAAAAAAAACAAAAACAAAAACTAGGCAACCGTCCGGCTCCCGGCAACGGCGCGCCAAAACTTGTCCCGGATTTTATCAATACAAAACAACAAGTAATAAACCGGTTAACCTCAAGTGCAAGGATCGTAGTATGGAGGCTAATGCCGGGTCGATCTTACGGGAACTAGGCGAATGTGAATCCTAGCTTTTGTTTTCAACTAAACTACATCATCACGAAACTAACCTAAACGAAGAACTAACCTAAACAAATATGCAGAAAAAGTAACTAGACAGAGGAGATTAATCCAATGCTAGGCAAGATTGAAAGCGATAAACTAAACTAAACTAAAGTGCAGAAAAAGTAAACTAAAGCTAAACAATTCAAGTTTTAAGGATTAAATCAAATTATAACAAACGAACAAGCAATTGATCCACCTATCCTATCAACGTTTGATACTAATTCGGATTATTTCGTGATCTCTACTCAAATTGTGATTCACCTATCTAAGGCATGAACACCTACTTTCGTAGACAAGTTCGTTTTCTAATCTTCGATCTTTCGATTAAAGATTACGTCTTTCTAACCTAGGCGTGAAATCTTTCAATTTCTAATCTAGAGATTTAATCTAATAACTTTCGTTTTGATTAGATTAAAGGTCTAAACTTTTATCATGGTGTTCTAAGGTTAACATGACTTTCATCAAGCAAACAAGAAACAAAGGCACGGATCTTTCGATATAGCATGCAATTAACATATAAAAACATGATAAAAGTAACAACTTTAATAGATACTCACAAAATAATCACGAACTAGAGATCAAGCTGTTGAAACGGACGGCTTCTGGCAACGCTTGTTCAAGGAGGATTTAGCCTCACCAGCATCCTTATGCAAACTCGAATTGATGGAATAAAGAACATAAATCTAACTATCTAATCTAGATGTTTTATTGCATAAAAACTAGAAAATAAAGGAGTAAAAACGCAGCCAAGCTGCTCCCCTAGGTTTAGGGATCGAATTGTGCATTTAGGGTTTGGTAAAACGCGCCTATTTATAGATTTTTAGGTCGGTTTATTTGAGTCGGTGCCGTGGGCGCCCGTCCACTATATCGGACGCTTCGTCCAACCTCTATGAACGGAGAATGAACGCCGCTCGTAACGAGCAGCGTCTGAACTCTCGAATGTAAAATACGATTACGGACGCCGATTCACTTTTATGGACGCCCGTCCACTACTCAGCTCCAGTATTTTGCTCATAACTTCACTTCTAGGGCTCGAATGAGGTGATTCAACATGCGTTGGAAAGCTATTTCAATCCTCTACAACTTTCATCAAGACAACTTTCCTGAAAGTGCCTACAAGTGTGGACAAAATCCCCATGAAGTGCCTGGTTCCGGTTTCTTGATCATTATCTCTTCCTTCTTCAATCTTTATCTTGATTTAGCTCGAATTATATCAACATTTGATCATCAATTTAGCCTCCAACATGTATCTACATCACATTAAGACATCGCAAAACGTAACACAATCCAAATACTCATAAAACCATAATCAAAACACGTACACAACCTCATTTTGCGAATAAACTAATTAAAAACTCACTTGCTTAATAAATCATTTAAAACCACATTTCCTATGCAAATTATACAAATACGGAGGAAATCATTATCAAATATAATGTTAAAAACCGTACAAAATCACCCTTAATGATCATCTTCTTGTCGATACCGACCACCCTAAAGGCGCAATGTATCGATGCGAGGTTAAATCCTTGGAATGGTAGGATAGACTTTATATAATTTTATTATTCCTAAAATAAAAATCTAGTAGTGAAAATTTATTTTTTGAATTTAACTTTCTGTCATATTTTTTTTCAACTAAATCTCTAAGCTACTAAACTGTTAGTAATAGGACTTCATTAAAAATGTGGAAAGTAACAAGTACGTTGTAAATTGTCAAACAATGCATTTAATTTTTCGGAAGAGATTTATTTCCCTTGAACCTTTAAAAAAACTTAAGTGACATAGTATAGGTATGTCACGGATGTCACTCGTGTTGAATGAGAGACGACCATGCTTAATTTACAAAAGATGATATAGGACTATCAGACAAATTCATTTAGTGAATTTTAAAAGTGTAATTACACAACAAATTTCTAAATTGAAAAATTGGAAAATCATATACATAAGGCGTTGCTAGTTAGACGGTATTTGGAATCGATAAACTAGTGGGAGCCTTAGTCTTATGATTTGTTGTTTTTCTGAATCATTAGAAATGTGTAATAGACTGCACATGAGTTTCTCCATTTATCGGAAAAACAAGAATAAAGCGTTGCTAGTTAGACAGTATTTGGAACTGATAAACTAGTGGGAGCTTAGTTCTGAGTGATTTTCTAATCTTTGAAAAATCATAAATACAAAGTGTTGCTAGTTAGACGGTATTTGGAACCGATAAACTAGTGGGAGCTTTATTATGATCTCTCAAACCATAAATACAAAGTGTTGCTTGTTAGACGGTATTTGGAACCAATAAACTAGTGGGAGCTTTGGTCTTATGATTTGACGATTAGAAAAATCAAATAGTCCAAGCTAGTAACACTATCATTAGACATCCCACAGTTCAAGAGTAGTGTCTACTCAAACAAACTGCTAGTTCATGACTGTTTCCATTTAAGGAAAGTCAAGAATGGGAAAGAAAGTTATACGTGTTAGTCATCTAAACTAAGTAGTTTTAAGGCTAAACCGAAATATTAATAAATTGGAAACTGGAGGATAAGGAAAGTGATTTCGGATCACTGACCAATGCATCCTTAGCACTCAAAAGCTAAGTTCTTTGGAAGAACTAGGTAGCTTTGCATTAAACGATAAATAAAATAGACAACGGGCAGTTATTTCAGATAGACTAGTGGGAGTGATATAAGGAAATGAATCCGAATTCAGTTCTTGAGTATCACATAAAATTCATTTTCTGTTTTCAGATTCGTTGGAACGAACATATTCATTTTCAATAGGATAATTTGTTTGTCTTATTGACGATGAATATAACATTCGTAGCACGAATCCAAGACTCGGACTTTTGTTTGATAAAGTCAGAACCACTAAGCATTGCTGAAAAGGTATTAGTAACACATCTTAAAATATATAAACGCAAATGGTTTCCATATTTCGATAAACGCTTCTTTCTATTCTATTAATTAGTGCATATTCCTTAAAGACAAGATCTGAAGACTGGCTTAGGGTGATTCCTATCTCCCAGTCAAAGGAACATTGTCTCAAAGGAACAATGACTAAGTTTCCTTTTCAATCAGGAAAGGGTAATAGATATAAAGAAGTTACATAGCTTGTTCATATCGACCTTCGGGGTGATATGAAAGATACAAGCTAGTAGGAGCTTTTTGAAGTAGTGACATCTTGTCTGACAACTATTCGAGACTCCGGTAAGTTTATCCAAAATATTTGGAGCAAATCTCTGATTTCACCAGAGATAGAGTATTCATACTCAGAAATAGGTTATTGAGAAGTCTTCGGGACTGATGCTCGGCCTGCCTCCCAGTGAAATGTTTTCACTAAGGGATACACCATAAATTTGCCTTATATAGTTATTGATGTGCTACGATACACTGCTGAACTCATTTAAGATATTGGTTGCAAAATAACGGTTTACGTTGTAATGAAAAACCGAGAAGTCTGCCTAAAAGATGCCTACGCATTTGTGGATAAGGAGTGAATTCGGTTCACCCCACTTCCGTAAATATAGACATTTAGCATTTAGTGCTTGAAGGTAGGACTGGAAATTTTGCGTACACAATCAGGTCGTGAAATATCTTAATGCAATGAGTAAATGTTGGTTATAAAACTCGTAAAATTAGAGAATGATGGTTATACTGTCAAACTTGGTCTGATAGAGTCTATAAATAACAACCTTAGATCTTGAAGTATTTGTACTCAAGATGTTACTAATCGATTTGTTCGACCCACATCCAACACCGGCGATTGGTGATAACACTAATAAAAACTACTAAACTAGATCAGTATATCGATCCACCCCGAACGTAGTGGGAGTATGGTTTGTCCATTACCCATTGCAGGACCTTACGGTCTATAAGGTAGATTGATGACCTATAGTCCTTTGTGGTCTGTTTAGGATCCCGATCATAGAGGTTGGTTTAAAAGCCATAACCCGTGAATGGAGTTTGATACTCAGGATTCATTAAAACTCTTGTAGAACCACCGAGTATCTCAGGCCCAGTGGGAGTAATTGGAACTACACGGAGAAGAGTCGAATGAATAGGAAAGTTTAACTTTAAACACAAAGCTAAGTAATTTAGGGGTGATTCCCTAAAAGGTAGAGAGTTAACCAGACCGTGATCTCTCTTACCACTCAGTCTTGCTTGATTTCGTCAGAAAGCGGGAAATAGGGGTGATTCCTAAGACTTCCTTGCCGAACAACGGAATCGAACTCATTCGAATGTAAGGGTTTTAGCAAAGAACAAATAACGGATTCGTTACAAAGCAAAAAATAGGGTGATTCCTAAGACCTTTTGCGAGACTAACGGTATCTTAATTTATTCAGAAGAACCTTTGGCAGGATGCCTGCCATAGCTTATATCCTTTGGGGATTAAAGCAAACTCTAGGTCATTTCAAAGTCATATATTTTAATATGTGGACTTGACCAGAATGTTGATAAGTCTTTCGTAGACTGGGCATCAATATTTGTAAAGTAGTATGTAGATTAGTGTTTGTGAATGGTAACACTGAAACTGTTGGAAACAATATGGGTGTGTTATCTGAAGTCAGAGTCTAACATGCCATCGGGCTATTTCTAAAATAATTTGACTGACTCAAATTCTCAAAAATAAGCAATTGGCAATCCCATTCATCAATCTCAATGGTTAAGATGTTCTTGCATAGAGGAATGCAACATTCAACGATGTAGTCTACCCTACCTCTCAGGAATGCTTGTCTAAACCTGCCTGCGACTGAATACTAAATGGGATGTTTAGTGAATCCTCAAGTCTCTTCAGGAGAATGAGGAATTATATGCTAGTATATTCAGGTGCAAACTAGAATATAAGTGATAACACTAATTCTGGCTTTAGGTCAGATTGAGGATGATCTTTAAATCGATC
Source organism: Gentiana macrophylla (assembly GCA_026214975.1). Lineage (NCBI taxonomy): Eukaryota > Viridiplantae > Streptophyta > Magnoliopsida > Gentianales > Gentianaceae > Gentiana > Gentiana macrophylla. The sequence continues at coordinate 32,640,850 of CM047814.1, forward strand.
TCGGTCTCAGTGTTTACTCTTGTGATAAAGTATTATCCAGTAAGCCGATACCACCTCATTGTGAAAACATTGGAGAGGTAGCTCATAAGGATTTTGCAATCACTAGAGGTCATAAGCATATTGCATTCGTACCACCGGATTAGATGGAAAGGCGACGTTTCGATCCCAAAGATTGACTCAAGCCGCCAACCTACCAGATCAGTGTACCAAGTCACATGGTATTCGGATTCTAAGTACGCACCGGGTCACTGACCTACCCTGCGGCGGCACACTCCGGTCGTGCTTGGAAGGATGAATTACTAAGATGGGCTTGGAGGGTAAGAATCTTGGGGATATGTCTCACTTGTTTTGAGCAAGTGGGAGAATGTTGTAGATATAGATATAGAGGGCGTGCTCTAAAACAATTAATCCACTTGCCTTTCGTGCAAGTGGGAGATTGTTAGGTGTAGTGCCTGAAAGACAATTATCTAATTGTTTTTATGACAGAATTAATAATTCATCTTATTATATGCATGTATGCTTATAATTAAGACACTACTGAAAACCCAAAGTACCTCGTTTATGTAATCACATAACTCAGTATATGGCTATACACAAGAGGATTGAGTTAGTGAGATGTACTTAAAATTAACTTAGTCCATAGCGTTTATTGATCTGAGTACGGGTCTCAAGATTAATTTGCTAATAATGCGCCCAGAACACTTTAGGTGTGACAGTCTTATCCGGCCTGTCGGTAATAGGGTACCTAGTGGGGCATTTATATATGATGATAATCATATAGGGCTGGACCGATTGGATTTGAGTTCTCGATATAATTCCGTGATCGAGAAGTCTTATCGAATAACAAGATGATCATATATGGATTAATCTCAATCCTGATGTGATCACAGACAACTGCTTAGACTATGGTAGAGTTTGATGTGTTAGTAAGGATCACTTCGCAGTATGTGGTCCAACACTTCTCGTTGGCTCTATTCTGGAATGAGTGAGTAGTCTGTGCTATCACAGATATGGAATCCATTCCTTCCTCGGGAAGTAGATGCACGATTCCCTTATTTGTTAATCCTAGAAGCGATCGATCCATGAGTTCATATTATATTAGTTATGAACTAATTGATCACTAGGGGGTTAATGGTAAATAAGGATAAGAGGTTTCGAGAAGGGTCTACGGAGATATCCCGAATCGAAACGAATAGTCTATGGAGGATTTATCCGTATGTAATGATTATATGAGTGGACACCTTATGACTCACAGTTGAGTGTAAGTTATCTATATTCGGCAGAGTTCAGTTTCGGGTTTATGGTGGTATAATCCCGGAATTAATAGATTGAATATTATTGTTCGGTCTGACGGATAATATTATTTAATTTATTGTAGCTACTGAATATGGGTCCATGGTCCCCGATGTGGCTCCTAATATAGCATATATGTTTTCTTGTCGTTTCACCTCAATTATAATTAAATAGTTGGATTGGACTATTTAATTGATATGTGGATTAATTGTTTAGTTGGACTAGATAATTAAATACATGGAAAAGAAATTTTTCGTGGACTCGGCCCAATGTGATGGAAATTTCGAGTGGCCCTATACTTCTAGGGTTTTGGCCAAAATTTAATGGTAAATAATTATTAAGGAATTAGTTTTCTTGGATAATTGTTTAACATATGATTTAATTATTTATTTTTTAAGTGATAAATCATGAAATATTGGATAATATATTTATTTATCCTAATTTGTTTGGGATATATTATATATTTATCTTTTATTTGAAATAAGGATTATTATAATAATTATCTCTTAATTATTAAATCCTTGGAGGACAATGATTACTCTCCTATATAAAGAGAGTTCTCCTAAGCCTTAAAGATCACATAATACGACATTCATGAGTGTTTGAAGCTTAGATTTTTCGGCTTCAACACTTGGGTTTTGAGTTGGGATAATCCTCGCGATTATTCCAGTAGCATATCGAGGAGGTCAAGCGGCTTGAATCACCATCCACTTGGTGGTGCTTGGAGACACACGTTGGAAGACTGTGGCTTCTCATCTAGCTTGGATCTTGGATTGACCTTTGTTCTTGGAGTAATTGCACCATAAAAAGGTTGGTAATCTAAACCCCCTCGTAGGTTAAATTTATAATTCATGTATTTTGATTGTTTAGATCTAGATCTTGTACTTTCCGCTGCGTAATCGGGTGGATCTTTGATCCATCCGGCGATATTACATCCTACATGGTGACGTTACCTGAGTTATCATCGTCTTCAACCCCTCTCAATCGGGAAAATGGAAATTTGAAAAAAACCACAACAAAAGACCTTTGTTTTCAATAAAAAACGAGGCGAAATCTTGATTCATTCAAAAAAACTCTCGATTTCATAATGAAAATCCTCAAGACTTGAAGAGTTCCCCTTCGGTGAAGATTTCCGGCGAACTGTCCCCATCAGCGACTTGTGGAAATGCAACAAAGATAAGGGAGTGGAGGAGGGAGAGAGATTATATGTTTGTATGTTATTAATGATATTTTTGAAGTATGTAAATAAGTTGTAGTTACCTGACAGGCGTTCAAAGTACAAAAGGACGTCCATGATGCTGACATTAATATATTTCAGGCTAAATATGCAACTGCATCCCAACGTCATCGCGGCTGACGTTCATATGGAAAACCTAACTCAATCATTGCGACGTTTGTGTGACAGATTCGGGTAACGGAAAATGACGCCGGTGGAACCCAACAATCAATCGGAAAATGCATAAAAAACTTGATTTTTTCCAGAAATCATGGTGTTACATGTTATTGAGAATGTAATAGGGTGACCCATTGACAGATTTCAAGGATTGAAGATCAAAAAAAACTTTTCTAAAATTATGAAAGTTGTTTTATGAAGCTTTTGATGATTTTGATTGTTGAAGAAGATGAAGAAGTGTATAAAATGGATGTTTTTTGAGAAGATGGTGAAGATGTGTAGAGAAAATGATGAAAGTGTGTAGATTGTTGATGAATAGTGTGTAAAAAAATAAGAAGAAAAGAGTTTGTGATTTTTTTTGGTGTGAAGAAATAAATTTTGATGACGAAGATGAAGAAAGTTGTAGTATTTGTGTTAATGTAGATGATTTGGATGAATGTGGATTGTTATGTTGATGAAGAAGAAGGCCGTGTGTAGTGTTTATTGTTGAAGAATAAAGATTATGATGAAGAAGGATGATGATGAAGATGAAGATGGATGACGATGAAGATTAAAGGGTGTTTTGGATTAATGTTAAGATTATATTATTAATGAAGGACTAAAATGTTCTATTAATTTAATAAATGACTTGATTGTAATTTTATAAAATTGTGTTATATGAAGTAATTTTTTTTTATTTTTTTGGTGGTGCCTAAAGTAAAAAAATAATAAAAATATTAAATGTGGTGTCAAGAGTGATTTATAGGGTGCCAAGAGTAGTCGTGGTGCCGTGAGTAGTTTTGTGGTGCCGATAGAAGCCGCTTATACATATACACATTAACACCCCCACCCCCTCAAGTTGGAGCATGTAGGTCACAAATGCCCAACTTACGCAATAAATGTAAGAGTTGACGCTCTGCCCAACGCCTTTATGAAAATATCTACTAACTGCGCATCAGTTTTGACGTGACACGGATAAATGAGACCCTCCCGAATAACATCCCGAACATAGTGACTGTCGACCTCAATGTATTTCGTGCGTTCGTGAAACACGGGATTTTGAGCAATGTGTAAGGTGGACTGGCTATCAGAGTAAAAATCAATGGCTCGAGGATGAGCCACGCCCAAACCCGTGAGGAGGGCCTTAAGCTATTTCACTTCGGAGGTAAGAGCCACCATGGAACGGTATTCGGCCTCGGTAGAAGAGCGGGACACGGTATGTTGTTTCTTGGTGCACCAAGAAACCAGAGAGTTGCCAAGGAAAATGATCCATCCAGTAAGTGAACGATGTGTCAAAGGGCAACTCCCCCAATCGGAATCACACCAGACATACAGAGTTTGATCACAATTGATGCGTAGCGTAATGCCTTGACCCGGACATTATTTCAATTAACGGACCACCCGAATTGCGGCGTCCCATTGTTCATGACGCGGGGATTGCATAAATTTAGTCAGAATGTGCACAGTGTAAGCCAAGTCGGGACGATTAAAGGACAAATAAAAGAGGCAACCAACCGGTCATCTGTACCTTTCTGGATCTTCACACAAAGGACCACTATCAAGGGAAAGAGTGTGATTCTGCTCAATGGGAAAGCCAGCAGGGTTGGCATCCAACAAGCTGACCTCAGCAAGAATATCAAGGGTGTACTTGCGTTGACACGATATCCCTTCTGGATTTCGTGCCACCTCGATGCCAAGAAAATATTTCAGGATGCCAATATCCTTCATATGAAAACAGTCACCCAAATATGTCTTGAAACGAGCAAGGGCAGAATAATCGTTACCCAAAAGAATCAAGTCGTCTACATAAACGAGTACGTTAAGCTGCTCATTCTCTTGTTTGAAAGTGAAAAGGGAGTAATCGGAGTAAGATTGGCGAAAACCATAAGACTTCAAAGTAGTGGCCAACTTGGCGAACCAACACCGCGGTGCTTGTTTCAGACCATAACGGGATTTCTTCAAGCGACATAATGTACCGGGTTGATGTACGGTAAACCCGGGAGGCAATTTCATGTACACTTCCTCTTGGGAATCCCTGTGAAGACACACATTGTGAACGTCCATTTGATGGAGCTCCCTAATCGCGTGCAAAGCACTTACTAGCAATTGGACTAGGTCCATCGTAGTAGAGTACTGGTGAGTCAATGTCGAATCCCTTAGAGACTCGTAAGAACGCAAATCATTCAAGATTGAGCTGTCACAATAACAGTCTACGACCAACTATAATATAGACAGTGTAAAGTGGTGCCAATAAACAAACAAGATTGTGGAAGTTCAAACGGAGCAAAGAAGAGTTTCGAATGTATTAGTCTAATTACGAGTTATTAGTTATTCCCCCCATAACATGCAGTAATCCTCCTCGTTGGTAATTTATAATTCATTGACAGCTACAGGTGCAACTCCTAACCCTATCTACTTCCATTTACAAGGATAGCAGACAATCTATACACAACTAACCTCCTTCGTTGGTTGTATTAGTTCATACGCAATAAGATCTAGAGTTGCCGGCACGAGACCGAAAACCTCCCTAAGCAGCTATCGACACTGACTAGCACGTTCCTAAGGATCCATCAAGACTATGTCCAAATTAACACTTCACCTTGCAAGTCCTTCATGTTAATTTACGATGACATGCAAATAGTTGATCAGGCTACTAACATGTAAATTAAATTTGTCGATCAACGTAGCTGGCGCCGATTATCATGAACTAGGATTTACTAGGTATTCGGATCTACGATAGACCATCACAGATCTGAAGAACACAATCACTATTTCATTATTTATTCACCAACTAATTAGATCTATACATACATGGGGTAAAATAAACTAACTACTACATAATTAAACTAAATAAACAATTAAAACATACTAGTCAAATAGAACAACGACAGATCTACATCTTGGAAAACACATAAAATCATACCCTCGAAGATGAGTGTAGATCTCCCTCGGATCTCTTCCTTGGAGGCGAATCCGTCGACTCCGTGACTAGAACTCATAAATAAATAAACAAAGAACTTTTATTGCATAAACATGTATGTTTTGAGGTACAATGAACTCAAAAGTGGACACAAAATTGGACACACTGAATTCTGAGGCAAAGCCTTTTATTTATAGCTACACAAACCGACTTAGAAACACCTAGAAATACTGCTTGTCCAAGAAAATGCGTATCAGAAGATTCTGGACTCTCGATAATTCGGTGGCAGCTCCTGATTTACCGGGGGTATTTTTGTCTTTTTCTTTCTGCCGCCTTTTCTTGGAAGGTTCTGGAATACCCTAGGCCCAATCCTTTCGTTCAGTCCATTCCAGAATTGTCCACAATGCTCAGCCCAATATTTCTTGTCCTGAAAATAATCAAATAAGACACGAAATAATATCAAATACGGGAAAATAAACGTTAAATGCAAAATACTCGACTCATAAACTCAAATGGTTCATAATAACAGGTCAAACAACTAATTTTAGCTCGTAATGAACAGAATGTTGATACCGTAGGATATACTATTTTGAGCGTCATCACTCCCAATATTTTGCCGCCGCCACCGCGAGAAAACACGACCCGTTACCATTTTTGCCACTGGAGCGAAGGTTTCGTTGTAGTCAATCCCTTCACCTTGATGGTTACTGTCCGTAAATTGACTTAAACTCTACATCTGGTGGAACCAATCTGAAGACTCAGCTGTGTGATGGACAACTGAGAAGTGTATTCAATTCTGTGCATCAGTAGGGTGGAGTCTACTGAAGCTTCTGTCAGCAGAGTGAAGTCTGCTGAGTACTGGAATACAGCAGGGTCCCACGTCTGTTAATTCTGTTATGTGATAGCTATACAGTGTCATTAAAATGAGGACACGTGTAGGGGTATTTATGGCATATCAGACAAAGATTCCTTGACGGCTAGGGTTTACGGATTTTTGCCTATAAATACAGTTGTTGTTGTATTGTTTGTGTGTGTGAAATCTGTAACTCAGTGCATAATAATAAAGATCTCTTTTCTGCCCGTGTTTTTTTATCTCTCTCACTTTGAGAGGGGTTTTCCACGTTAAATCTGTGTTCTTCTTGTTTTCTGTTATCTCCTTTGATTATTTGCGTTTGATTGCATCTATTTCTATTTCTTGCATCTGAAGTTATCTCCATCTGTTATAACAAGTGGTATCAGAGCAAGGTTCTGGAGAAAACAATCTGTACGATCAACTTCATCTTCACCAAGACCTTCAGTAAGGTGCTAGGATCTGTGATAAAGTTGTGATCTTTAGCAAAAAAAGATGTCGGTAGTAAACGTGAAAATCGATAAATTTACAGGAAGGAACAGCTTTGGTATGTGGCAAATCAAGATGCGTGCATTGTTGAAACCACAGAGTTTGTGGAGCCCTTTATCTGACAAACCAAATACAAGTGCAGCATATTTTTCCAGTCTGGAAGAGAAAGCACATTCAACCATCATGTTGTTCTTATCTGATGATGATATCACTGAGGTTCTTTGAGGAAGACACATGACCAAGTTGTGGAAGAAGCTTGAAAGCTTTGTATATGACCAAGTCAGCGACCAACAAGTTGTTGTTGAAACAGAGGTTGTTCGGTTTAAAGATGCATGAAGGAGTCCACCGAGGACCATCTTGACCGGTGAACACAATATTACTTGATTTAAGGAATATTGATGTTAAAATTGAAGATGAAGATGCAGCCCTAATCCTGATGATGTCATTACCGGCATCATATGAAAACTTTGTGCAGTCTTTCATAGTTGGGAATGATACGGTAGCTTTAGAGGATGTAAGGTCTGCGTTACATGCCAGGGAGCTTAGACACAAGGCTGCTGGGGACAGATAGTCAGGCTGCTGGGCTAGTTGCTAGCAGCAATAGTGGAAAAGGATATGGACAGAAGAAGAAAAAGAAGTCAGGGTCCAAAGGTCCTAAGTCTATCGATGTCTGTAATTATTGTAAGAGCGAGGGACATTGGAAGTCCAATTGTCCAAGAAAAGAAGAAAAAAGGGAAGGAAGGCAGCACGGCAGCAAGAGCCCTAGCTCTTGAGCAATCTGATGAGGATCTATTTCTAGTTGCAGGGGATTCTACACACCATAATGATGTGTGGATACTTGATTCTGGAGCATCCTACCATATTTGTCCAAACAGGGAGTGGTCTACTTATGAGCAGATGGATGGTGATCAAATCTATATGGCCAACAGTAAGGTTTGCAAAGTTGTGGGAATTGGCTCAGTAAAGTTAAGGACAGAGGATGGTAAATTCTATACATTGAAAGATGTAAGACATGTTCCACAGATGACCAAGAATTTGGTATCTCTCACTCACTGGACATCAAGGGTTCAATTTCTAGGGTGAAGGTGGGCGGTGAATGTCTTGAAGATTGGGATTGTAATCCTCAAAGGCATCAAGAGGGACCTTGTATATATTACAAGGATCATCAGTATCTGCACCTTCTTCTTTGTTGCATCCTCGCTAGATTCACCGATCTCAGCCAGACTCATTTGTGGCACATGAGACTAGTCACATGGGTGAAAGGGGTATGCAGATTCTTTCTTTAGCAGGTTTTCTTGGGGGATATAAGGTCAAGAATCTGGACTTTTGAGGACATTGTGTGTTTGGGAAATTGCATAGAAGTAAGTTATTAGCAGGGTTGCACAACACAAAGGCATCACTTGATTATATCCATTCAGACTGCTGGGGTCCATCAAAAGTTGAGTTATTGGGTGGTCATAGATATTTTGTGTCATTCATAGATGACTATTCAAGGATGACTTGGGTGGTGATGATGAAGAACAAAAGTGATGCATTCAGTAACTACAAGCAGTGGAAGGCCCTAGTGGAGAATCACTTAGGCAAGAAAATCAAGAAGCTTCGTACAGATAATGGTCTGAAATTCTGCTGGAATGATTTTGATTCATTTAGTGCTGCTGAGGTATTGCCAGACATCATACTGTAAGGAATACACCTCAGCAGAATGGTGTAGATGAAAGGATGAATCAAACTCTACCGGAGAGGGCAATATGTATGCTTTCTCAAGCTGGTTTATCAAGGGGATTTTGGGCAGAGGCTGTTAAAACAGCTAGCTACTTAATCAACAAAAGTCCTCACATAGGGATCAATCTCAAGACACCATTTGAGATGTGGTCAGGCAAGCCTGCTGACTACTCAGTTCTAAGGGCTTTTGGAAGTACAGCTTACTATCATGTTAGTGAAGGGAAGTTGGAGCCAAGAGCCAAGAAGGGAGTGTTTGTGGGGTATGGTGATGGAGTGAAGGGATATAGAATTTGGTCATTAGCAGAGTCCACATTAATCCTCAGTAGGGACGTGGTGTTTGATGAAAATTCTATGCTCAACTCATCAGTGGGGAGGTCTACTGAATCTGAATCCAGTGCTGAATCTGATAGTGTTGAGCTTCAGGTGGAGTCTACTGATATGCAACAATCAGTGGATCCAAATCAACATTATACTGATCTGGATAATGAACCAGAATCTAATCCAAGCTAGCCTACTGAAACCTCAGTAGGGCGTCATACAAACATTAATCAGTAGAGTCTAGCTACCAGCGGGCCTAGAAGATCTAATGTTGGGATACCTCCAAGGAGATATGGGTATGATGATTTGGCTGGATATGCACTCCAAGTTGCAGAAGAGGTAGAGGTTGCTGAGCCTACTACTTACAGGGAAGCAGTGACATGTACAGAAGCATCTCAATGGCATGTAGCCATGGGAGATGAAATGGAGTCATTGTTGAAGAATCAAACTTGGGAATTGGTCAAACAGCCTACTGACAAGGGAGTTGTGACTTGTAAATGGATTTTCAAGAAAAATGAAGGAGTAACTAAGGCAGAATAGGTCAAGTATAAGGCACGTTTGGTTGCAAGAGGATTCAGTCAAAAGGAAGGGGTTGACTTTGATGAAATATTTTCACCAGTGGTCAGACACAGTTCAATCAGGGTGTTACTAGCAATGGTGGAACAGCAGGATCTGGAACTTGAGCAATTAGATGTGAAAACTACTTTTCTACATGGTGAGGTGGATAAGGAGATATACATGACACAGCCTGAGGGTTTTCAAGTTCCTGGCAAGGAAAATTATGTTTCCAAGTTGAAGAAATCATTGTATGGTTTGAAGCAAGCTCCAAGGCAGTAGTATAAAAGGTTTGACAGTTTTATGCTTGGCAGGAGGTTCTGAGAAGTCCTTATGATCATTGTGTGTACCACGATCTGTTTGAAAGATGGATCTCATATCTATCTTGTCTTGTATGTGGATGACATGTTGATTGCTGCTGCAAGGAAGTCTGATATTCAAAATCTGAAGAACCTTCTCAGTGCTGAGTTTGAAATGAAGGATTTGGGTGTAGCCAGGAAAATCTTGGGGATAGAGATCTGGAGAGATAGAAGTCAGAAGAAACTGTTTTTGTCTCAGCATGGTTATGTGCAGAAGATGTTGGCCGAGTTTGGGATGTCTGCTGCAAAACCAATAGATACTCCTATGGCATCAAATGTTCATTTGTCTGTTTATGCTTCACAGTCAGCTGAAGAGAAGGAGTATATGTCAAAAGTTCTCTATGCTATTGCAGTTGGCATATGATGTATGCCATGGTATGCACTAGGCCTGATTTGGCTCAGGCAGTCAGTGTTGTCAGCAGGTTTATGGCTCAACCTGGAAAAGAACACTGGAAAGCTGTTAAAAGGATATTCAGGTACCTGAGAGGTACAACTAATATTGGTCTTATTTATGGAGGTGATACTGGTCTGGTCATAGGCTACTGTGATGCTGATTATGCAGGTGATGTTGACAGTAGAAAATCAATGACTGGTTATGTGTTTACATTGGGAAATGCAGTGGTCAGCTGGAAAGCTACTCTTCAGGCTCTGAGAGCCTTATCAACTCATCAAGCGAGAATATATGGCTCTTACTGAAGCAGCTAAGGAGGGTATCTGGTTGAAGGGGCTAGTCAGTGATTTGGGGTTGCATCAGGATCAGGCTGAGATATATTGTGACAGTCTAAGTGCAATATGTTTAACCAAGGATCATGTTCATCATAAGAGAACCAAGCATATTGATGTCAGGTATCATTTTCTGAGAAATGAGAAGAGGGTGTAGTGAAGAAGATCAGCACCAAGGATAATCCTGCTGATATGTTCACTAAACCAGTTCAGCAGGGTAAGTTTCAGCTTTGCCTGGACTTACTGAATATTCAAAGCTTGTAATCTGTTTCTGTAAACTCTACTGAGGGCAGATCAGTGGAGTGGATGCTGTGGAGATAGTCTGGTACTAGTACATCTGGCATTGACGAATGCATCTGGTACAAGTACATCTGGTTATGCAATCTGTTTGACTATGGTGAGAGTTGAAGTCAAGGTGGAGATTTGTCAGTAAAGTGACTTAAACTCTACATCTGGTGGAACCAATCTGAAGACTCAGCTGTGTGATGGACAACTGAGAAGTGTATTCAATTTTGTGCATCAGTAGGGTGGAGTCTACTAAAGCTTCTGTCAGCAGAGTGAAGCCTGCTGAGTACTGGAATACAGCAGGGTCCCACGCCTGTTAAATCTGTTATGTGATGGCTATACAGTGTCATTAAAAGGAGGACACGTGTAGGGGTATTTATGGCATATCAGACAAAGATTCCTTGACGGCTAGGGTTTAGGGATTTTTGCCTATAAATACAGTTGTTGTTGCATTGTCTGTGTGTGTGAAATCTGTAACTCAGTGCATAATAATAAAGATCTCTTTTCTTCCCGTGATTTTTTATCTCTCTCACTTTGAGAGGGGTTTTCCACGTTAAATCTGTGTTCCTCTTGTTTTCTGTTATCTCCTTTGATTATTTGCGTTTGATTGCATCTGTTTCTATTTCTTGCATCTGAAGTTATCTCCTTCTGTTATAACAGTTACCAAGCACCACGAGGCGAGCTTTCAAGCGTTCAACTGTTCCATCAGCATTGTACTTGATTTTGTAGACCTATTTACAACCGAGCGCCTTTTTTTCCGGGAGTTAGTGCCTCCATAACCCAAGTCCCATTATGTTCAAGTGCTACTATTTCATGATTCATAGCATTCTCCAACCCGGATCCTGCATTGCCTCGGTGAAGGTACGAGGCTCAGTTCCTGCAGTTATAGCTGCAAGAAATATGCGGTGTCGTGCAGAAAAATTTGTCATAATTCACAAAATGCACTAGAGAATAAGGATTACCTGAATTACTCGACAAAGACGGTAAATGGGAGGATGGGCTTGCGTCCCATAAAGTGTGCGTGGCATAGTGTTTGTGCCATGCTAGAGGTTGCTTAGTTTGCATGCCGTGTCCCAAATCAGCAGAGTGTCAAGTACGGCAGAGATCGGTTCGGCCATAGGTCAAGCTGGGCCAGGGGGATATCCGTATTTATAAAAGGTGCGGCCTCAGTCTCATGTCCATTGAGGACTGATCGGGGTCGATCAGGTTAAAATATAATACTCGACCACCATAAACCAATACTAGCAAGAGGACTAGGCCCATCGTAGTATAGCTATAGCGAATCAAGGTCGATCCCACAGGGAACCAATTGTGGATCATCTCATATATAAACAATGAGTCATTCATGTCAAGGACATGAATGCGGTCTACGACCAACATAGGACAAGAAAAGGTAAATTGACACGACTCAAACACATAGACAAATAACGTAATTAACCTCCCAATTATAGCCGTAATCATTTGGATCTAGACAATTTATATAACAACAAGACTTATCAACTATTAATCCGTTCATATCTGTTTATATTGGCTACGGGAGTCATCCTCTAAAACTTGACGTAGCACCGGTAGGTCACTAGATCACTGTGATATTGTTACGTGACTTCGCCTTTTAAGTGCCTCCATCTCATATAACTCACACGCATACGACTCTAAGGATGCCGATATTAACCGTACACCTCGTCTAGGCAACATTCCTATGGTTAGGCGTACTTCCTAAACGATCACTCAAACTCTCGTCCAACTAACAATTACCAAGTCATAGTCTCATGCTAGTTTACGATCTACGTATAAACAGGTGCGCGCAATTCCCTAATATAAACCTACCCAGATAACGCTGAACGTCCGTGAAGATCAATTCATAAGCCCACCTAAGAGTTTTATATTGGTATTTCCTTTTTACACGTTTTAATTAGATTAAGCGAGTGACGTAGCCATAGCCATACCTACTGAGATAACAGATTCAATTAACCTAACCTAATCATAAAGACGTGACTGATTAACGGATGAAACAGGGGGCTCGGTCGACCGAATGGGTTGGCTCGGTCGACCGAATGGTCCTTTCCCCCAGATTGCATCCCTGAATATATCTTTCAGCGTTTCTCATACAAATCGGATTAAATAGTGATTCGTCAGGCAATCATATAAACTAATCTAAATACACGTAGATTCATCCATAAATGTTAGGAAGAGGACGTAGGGTATGGGATCCTCATAGACAAGGCATCGCCACCTCCCTAACGTCATAGCCTAGATCTACATCATCTAACTATGCATAATTAATTCAAACGATAAAGCATAATTGGGAGGGATTAATTACTTAAAAGAAAGAAACAAAAAATAAAGGCTTACATATTGCAGCCCTTAAATTGCTGGAAACCCTCAAATTATTCTACATTGTATCAAAGTTATATTATGAATTTTAAGATTGAAGAAAGAATGAAGGGATTGTATGTATGTCTAAGGTGTGTGTTGGTGTGTTTTTACAAATTTCGTAGATGCTGCTTATATAGAGGTTTTTGCCGACCTAGGAAGGATCTAGAAGATATACACACGATTTCTGCCGGATAAACTTCAAGTGACCGAGCCGACTCTCTCGGTCGACCGAATGGATAGGCTCGGTCGACCGAGCCCTTTTTTACACGTGTTAAACGCGTCTCTTTGTCGACTTGTTCCCCATGCATTCTTTTGAATCGATCGATTTATCCTTTGATTAATGCTCCGATTTTCTTCCTTATTATCTCGAGATTTACTGATTGAATGACATTTATCCTCTCGATTTGTCGTGATCTGCAAAATCAGCATTTATCGCACAATAAATCGGTCTTTTAATAATAAAAACAGCTAAATACCAAATATCATATTAATAATCACTTAACATTAAATAATAAATAATAACGAGTGATTTAATACGAAATATATATTATTAATCTTGATTTAAGGTCAACGTTGATGGCTTTTACGGGTATAATTTGACCGTCATCAAGGACAGTTTCCATGTCATCCATAAAATCATCTTCAGTCCAGGTGGGGGAAGGTGTAGGAATGGGTTCGGTAACAGTCACATCGGAGGGTTTATCGGCAAAAGGAAATTCGGTCTCATAAATTTAACGTTCCAAGAGACAAAGAATTCACCAGTAGCGAGGTCATACGATTTCCATCCTTTATTTCCATTGGGGTAAGCGACAAACACGCATTTTTTACTTCGACGAGCAAATTTATTACCTTTGGCTCATTGGTCATGGGCGAAGCACAAGAAACCAAAAACACGAAGGTGATCAAAAAAGCAGGTTCCATCCCAATCAATATTTCAAATGTCCGGGCGAGCTACTCAATAGCAAATTGCGCAGCCTCAACAAAATCAATATGCACCTCAACTGCAAAATACTTTTGGGAATCAGAGGCAGCCTCAGTAAGGGGCTTACATGCACCCGAATGTACACTTGCAATATGCCATGCCCCCACAATCAACACCACCACCTCTGGAACCCGTGCAGCCAAAAAGTTCCACAGACAGTCTGTTGGAACAAATAAGCCGAGACATTAAAGAAAACAGCCGGGAGTCGAAGGAGAGTAACCGGGAGTTGAGGGAGAGTAACCAGGAGTTAAGAAATGAATTAAAGGAGGTGAAAAATGCCCATATGAACTTGCAATCTGTGGTGAGGAACTTGGAGACACGGATGGGGAAAATAACTGAAAATCACAGGCAAGTGAATGCCATATTTACAAGAAGTGGGAAAGTAGTGGGTAGTGATGTTGAGGTTCCCAAGGTTCAGAACAAGGAAACAATAGAGAAGTCGAGAGAGGAAGATGAAGATTGGGTAGAGATTTACGAGGAGCAAGAAGCTGAGGAGATCGAGGAAGAGGTGGAGAAGCCAAGCTCATTGCCCGAGAAGCAAGCAGACGCAATGCGGGAAGGTAAGCAAAACTCAGGTATGGATTCTATTAAAAACCCTTTTGATTTATCTAAATTACCTTACCCCCCTCGTGGTTCTACTAAGCCTACTATTTCTAAAAATCAAAACAAGTTTCTCGATATTCTACGTAAAGTAGAGATAAATATCCCTCTTGTGAATATGCCATCTTATGTTAAATTTTTAAAAGGGATTTTGTCTAATAAAGCTAAAATGGAGAAAGTTGTTTGCTTGAATGAGGAGTGTTCTGCCGTGTTCCAGAATAAGTTACCCCTTAAGTTGAAAGATCCTGGTAGTTTTTTCATTCCTTGCACTATAGGCCGGACGTTATTCCCTAAGGTGTTATGTGACTTAGGTGCAGGTGTAAGTTTAATGCCTAGGAAGATATATGAGAGTTTGGGGTAGGTGAGCTCAAATGTACAAGCATAACCTTGCAAATGGCGGATAGGTCATTAGGCGCCCCATGGGAGTTGTGGAAGATGTGTTGGTTCAAGTAGGAAAACTTATCTTTCCGATAGATTTTGTAGTGTTGGACATGGAGGAGGATAGTCAAACCCCTATTTTATTAGGTAGACCTTTCTTAGTGATGGGTAGGACTCTACAAGATGTCCAGAAAGGGGAGATCACTATGAGGACAGGAGATGAGACCGTCACCTTCAATGTCTACAAGAGCATTAAGCACCCGGGTGATGATTGGGGTACCCGTGAGGAAATGCAGAGGCCGGAAGTTTTTGAGGAGAATCCTATGAGTTATGAGGCACCCAGCGGGGGAGTGATTAGTGAGAGTGTCCCTAGATGAGTGTAGAGTCGAATGTAAAATTTGGGGGATACGAGTCTTGCTGAAGACTATAAACTCGGCAACCTATCCCGTTTTTTTTAATTCAATAAGTCGAGCTAACGAAAATAAACAAAAGCTCTTATGGGAGGCAACCCACCTTCTTTAGGTTGTTAGTATTTTGTTTCCTCGATTAGATAAATAAAATGTGAAAATTCGACCACGCCACTTGATTTTTGTTGCATGCTTTGTGATAAACCATATTTTATTTGTTCTATACATCTCCATACTCGTGCTTACCTACACTTAAGGTTAATGCCTTTCGTCATAGTGGATTCTTGTTTTTCTTTGTTGTGATTGCACAGGTACCCTGGGAGATACATTGGCGGTTATCATTTTGCATGGTTGCGGCCTATTTTCAGTTCAGCTAAGTCTTTCTTTCTTTTACTTTACCACTACTCACACACCGAGGACGGTGTTCCGTTTTAAGTGGGGGGTGGTAGACTTAGCTTCACTTGACTATGTGTTTAAATTTTATGCATCGAATAAGTTACATGCTTGGTGTTTGATCCAGTTGAGTGAAAATTGAGCCATTTTTAAAAAAAATTCATGACTTTGATGTTGTGAATCTTATGTGAATTCACGGTATTCTTTGGTTAATCATTAGTCATTAGTTGAATGCATGCGAGTCAAACCTTTATCTTGTTGTGGAAATTGAATTCTCATGCACGTAATAGCTTCGCTTTCATGAATTGTGGTTGGTTAGTGAATGATTATAGTTGACATAGACATTAATCTGTTACCTAGAACTTATACCATTAACTTCATCCATTCGTTGATTAGCCCATAATTACCAACCCTTAGCCTTTAGTTGTGGTCTACGTTTCTTTGGCACCCTACGAGTGAGTTTTAATCTTATGTTGGGCACACTTGCTAGAACAAATGTGGGGTGACGGAGATGTGTATTCGTGGATGGTGTTGGTGTATCTTTTGCATTACGAATGAGAAGGGGTAACAAAAAGTGTTGGTGTTTGGTTTATCAAAAAAGCAAACAAAAAAAAAAGAGAAAGAAAAGTCGAAAGAAAATCAATCAAAAAAAAAAACAAAAAAAAAAATTGAATAAAAAGTTTGAATAAAGTTGAGTTAAAGAATGTTTGATAAATGCCATGTATTAATTCTTCCAAAGTGGCGTTGGTGGGACGAGTTCATATTGAAGTATGTTGGGATTTGAGAGTAAAGAAGGAGGATGCTTGCTTGAACCAAGCTAAGGAGGTGAGCTATGAAGTATATGCAAGATGTTTTGATTAGGCTCACTCGTATTTCTCTTTTGATATTCATTTTATCCTTTCGTTTAGCCTCGTCCTTAGCCTAACAATACAACTGTGCAAGTCCTACCTGACCTTAGTTAGCTTTGATTTGACCTCGATTAGTGGAGATTATTATAAAGTATAAGCCTATGGTGTAACGCCATTAGTCATGCATTTATAATATGAGCCGGTTGACCGTGATTAATGATTGAGAAGCTAAACACTCACACACACACTCCGTTTTATACGTTTCGGCTCGTGTTTATTCGCTTGTTGACTAGTTTTTACTCACTGTGTATTTTGGTTTCTCATATGATCGCTTGATCTCATGATTTATTTTTGAATCGCTTGAATTGCTCGAGGGCGAGCAAATGCTAAGTGAGGGGTAGTTGATGAGAGACAACTTTGCTATAATTTTGTATGCATTTTACCCCCTATTTGTTGCCTATTTGATGTAATTTTGGGGTAGTTAAGTGGTTTTTATAGACACGTTTCACCACGATTCGAATCACGAGGCGAAAGACGGTTACGTCCGAAATCTCCACTTTTTGGGTGAATTGTGTGTGTTTTATTGGCATTTGTCACGCTTGAATTTTCTTGTTTTTGTTTGTTATAAGCACGACATGATAGAGGGCGTGACATGGATCACAACAGTACGAAAATCGTCTAAAATAACGTGATATTCAATTTCAGGCATTTGGAAAAAAAGAAGACGAAATAATTATTAGTGTTGTTGGGAAAGAAAGTGTCGGTACTTCCCGTTAAAAACTATAAAAAATAAAATAAAATAAAGGAAAGCTGCCTATTGGTCAGCAAGGGACCATGTGCTATTACAAACAATTAATTAAGCGGAGGAAAAGCATGGGGAAGGGGACGCATCATATTTTTTCTCCGTAATTTTACGGAAATTGGGTATTAGAATTTTAACACAATTTTGATATTAGAATTTTACTTTTTCTTCTGCAATTTTTTTCACAAACAACAGCACTATTTTTTTTTTTTTTTTTTTACGATTGAAACACAACGAAGTGACGATTTGAGTGGTGGATTGCTTCAATCTTTTTTGGTAATTATATTCAGCTTTTTATCATATTGTTTACCAATTCACTTATGATTTATTGAGTTCTTGATTTTATTATGAGTAGCTAAATTTATTATAGCTAAATTATGTGACGAACTATGAAATTGATGCATAAACAATGATCTAGAGATGAGTAGGGCTTAAAAATTAAATCTTTTGACTTGTTGTGTCCTAAAATTTGATCTTAATGTTTGAATTAATTTGATCACCTAATTCATGATCATACACACGAACTCTATAAATGTATTTTGCGAGGGAGTGTGTGAACTAGAATTTTAGGATTGTCATGCATGAACTAGTCGAGTTTTTTCGAGCCTGTTCCATGGTAAGGTTTTTCTAGATAAGACGTGAACTCGGTGGATGCGGAGCGTCTCATTGTTTTTCATCATATTAGGTCAATTAAATCCCATAGAGGGGACTATTGAACAGAATATATGGTATTAGATTGTGGTATTAGCGCCTAAGGTCCAGTTTAGGAGATTGCACCCACAACATATTCATTAGAAACCATTGGTTGGTTGGTAGGTTAAGGCTCGTCCCTAGTGATTCGGTAACGGTGTTAAGAGTAGTGTTACCGACCATAGTTTAGCAATTCCATTTATCATATATTCTAAAGTTATAACTTTTATTTCTTTTTCTAGGTATAATTATTATTTTCACCCCTTTTGTGAACCTAAATTAGATACAAAAATGATTGTGGTACTTGACGGATTCCTCATGGGATACGACATTCTTCCTTCGTTGTAGTACAATGGCCGTCTTCTATTTATTTAAAGTTGGTTGATTATAATTTGGCCATCAATAGTCCAGATCTGTATCTAAGTGACTTGAATTCTCTGTAACCGTTGCATACTAAGTTTGTAATGCTTGAAATATACTAATATGTTTATTAAGAGAGCATGATCTCTTAAAATAATGGTGATTAAATTCACCAAAACTCTTGGGTCTGCTAGCTAGATTTTCCATGAAGACTTGCATTTAACAAAGGCTCATCAAGGACACTATCTTTTTAAATTTTATATATATATATATATATATATATATATTTTAGGTGATACATATAATATAAAGTGATACATATATATATATGTATGTATGTATGTATCACTTTATATTATATGTATCACCTAAAAACCTTTAAAATATGTATTTATACAACTTCCCTTCAAATGAATAATTAAAATGATAAAGGCTTCCTCCTTCCCTACTCCATTTCCTCACCAAATATTAATAGTTGTGGTCTTTAATTTTTCTCTAATTTACATATCTACCCCTTACCCTATTTCCTAAACAATTTACTTTTATACCCCTCCCTTACAATAAACTGTTTGTGAACTATATGCTGTAAACACTAGTTGTTTACTAGTGTATATACCCCAGCTATTCATCAAGCATGACCAGGTAATTGCAAGCAAATGCAATGAAATATCCGCCCCTTATCTGTTATTACAATGATCACCTCTTACCCTATGTCTGTCTTAAAGGTTCCCAAAGGATTGTGTAAAGAAATATCCGCCCTCATGACTCGGTTTTGGTGGAGCAAAGGCCCTGGTACAGATAATCAAATTCACTGGCTAAGTTGGAAAAAACTTTGTGTAGTAAAGGGCCTTGGAGGTCTGGGTTTTAAAGACCTTGAAGCTTTAAATTTAGCTTATCTTGCCAGGCAAATTTAATTGGAGATTTCTCGAAAACCCCAACCTCCTTTTGGCCAGAGTTTTAAAAGCCAGATGCTACCCCAATTGCTCATTGCTTCAGACCAGCACTTCTGTGGGTGACTCTTACTTTTGGAAGGGTATCCTCTCTTCCATCAACTACTTTAAGGAAGGACTCTGTTGGGCTATTGGCAATGGTGAGTCTGTTAGAATCTGGGAGGATAACTGGCTTCCCCAAAACCATAATCTTAAACCTCATACCCCTTATCATTTCTCCTATGACACTTTTTGGGTAAGAGATTTAATCAAGGACTGCAACTGGGATATTGACAAGATTAGGAGGATATTCTGGCATGTTGATGCTAACCAAATTCTAGCCTTACCCCTAAGTTCTTGCAACTCTAATGACTATCTGTATTGGAGACCATCAGCCAAGGGCAATTTTACTCTAAAAACTGCATATGCTTTTTTCTTTGAGAAGCTAAATGCAAATTGGGGTAATGAGTTAACTACTAACTCAAGCTCAGGTTCTAATCCTAAATTCTGGAAGTATGTCTGGTCTCTCTTTACCAAACAAAATTAAGCACTTTTTCTGGAAATGCTTAAAGGGTATTATCCCCTGCAGAGTTAATGTTGCAAAAAGAATTCCTAATGGTCACGTGCCCCCTACTTGTAGCTTCTGTGGCTTTAACTCTGAAACTTCAGAGCATATGTTAGTATCCTGCCCTAGGGCAAGGGACATTTGGTCTTTTGTCCCCTCTTTCTGGCCACACTTTGATGCTCCCTATTTTGACATCATTACCTGGTGGGATGAGGTTACAAATAAAAATGACTTTAATTCTACTAGAAGAATAATTGAGCTCACTATTTTTATCTTCTGGAATATCTGGAAATCTAGGAATGACTGGGTCTTTAATAGAAATCTTGATGACCCACAGGATATAGCCTTTACAATAAATAAGGATTATAAAGATTATTACTCTATTTGTACTTACACTGCCTCTGATATGCCTGCTGTCGCTGATATGAATGCCTCTCCTTGTTTTGATGGTTCTAATTCACCTGATTTTGATTTCATCTTCCACACAGATGCAGCCTGGAGTAGACCTTTACCAGCTGGTGGTGGCGTTTCAATCTATGATAAAAACTACAATCTTGTTGAAGTTTGGGGGCGCTCTTTTGTGAATTTTGAATCGGCACTGAGAACGGAAACGGAGGTAGTCCGATGGGTTCTTCTGGAAGCAAAAGAACGAAGATGGAAGAAGATCTGGATCAAGACTGATTTGATGCTTCTCGTACAGATGGTGCAGGATTATGTTCTTCTTTCTCCAGATCTCATTGTGCTTATTGAAGATATCCGCCATCTCCTTGGCCTTTTGTCTAGTAATTTAAGTTTTTTTTAGCAGAAATTGTAATGTTCTAAGTCACAAAATTGCATCTTTTTCCAAGTATCTTGTCAATCCAGCCATGTGGACTGGATTTTTCCCTCCTTGGGTCATTACTGCGATGAAAGATGAGGAAGTAGCCAGACGAACTTCTCTGTAAACCTTGACTTTGTTTGAATGAATCTTTCCGTTTCCCGAAAAAAAATGCAATGAAATAATTCTTGGTCAAACATCCCATCAAACAACAACTCAAGTTTCTTTCAAGCATTCTCAAGAGCTCAAGTGCAGCTTGGAGCTAGTAGAAGTATTAGAGATTAAGAGTTAGGTTTGAGTGTTTGAGAGTTGTTTCGGAGTGTCATTTGTGAGGAACGACTTTGTAATTGAGGATAGACTTTGTAAACACAACACTTGAGTGTAATACTTGTAAAAGTGATGTTGAGTGTTTTCAAGAGTGTTGTTTCATTACAAGTCGAGTTTACCAAGTCAAGGAGAGACCGCTCCTAACTTGTTGGTTCAACACACAAATCTATGTGTGTTGGGAATGTGCTGTGGACTTGGTTGGGTTGCTTTTTTGCACGTTGGTTCATAGTCATCTCCTAGTTGTAGGCTCCGGTGTGGTAAATTGTATAAACTCTTGTACTAGTATAGATTTTGGTATAGCTTGGTCTAGTTGTACTTGAATCTACAATAAATGTTTGTCTAAGCTTTACTTGGATTAAAACTTGGTTTGATTCAAATAAAACTTACCACCAATGGCTTGTTTTGCTTGGATTGTATATTTGTTTCACCTTAGGTTTTGCATACTAGTATGAAAAACATAAAATCTGCAAAGTGCTTATCTCACCCAACTCACTTGAACACTTAGCAAATCTGAATGCTAGTTTAATGCACCTGACTAAACTAAAATCAGATTTGATTGCAACATAGATCACTTTGACAACTAGAATAACTTAGGTTTCATATAGTTCAATTAAATAGTCTTCCCCCTGTTTAATTAACCGAAACTAAGTTGAAACTCAGTTATCTATGCTTAATTGAAAAAGAATAAAAAAAATCAATAATTACTCTATTTAGAATAATTTATCGTGCGCCTCGATCCAACAATTAGTATCAGAGCCAAATTACCAGTTGTCGTGTTTTTGTACGATTTTGATTGTGATATTTGTTTGCTATTTGTACTATCTGTTCTCATTCTGCAGTATTTGTTTTACTTGTTATCCTGCGTGCTTTCTGTTTGCTATTCGTAAATATGCTCGTTAGTACAAATGTACCCCGTGCCAGTTGCTATGATCTTGTCTCGCAGACCATAATAATCCGAACTTAAAATCTGATCCCATAACTCAAGGCACCTAGATAAAATATGACAAAAAAAAGATAAATTAAAGTACCTGGATAAGCAGAAGAAATCAGAATGATCATTTTCCTACATCCATTGTTATCCAACTCCATCTCCGTTTTGTGACAACTATCCAAACCATGAAATAGAAAAGGAGAAGAACTCCGTATGCACCGGCATCATATGGTGTTTTTTTCTGGTCTTCTGGTCTATGTCTAATTTTCCGAATGATCACCGACTGATGGTACATAGGCAGTCCATATATAGGCAAGATGAGGACCTAGAGCATTATGGAATATTCCGGAATATGAGGACCTAGAGCATTATGGAATATTCCGGAATGAAACCTTAATAATCATAGGATTTTCCATAATACCAATTAATAAATAATAAACCAATATTAATTTACCAACATAATAATTAAATAAAGATCCACAAATAATTATCTTATTACATAAGGATAATGTTGGATCATTAATCTAACGTTGGGCTTATATGTGAAATAATTATTTATTATGGACTGTCAATAAAGATTAGCCCGATATAAAAGTGATCTAATTCGGTTTACGGTTATTGGGCTGTAATGTATCATTAGGGTGTGGGCCTTTTATGTGTAGAGACTAAGAGGTAATTTCCGTTTCGTTGATGGGTAGAATCAGAAATACCTAAAATATAATTAACTATATAAAGGGGCCATGGTCCATAGGTCACACACTATTCTCAACTCTTCTGTCTCCCATTATCAGAGAGATTACAGAGGACTTCAAAGGGGTTCCCTGAACAGCTTCAGAAAGTGTGTAGATCTAGAAGACCGGATCCTACGGCAGATCGGCAGCACTACGGATTTAGGTACGCTTCCGCTTTATCTTTCACACACTATCGGGACTAGCCCATGGCTATTAGTGCATGTGGAAATATTACGTTACATTAGTGTAACATATTAATTGTGAGACATATTAATTGTAAGACATATTAATTGTATTGAATAAACAATTAATATGTCATAAAGTCATAAAGTAACTCTATTTTGTCTTATTAGGTAATAGACAACTCTAGCAATTAATACTAGCCGACTCTAGTAATTAATTGCTCTCTCCTAGCTTATACTCTACTAGGACCTTTCTCACTTACTTGTACCTATTTATACTCACTCTTTTATGATGAATAAACTAAGTTGAAGTTTACTCAAGTATTATTTACTTTCTCAAACTCTCTTCATGGTATCGAGAGAATTAAACTCCACGAATCCATTGCAAACTCTTAGTACCTCTTTGAATCAAGAATGTCTTCATTATCCAAGCTTCCTCACCTCTGATTGAGTCGGTGCCTCGCCAGATAGGGTCTTGACTCTTCATCTTACACTAATCATAGACTTGATGGCAACAACTACTTGCTTTGTGGTCAAGGTCTATGAAAATGTACATCTCTCGGACAAGGTAAGATGGGATACCGTCGGCTCTAAACTCCGCCCCCCTTGAAGATGACCCAGATTTGAAGCATGGGATACTACTAATAATCAAGTCATGACCATTCTCACAAGATCAATGACAAAAGAGATTAGTGAGAACTTTATGATGTATGATATGCAAGGAGATCAGGATAATGCCAGGGATCTTTACTCCAAGAAAGACAATACATCGAGAGGTACATGAGCTTGAAGCTCAAATTCAAAAGCGCAGACAATGAGATATATACGTGACTCAATATTTCAACCAACTATCTAAGGCATGGCAACACCTAGATATGTTGGAAACTCACTCTGGAATGATGTCAAGGATCTTTGCTCTGTATAAAGACATCATAGAAAAGAAGAGAGTATTCAAGTTCCTCACTGGTGAATCCTACTCTTGATGATGTTAGAGGTAGAATTCGGCTACTAAACCTCTCCCAAATCTCAAATCCATGTTTCTTTGAGGTCAAACATGAGGAAAGCGAGGAGGAAAGTGATGCTCATGAACTCCCCTGCCGACAACCCTACTTGAGAGTGCCACCTGCCGCCGACCGGGAACCTGCTGAGGTTCTTGAGGCTTCTGAGAAGCCTCGCCGATAAAATCGGGAAGTCGTTTCGTGACCACTTTGCAAACGCACAAATCACACCAAAGACACTTCTTTGGAAACTACATGGCAAGCCTAACTCCTCCAAAACCTCAAGACTTGCCAAGGAAAGTCGAGGCGGACACATAAGTGAGGAAGAAGATGACAACAAAGTTGAATGCACGACTTCTTCGCATTCAAAGCCTTCCTAACTCAACAAAAGGGAGGTAGTCACTCTCTTGACATAGCCTCTCATGCCGAATCAGGTAAATTCTACTCATCTATTAGTAATGAAACCTGGATTGTTGATTCTGGGCCTCATCCCATATATTTGGTAATAAAAATCTCATTACTCAACTTAAGCCATGTCCCCAAATTCACAATGTTAAGGCTATTGATGGATCTATCTCGGTGCAAAAGGTTTTGGTAAGGTGCAGCTTACTAATAAGATATGCCTACAGGATGTCCTATTTGTTCCAAAATTAGATTGCAATCTCATATCTGTCAGTAAACTTACTAAAGATTTGAACTGGACTGTTGTTTTTAATGAGAATCAGTGCACTTTCCAGGATCATTCCTCAAAGCGGTGATTGGGGGGCTGCTAAACCGTGCTCAGGGATGTATGTGGTCGACCCTCTGAAGATCGAAGATCGAATCGCCTCAAGACACTGCACTCAAAACCTAGACAATATCATGTTATGGCATTATAGACTAGGACATCCCAGTTTTAGTTATTTAAAGTCTATAGATCCTGAATTGTTTAAAGGTTGTAATTTGAATGATCTTCAATGTGATATTTGTCAATTTGCCAAACTCACCAATCTGTGTATGCAAAATTACCTCACTTACCATCCACACCATTCACCTTAATTCACAAAGTGATGTATGGGACCCTCAAGAGTAAAAAGCATAACAGAGGAAGAGGTGGTTTGTTACATTCATAGATGACCACACCAGAACCACTTGGTTATTTTTAATGAAGGATAAATCTGAAGTTGGATCCATCTTTCAAGAGTTTTATAACATGGTCTCCACTCAGTTTGACACTAAGATCAAAATTTTGAAGACCCGACAATGCTCTTGAATATTATGAGTCTAATCTCGGTAATTTCTTGATGAATAAAGGAATTGTCCATACCAGTAGTTGTGTTGAGACTCCTCAAACAAAATGGGGTTCTTGAGAGAAAGAACAGCATCCGCTAGAAATGGCTAGGTCTATCATGTTTACCACAAATGTTCCAAAATATATGTGGGGTGAAGCTATATTGACTTCCACATACTTAATCAACAGACTTCCCAGCAGGGTGTTAGGCTTCAAAACTCCTATCAAAACCCTACTGGTCACACACTCCTGCCCCCATCTTATTTCCCAGTTACCTTCAAAAATCTTTGGTTGTACTGTGTTTGTCTATATCCATGCCCAACACAGAAGCAAACTTGATCCCAAAGCTCACAAGTGCATTTTCCTAGGATATGCAAAGGACATGAAATGCTACAAGTGTTACTCTCCTTCTGAAAAGAGATTTTACAATTCTATGGATGTAAATTTTTTTGAAAGGACTCCTACTACAAACAAGTCCACCGAGGCGATCATCGATGGAAACACGATTGAAATCGAGCCTAAACCCTTTCCTCAAGAAACTCTTAACCTCAAAGGCAACTCTCGATTCTCAAAGCAGATGAACCTCAAGCACCCTATTGACTCTCGGCAGCCTCATCGAACACGAGACTCATCGACCCAGAGCCTGCTTGACCACGAGCCTCTCGACACTCGGCAATCTCTGAGACTCTCGGTGACCTGCGACATTGATGATAGGCTATTATTGCTCGGGAAGGAAAGAGATCTTATAATGATCACTCTATTCATACTTATTTATCTTATGATCGGTTGTCTCTGTCTTTGCCATGTTTACACAAGACTTGGACTCTCACTCTATTCTAAAAATATTAGGAGGCTCTTCAAAATGATAAGTGGAAAGGTCTTTGTTAAAAGCAGAGAGATAGCGCCTCTGGATAATCATACTTGGGATCTCACAACTCTTCCAAAAGGCAAGAAGACAATCGGTGCAGATGGTTATTCACTATCAAATACAATCGATGGTACAATTGACAAGTACAAAGCCAGGTTGGTTGCAAAGGGTTCACTCAAACTTATGGCATTGACTATAAAGAAACTTTTGCACCGAGTGGCAAACCGAACAGCAGTGTCGAGTCTTGATTTCTCTAATTGTCCAACTTGGTGGCCTCTACACCAATTGGATATCAAAATGCTTTTCTCAATGGTGAGCTCACTGAGGAAGTCTACATGAATGTACCTCTGGTTTTGTCAATCCTCACACTCGGGGCAAGGTATGCAAACTCGGAAATCTCTATATGGCCTGAAGCAATCCCCAAGAGCCTGGTTTGGGAAACTCACTCATTGTGGTCAAAGCTGCTGGATATCATCAATGCAACTCGAGATCACACTATGTTTATCAAGACAATCAACCGAGAGAAGGTCCATTCTTATTGTATATGTGGATGATATCATCCTTCTTGGTGATGACTCTCTTGAGATCCACAATTTGAAGACCCTACCGGCAAAGGTGTTTCAAGTCAAGGATTTGGGCTATCTTAAATACTTCCTTGGTATGGAAATTGCAAGAAACAACCAGGGTATCTCTATCTCTCAAAGGAAATATGTCTTTGGACTCTTTGAAGAAAGCGGCATCTTTGGGATGCAAACTGCTTGTATCCACAGTGAGGACCAGAGTAATACCCTCTTGCATGGTGACATTCTTTGTCGGGAAGGATCAATATCAAAGACTTGTAGGAAACTCATTTATCTATCCCATACAAGAGACACGATAGTGCATATGGAGTCGATCCAGTTAGCTTGATTCATGCATTGCCCTACTAAGCAACATTGGAATCTTCGTGAGCAGGATCTTGAGGTACTGAAGTCCACTTCTTGGCTAAGGCTTACATTTTACCAAGTCTCTTTGAGAGATCTATCAAGGTTTACAACGATCTTGATTGGGGTGTTGTCACGCATGCAGGAAGGTCTACTACTGAGCTCTTGTTCTTATGTATGGGGAAATCTTGTCACTGGAGGAGCAAGAAACAACCTCTTGTCTCTGTAAAGCGATCTTGAAGGTGAACTCAGGGCATTAGTTTTGGGTATTTGTGAAGCTCTATGGATAAAAAGAGTCCTTCATCGAACTTCAGACCTATTCAAACAACCTATAACACTCTCTTTGTGACAATAATTGACCTTATGCATGGCGAGAGGATCGATCCATCATGATAAAACCAAACATGTGGACATTGTGAGACACTTCTGAAGGAGAAGATTGATGCCAAGATTATTCAACTCCAGTATGTTTCCTCGCCAGATCGAATCCGATATTCTCACCCAGGCCATTCCGCCACTTATGTTAGTGATGAGTAGCAAACTTGGTTGTATAAACATATACAACCCAGTTTGAGGGGGTGTGGAAATATTACGTTACATTAGTGTAACATATTAATTGTGAGACATATTAATTGTATTGAATAAACAATTAATATGTTATAAAGTCATAAAGTAACTCTATTTTGTCTTATTAGGTAATAGACAACTCTAGCAATTAATACTAGCCGACTCTAGTAATTAATTGCTCTCTCCTAGCTTATACTCTACTAGGACCTTTCTCACTTACTTGTACCTATTTATACTCACTCTTTTATGATGAATAAACTAAGTTGAAGTTTACTCAAGTATTGTTTACTTTCTCAAACTCTCTTCAGTGCAGCACTACTAGTATGGGTTATGCTAAACTATCAAGAATCTATAGAAAGATAAAGCGGAAGCGTACCTGAATCCGTAGTGCTGCCGATCTGCCGTAGGATCTGGTCTTCTAGATCTACACACTTTCTGAAGCTGTTCAGGGAACCCCTTTGAAGTCCTCTGTAATCTCTCTGATAATGGGAGACAGAAGAGTTGAGAATAGTGTGTGACCTAGGGACCATGACCCCTTTATATAGTTAATTATATTTTAGGTATTTCTGATTCTACCCATCAACGAAACGGAAATTACCTCTTAGTCTCTACACATAAAAGGCCCACACCCTAATGATACATTACAGTCCAATAACCGTAAACCGAATTAGATCACTTTTACATCGGGCTAATCTTTATTGACAGTCCATAATAAATAATTATTTCACATATAAGCCCAACGTTGGATTAATGATCCAACAATCTCCCACTTGGGCTATATGTGTAACCTTATAATTATTTATCACAAGATAACCGAATGAGCGCTCAACTTTGCTGTCGTCACAAAAGATGTATCAATAACAATCCCGTCCATCAATCCCATCAACATAGGACCAAAGCGGCCTTCGCCACATCTGTCGTAACGGGACCCATCAACGATCACGTATGCTAATAATGTTGAATGACATGGATCATGATGTGGATGCGTAGCATGGAAATAACACGAAATGTGATCTTAACATGTAAATTTCCAACTGGTCCACCTTAAACTTAATGAGATCAAAACCGTATATCGAGATCAAAGTGTGAAATAACATAACTTTAATTTCTGCAAAAATAACAGTAACTATGACTTTAACCTTAACCGAAACAACTGAAAATTGTGTCTATACCGAAACAAACGTTATCAATTACAAACTCCCACTAAACCTGAGTATCCTTAAGTGACATGACACCCATATGAGAAATATGCTCAAGAACATCTTGGGTGGTTGTCCCATAGTGAGTGGATCCACGATAATGGAGTTTGTCATGATAATTTCAATAGACATCATTCCACTTTGAACTCTATCTTTAACAACTAGGAATCATATATCAATGTTCTCAGACATCGATGAACTACTGTTGCTGTTGGGATAAAACACTGCAGAATTATTATCACAAGAATCCTTAATGGTCCTTATATAACCAAATAAAACTTGCGACTGAAATAATATTTCGCATCCATATCCCATAACTAGTGGCTTCAAAAGCCACGAATTTTGTCCCCAAAGTCAAATAAGTCATAAGTGTGCGCTTAGCACTTTTCGGAAAGACAACACATTGACAAAATGAAGACATATCCTTATGTGGATTTAAATGTATCTTTACATCCACCAAAATCTGAGTCAGTATACCAAACGATCTCTAGCTTTTTATGACTCCAGATATGTGAGCATCCTATATTTTGTTTTCTATAAGTACTTTATAACCTTATAGGCTGCAACCAAATGACCCTTTCCAGGATCTTTAAGAATCTGCTCAACCTGACTGAAATGTATGCAATAACCATACACGCACAAACCTAAGCACACATATATTCCCAACAACCGAATCAAAGGGAATCTTCTGCATTTCCTCCTACTTTATATCATTAGAAAAGGCACAGTTTGAGACTAGCCTTGTCTCCCTTAGACACAGGGGTACCATGTTGTTTACAATACATCATGTCGAATCTCATAAAAAAACTTTATCGATATAGTCTGTTTGTAATGATCCAATAATACCTCAAGAATAACCCTGATATACCTGGATCCCGAAAAACTAAAAATAGCGTCTTCTAAATCTTTCAACTCAAAACCGAACGAGATGAATGATTTAGTTTCACGCCCAAAAACTATATCATTACCGATAATCATCGACATGTCAAACCAAGAGTATGAACCTTCTCCCACTAAACTTATGGTAGATACATTCATCAACATAATTTGACCCAGAACCAATTGAGACAATAATTTGATGAAATCTATTATACCATTGACGGGAAACCGTTTGAGTCCATAGATGGATTTCTTTAATTTGCAAAACATATTCTTTGCGTCACCAAATGCAAAGTTTTCTGGCATCCCTAAATCATTGTTTTATCAATGTCACCACTGATAACCATTGTCTTTACATCCATCTAATGTAACTCATAATCCATATGAGCAAGTAGATCCATAATTATTCCGAAGTAAACCATAGAGAAAGCATTTTATAATATATGATCCTTTTGAGTAAAGCCTTTAATGACAAGACATACCTTATATCTTTCCAACTGAATCTCTCTTGGTCTTAAATGTCCATTTACAACCAATCGGTTTCGATCCTTCTGGAAATGGTAGAATATTCTAAATGTCATTGTCTTCATTGACTTCCTCTCATTTTTGCATAACCTTAATCCACTTATGAGAGTTGGAGCTTTCCATGGCTTGGGGAACGGTAACCGGATTGTCCTCCATAATGCCAGGATCCTTATGCTCAAGGAGGTAAAAAATATAATCATTTTGACTTGTTGACCCAATCTCTCTAATGGAGTGTCTTGGTGGCGGTGCCACTGATTTCTCATATAGGTTATTGAGGATGTTGAGGTTGTCTAATTGGAAGTTCAAGAATATTGTCATAAACCGTATCTGGCAATAGTATACATCCCATTTGCAATCCTGGAAAGGGTCATTTGGTTGCAGCCTATAAGGTTATAAAGTACTTATAGAAAACAAAATATAGGATGCTCACATATCTGGAGTCATAAAAAGCTAGAGATCGTTTGGTATACTGACTCAGATTTTGGTGGATGTAAAGATACATTTAAATCCACATAAGGATATGTCTTCATTTTGTCAACAGAAGTTGTCTTTCTGAAAAGTGCTAAGCAGACACTTATGACTTATTTGACTTTGGGGACAAAATTCAGGGCTTTTGAAGCCAATAGTTATGGGATATGGATGCGGAAATATTATTTCAGGCTGCGAAGTTTTATTTGGTTATATAAGGACCATTAAGGATTCTTGTGATAATAATTCTGCAGTGTTTTATCCCAACATCAACAGTAGTTCATCGATGTCTGAGAACATTGATATATGATTCCTAGTTGTTAAAGATAGAGTTCAAAGTGGAATGATGTCTATTGAAATTATCATGACAAACTCCATTATTGTGGATCCACTCACTATGTGACAGCCACCCAAGATGTTCTTGAGCATATTTCTCATATGGGTGTCATGTCACTTAAGGATACTCAGGTTTAGTGGGAGTTTGTAATTGATAACGTTTGTTTCGGTATAGACACAATTTTCAGTTGTTTCGGTTAAGGTTAAAGTTATAGTTACTGTTATTTCTGCAGAAATTAAAGTTATGTTATTTCACACTTTGATCTCGATATACGGTTTTGATCTCATTAAGTTTAAGGTGGACCAGTTGGAAATTTACATGTTAAGATCACATTTCGTGTTATTTCCATGCTACGCATCCACATCATGATCCATGTCATTCAACTTTATTAGCATACGTGATCATTGATGGGTCCCGTTACGACAGATGTGACGAAGGCCGCTTTGGTCCTATGTTGATGGGATTGATGGACGGGATTGTTATTGATACATCTTTTGTGACGACAACAAAGTTGAGCACTCATTCGGTTATCTTGTGATAAATAATTATAAGGTTACACATATAGCCCAAGTGGGAGATTGTTGGATCATCAATCCAACGTTGGGCTTATATGTGAAATAATTATTTATTATGGACTGTCAATAAAGATTAGCCCGATGTAAAAGTGATCTAATTCGGTTTACGGTTATTGGGCTGTAATGTATCATTAGGGTGTGGGCCTTTTATGTGTAGAGACTAAGAGGTAATTTCCGTTTCGTTGATGGGTAGAATCGTAAATACCTAAAATATAATTAACTATATAAAGGGTCGTGGTCCCAGGAGTCACACACTATTCTCAACTCTTCTGTCTCCCATTATCGAGAGAGATTCTGAGAGGACTTCAAAGGGGTTCTGAGCAGTTCGAAAGTGTGTAGATCTAGAAGACCGGATCTACGGCAGATCGGCAAAGACTACGGATTGAGCACGCTTCCGCTTTATCTTTCTATAGATTCTTGATAGTTTAGCATAAACGATCCTGGATCAAAGTGATTCATCACATACGGTTAGATCCAATAGATAATTCTTACATAATGTGCATCATTTGCTCATGCATTTCATTTGCAACTGATTTGGTTGTTGTTGGACCGATGTTTTCATGTCCAATATTTTGAAACTTTAGGTCATTTTCTGATTGAGAACCTGTTTTTTCTTCATTATATGAAATTATGATGCTTAGACACGAATGAAATTATATATACATAAATATCCATAAATATGTGGTTATCTACCTAGCTACATAGGTCTTGAGTAGAATATCAATAACCAATTCTTTTGTAATATTTGAGTATGGATATATCCAATGATTATGGGTACTCATTGTCATCTTTAATCCATACGATAAAGCTAGGAATGTGCTATTGGTACCACATATTTACTTTCGTTATCAGGATCACTTAAGGCACTCGAAAAATTACTATTACTTTTTGTGAAAATAACGTCACCACCATTAACGTTACTTTTCAAAAATAACGTTAGTGTCACTGAAGTTTTTATAAAAGTGTCATTGATAAATAACATCGGTGACAGTGACGTTTATAGTGTTGTGTCAGAAGTAAACATGTGATATCGGAAATAAAAGAAAATAGAATAAAAAAAAATGTGGTACTGCAAGTAATTCCGTGCCAAAAAAACCCGTTTAAATTACAAGGTTAAATTACCTAAATCTTCCTTTAAAAAAAAATCCACATTCTTTAGGGCGTTCAAGGATATGGAGTGAGGGACATGGCTGGACCCGACTGGCCTAACCTTAAAGCAAAAGCTTATACTTGAATTCTTTCTTTTTCTCCCTATTTTGATCTTATCTTGTTCTAAACTTCTAATAGAGCTTTTGTGTGGTAGTGTTTGGTTCGTTTATACTTTCTCCTTTCGTTCTTATTTAATTGTCGTAATCGTTAAAAACACATATATTAATGAAATTAGTTAATATTTTGACGTGACATCAAATTGACAATAATACCTTTTGAATATAATTAATTCAATGTTGTTTTCAATCTCCCATCCTTTAAGAAATAAGGACAGATGTAGAAAAATACATTAAATAACGCTTTGAAAATAAAACTACGACTGATAAAAAATAATTTTTATTTTTGACAACTACGACAATAAAACATGACGGAGGGGTTAATTAAGGTCGTTTATTTCACAATTTCAACTCGGTTATATCAAACTGTGTAGAAATCGGTGAAGTTGTCTTTTTACTAAGCATGGGATTCCATGTGACATTGTATTCTGTGTACATACAACGCAAAAATTTTGTCACTAAAAAGATCTACAGAAAACATCCAAAACTTGGTCAATATTGCAGTGAATAATTGAATAAATATATCCTTTTATTGGTGTGGATAAGTTTAATTTATGTGCAGATCCAAGCAACAATGTGCTAATTGCAAAATCAGAGAAATAAATTGGTTATATTAGCAATTTTTTTAATCTAAATTAAGAGCCTTATTGAAACCCCGTGAGTTGTAATTTTGTTTCTTTATTGGAAAATGAAGTTTTTTAATACAATCATGTTTTATCAAAAAAAACGGTTAAATCCTAACCATGAGGGCTCCCTCGTCCCCGATCCCACAGGAATGCGAGGAGAGGTTAATCATGGGACCTAGCAGCTCAGGGATGAGACTTTGCATTAAATATCTTTTACCGAAAGGGGCCGGCCCTTTACGGGACTCGAACCCCCACCCTCCGGCTTTAGATATAGCAAGGCACTACACCACCTCACCCGCTCACCACTAGGCCATATCCAGGGGATTACAATCATGTTTTATCTATTTTCGTGAAGTTAAAGTGCGTTTGTTTTCTTTCTTCGATAATGATCTTTCAATAAAATCATGTTATCATTATTTCAATTGATTGCTCTTGCGTTTCATCTTTTCATGAACTCGTCAACATGTAATATTTCGAATTTTTGGAAATGACAACCGTGTCATTTTACATGAATTCGAAATATTATAGTTAATTTTATGGATTTAAGTTATAAAAAAAGAAATAAAGGGAAATTAATGGTTGCAATTAATGAGAGTTATTTTGGAATAAAACTCCCCATTAACTAAAAGGTTGTCAGAAAACTAAAAGCAGAAAAAGTTTGAACTGCTTACCCAAAATCAGAAAAGAAAAGCAAAAGGAGAATCTTTCAAAATTTTCGCAAGTTATTCATCAACGGATATCAGAATCAAGCATAAAAACAGAATCAGCGGGAGAAGAGCATCGTTGTGGTACCAAATGTTTGGAGGTTTGAAAAGGTAATAGAAATGGCCTAGTTTGGAACTTTGTGATTCTGATTTTTTTTTTCTGTAGTTTAAGATGTTCAATTCGTAGTTCTGATAATCTAAAAACTTTTGGTCACAATTGATTCTAGTTTGATTATGGATCAAATACGTTTTTGGTGAAAATGTTCAAGTTTGTTGTTTGCTTTAAAGAGATTGCTTGCTTTTGCTTTGGATCACAAGTGAAAAGGTCTTTATATTGAGCTCTTACTGTTTTATAATGTTTGGTAGTTGTATGGTATTGATTTGGTGTTGTTTTGCTGCTATTTCTTGTGACAAACTTGTTGGATATGTGTTGGAATTGGTTTGGAACCGTAAAGTGTAGGAAATTCTGTTTTTGAGCAGTTTCGACCGTTTAGCGCGTGCCACAGGGATTTAGCACATTTCAAGAGGGAACATAATGGAAACATGATTTGTAGGAGTTTTAGCGCACACTTAAAGGTCTTAGCGCACGCTTGGAGTGAAAAAGAATCGAAACATGTTGTGATGTCTGTTTTAGTGCGTACCGAAGTGGCTCAGCGCATGCCAACATAGAGCAGAATGTCCTGCAAGGTTTCTGATATGCTTCAGCGCGCAGCAAAAAGGCCTGGCGCGCGCCAAAGAGGCTGTTTTGCAGTTGTGGGTTCCTAAGACCCCGAATTGTGTTTAAATTGATGTTTCTTGATAAACCTGACAAAGCCACGATTAAGCTTCTGATGCATTTAGTTCCAGCACCAAATGGATTCTTACTAATAGTTGAAGTTTGGGACTGTCGGAAGATCATTCTTGGCCTTGAGTTCTGGTGGATTAGTAGCCACCAATGTCTGTGTATGTGATAGGCTTTGTAAATGTCTAGATGTCTAAGTGACGCAGTAGAAGTGTATGTGAGCCTTTGCCTTGAAAACACTTAGGTGGCTAGTTAACAATTAATAACATACATACTTGTGTAGTTAAAAGCCTATAAATCAAGGTTTTTGGCAAGGCACAAGACAATATCGCAATGAATGGTGTGGTTAGTATAAAGTGAATAACTCTGCTGGCCTTTGAGAGGCACCAGGAGTGGAGGGACTTCGCCGAACACACACACTATCGGGACTAGCCCATGGCTATTAGTGCAACACTACTAGTAGGTTGCAACCAGATGCTTTGTGGTGAGTAGCACCATGCGTAGTGCCCTTGAATTCTTGATGTAACAAAGATAAGCTAAGCTAGAAGCAAAATAGGATTCTCACAGAATGTTAATGAGCATGAAGTGAACCTTAGAGTTTGAGTCATGTTCATAAAGATAACTTAATAATAAAATAATTGGTTGACCTTTCGTTATAAAGCATAATTGTTCAATAGCTTTTACCTTTTACTAAGTACGTTTGTATTTACCTCTTTGCATGTCTGTATGTCTGCTTTGTGTGATAAGATTTACATGTTGAGCCGGAGTATGATAATGACATTGAGGATGATGTTTGATCATTTGATGTCATGCAATGCTAAGCTAGAACTTGTTGCTTTTTCCATATTGATCGTGGTGTATTTTCTACTTCAAGACATGTTGTACCTTTCTTATAGGATATGTTGTAAGATCAGTTGTTTCCTTTAGTAAGGCATCGTAAAATGTAAGCTTTTTTTGTTATTGTAAGTTTCATTTTCTATCTTTAAAGTCGGATGGCATTGTAATTCTATTAACTATTACGATTTTCACCCGAGTCTCTTTAGCTTCCATTTGCTTAACTCGATACGAAGACGTAGAGTCTTACGTATAATATTAAATTTATTTAATTTTATACGTACCGAACATTCTTTTCCGGATAAGGACTCGGTATCTAGGAACGGGGTGTTACAGTTGGTATCAGAGAGAAACTTCTTTGTTGTCCTAGGCTTCTTTTCCTTGAGATAAGATTTCTTTAGAACGCTTAGTAACCGTTCTGATCTTCCTGTTGAAATAGTGTCCTAAACCCAATCGGGTTGGACCGGATCCGACTGGGTCAGATCGTTTCTACTATTTCTTTATGTTTATACATAAATAAAGGCTTTTCTGTTGTCATATATTTGTTCATTTAAGGAACCAATTGTGAATTTTTATATGATAACGTCCTTAGTATTAAACTGTGATAGAGAAACCATGATAGGCGATTATGGTTGATGAGATCTTTAATCACTTTAATAAGATTGATACTTAAACGTCTATAGGCTGATGTACTATTAAACAGGGCATTGATAAGTACGAATAGGATAGCACGTATTAGATGTCTTCTGTCTTTAAGGGCAGGGATAGATCTCGTCTATCGAAGTGTAGAGACACTTGAACTGTACGTGGACGTGTATTAGAGAATGCGTACGTTAGACTGACCCACTTACATTGTTAAGTGTCACACTATGTGGCGGTTGTGTAATTATCCTTATGACCAGAGTCTACATGGCATCACGGTGTGGATACATGTTTGGTCGTCTAGGAATCGCGTACCCTATCAGTAGGGGTGAATATCTTAAAGGGCCTTCTTATAAAGAATTTCTCACTCTCGTGAATCTTTGTAAAGTGGAAGTAAATGAGTTACTTCGAGAGAGTGTGATATCCAGATTATAAGATACGGTCGTTGATGTTTGACACTCGACACACGACCGTATGGATATTATTATAGCGATAGGATTATATTTACACGGTAACTGTTTCACATGAAAGGTAGTAGTCATTGCATTTGACTTTTCTGATGATTGGGGGTCACGCTGTGTTGCTAGATGCTATCCCGTGATCGTTAGGTATGAAGGGCATTTTCATAATTTCACTTTGTGCCTACGGCCAACATCTTCGGAAGCCTATCGGGTCGAACACATATGAACATCAAGTCGGATTAAAATGTGGTTATAGTTGATAACCAAATAAGGAAGGAATTTATCTCACAACTATAAAGTTTATAGTGGTAAATTAAAATGGTGGTATTTATTTATTATGAATAAATTAAATACAAGATATTAATTATGTTGATTAATTAAATATACATATAATGTATGTGTATGTTTGATATATATATATATATATATATATATATATATATATATATATATATATATATATATATATATATATATATATATATATATATATATATATATTTGTGTGGGAGAAGGAAGCCATTTCTATTTTGTATTGGATATATTTGAATTGTGCAATTTAAATAATAAGATTACCATAATATTAATATTGGATATTAATTAATTTTTGGAAAATAGATTTATGGTAATAAGATAAAGATATATTCAATATAAGATATTGTCAATATATATTTTGAGAATTTTTTTTTTAATAAATGATATTGAATATTAATGATATAAATCAATCAAAGAGATTTTCCTTATTTTATTAGGAAAATATTTTCTTTCTCATCAATCTACTAGAAGCTAATCCCAATCAGTTGGGGACTATGATGGGGCGTAGGTACTTCTATAAATAGGAGGGCTTGGCTAGCTCTTTTATACAACACAATTCCAATAGCTAATAGTTCTTGTGAAAAATAGAGAGCCTTTTAGAGAGAGATTTGAGAGAGAGAACATGGCGGTCTAGCAACCAGATTTTTCTAGTAGCAATCCATGATGAGATTCTGGCTGGCTGTTCTTGTGGATCACCGGTAGAGGCTGAACGCTTGGGCGCCTCCGTGCATCGCTACTCTCCTTAGACGGTCAAAGCGTCGATCTTTTATATCAACCAAGGTAACCACCGTCTATTAGCTTTATATGTTTGTTGCATAAACGAAGTCGATCCTGGTCAAAGAAAATAAAATTTTAAATTCCGCTGCATTCCCGCGTAGATTTCCTAACACTTCCTTGGTCTTTCAGAATGGCAGGAACCCGTATAAATGCTCATTGTGTTGGTAACAGTGGTGTTGAAGGCTCAGGGGTTCAGCAAGGAGCAGATGGTCAATTTGATGTGGCTGGTCACTTGGAACGTGTCGAGCAACATCAAAATCAGGTACCCCCACCTCATTTTCATCAAGGACAACCTCCAGTTCATCAGAAACCACCCCAGTACCATGGTCCACATGAGCAAGTAGATGGACTCATCCGTTTACTATTATAGGTGATATACCACCGGTGTATCGTCCTCCTATGACCGAGGTGTACCCACCTCAGGCGAGTATGGCCTATCCACCTTCTCTTGTGAGCTATCCACCTCCACTACCTCTTATTCACCACCTACAACCTATCCCCCTCAACCTACATTTTATTCCCCTCAACCTCCACTACCTCTTATCCACCACCTACAACCTATCCACCTCAGCCGTACAGTTATGCTTACCCACCGTATGGATCTCATCATGCCTACCCTTCCCCACCTCATCACCAAATATACCACCCTTACCACCAAAAAAACCAATAGACCCTCCTCATCATCCATATTCACCACAATAAGCACCAGCAGGATACCTACCATTTAACCCTCCCATTTATAGGGATTGGTATACAAGAGTGAAGAGGAACCGAGTACAAGAATTCTTTGGGAATGGAGACCCGAAAGTAGAAGATTTATGGATAAGAAGTTTCGAGAAGGCGTGTAGGAATGTGAGTGTTTCTGAATGAGATTGGGCACAGTTAGCAGTCGGGTTCATAATGTATTCCATATTTCAATGTTTAAGAAATGTTTGACAAACAGATGTTAAAGCAACAGTTGATCCATAAGTTCTTCAAGATAATCTTTCGTATGAAGAGAAGCCAGTTAAGGTGTTAGACAGAAAAGAGAAGATGATCAAGAGAATGTTGATCCCTTTCGTGTTGGTGCAATGGAGCAATCATTCACCAAACGAGGCGACATGGGAAATTGAGGATGACATGATCCTTGAGTTACCAGATTTTCTCGATCTACCAGGTATGCTTCAATTTCGAGGATGAAGCTTCTCTTAAGGGGGAGGAATGTAATATTCTGAATTTTCAGGAAAAGGGCAGACTTGTAATTTTTTGCATAAGTTCAAAATATTATATTTAATTTTATGTATTTAATTTTTAATAAAAGAGTAATTAATGGCTGCAGTTAATTGGAGTTATTATGGAATAAAACTCCCCTTAACTAAGAGGTTGTCAGAAAACCAAAAGCAGAAATAGTTCGAACGGTTACCCAAAATCAAAAAAAAAAAAAAAGCAAAACGAGAATCTTCCAAAATTATCACAAGTTATTCAACGGATTTCAGAATCAAGTATAAAAACGGAATCAGTGGGAGAAGAGCATCATTTTGGTACCAAAAGTTTAGAGGTTTGAAGAGGTAATAGAAATGCCCGAGTTTGGAATCTTGTGATTCTGGACCATTTTTCTGTCGTTTAAGTTGTTCAATTCGTAGTTCTGATAGTTTAGAAACCCTTGGCCACAATTGATTTTAGTTTGGTTGTGGATCAAATAGGTTTTTGGTGAAAAAGGTTCAACTTTGTTGTTTGCATTGAAGAAATTCCTTGCTCTTGCTTTGGATCACAAGTAAGAGGGTCTTCATATTGAACTCTTACTGTTTTTATAATGCTTGGTAGTTGTATGGTATTGATTTGATGTTGTTTTGTTGCTAATGATAAACCTGGTGCATATTGATCACACTAAAATTAGTACTATAAATTATACTTTTATTTACCCCGAATTATGCTCAATTGATAAGTAATGGTTCGATTATTGTATGAAATACAAGTTAAGTGCTTACCGTCGATTCCTTGGTCGTCAATTTTGCATATATATATATTTTATCCCATGATTTGGTACTGTTTGGTATTATTTTCATTCTTTTCAGGTGTACCATATTATGAAGCTGAAGAAGAGTGGAACCGAGTTATAAAAGTCATTGGCCGAAGTCAAGGAAGTCTGGATAAAGTATGCTGGGCTAGAAAAGAAGCAATCAGGCCCGCAATCACGGAAGCCCTAGCCGCAATTGCGGCAACTTGGAAGACACGAAAGAAGCTACTGTGTTGAGTATTAAGTCGGCTAGGCTAGGGTTAGACAACTAGGTCGGTTTTATAAAGTCTATATAAAGCTTGATCTTGTTTATTGTATCATATACCAAAAACTATTATTTGATTTATGAAATAAAAAGTTCTTGAGTTTTATTTGAGTTAGTTCTTTTGGTTCTCTTCTCCAATCCATCAGCTAGCTTGAGTTGATCAAGCTAGATCCGCCATTGATAAATGTATAAAGCTTTGAACATTCCTTTATGTTTTTATCATGGTAGAGTAGTTAGATTAATGCGATGTAATAAATGTGCATGTCTAAACATAACCAGAATTAATCAGAACAGAACGATGACATTCCAGAATTAGGAACCACATTCCCACAATTATGGCAGTATTTACCGAATTGGGAGGCAAATTCAAGCCACCCTAATTTTGGAGATTCGGCGTCAGCTACGTCTAATCGACAGATTTAACTAACAATAGGTTAGACCTGGCCAATCTGCTTATTGTACATCATAAATTAACAAGAAGGACGGTAAACTGAATTGTTAATTAGGACATAGTATGGATCGATCTCTAGGAACGGTGATGCAGTGCTGTAGTATTTAATTTAGAATTCTATTTGTTTGTTTGTCGTTTTGGGTGTTTTGGCTGCGTTTAGGCTGCAGGGTTGTTTTTGTCTTTTTTGTTTTTTTTTTGTCCAGGTATTTAAGTCAAAACCCTACTTCTGTAATGAACGTTATTCGTTTTGCCTAATTATCAAGAACTCTAGCTGTTGTTGCTAGCGGATTTTTCCTTCTTCTTCAATAGCTTTGCATCATTCTGGTTATCAGAGCCACCTTTGGGATTTTTCCCTTAGTGATCGATGGCCGGCGCTGATGTCGATGAAAGCCAGGTTCACGACGCAGATCGGGACTTGAAGGCATAGCAATCTTTCGACATAGCAAAACATATATATAGCCTGCGCCCCTTTAGCCAAATATTGACATTCGAAATATTATTTAATTAATCAATATAATTAATATCTTGTATTTAATTTATTCATAATAAATAAATACTACCATATTAATTTAATCACTATAACACTTTATAGTCGAGATAAACTTTCCTTATTTGGTTATCACTATAACCGTATTTTAATCCGGCTAAATGTTCTTATGTGTGTGACCCAATAGGCTTCCGAATACGTTGGCCGTAGACATAAAGTGCAAATTACGAAAATGACCTTCATGCCTAACGATCATAGGATAGAGTCTAGCAACACACTGTGACCCCCAGTCATCAGAAGATTCAAAAGTGTTGGTCCCAGAGAAGGGTAAAACTATAGTCAGAGGGGGGTGAATGACTATAATGGAGCTTCAAAAACTTTTCTTATATTTAAATGCTTTTGGGCAGCGGATAAGTCCCTTCTTTAAATGTTGGTTCAAAGTAGATTATGCAATCACAGATATAGTAAGCAATGAAATAAAGCGATGTAATGTAAATTGTTGAACGTAAATAGACACAAACGTTTATAGTGGTTCAGGGTGGTGTAATCCCTTAATCCACTCTTCTCCTGGATGATTGGAGGAATTCACTATTGTTTTCACAGATACAATAGTTAGATTGTCCATGGCTACACAAGCTTCACAATCTTCAAGACTATCACTCCCTGGCTACAGAAGCTTCAGTGACTCAGTCTCTATCACTGCTCCTTGAGAACAAATCTGTCAGCAGCTATCACAAAGGTTGCAACTCCTTCTCAGATTCCTCTGATTCAATTGCTTCAGTTGATGTGAATTGGATTCACAGACTTGTGATCAATCTCAGTGCTTGATATGGAATTTGAGTTTTGATTGCTGAGTTGATCTCTAGATGTTTCCTTTAAGTACAGATAGAAGGCTTTTCAATTGGATAGAGAGTTTCTGCTTGTTTCTTATCAGATTAATCGTTGTTTTTCCTGTCTGTCAGTGCCTTCTATTTATAACCTTGATAATCCTTGATTTGAATTTCCGTCCATTAGCTATTTAATGTAGGGAATAATCCTCGGTTTAATTCTTGATTCCCCCTCAATTATATTCTCCTTGATTTCAGTGATCGGATTTTCTTCAAACGTATATTATAAAATCCGTCTTTGATTGATCCTCAATTGATTATGCATTGAATGCTTGATCCTCTGAATCTTCTTCATTCTTCAGAATCTGAACAAGTAAAGTATACTTGGCCGTTCCCTGAACGGTTAAGTGATCCTTCTGACTTGGCTGTTTAGATCTTCCTTCACTGCTTTGTCTTTACTCAGCCGATAGTCAGTTCACTCTACCG
This sequence comes from Gentiana macrophylla, assembly GCA_026214975.1. Classification (NCBI taxonomy): domain Eukaryota; kingdom Viridiplantae; phylum Streptophyta; class Magnoliopsida; order Gentianales; family Gentianaceae; genus Gentiana; species Gentiana macrophylla. The sequence goes on from CM047814.1 coordinate 32,683,580, forward strand.
GTTCACTGCATTGTTATTTTCTTTGATCTTTTAGGTACTTCTTGTACTTCACTGATCCTTGATTTGGGTGAGATCAGTGTACACCATATTTGACAATGAATTTCATCATTTGAATTATAACTTAGGCTTATCCAAGGTCATCACAGACTTCCTTGGTTATAAGTCAGACCATATGTCTCTTGTGCTTCTCTGCCGGTACTTGGCTGGCTTCACTCTACCGGATTTCTGTTTTACTTTGCCATCCTACCAACTAGTACAATACTTGTCTGACTCAACTTATACAACATGTCAGATTCTAAGTAAAGACTTATACAGAGATTTCTAACTTACTTCAGGCTTGCTATAACAGCTAGTATGGCCATCATCAAAACATAATAATCTAACTACTCTACCATGATAAAAACATAACTACTCACTGACAAGTCTGCCTTGATTTTCCCTGGTTGGTTTTGAGGTTTTAGAGGGATTAGGATTGCCATGAAGCTTCCAGCAATTGTCCTTGGTGTGATTTGTGCGTTTGCAGTGATCACAGAACAACAACCTTCCGATTTTCTCAAAGAGGCTTCTGTAAGTCCCAGTAACCTCGGTAGCCTTCCCGACATTCAAGAGCGTACCTTGATAGGGTTATCGGCGAGGGTGTTCGTGGCAAGATGACTTTCCTCCCTGCTTTCTTCATGTTTGACCTCAGCAAACATGGATTTGAGATTTGGGAGAGGTTTTGTGGCAAGAATTCTTCCTTTAACATCATCAAGAGTAGGGTTCAGTCCGGTGAGGAACTTGAAGACTCTTTTCTTTTCTATGATGTCCTTTAGAGAGGCAGCATCCTTAACATCATTCCAGGGTGAGTTTCGGCATATCTAAGTGTTGCCATGCCTTAGATAGTTGGTTGAAGTATTGAGTTCTGAGACATATCCCCTTGTCTGCAGTTTTGAATCTGAGCTTCAAGTTCGTACACGCCGATGTATTGTCTTTCTTGGAGTAAAGATCTCGGCATTGTCCTGCATTTCTTTTGCGGTATCATACATCATAAAGTTCTCACCGATCTCTTTTGTCATTGATCTTGTGAGAATGGTCATGACTTGATTATTAGCAGTGTCCCATGCTTCAAATCATGGGTCATCTTCAGCAGGGGCAGGTTTAGAGCCGGACAGGTATCCCATCTTACCTTGTCCTGAGATGTACATTTTCATGGATCTTGACCACAGCAAGTAGTTGTTGCCATCAAGTCTATGATTTGTATAAGAAGAAGATTCGAGTGACCTCAGCTCTTGAGAAAATTTGGGAGTCTCTTGGTGAAGATGAACTATCGATTCTGATGAGACATTTTTGAAAATAAACACTGAGTTGCAGCGGATTTTAGAACTCAGTAACCTTGGTTTCTGATACCATGAAGAGAGTTTGAGAATGTGATAAACACAAGAGTAAACTTCAACTTAGTTTATTCATTGATTGAACAAGAGTATAAATAGATACAACTTTAATAAAGTAAACTAGCTATGCTATGGATAGCAATTATGGCGGCCAACTTGAGTATCTATATGGGCGGCTAGAACTTAGAACCCAATAAAGTAGAAAAGTTATGACAAGTGACATATTAATTATTTATATAATATAATTAATATGTCATGTGTACAAAGAATAAATAATGTGCACAAGTGTTACACAAAGAGTGCTAGAATTGCTAATATTTCAACACTTCTCCTTTGAGATTTGCCAGATTTTCTACCAACATCTGTTTGATTGCATCTGGGTTGCTTGTTTGTCCCTCTTCCATCACTTTCTTTCAAGTGTCTTGAACATTTTGATCTGGACTATTATTTCCAGCTTGATTTTTTTCTTTCTCTTGTTGATTTTGTTGTTTCTTCGAATTGCCTAGATTTCGTGCCATTTTTTTTTGTATCAATCACTCACTAACTAGAAATACCCTCCTTCTAGCGCCAAATGATGCAGTATGAATGTTATAAACGGGTAATCGGGTAATTCTAATTACGAAAATAATACAAAAACACGAATATTTGGGTATAATTAGGACTGAACTCTTGAGAGAGCTGCCTACGTATCCAATTTAGGTAATAAACTGGAATCAAGTCCCCCTCGTAGTTCAGGGTATCCTTTATATAGTAGTAGATCGTGTCTCTCTTCCCGGGATCTTTGGGAAGTTATTATGGATTATCTCTCCAGGCGTGGGATCTACCCACGTCCGTAAGCAGTTGAGATGTTGTTGACCCGGTCTTCACCACGTTCAGCCTGCTATTCTGTCCAGAAACCATTCTGGTCAGAACACGGTGGAGTCCTACTCCTCTGACTATTCTGTCCGGCGTCTTGATCTGGTCAGCACTCGGTGGTCTAGCTCGACTGGTCCGTTTATCTTTATTATTAAACCTTGGGCCTGGCCCAATTACAAATAATCCGACCCAATGGGCCCATATATCATCAATTATTTAATGCGTTACTTATGGATATTAGTTGACATGATTCTTATATTGACTTTGTGACGCTTAGATGTTTATAATTAACTTGTATATTGGTCCGAGAGTTCATTTTCTTTCGCTTTTTTTGCTCCGAGCGACCAAAAGCTAAATGGAGGGTATTTGATCACACTGAAATTAGTACTATAAATTATACATTTATTTACCCCGAATTATGCTCAATTGATAAGTATTGGTTCGATTATTGTATGAAATACATGTTAAGTGCTTAGTGTCAGTTCATTGGTCGTTAATTCTGCATATATATATATATATATATATATATATATATATATATATATATATATATATATATATATATATATATAATCCCATGATTTTAAATTTATTCGGTATTATTTTCCTGCTTTTCAGGTGTACCATATTATGGAGCTGAAGAAGAGTGGAACCGAGTTATAAAAGTCATAGGGCCGAAGTCAAGGAAGTCTGGATGAAGTCTGTTGGGCCAGAAGAGAAGCAATCAGGCCTGCAATTGAGGAAGCCCTAGCCGCAATTGCGGCAACTTGGAAGACATGAAAAGAAGCTTCCGTGTTGAGTATTAAGTCGGCAAGGTTTGGGTTAGACAACTAGGTCAGTTTTGTAAGTCTATTTAAAGCCTGCTCTAGTATATTGTAACATATACTGAAAACTATTATTAGATTTACGAAATAAAAAGTTCTTGAGTTTTGTTTGAGTTAGTTCTTTTGCTTCTCTTCTCCAATCCATCAGCTAGCTTGAGTTGATCAAGCTAGATCCGCCATTGATAAAGGTATGAAGCTTTGAACGTTCATTTATGTTTTTATCATGATTGAGTAGTTAGATTAACGCGATGTAATTATTCTGCATGTTTAAACAACCCGTACTGAAGCAGAGTATATGGCACTGACAGTAGCAACAAAGGTGGCAATCTGGTTAAAGGGGCTACTCAATGATCTGAGTCTGCATCAAGATCAAGCCAGGGTGTATTATGACAGTCTCAGTGCAATATGTTTGGCTAAAGATCAAGTTTATCATGAGAGAACCAAGCACATTTATTTTAAGTACCGGTTTCTGAGGAACGAGAAAAGGTCAAAGTGGAAAAGATCAGCACTGATGTCAATTCTGCTGATATGTTCACTAAACCAGTTCCAAGAAGCACGTTTCAGTTGTGTATGGACTTGCTGAATATCCATAGTTGTTACTCAGTTGAAGGTGAGGTTTTGCTGAGGTATTCAAATCTGAAGACAAAGAGGAAATCTTGCACTTGGTTGTGCATCTGGTCAGTCTGCATGGATTTCAAGTTAAGGTGGAGATTTGTGATAGTGACTTAAACTGTGCTTGTTGAGTCTGGTCAGCTGAATGTGATGGTTAGTTGAATCTGTGTGGAAACTGTGGTTTGGTCTGCATAGCATGAAGGCTGCTTTGTTGAGTCCGGTGTTGGTGAAGGGCGTCGATGGGAATTGATCGATCTCTTGAGGTTCTTTGAGTTGGTTCTCAGCATTACTTGGGGAACACATTTGCAAGGTTTTCCGTTTTGGTGGAGGTTTCTTCTAGGGTATTTCAGTCATTTACTGGGTTGCCTATTAAGGCAGTTAGGGTTGGATTCCCAAGTCCTATAAATACCATCTGTATCAGTTGTAAATTGTAATTTTCTCGTGATAATAAAATAATCATCGTTTAACCAAGTAGCTTGAATCAGTGGTAAGTGACTTGAGAATGCCTAGGGAGGTCACCGGTTCGATCCTTCTCTAAGGCGCCACGTTGAAAGAGCTCTTGGTCAGGCCTTACCCCTAAGTAAGAGTCAGACTCTGCAGGCACGACCCGGGCCGCTAGAAACCCGCGCTTGCTTACCTTTTCTTTAGTTTAATGATGGTAAATACTAGAATGATCGAGTACCATTAGTACATACGTACTAAAGCTACTTCGTACCATCATAAACTCACTTAAAGTGTATCGATCACGACCAGTCAACTCATTTTTAGTAATTACTTGAGATGCCCCTCCCTACCGCCGTCATCCACCTCCCGCTAATCCAAAGCCATGGATAGCATGGCAATCGACAAATCCACCGAAGAGACAGATCTACTGATGTTGAGTGTCGAAAAACCCAAGAGGCCAGAAACTCTACCTCCGGACTCTATTTTGGTCAGCGAAATCAGACAGTAGGTTCCGGATACCGAGAGTTTTAAGCAAAAAAGAAAAAAGAAAAATAATCATCGTTTGTCTATGGAGTATTCGGCACATTGCTGGAAACCACATTAAACACGTGTTCTTCTTGTTTATGTACTTATTTACTTGTTTGATTGTTTACTTTTAATATTTACTCACAATCAACATCATTCCTTGATCGATCCGTTATAATAATTACATATTGTGTAAAAAAAATTAAGATCCAAGACCAATTATTAGATATGGTATTAGTTAGTTTATCGCCGATATAATCAAGACAATTAGGGGCGAGACAGTTAGCAAATGGTCCATTCGAATATATTCTCACATATCTTTTTCCCATTTGTTTTATTGATCAAGTAGTATCTTTTTCTTTTAAACAGCATAGTATCTTTTTCCTTTGTTGTCACAATGTTATCTATTAATTAAAAACGAGTATGATACATCGTATTTCTTTGTCAAAAAAGAAAAAAGAAAAAAAGATACATCGTATTTCGTCTATAACTATCATAAAATTAATGGGGGTGGTGGGCCTAAAGGACAATATAAGATGCTAAATGATGAAATAGGACAAAAAAGAAAGACAGTGGTTGAGAATGACAAAATTAATAGACATGTACCAAAAAACCCTTAATGATAATAAAAGATTTAATTCATATTAAAGAATTTTTTTTATTTTACTATCTAAAATTTGGGTGAGTATTTACACTGATTTTTATTCCTTTTATGTTGCTAAGAATCCGGTGAGTCTTTGAAACGGTAATTTACAGAAGAATAAACTCCCACCGGAAATCACGTTTTCACCAATCCACGATTTCTAACTGCATTTGATTATACAGAAGTGGAACCGGAAATAGCAGGGGGAAAAAAAACAAGCCGCCGATTCAGGGTGGCCTCCCAATCGGATTCTTATTTCGGCGATACAACAAAAAGAAATCCGATTCCGACGACGAAGAATTGGAGTGACGGGAGAAGATGGCGAAAGGCAATGGGAAAAGCAGCCGAGTAAGTGTCAATTTTCTTCCTATACGTCCAAAAATTGTGACTTGTTTTCTCTTCTTTAAATCCTTACGATCGAATTATTGTGACTAACATTACGATCGAGCATATTAAATTGGGTTTTATTACGAATTGGGTTATATTTTGAATCGAATTCTTCATGTATAAAAAATCCTACGATATCAATGATATGATTTGTCGATTGCGATTCATACTCTTTCTTTCAATCACATTACATGTTGTTAGTCGACTTATGTCTTGAAACATTTAGGGGCATAATGTCAGTGTGCTCAATGTTTGCATTTACAACATGTATTCACTGATACATAATGGAAATTTCTCGCATTTACTTCATTATATTCACGTGTTGGTACACAATTGGGATCATGTCATGAAAGAATAGTTACTCTGAGTGTTTGAAATATAAGCTTAACATTTCATTAAGCTATTACTACATTATTTTGAATTGTGACTACATTTTTGGAATGTTGGTACACGAGTCTTGAATTGTTACTACATTTTTATATCAATGCAAGTACAGTTTTATGAATTGTTTCACATTAATTTGTATGTTGCTACATGTTGTTGCGGTGTTATTACATTTCTATAACTGTTACTACATTGTTTTCAATGTTAGTAGAACATTTTGGATGTGACTTCATTCATCTCGTTGCAAAAGTACACTTGGATATAACATGTGGTCGAGTTGATGTAACCACGTGGTGGATGTTAGTATATTTTGTGAATGTATATGTTACTACTATATAAGCGGATGATGCACCGTAGTTTGATTGGATATTTTTCATTGAAAGTGTGTTGTGTGTGATCGCATCACTTTGTGTATGCGCAGGGGGTGTTACTACATCTTATCATAATTGTGTTAAAACGCCTTTTAAATATGTAACTGATCTAGAGTATATAGAAGTGATTGCGTGTGATGTTGTTGCTACTACAATTAGTGGATACTCACTGAGTTACTTGATTATGCGTTGTCTACATATTATGGGGAGTGCATATTGGTGTCACTATATGATACTACGTTGGTGGAAATTCATTGAGTTACTACATTATGTGTTACTAGATGATACTACATTATGATGTACTTTGTGTTACTATATTATGTGTTACTAGATGATACTACGATGTGCTTTACTAGATTATCTGTTGCTACATTGGCGCTTGCTAAGTTGTTTGTAATTCTACAGGAATTGACAGTTGAGGTAATGGACTGCAAGATTCATGTTTTCTTGGCGAAGGGTTATGGGCTATTAATTTAACAACACACGTAGAAGAAAGTGAATTCTTTTTTGTTCTGTATGGTGAGGCGAGAAGAGTACAACCTGGCTTCATTCTTATCAATTTTGCAAGCAAATGCTTAATGAAGGAGATGTGAATCATAAATCGGCATGGATCTTCATGGCTTTTCAAACAAAGTTGTAATTAATTCGTAGGGAAGCTTTTGGATTCTTATTCTGTAGAGTCCATGGCGAGGAGGTGATTTTGCATCCTTTGCTTGAACATGTTGAGCTATAGCACATCTATTACACTAAAAGATAGAAGAATTGTTGTTCCTGTATTCTAAAATTTTCCACTTTAGTGTGATTCAGTACTCTATCATATATTTGTTCCAATTCAACCATTTGTGTTTTCAATTCAAAGTGTTCAATCAAATCATGCACAGAAAATTTGAAAGAGAAGACTGTCAAATACTAATCTAATCTAATGTCTTTTACTACATGTTTTTTTGTTGTGACTACATTCTTTGTATGTGTTTCTACACATTTTTTTGCTGAAACTACACCTAATTTATTAGTTGTTACTACATATATTTTTGGTGTTACAACATGTTTCACAGGTATTACTACATATTCTTGGGTGTAACTACATATATTTTCAGTTGTACAACATGTCCATAAATGAAGTAACACGTATTTGACAGTGGTTTCATGAACACACTTAGACGTAGTAATACCACGATGCAAACACCCTCAAACGTAGGAACACATAATGTACACTCTGAAACCCTAACCCTAAACACTAAACCCTAATCCTAAACATGAACCCTAAACCTTAAACCTGAACCCTAAACCCCATTCTCTGACCTTAAAACTGAACCTTAAACTGTAAACCTGAACCCTAAATCGCAAACCTGAACCCTAAGCACGAAACATGAACCCTAAACATTAACCCTAACCGTTAAACCTGAAACATGAACCCTAAACCTGAACCCCCAACCCTGACCCCAACCCTGAACCCTGAACCTGAACTCTAAACCCTGAACACTAAACCCTGAACCCTAAACCGTAAACCTGAACCCTAAACCTTAAACCTGAAACCTAAACCCAAAACCTGAACCCTAAACCCTAAACCACAAACCCTGACCCTAAAACTGAACCTTAAACTATAAACCTGAACCCTAAATCGTAAACCTGAACCCTAAGCCCTAAACCTGAACCATAAACCCTAAACCTGAACCCCCAACCCTGAACCCTGAACCTAAACCCTGAACCTAAACCCCGAATCCTAAACCCTGAACCCTAAACCTTATACCCTAAACCCTAAACCCTAAACCCCAAACCCTAAATCGTAAACCTGAACCCTAAGCCCTAAACCTGAAACCTAAACCCTGAACCCTAAACTTTGAACCCCCAGACCACAACCACTGAACCACAGAACCACAGACACAACCCTAAACCCTAAAACCTCAACCACTAAACCGTAAACTCAACCTAAACATGAACCCTAAACCTTAAACCTGAACCCTAACCCTAAACCCTAAACCTAAACCCTGAACCTTAAACGCTAGGTTAGGATTCAAGTTTAGGGTTTAGAGGTTTAGGGTTCAAGTTTAGGGTTTAGGGTTCAGGTTTAAAGTTCAAGTTTAGGGTTTAGGATTCAGGTTTAGGGTTTAGGGTTTAGGGTTTAGGGTTTATGGTTCAGTGTTAGGGTTTAGGGTTTAGGGTTCAGGTTCTGGGTTTTGTGTTTAAGGTTTAATGTTCAGGGTTTAGGGTGTACATTATGTGTTACTATGTTTGAGGGTGTTTGCATAGTGGTGTTACTACGTCGGATGGTGTTCATGGAACCAACGTGAAATACGTGTTATTTCATATGTGGACTTTCACTGTGATACTGCATTATGCATAACTACAGTCTTTGTATGGAGTGTGCATAGTGGTGTTACTACTTGATGAAAAGGGCATGTGTTACTACAGGATGTTTATGTTACTACATGAGTAATAATAATCTAATCGGGAACAAATGACTAAAGCCAGGAAAAAGCATGTAGTTATGACAATAAAAATGTAGTAACAAAGATTAGTACTAGGCAGTCTAATACATGTACACCCAAATTGATCTGTACTACATATTTTTCTATGTTAACTACATATTTTTCTACGTGAAATTGATTGTGTGTGTTGGTGCTAATAACTGCGTATGATGTCGATGAATCGTCCGTTTTAATTTGGTTTGCGATTGTGGTTGAAAAAAAAATTGGCTGGATCTCAAACAAATATAAATTTTTTTTGGGAAGTTGACTAAAAATCCGTAAGCAAATCTGCTGCATTAACTTATCAACCACTATTCAAGGGCAGTAAATACGTGCGTTCAAAAAAAAATACAGCATTAATTATCCAATAAATAATACAGGAAAATAATAAGGAAAAATAATAATAAATGGTATTATTGGATATTTATTATTTTTTGTCCTTCATAACCATTGCCTTTTTTTCTTGTCCTTTTTATCCAAATTAAATTAAAAGTTGTCCTTCACAACCTTTTCCTATAAAATTTCCTATAAAATGGGGGATAAAACAAGCAGATACCACGTGACATTGAAAAACCAAAAGGAAGTTGTTGTTATTGTATATAATTTATTACCCGAATGAACAAGTAATTACAGACATAATCAAACCTCTACACAATATGTTAATCTACATTAAATAGATTTTGACGATTTTAGTTCTTCATGTTTTAGTTTTGTTTCAAAAATAACTATTATGTTGAATGCCACTTTTAGTCCCTTATTTTGTGTTTTATTTCAATTTTAGGACACATTATGTTTCTGAATGATACTTTTAGTCATTTATGTTTGTATTTTGTGTTAATTTTAGGACAATTACCTAATTAGTCGTCTAAGTTAACGTCGACTAAACGTTTAATGATGCAACCTACCACGTATGCTTTCATATCTCATCTAAACAATTAAACATCGACATTCTCTTCCTTCCTCTTTCAAATCCATAAATTCTTTCCTTCAAATTGACACAGCTGCATAATAAAAAAATCTCTACAAGGTATTTAATTTTTCTTAATGTCGACGTTTAATCGTTTAGATAGGATATGAAAGCATACGTGGCTGCAAGGTTGCATCATTAAACGTTTAGTCAACGTTAACTTAGATGCTTAATTACGTAATCGTCCTAAAATTGAAACAAAATACAAACTTAGGGGACCAAAAATATCATGCAGAAACATGAAAATTATTTTTGAAACAAAACTAAAACACGAGTGACCAAAAGTGTCAGAATCCCTAGATTAAATACCTAGTCTTTTTACTAGATTCTTTGCGTTTATAAAGAGGGTTGAGGGAATTTTAAAAAAAAAAAAAGTTTAAGGGCATGTAAGGGAGTGGGAGAAGAAGATGCACATGTAATGTTGGCAAGCATATATGAAAGAGAAATGAATGGAGATAAAGATGTGCACCTGTTATAATCATGGAGCTTCTCCTGGCATTCCATGTGCTTCAATACTCTCTTCTTCCTAATCCCCCCACCCCCACCCCCACCCCCACCCCCCACTCCCACGGACCATATGAAAAAGTACATTTAAGTACGATCTTGATCACACTCATAGATAGTATTTCTTCATTTCTATAAATCTCCTCCATTTGAGGAACATCTCAAGTATTGATTTTTAGAAAGATGAATAATTCTAGTCCAGCAGCACCTTGTTCAAGATCCTGGTGAGTTGGGGGGGAAGATTTAAGATTACGATATTTTTTTGTTTAATTTAATTTTTTTAAAAAGAAATTGATGCTTTAATTATTTGAAATATTAATTTGTGAATTAAGGTCAATCAGTGAGGATTCGCTTCGAAGATATGTATACTATGCAAGTGAGAATTGTATCCAGGAATTGTTATCAGCTTCAGATTCTAACAAATCTGCAAGTGTAAATGATGGTTGGAAAGTTCTTGGAATGAACATTAATGGTGTCGAGATTTCGAAACGAAGGTCTAAATCTCTTCATACTTTTCGTAGCAGATGGCTGCTAAAATCAGTTTCTCCTCAACAGTTCATTACTGTTGCCAATGCTATTGATGCTGCCAAGGTATTTAATTAATTCAAAACTTAATTTATTTTGTTAAGTTTTAAACATAGTAATTGTAACGCCCCCAGACATACTAAATGAGTAATAAATGATCCGGTCATCTGATTAGACCGTCGTCCTCGCTTGGTTTAAAAGGGCTAAAATTAGTTGACAAACATTTATGTCTTACATTTATAAAGGACGATGACGATAAGAGACTGACGTCCTCGCCAGGACTTGGGCATGACTTGTTTCGGATTCGTCCCTACCAGAGGTGGCTCCTATCGTCTCTCACGGTTTGACACTTATGTCCGTCTCTGGTAGTTAGCTATGATCCTATTTTGTAACGCCCCCAGACTTTTGTTTGGTAACTAAATAAGTTATAAATGATCCGGCAAACTGCTTAGACTATCGCTCGGTCTAAAAAGGTTAATCTTAGTTGACAAGATTATTATGTCTCACACTTATACGTAGATAAACATCGTATTATTAATTGTGATGAGATTTAATTTGGACAGCAATGGGACAGTGATCTAGTGGAAGCGAAATATATAAAAGACCTTGAAGAGAACCTGAGCATTATCCGCCTCAAATTCGGAGATGCAGCAAAGCCTCTGTTTAGAAACAGAGAATTTATTGTGTACGAACGTCGCGAAACCATGGACGACGGCACTTTGGTACGTACGTAGTACGTACTCGTCTTTTTTAAAAAAAAAACAATGATACAGACATAATGACAGTGCTCCAATGTTTATTATATGTGATTGAATTAGGTAGTAGCGGTCGCGTCTCTTCCGAAGGAAATAGCATCAGGATTGCACCCAAAGCAGAATAACTCAATAAGAGGCCTATTACTGCAGTCTGGATGGGTTGTTGAGAAACTTGATCATGATTCCTGCATGGTTACCTATGTGGTTCAGGTATATATATATATTCAATCTACTATTTTTTTTTTTTTTTTTTTTTTTTTTTTTTGTGTGTGTGTGTGTATCCAATCTACTAAATTTAATTGGTATTAGCATAAGGTGCATCGGTCTAATCTGAAATTCTCAATTGTACTACATACTTTGAGATGCATCATAGCCATTGAAATACTTGAATCTAATTACAATGATATGCTTTTAGATTTTAAATTTTTGGAAATGACGATTTAATTAATATATTTTTCACTATACATTTTATTAAATTTGATCAAAGTATATGATTCATCAGTTAATTTAAGTCTCATCACAATCAATGATTATGGGGTGTAGTAAAAATTGTAAAAAAAACTATAGATTTTTGTCCAGAAGGATAAAATTATCAAAAAATCGGGGTAGAATGAAACTGTAATTTAATAAGGACAAAAACAACAATTATGAAGTAACAAATATGAAGTAACAAATGTGGAATAGAGTAAATATGAAGTAACAATTGTGAAACACAAAGTAACATTAACACGTGAAGTAACAATTTTAAAATAACAATTGTGATTTTTGTCCTTTATAATCATGAAAATGTTATTTTTGTCCTTCCAAATCTATTTATTAATTTTTTTGTGCATGTGCTATTAGTATCTACCCAATTAAAGTAATTATTGATACATATTTGAATATTTATTTGTTTATGAAATGCAGTTGGATCCGGCAGGGTGGCTACCCAAATGCTTCGTGAATCGCTTGAATACAAGACTAGTCATGATTATTGACGACCTTAAAAAACAAGTTATTGCTTGTCCCACCATTGGGGATAAATGATTATATTTTAGTATTTATAATATCACAAATTATAAAGAAAATAGTAGTTATGTTGATAATATATCATTGTGTCACAACAGATGACACAATTATATTTTCTATCATTAATTATAAAGAAACTAAACCATCGTCATTAATAGGTCATACATCATAATCAATGATAGAATAACCGTGTTACTAATTATATGATCATGGTACAATGGTCATGCTTCTATCGATACCCAATATTTTACTACGATTGCCACCCCAAACTACTAGGATGCCATTTGTATTGTACATGCTTGCATAGATCGTAGGGCTAAGATTTGATCGGGTTATGTCGATTATGTTTGTGTTATGCCTATCTCTAGAAGGTTTAGTTCGGAAAATTTACGATCTAAACCAAATCAAAATACTATGAAACCAGTGGTTTGAATTGAAGAACACTTTGAAACTGGTTTTGTTGGCCGGGCTCCTAATTTATTTTTAAATGCTAAAAAATTGAAAACATATAGTGCATGTAGTTACTTTCGAAAAAAGCATAGAGTTCATAAGTAAAATATAAGGTTAAAGGTTGTAAATGACTGTTTTTGATCTAAAATGAAGAAAAATGACAAGAAAAAAAGATAGTGGTTGAGAATGACAAAAACGCGTCTGTTATTAAATGTGTTACTATATGTGGTTGTATCTTATTTCCTATTTTATATCTTATTTTGTACTTCTGACCTCTGACCCCTAAAATATATATAGTGAGTGTCAAATTGATTCATAAAAAACACAAATATATTTCACATCGTATAACCACTAGATACACTAGTAAGCAAATAACCCTCAATACTTTTATTAATTGTTCATTGAGCATATCAAATAATCTTATTTGCAATCGATTTTTTCTTGTTCTGAACAAACTCTATAGCTCAAATTTCATCGGAAAACATGAAACGTGGATCTGTACGATTAATAAAATGAATTGAAAAAAGGGTCTTTCAGTCTTTACCAATAATGATACAATAAATAATTTTTTAACTAATCAGCTCTTAGCTAGATGACCTCGTTTGCAATAACATAATCACATAATTAATGTGATTTTACAAAAATATCACAGCCAACCCAGAAAATAAGTAACATACGTATTTAACTAAAAACCGTCATTTTTCAGGGCTGAGTTTGGGTTGAGTTGGGTCGACTTGGGTTGAGTTTTTACATAATCTTTTTTTTTTTTTTTTTCCTATCTGTCACATTTTTGAATTTGCTATTTTTTTATTTATATGTCATTTTACATTTTCAACTCAAAATTTATTATTTTTTCCTCATTTAACAATAAAGTATTTACATCTCCAATAAAAAAAATACATTTCTAATATTGAAAACTCTTTTATCAACAAAGTGTTTACATCCTCAATAAAAAAAATACATTTCCAATAGTATATTTTAGAATTATTAATTATTTTCTTAATCTGTGTGTTTCTTCTCTCTACGACATATAAATAAAAACAGAGGGAGTATAAGTCGGGTTGGTCTGGGTTGAGTTTCGGGTTTTCATCCATAAAACATCCATCTATCATAAAACTTTTATGCTATAAAATACACACATGTATATACTAAAATTCGAGTTTCATACCATATATTCATAACTATAATCATTAAAACACACCTTTTTTTTTTTTGGAAAGAAACGTTAAAATTTGATAATTGAGACACCAACAACATATAACAAACCAACAACATATAGAGATAATAATTAAAAACCAATAGTTATACATAAAAAAATACACGGATTATTTTTTTCGAAAAAATGTCAAAAAATCGTAGACGGAAACTAAAAATTAAGTGATAGCAGAGCAGCAATATGATAACGTCCTTTTATTTTGGACGGAATACTTATATATATCTATATCTATATATATTAGAAAGGATGATTTAACCCGATTACCCGGGATTTCGCTCCAAAACCCGTAAAAAAAAACCCGGAAAAAAAATATTATCTGCAGAAAAAAAAGGATGATCTGCGATAATAAATAAATAAATAAGCCATCTGTAAAAAAAAAGGATAATCTACCCACAAAAATGATTTATTGTTACGATTATATTTTAATGGGAAAACGGTTTGGTTTTAATGCGAATGTCTTCACCACTCTCAAATATACTACTCACGTGATTTTTTATTTAACTGTTTAAACAAAATTTTATATTATCTATGTCTTCTCTTCTTCTATATATATTAGAAAGAAGATAACATTCAATAAAAAATCTAAACATTCAATAAACAATCTAAACAATAACATTTATAAAAAAATTACCAACAAAAAAATAAGGCCTGATAACGTGATTTCCTATGATAACGGTGATTTAACCAAAAAAAACCAAACATAATCTGCGATAAAGGAAAAAAAAAACCACCTGTATAATTTCTAGCAATTACCTAACAAAAAATCTAAACACCTAATAAAAAATCTAAACAATAACATTTATAAAAAATCTAATGAATAAAAAAGTTCGTGATTTATATTACGGAATGTATAATCGAAAAGAGATTTTTTTTTCCCTTTTTTTGTGACCGAAAGGATAATGATTTTCCAACTAATTAACAGTGACAAAAATGAAAATCAAAGGGATGAAGCACATAAAAAGTAGTGATAGAAGACATTGTGCAATCTTTTTCGAAAAAGAAAAAAAAGACATTGTGCAATCAATACTGTTGTAGCTAGCCTCAACAAATGCAATCTAATATTTTTTTTTTTTTTTTTTTTTTGACAGTTAATAGATCATCTTCTCAAATAAATCTAAACTAAAAAATACCTCATCTATAATTTAACTTTAGCTTCTTTTTTTTTTACAGTTAATAGATCAAATTTTTAGGTTAATCTTCCTACGTACCATAAACGAGTCATATACGACATGCCAAGACACGTTGTAAAGGTAACATACGACGCGCGTTGATGCATGTCGTAAGATAAATTCATTTTTACTACGCGGTGTTTTACGACGCGCAGATGCACGTTGTAAAAGCTAAATTACAACGCACAGTGCACGTTGTAAAAACGCTATTTTCTTGTAGTGCGTGTTTTTTAAATTATTTTATAAGTTTATCCCTTAATTCAATAAATGGACTTTTCGTCAAGTTTTTAAAGCAGAGCAAATACCCTAAAATCCCCTCATTTAATTTTACATGCAACCTCATTCAATATTGTCCGGCTTTTTAGCAGCATTCAATAGTTTCATCGTTTCTTTTATTTTGGGAAAGACAGTGAAGGCACGTATATGTTTGTTTTGTTAATTGTTTTTAAATATCTCATATCTGATCCTAAAATAAAATATAATAAATGTATTGTATGTATTACAAGGTTTATTTTAATGTGCTAAAAATGATATTAAAATTGACTTGCTAAAATCATTTCTTTCTGATATATTGCTAAATCATTTCAAGAAAATAAAAAAAATCCAATAAAATTAGTTATTTTAGTTGCATGCCTTACATTCAGAAAAAAAAAAAAAGGGCAGAAGACGTTTGGAATGAAATCTAAACGATAACATATGATTTGAAAAAAATCTAAACGTCTTTTAGTCTTTACACTTTTCTGAATTTTTTTTTTCGAGTGTTTTTTTGTTTTGTTTTTGTTTTCTGTTTTGTTAGAGTGGATTTATAATTTGATGTTCTCATTCGTATAGTGGGTGTCATTGAAAGTATAAATACTGATAACATGTTCCACGAGTCGTGCGGGGGATGTAAAACGGAGGTGCATGACTGTGGAAATACTGTGTGTTTTACATGCAATGACATTGCCTCTCCGTCGTGCAGTAAATAACCATTTTCTACTCTTATTTATTACACTCTATATTATAACAATATTTATTACATACTCTGTTTTTATATAGATATCGCGTTCAAACACGTATAACAGACGTAACTGGTCCTTTGACAATATGCTTGGTGGTGGAGGGGTGAGTTTCTTCTCCACTCTACACCTTCGTCCTTACAGAGAAAACTATGAAAACGGTGATTTAAGCAACTGTTTCATCAAATTACTTTTCAAATTATAAGTCTATTTTTTTAGAAATGGTAAAATTAAAATCTATATGGATGATAGGACGATGGACATCGACGTTTCAAGCAACGAATACAAAGATTATTGGGAACCTCATACACATTCACTCTACACGCTCCAACAATGTCAGATTCTATGGACCCACCAGAAACTGCATTTGTACTGAAAGTAGATTGGGGAGAGGCATATGCTCATGCTTTGAAACACATTCAAGAAAAAAGACCGTACAAAACGTAAAAGTTTTTTATTATTATTAGTATTGTTATTGATTTAATGGCATTATATCTTTTTAGCTCATTACAATGCCTCAACGGTTAATTTCAGGTCGTGCTTTAATTTGAATGGCTTGGCGGATGCTATCAAGATTAAACATTGTTATTGTTTCATTTACGTTTTGTTGTGGAAACATATGAACAAGACAAGATATTTCATTTTTCTTTTTATCGCCGCTTAATGATTGCAGTGTGTCACAATTTTCATTATGCTATAATTTTTATTTTATACAATCTAAACGTCCCGTGCATGTGCACGGGTTATTGGCTAGTATATATATATATATATATATATATATATATATACTAGTCAAAAACTCGTGTAATGCACAGGACAATTGATGTTAATGAGACAATTATACAGTAAAAAGTAAATGCAAAAAAGCGTGTCTCATTAAAACCACTAAGCGTTATTAAAATAACTCAATGATTTTCGTCCCCAGGACATAACCCAGTTGGCAAGGGGCGTGGGTGCGTAATTGCAGCCTAGCGGGAGGTTAGATGTTCGATTCCCACAAGGGGCGAATTATTCCTGTTAAAGATAAGCCCATTGACTCTGAGCTACTGGGGGGTCTTGATTTACATCTCCACTCATCCCATGGGACAGGGGGAGTGGGGACCCTCGGGGGTAGGGTTTACCCCCTTTTTTTTTTTTTAATAACTCAATGATTTTCTTTTATAATTGCTTACATGAAACAAATATTATACCCTAAAATTATACTCCGATGCCTTACACAATCAAAACGGCGTCGTTTTGGCCCGAAATGACGCTGTTTCGGATGCACCGCACCGCACAACTCACACATGCACAGCAGGGGATCGCGATCCCTAAATCTAATTACCCTTATTATTATACCCAAGTCCCATCCCCGACGCACAACCTACTTCCTCTTTGAGCGAAAATTCGATTCCCTCACCCCCCCCCCTACCAAATTGTATCCCCACTTAATACCTTTTTCGACTACTTGAACTCGTTGCATTTTTTCATCATGTGCATCATATTGTTTCGTCCTCCTAACATATGCCCTTTTCCTTGATGGAGCAAAGAAACATGAAGTAACTGTTCATCGCGGCTTCAGGAATTTAATAATACAGATCAGAAATTTATCATATTCTATAATTAATAAGGTTAATCTTATATATAGATAGTTCAATACGGATAAATAAGGATCAATATATAAAATTAAGGGGGTCAGTACACACATAAAATATGTATCTCAAAAAAATTACACTGTAATTGTGGTGGATTTTTGTAAACGAAACAAAAGACAAGTAATAAAAATCCGGTTAGTCGCTCCAAGTGCAAAGCTTGTAGTAAAGCGGTTATGCCGGGTCGATCCCACGAGGAACGTGAGGTTGAATGCGTTTTTAAGTTTAGGCTAAAAGTGTCACAAAACTAATAATTTTAGGTTTATCAAATAATGGGAGAAAAGCGCACGAACAAGGATCCACAATTCAAGATGACCGCAAAGGCTTCTAACTTCCTACGCATGCAAATCAACTAAGGCCAAGATTAACCTATACTAAACGCAAATTACTAATATCTTAGATAATTTGTTTATCAACTTTTATCAAAGATTGATTCTTCAAGCACGATAGGCATAAATTCTTTCGAACCTATTATCTCGGTTAACAATTTGATAACTTTCGTTTCGAGACAAATTGATTAATCGATTACTATTGCGGTGATCTAGAATTCATTCAACTATCGTCAAACAAACATCACAGCTTTATCTATCGATATGAAGCACGAAATAAGCGCAATATAAATCTAACCTTTGTCGTAAAAAAAGCGCAGAAGAATAAGAAAACCGTAACGCCTCTTGAATTGCTTCACCCGTTCGTCCAACCAAAGAGTTTAGCTACTCATATTAACCTTGAGATCAAAAGATTGTTTTGATTGCATATGAAAACCAAAGAGAAAGACAAAAAGCTGCTGTTTATTTATGAAAGTCGACTGTAGGTTGTCTCATGATGATTTTAGGGTTTAATACAAGCTGCTATATATAGATGAACTAAGGCGGCTAGGTCAAAACTAAGTCGGTTGTGCTTCAGTCGGCGGTCGGACGCCCGTCTGGTATTCCTGGACGCTCGTCCGCTCTACAATGAACTTCGAATCGGGCTGAGCTTTCTTCAAACGCCCGTCTGGCCCAGCGTCCAAACAGCGTCCAAACTTGCTGAATGTAAAATACCCTCCTGGACGCTCGTTCAATGTCGCAAACGCCCGTCCACTGGACGGAACCTGGACGCCAGTCCAATATGACTGAATTTCGATTTCTTGATCTTTATCTCTTTTTTTCCCCATCTTTATCTTGATTTAGCTCGAATTACATCAACATTGATCATCAATTTAGCCTCCAACATGTATCTACATCACATCAAAAACACCGCAAAGAGTAACATAATTCCAATAACCATAAAATTATAATTAAAACATACAAATCCACCAACTTTGCGATTAACTCATTAAAAATGTCATTCGCTCAATATTCCATTTAAACACGTGATTTCCATGCGATTAATACGAATGTCGGGGAAAACATTATAAAATATAACGTTATAAAGCACGTAAATTCACCCTTAACAACTCCCCCACACTTAAACTTTGCTCGTCCCGAGCAAAACAAAACAAGATAAAGGCTCGGAGAGAATATAGACATCTCAACACATATACCACAGATTCAAATAAATTAGATGTTCACCCACGTGAGTGTGTGCATAGCCATAACAAACTTCCACTAAATCCAAACTTGAAGAACTCAAAGTAAAACTAGCTAATACCCCCTCGTAGAATAGCAATAAATGACACTCATAAGATGCACCCTACAAACGTGACATATCCCGAAAAGAATGATCGAATGAATCTAGGGCCTTTACGAAATACTCGAGAGGATAATCCTACAAACATATCTATCGGTTTATACTTTGGGGATAAGATGAGCGATAACTTAGTCTTATATTCATTTCACATCAATTGTTAAGTTGATCTAACCATTTCACTTTAAACACACATTAGAAGAAGCTATTGCCCTCATAGCAGAATAGAACATTTCGAGATAATACCCTACCTTACTCCAATCATAAGGCGACTTTTCCTAAGCTGTGCCGTGAGCTTTTAGTCATCATAGTGGTATAGGACTTACGTGGTAAACCCTACCGCACTCAAATCATCGACTAGCTTTCGACACACCCTTTTTAATCAATTATTAACTTATCCTTTTAATTGACATTAGCCCCGTGTTACTTATCACATTCAAACTTCTAGATATTCACAGTACCTCATACTACGGAACTAAATACAAACTACCATAAATCTCACGATATATACGTAGCACTAAGCACATGACTTATAAGAAAATCAAAAACTACCAGTCCAAAACGGGGTATAGCTTTATGAAACAGCTCATCGTTTACTATGGTACGTGAAATAGTGACAGGTGAAACAACTAACTTACGGAACATATGAAATATCGCATAGATGACTATAAAAACAACGAACTTCAAATTGAATTGCCTACTCGGGACAAAACAAAAACAAAAGTGTAGAAAAATTTGAAAATTTAGCCCATTTTTGCATAATAAACAAACTAACGTAGTATGCAAACTCATATGCGTAGGTACAACTCGAACTATCCCCTCCCCCACACTGAAAAATTCAACATGTCCTCATGTTGTGCAGAAAGTAAAAGGATAAGAAACTTAGCTGTATGCGCGTAGAAAATCGAGATGTTGGTCAGGCCGGAGCATGAAAGAAACAACACTCGCAAAAGCGTCGGAAAAAAAAACGTCCAAACCGAACTCAACCAAGACTAGATCTGCACTACGTGACAAAACAACAGAATCTCGGGGGAAAACGGGGCACAATAACGTAATAATGGGAAGGGAATGAATGAAAGAGATAGAACAACAAGCGTCAACCAAAAATTATCATAATACCAACGAAATCGCAATCCAAATATGTGGTGCTAGACAGCTGACATGAAGCAACAGAAAAATAGAAAGTACAGAAATCATAAAAGCATCCAAAAGGAAAGTAGTAATAGTCATTGTACAACCAGATCGAAGTCGGAGAAAAGAAAGAAATACATTAAGCAGAAAATGCATAAAAATCTCAACATCACGCAGGCGGAATCGGAGCATCAGACGGAAGAATAACAGCAGAATCACCAGCAGGGGCATCAACAGGAGGAGGATCTGAAGTGGGTACAGCAACAGTGGACGTCGTCGGTGTAGGCTCAGGCTGCGGAGTAGATGCAGTAGGAGGATCCACTGGAGGCTCATCCTCCTCATCGTCAGACGACTCGGGCTTCTCCTCCATCTTGACCACCTCAGCTATCACCCGCTCTATCTGCTCGGAGAAGACATAATCCATATTACTCGCATTGAATACCCGCCGATCTCTCGGTTGCCGTCCATCAACGATACATTCCAAAACCGACAAAATATTATCTTGGCCATCCCGGATGTCACTCAACATCGCCCTCAAACTATGAGCCATACTATGCCGAGTAATCTCGGAAGAAGATAATCCGAAAGAAGCGAGGCTCGAGGTGGTGTCGAAGTGGAACCAGGCTCGATGAACGGAACGACCTCGGACTCAACCGTAGACGGAGCTTTCTCTCTCTGAATGCCTCTCGGGTTCTTAGGCCTATGATCCTGCTTATACTCCGGCACTCCGGCATCCTTGCATATCTGATGGATCAAATGTGGGACAATCAAACTCCGCTTGTAATTCTTCTGACTGAACACCAACTCATCATAAATCGCTTGGCCAACATCGACATTTAACTTGAAAACCAAAGCATACAACATTCCAAGGTCGCCTATGTGAAAGTGTGTCAAATTATTCTTCGGCAATAAACGACTCTGGATGAAACGGCAATAGACTCTCCAATCCTCAGACCACGCCGTAGTAACAATCTCCTTACGATCACCCCCCGGTCTGAGCGTCCAAGCCACATCGGGACAAACTGTCAACCGCAGGTCCTCCAAAGGATCCTGTCCCGAATCTTGCCGTCTTTTAATTTCCTCCTTATAATCCAACCCTTCAAACGCTGCCAACCCATATTTTGCATTAAAAACTTGTGGGGAAATGGGAACCTTAACACCTCGAACCAACACAACCCCCGTTTTCAAGTCGGTTTCCGAAAAATTAGCGTAAAACTCCCTAACCAACGAATCATTCACCGGGGTAGTCGGGATCTTCATCAATTCCTCCCATTTCCTATCTTCCAACACTTTTACAAAAGAGGGGGCCACTTTCGTTTTCAACACCGCTCGCTCAACCAACATGTTTCTCGCAAAGTAATGTTTGGTATAGGCCTCATGTGCTTGAGAGTTGACAAACCGACGAGGCATAGGAATAGCACTGGTGGTCTCACTTTCTTTTCGAGGCGGTTCAGCCCCAGGTTCAACCGGCACATCTTCCCGTGTAGCTTCTATAACCTCCTCAACCCTAGACGAGGCTTGGCCTTTCTGAGCTCTAGGCATCCGTACTAAAGGAACATCGTCGTCCGTCTCAGAGTCTGAGGTAGGTTCATCGCTTAAGGTTGCCCTAGTTTGGGTGGCTCTAGGTGGTTGCTCCCGAATACTTACACCTTGGTTAGGATTAACAGCGGTAGGATCAAACTCTTTCCTCTTCTTCCCCGCCTCCCGGGCTACTTCCTTACCATGCCGTTTCACGACTGCTTTCTTATGAACCATATTCAAGCCTAGTCTACACCAAACAATCCCAATATACACAAAAGACACCCGTTTAACATCCAAATCGGGATTTCAAATCAACCAAACCACAATCACAACCATCCATGATCAATAACCAACACATTCATCATCAACAACATCAACCAGCAAGAGCCAAGAATGAAAAACGAAAGAAGGAAAACAAATAAGATGATACTCAAGTAAACGAGCCGACCCAAAGATCGAACTCGAAAAGCGTGAACAAAATCGAGAAAAGTTGTTACTAACTTACCGGGTAAGATGAGTAGATCTTGATTGAGATGAAGATTAGTCCAAACAAGTCCAAATGGCCTCCCAAAATCGGATTTTTCCTCTTAAAAGTCGGACCACAATGGGTGCTGATTCTCCAAAAATATAGCGTGTTGGGAGTTTTGGTTATGAAAATCGAAGAGAGGGTATCAAAAGCGGTCTATAGCACTTAGAATCGCTCAAAATGGTGTAGAATGGAGGAATTTAGGGCAAAAGGAGGAAGAGAAACCGTTTTTAGCGTTTGAATATTCGAAAAGTGAAGGTTCATTCGCGAGAAAAGGGTATATATAGGCAGTGCGGACGCTCGTCCAACAAATGGACGGGCGCCCACCGGGAAATCGAGATGAATCGGACGGGCGTCGGTTTGGTAAACGCTTCGTCCGAGATTTTAAATCACATACGAGATTGGAGGAGATTATCGGACGAGCGCCCAAGCCTAGTGAACGTTAAATCTAAAGTTTAGTCATGCCGGACGGGCGTCCATACCGGTGGACGGGCGCCCAACCAGCTTAAATGCAAAAATCATACAATTCCATACAACTCAAATTCAAAAGTGCATTTTTCTTATTAACTTAATTGAGGTTTTAAAAATACAAGCGTAAATCAACGAAGTACCATTAAAACAAAAATAGATAAGTAACGTTGGGTTGCCTCCCACCCTGGCGCTTTCATTTTACGTCGGGGCTCGACGGAGGTAAAACTAACTAAGAGGTCAGCGGTCTGCGTAGATCTCGCCCCACCCACTATGCGAATGAGGCGTCGAAGCATGTCGATAGCGGAGGAAAATCGAACTCATCCCGCAAACACCAATCCTCACCGCCTACCTCAAGACCTCACGAAATGCTCATTCACCGCGACACCGATTGCCAAATCCGTCAAGATAGGATCATTAAGTATCTTGTAACGGACGTCTTATGGTCTCCTCGCAACTCCTCGATCGTGAATCATTTGCCTCCCGAACAAGGTGGAACAATGATAACGTATGTGATGGTCTTAACCTGAGTACTAATATCAAAATCTACATGAAGAATTATAGTGCCTCCTGGTCCATCATCTACTGTGATCAGCGGGATCCGACTAATGAGTGGAAACTCCTCAGGGCGAACTCCGTAAAGATCCATAACTAGAAAGCAACTACTGACAGATAGAAACATAAAAGCTTAGTAAAGCTAACTAAAATAACATACGAAAGCAAAAAGAACTAAGAAAAACTAAAACAAGATTGGATATCTAGGATGCCTCCTAGTGGCGCTTTTGGTTTATGTCGTTAGCTCGACATTCAATTCAGGTCTAACCCGGGTCGGGCCACTTTGGCTTTTTGCCGGTCATCTCAGCAACAGAATTCTTAACAAAATTAGGTCTACAAAAACAGCAGTGCAGACTCGGGATTCGTCCCAACCATTTTTTCCAGGCCTGCCTGATCTTCTGTCTGACTGGGGATCTCTTCCGTACTTTATGCTTCTTCAAATCCACTTCCTTCCAATATTGTTCCATGTCCCAGCTTCCGGCAAAAACTTCAGCTGGTGATTCAGTACTATCATCAGAGAATAGGTCTGGGGAGAACTCATCGCAGTCATCGACTCCTGAAGCGATACAACTTAACAAATCAAGGAATTTAACTACCTCGGGTGATTCCTTCGGTTGGCCAATGTAGTGTTTGCATCGTTGACCATTGACCTTGAAAGGCTGATCACCAATCCCCTTAAGTTCCAAAACGCCGCTAGGAAAGACAGACAGGACCTCAAATGGACCGGACCAACGCGTCCTTAGCTTTCCGGGAAAAGATGTAGCTGGAATTGTATAACAATACCCCGGCTCGCTCGCATGAAACTCCCTTTTCTTGATCTTTTTATCATGAAGGAATTTCATCCTTTCCTTGCTTATCCGTGAACTCTCATAAGCTTGGAGCTGAACTCGTCTAATTCATGTATCTGCTTTGGAACCTACGTTCTCCACAAGCTTGGGAGTCGAAGTTTAGGAACTTAGTTGCCCAATAAGCTCTATGCTCTAATTCTACTGGCAAATGACAGGGCTTTCCATAAACCATTTGGTATGGTGATGTACCCATAGGGTTTTTGTATGCGGTCCTGTAAGCCCACAGTACATCATCCAGCTTCAGACTCCAATCCTTTCGATGGGAGTTGACCGTTTTCTCGAGGATTTTCTTTATACTCTGATTACTACGCTCAACTTGCCCAATGGTCATCGGGTGATATGGTGTGCCACTCTTATGCTTAACACCATACTTAGCTAACAGGCTATCCAGGGGTTTATTAATGAAGTGCGAACCTTCATCGCTGATCAGAGCTCTAGGGCAGCCAAACCTCGTGAAAATGTACCTCTTCAGAAATTTCATTACCGTTTTATGATCATTTAGTGGAGTCGCGATAGCTTCTACCCATTTAGATACGTAGTCTACACAGACTAGAATGTATTTATTTCCGCATGAAGACGGAAATGGTCCCATAAAGTCTATGCCCCATACGTCAAACACTTCACATTCCAATATGGGTTGAAGCGGCATATCATACCGCCTGGTCAAAGTACCGGTTCTCTGGCACCTATCGCAGCTTTTGCAGAAGGCTTCCGTATCTTTAAAAGTGCAGGCGATAAAAACCACATTGAAAAATTTTGGCAACGGTTTTCCACGGATTGAAATGGCCACCGGTGGGACCAACGTGACATTGCTCAATAATATCCCGTTGCTCGGATTCAGGGACACACCGGCGAAGCAACCCATCTTTGCAGATCTTGAACAGATATGGTTCCTCCCAGACATAGTACTTTAGATCAGAGAAGAACTTCTTCTTCTCCTGGTAAGAGAATTCAGGGTTCAGATAGCCAGAGTGAAGATAATTAACAATCGAAGCATACCAGGGAGGGTCGGGAGTGTGGACATCCATGTTCATAACGCTCTCGAAGGGGTAATAAAGATCAATGTCCTGGGAGTCTTCCTCAGCTACTGGCAAAACTCTCGAAATATGGTCCGCTACGGTGTTTTCACAACCCCGTATGTCCTTGATGTGAACATCGAATTCTTGAAGTGTAAGAATCCATCTCAGCAGTCTCGGTTTAGCATCCTTCTTGTTCATCAAATAACGCAGAGCCGCATGATCAGTCCATACAATCACCTTGGCACCAAGCAAATAGCTGCGGAACTTATCCATGGAAAACACAAGCGCTAACGATTCATTTTCCGTAGTGGTGTAATTTGCTTGAAATTTGGATTCAAGGTATGACTCGCGTACGAGATAGGTTGGAATTTACCATTAACCCTTTGTCCTAATACGGCACCCACAGCGTAGTTGGAGGCATCACACATCAGTTCGAATGGAATGTTCCAATCCGGAGAGATCAGGATAGAAGCGAGAGGTCAACCATTGTTTAAGCTCTTTGAAGGCAACAGCGGTCATTATCGAAATTGAAGGTGACGTCATCTTTCAGTAAAGTTGATAAAGGTTTCGATATTTTTGAAAAATCTTTTATAAATCTCCTATAGAAACCCACATGACCAAGGAAACTTCTTACTTCCTTCGTGTTTCTGGGGTAATTCATCTTTTCAATAGTTTCTACCTTAGCTTTATCAACCTCTATGCCTTTAGCGGAGATCTGGTGACCTAAAACAACCCCTTCGGTCACCATAAGATGGCACTTCTCCCAATTGAGAATCAAGTTCTTCTCCACACACCTTTGCAGTGCTTTGTCTAGATTTTCAAGGCAGTCCGTGAACGATGTGCCAAACACCGAGAAGTCGTCCATGAATACCTCAATGCATTTCTCTATAAGTCCATCAAAGATAGCCAACATACATCTCTGAAATGTAGCTGGTGCATTGCAAAGTCCAAAGGGCATTCGCCTATAAGCGAAAGTACCATAGGGGCAAGTGAAGGTTGTTTTCTCTTGATCTCTTTGGGTCAATAGGATTTGGAAATAACCTGAATAACCGTCCGTAAAATGAGAGAAAGCATGCCCCGCCAAGCGTTCCAACATTTGGTCTATGAAGGGAGAGGGAAATGGTCTTTTAAGGTCACCTCGTTCAGCTTCCTATAGTCTATACAGACTCTGTACCCAGTGACTAATCTGACAGCTACCTCTTCACCTTTGTCATTCTTTTCAATGGTAATACCTCCTTTTAGGTACTACTACGAGTGGGGACACCTAATCGCTATCGGCTATCGCATAAATGATCCCCATATCCAACAAACTTAATGATCTCTTTCTTCACCACTTCCTGCATGTGTGGGTTTAAGCGTCTCTGCGGTTGTCTTATACTCTTTGCACCTTCTTCGGTTCTAATCTTATGCATACAGACGTGCGGAGATATTCCTCTTATATCACCTACCGCCAACCGAAGGCTTTCGCATTTTCTTTAGAACGTCAATTAACTCTAACTTCTTCGTCTGGCGACCGTGTAGAGGAGATAATCCAGAGGTAAGTGCTTACCTTCTCTTAAGAAGATATACTTTAGATCTGAGGTAGAGGTTTTAGAACAAGGTCCTCGGGAGGTTCCTCTAAAGCTGGTTTTGGCTTCTCCTCGTTTTAGATCTTCCTCACCGATAGGGTAAAAACTCTTGCCTCAAGCAAATCGACTTCTTACGAGGGTGAAAGAGTTCTTTCGCGATTACTAATGTGTCCTCTTCAACAAGCTCTTCTCCATAAGCGACCTCTAGCTCGTCCAGAGTGTAGTCTGTGAAATCGTCTGACGTCTCAATCATAAAACCGAGGATTTTGAGAAGGTGCTCGAGAGCTTTAACTACATCATGTAGCGCACTTCCTCGTCTCCAACACGTAGGGTGACAAATCACGCATCACAATCTATAGTGGCTCTAGCGATAGATAGGAAAGGTCGCCCCCAGGAGGAGGGGGGTATCTTCTTCTTTAGTGTCCAAGACGTACCAATCCACAGGAAATGTAAATTTGTCTACTTGGACCAGAAGGTCTCTAAGCACTCCTTCGGCTCTCTTGAAAGATCTATCTGCAAGCTGGATACTTATGGGGGTAGGCTCCAATAGATGGTCAAGGTGTAGTCTCTTGCAGCATGAGATAGAGACATCAGACTAATAGATGCTCCTAAATCACACAGAGAGTTTGGGAAACTTAAATCCTTGATCTGCAGAGTTAAGACAAACTTTCCCGGATCATTTGCGCTTCTTAGGAATTTCTCCGTCATTGATAGCGGAGCATTCCTCTCCCAATTTTTCTCCATTTCACCCAACTTCTTCTTTGAAGAAACAACATCCTTCACAAACTTGGCGTGATTTAGGCATCTCAACCAACACTTCAGATAAAGGCAAATTTACTTGGGTGTTTCTTAGTAGGTTGAGTACCTTCTCGTACTTCTTGTCTTCAGATAATGAAATGTTTTGCTTTCTTGGCGGAAATGGGAGCTTATTCAGTTCTTCTTCGGAAAAGACTTTCCTGGGCGAGGAAGCTCTTATAGCTTTGTCCTCAAGATCCTTCCACCTCACCATCTTTTCTGTCTTTTTACTCGTCAGAGGATCATTCGCCTGAGTGACTTTTTCCGGTTCATCATTTTGGTTTTCAATCACCCGAGATCTTTTTCCAGCTTCAATCTCATTTTCATCTCTCTCTTCATCCAGGTCAGGGGACTGCGATTCTTCCCCTCCTACCGAATCAGGGGTAGGAGGGCTTACTCGTTTCCCACAGTTACATCAGTAACCAGGTGTTGTTGCAATTGTGTACGGACCTCAGATTCATAGCATTTGACTCCTCTTGTCCATAGGGAGTAATGGAGTGCGAGCTCGGCACTGATGGTTTGTTCTCGCTTCACTGGGCTGCATGCCCACCCACTTTTAGGTCTGACTAATTTTAAGTTCTTCATCGCCCTCTGTTGCTCTTTACTCGCCTTTGTAGGGGGTAGTACCATAAGTTGAGGAGTCTGAGTAGGCGATTCTCGCTGTGAGTTTTGATTAGTGTTTAGGGTGATTTTATACGATTTCTAATGACATATTCGTATAATTTACATGAAATCAAGGTCGAATTATTGAGCAAATGAGTTTTAAAAGTGGTTAAGTGCAAATTTGTGTTAATTATGTGGTTTCATTGATAAAAATCTTTGAATATGAGATGTTACATTTTGCACGATGTTATCTAACGCTTGCATGTTAAATGAGGAGCTTTCTAAGTTCGATTCGAATCGATTCGATTCGCCCAAACTTGGTGATCAAGTATTTCAAAATATGCCACGTAACATTATATTTTGAGGCCTAAAAATGGATTTTGAGGAAAAGAAGAAGATCACGAGATCAACGGATCAATATTTTCCAGCGTACTGCTTCTACCGTAACCTGTTTTCGATGGAAATTTTACCCGACTTAGAGGCATTTTCAGGGAAGAGTTCTTGACGAAAGTTGTAGATACTAAAATGAGCTTTCCAACGCATTTTGAATCACGTCAAGTACAACTCCATAAGAATTACGGACGAACCAGGAGATATTTTGGCCAAGTTTGATGCATGTTACTCCATGTGCTCCTTAATGATGATGATGATGAGTCATAACAAACTCCACATGCTATTTTAGTGACTCACCTACCTTCACATGCAAAGTCATTATCACCTCCACATGCTTATAACAAACTTGAGAATATTCCTTAGCATATTCTCCCAAAAATATCTCCCTCAACTACAACCTCTCCCTTATACACCTCCCCTCAACTCTCCCTATAAGAACTCCCTCATTTCCATCCATAAAGGCGCCCCTCCTTGGTCACTTTTGGCCAAGCTTTTACTTTTAAAATGCCTTTTGTAAATACTCAGGCGTTATGCGAGAATAAATTAGAATAATAATCTTGTTGTAATCTTGGAGCTACATTACGATTAAGAAATCATAATCGAGGATGATTGGCTAAGGTCTCTAGCTAGAACCACCTTTGTGAAGCCACCATCACGGAATAAACAAGGATTTCGTTTTCATTTGTTCTAGTGAGTTTCTTGTTCTTCCTTCATGTTTGAATTGTTTATGTGCAATTTGTATGATCTATACTTATGTTGCATGCTAATCGAATTTAGATACGATAGTTGATAAATTCGTAGATTACCGTGAAGGAGAATGATAATATTCTTCCAACATACGTAAGTTGAGGGTGAATGTTGTCAGATTAGGATTTATATCCATATCTTTGATCCGTAAATGCTTTAGTTGTACCGAGAGTGGTGAACTAATTAAAAGGCGATGAACCGAAAGGAAAATGCCTCTTTGTGAATAATAATCCAAGAACTTACGAATGAATATGTGTCTTTCTTGTTATTTTCGGTGGGGTGGTGGATCATCAGCGTTTAGTTGTTTTAAATTATAAATTTTATTATCGTAGTTTTCTTTCTTTTCACGTTTGCTACCTTAGTTTGTTAATTGAAAATCCGAGATCATAATCATCAACTTTATAAAAGAAATCGAAGGCAAAAACTCTTTTTTTCGTCCTACAAGTCCTGCGGATACGATCCGGTTTCACCTTTTACTTTGCATAAGTTTTGCGAGCCTTCGCACGAAAACTTTGTCAACTAAGTTATGACATCGGTTTTATTTTATTACTTGTTATCTTTTGCTTTGTATTATAAAACGCCATTTAGCGAACAAGTTTTTGGCTAAAAAAAAAAATTAAAAAAAAATTTAAAAATTGCCGAGTGGACTTGGCACGAGAAAGGAAAATTTTCACCATTGAGGTTTTTTTTGTCAACTAAGTTATCTGTTTTAGTCTTAAACAATAAAAATAAAAAAAAAAAAAAAAAAAAATCTTTCGGTAATTACAGAGAGAGAAAAAATATTTTCTTTTAGTTTCGCATCTTTTACATTCTGTATTAGTTTTATAGTATTTTACCCGGTCCGAATCCATTCTTAGTGGGAGAGTTGGAGAAAAGAATTCTGAGCCGATGCTTTCCACGCAAAGGCGGAAAAATCTTACGAATCGAGATATTCACTTTTATTGCAATACGAAGGAGATCTTTTATACGAACAGATTTAAGACTCTTTCTTGAAAATGTTTCTTTTTTTTAGACTTTTATTCTAAAAAAAAATTAAAAAAAAATTTAAAAAAATTCTCGATAAATACCGAGTGGATTGGTAATTACCGAAGAGAGAAAAGAAACACGGAACACGTTTCAATCATTGAGGTTGGGTGATGGATTCTCGGTGAATCCCACTCTGCGGAAGCATAAGGATAAAATCGAAACCTCGTGATTTAGGTGTTGGTGCCCAAGCGTAGTTTATGCAAACTCGAACTCACGGGGACCACTTTTGTATAATCGGAGAGATAAGCGAACCATCGCCGACCAAACAGACGTTTGGCCCGGCTCACCGGACCAACGGACGAGGAACCACGGAAGGAAATCCTGAAGGATACGTTGAGAGCTCAAGTAAGAGCCCAGTTGAAGAAATGGCGAGCAACGGACATTGGCGCACTTTGCCATGCCATCTATGAAAGTTAATCCTGCGGTCGTGATTCACGAAATCATGGCTGATAATTTCGAACTCAAACTTCTTTAATCAATTTTGGTAAGAGGTTCCACATTCCATGGATTTTCCCGAGGACCCGCACGATCACATTCACTCATTTCTAGAATCGTGCGGGACTATTTTAATCAAAGGGTCATCGAGGGCGCCTACGAAAATGAAACTCTTTCCTTTCTCCATTGAAGGAGAAGCAAAAAGAATGGTATAAATCCTTACGGTCGAATCCATTACTTCGATGGAGGAGTTGGAGAAAGAATTCTGAGCCGTACTTTCCACTGCAAAGCGGCTCATCTCTTGAATCGAGATATTCACTTTTGTGCAATCTCGAGAAGGAATCTTTTTACGATGCGTGGAGACGATTTAAGACTCTCTTGAGAAAGTGCCTCACCACCGTAATTTCTGGATAAACAAAGATTGGTCAACACTTTCTACGATTGGTTTGGTGAATTGACTAAGGAATGGTGAATAGTTCTCACTGGAGGTGCATTTACGAGAAAGACACATGATGAGGATGGATGTTGTTTGAAGATATTGCAAAGTATAATTATGCCCTACCTATGCAAAGGCCCAATCGTAAAAAGCTCGATTTGCGAGGAAGTATGAGGTAGATGAGACCACGTCTCTAAAGCTCGATTGGCGCACTCTGAAGCAAGTAGCGGCAATGAATGTTCAAAGTCTTGTGTGTGACAATTGCCATGGCCAAGGCCATCGTAGTAATCAATGCCGGCTTGACCCGATCTCACAGTCAAAGCTGTTTCAAAACAATGTCGTTTGCCAAAATTGCGATACCGTTGGGCACGCATTCCATCGATGTCATCTATTGTTGCATTCGGAAGAAGTGAATACATTCACTTCTCAAAATTATCGACCTTCGGTCGAATCAAAACACTCAAGGATTCAATTATAACCGAACCACCACTGGTTTCCGATGGAGTGACCTGCGGGGCAAGAAACCCCCATCATTTTCAGGCCCTAGGCCTAATCAAAGCAATTTTCAATCCAACTATCGACCGACATGGAACACCAATCCACCGCAAAATCAAAATCAATCATTTGAGATCTTAGAACAAAGTTGAGCGAGCAAATCACGGCCAACACTCAATTGGCAAATGCTTTAAGTACTCGACCAATGAGAAATTTGGAGGTGCAAATGGGACAAATTTAAGGCGGCAAAGAAGCAAGTCCCTCAAGGTCGTTTGCCGAGTTTTCTTGAGAAGAACCCGAGGGGTTTGGTCCAAATGAGAATTCTTGCACCGATTCTGCACCATGGAACTATGGTCAAGATGAGCTGAATGCGAGGAGTGGGAAGCGGTTGGCGGTCCAGGCCAACCAGGAAGCAGTACTGAGCAAGAGACGCAGAGGAGGAAGATCTTTGTTCTCTCGGAAGGATGTTGGGACTACTATTGATCCAAGTGAAAGAGAAAATTCTAAAGAAAATGTGGAAGTTGAGAATCTGATGATAAAGAAGAATGCCGAGAAGAAGTCGAACAGGAAGCATGTGAGGTGGAAGGATAGGAAGACAAAGCAATCAATGATAAGGCGGCAAAGAAGCACTTTCTTGAGGAAGATGATCTCCCTACCACCTAACAAGAACAAAATTTGTCATTAACGATCGATAAAGAATATAAGAAGGTTATCGACTTGCTCAAGAATCTTGAGGCAAACATTCCATTAGTTGATCTTTTGATAGGAATGCCAAAGTATACAAAGTTTATAAAGGACTTGATGAGTTGAAAAAGAAGCTCCAAGAGCTCGAGCACATAGTATTGAATGGAGAATGCTCAAGAATCAGCCAGACTAAACTTTGTGAAGTGCCACGACCTGGTAGATTTACGATTTTGTACTATTTGGGAGCAGGACTTCCACAATGTTTTGTGTGATTCGGGAGCATCAATCAATGATACGTCAATCTTCAATCTCTTGGATTGGATCAATCTAATACGCTTAAACCTATTTCTCTTCAACTTGCGATAGAAGTGTGAAATATGCAAGGGAATTGTAGAAGATGTATTGGTCAAGGTTAAGAACTTCATATACCAGGTGATTGGGTAATCATGGATATGACCAATGATGAGAAAACCCCTTGATCCTTGAAAGACCCTTTTCTTGCAGCTGCCCGTGCCTTACTAGATTCCTCTGAGTGGCGAAGTGACCTTACATTTGGAGGATGAGAGTATAAAGTTCAATGTGGGCAATGCGGTGAAGCACCCGGACTGACACTTGTTTAGCTATTGAGGACGTGATGAGTATGATAAACAAGTGTTCATGGGTAGTTGGGATGAGGAAGAATTCAATAAACTATCTCGCAACTTGGACTAATGAGGAGTGGATAGAATTTTTAGAAGAGATTGACAAGGAAAGTTCGATTACCACACAAGTGGTAGGAGTGAAGATGAGGAGAGGCATGGTGATATGCCCCAGATTTGCAAAGGGAGATGAGGCCCACATCTCACTGGGAGGCCATGATGATGTGAGCCCTTATAATAAGCTTGGAAATCTAGAGCCACCGGGGAGTTGTTTGTGTACTCCCGATGAATGAACTTTATGGAATGTCAAAGAAGATGGTTCGATGACTTGATAAAAGAAGACTACATGGTTTGGGAGGAGTTGGCATCGAGGACTAAAAGAGTGCGTTTCTAGACAATTTAATTTACGTGGTTCTCGCATTGTTAATTTTTCTTAAGCTATTGATCTTCTTGAGTTCGGATTTTGGTTGATGATTTGTAATTAGTCGAGCAAACGACATTAACCAAAAGCGCTACCGGGAGGCAACCCGTTTTAAAAAAAAAAAAAAAAAAAACAAAAGCTCTACATTTTGCATGATACTTTACTCATACTTTGGATAATAGTTTTCCAATACTTCGGATTGATTTTCATTTTGTTTCACCAAGTCTCAGGATGAATGTTTGAATGTCATTTAAAGGGAGCGATTAGGAGGTTATCCGAAAATCCGAGGAGTACAAAGAAAAAATTCAAATGCATCATTTCTTAGATTTAGGTTGTTAGAACAATTTGAAATAACCCTTGAGGATCTGGGTATAAAAGACTCATAGTTAATACTTTGTCACATATTTCATATCATGACCTAGTCTGTTTTAAATTTTCAAATAATGTGTGACATGTATTAATTCAACTACTATGCAACTAAGGGAATAGGAAATTCAAAGTGACCGAGTTGAAATTTTATTGTCTAGTCGAGCTCCCGACTATAATTAAGCCCTACTAGGACGGTAACCTAGATATCTTTTCCTTTTTGTCTGTAGTTTATTTCTGTCTTTATTCCATGATGTTGCCTTGTCTATCATCTTTTGTGCCCCTATCCCCGAGGTACGTCTTGTTTTCCCATGGTGTGCAGGATTTTTACGATAGCGATTGTGAGCTTTTAGATAAATCAGTTTACCGGTGGATGGTCCACAGTCTACTGATTTCATCGAGCATTTCTGAGTCGATTCTAGGCCACTTCCGAATTGCCACTTCGAACCACAATCGACTAAGTGTTCTTTTCTTTTACATTATGCACAACCTGAGGACATGTTGTGATTTAAGTGTGGGGGAGGGAATAGTCGGTTATATGTATCTACCATTTGCTTAAATTATTTTGATTCTATGCTAAATGGGCTAAATTTTCAAATTTTTGTTTATTCCCGAGTAAACAATGCATATCTTTGTTCGTTATTTTTATAGTCATTAATGCTATATTCCGTATGTTCGATAAGTTAGTTGTTTCACCCAATATATTTTCACGAGCCATAGTGAATGATGAGCTAAATTATAAAGCTATATCCCTTTTTGATTAGTGATTTTTGATTATCTTATAAAGTCATGTGCTTAGTGCTAACGTCTGGCGTATCGTGAGAATTATGATAGTTTGTGTTTATAGCGAGTATGATATATTGTGAATATCCGAGCGTTTGAATGTAATAAGTGAAACATAACTAATGTTCTTGCACAATAATTAACAAATAAATCATTGCTTGAGGTGTTATGCTCGGTAGAGTTTGAATTGCTTTTAGCATGTTAACCACCGCCTGCGAGAAATCTCGAAAAAGTAATCAATTGTGTGTGTCGAAAGTCGGGTCGATGATTTGAGTGCGGTAGGGCATTATCTCGAAATGTCCTATACCACTATGATGACCAAAAGCTCACGACGATCGAGAAAAAAGTCGCCTTATGATTTGAGTAGATGAGGATTATCTCGAAATTTCCTATTCTAGTATGACGGGCAAAAGCTCATTCTGATGTGTGTTGAAAAAAAAAAAAGAAAAAAGTGTGAAAAAAAGTGAAAAAAATCGAAAAAATTTATTATTATGAATAAGTTAAGGACTTAGTTATCGTATACCTTATCCCCAGTATAAACTGACAGATATGTTGTAGGGATTATCCTACGAGTGTATCAGAGAAGGCCCTAGATATATTCTATCATTCTTTTCCGGGATATGTCACGTTTTGTAGGGTACATCTTATAAGTATCATTTATTACTAGTTTGAAGGGGTATTAGCTAGTTTGCTTTGAATTTTCAAGTTTGGACTTAGTGGAAGTTTTCTATGGCTATGCACACACATCGGGGTGAACCTCGATTTATTGAGTATATGTTGTATTTCTTTGAGGTGTCTATCTTTTCGAGCCTTGATTCTTGTTTTGTTTTGCTCGGGACGAGCAAAAGCTAAGTAATGGGGAGTTGTTTAGGGTGATTTTATACGATTTCTAATGTTATATTTTATAACAATTTCCTCCATATTCGTATAATTTGCATAGAAATCAAGGGTTTAATCGAATTATTGAGCAAATGAGTTTTAAAAGTGGTTAAGTGCAAATTTGTGTTAATTATGTGGTTTCATTGATAAAAATCTTTGAATATGAGATGTTACATTTTGCACGATGTTATCATGAATGTAGAGTGCGCTTGCATGTTAAATGAGGAGCTTAAGCGAAGATCGGATGAAGATTAAGAAGAAAGCTCGATTCGAATAAAGAAAGCTCGATTCGATTCGGCCCAAACTTGGTGATCAAGTATTTCAAAATATGCCACGTAACATTATATTTTGAGGCCTAAAAATGGATTTTGAGGAAAAGAAGAAGATGCCACGAGTTTACGAGATCAGCGGATCAATATTTTCCAACGTGCTTCTACCGTAACCTGTTTTTCGATGGAAATTTTACCCGACTTAGAGGCATTTTCAGGGAAGAGTTCTTGACGAAAGTTGTAGATACTAAAATGAGCTTTCCAACGCATTTTGAATCACGTCAATCGGAGGTCTACAACTCAAGTTATGATTTTTTACCGAACTGCTGGAATTACGGACGAACCAGGAGATATTTTGGCCAAGTTTGATGCATGTTACTCCATGTGCTCTTAATGATGATGATGATGAGTCATAACAAACTCCACATGCTATTTTAGTGACTCACCTCACCTTCGCATGCAAAGTCATTATCACCTCCACATGCTTATAACAAACTTGAGAATATTCCTTAGCATATTCTCCCAAAAATATCTCCTCAACTACAACCTCTCCTTATACACCTCCCTCAACTCTCCCTATAAGAACTCCCTCATTTCCATCCATAAAGGCGCCCCTCCTTGGTCACTTTGGCCAAGCTTTTACTTTTCCGTCTTTTATGTAAATACTCTGTAGGCGTTATGCGAGAATAAATTAG
Source organism: Gentiana macrophylla (assembly GCA_026214975.1). Taxonomy (NCBI): domain Eukaryota; kingdom Viridiplantae; phylum Streptophyta; class Magnoliopsida; order Gentianales; family Gentianaceae; genus Gentiana; species Gentiana macrophylla. The sequence goes on from CM047814.1 coordinate 32,720,655, forward strand.
AATAATAATCATTGTAATCTTTGAGCTACACCTGACGATTCAAATCATAATCGAGGATGATTGGCTAAGGTCTCTAAGCTAGAACCACCTTTGTGAAGCCACCATCACCGGAATAAACAAGGATTTCGTTTTCATTTGTTCTAGTGAGTTTCTTGTTCTTCCTTCATGTTTGAATTGTTTATGTGCAATTTGTATGATCTATACTTATGTTGCATGCTAATCAATTTAGATACGATAGTTGATAAATTCGTAGATTACCGTGAAGGAGAATGATAATATTCTTCCAACATACGTAAGTTGAGGGTGAATGTTGTCGATTAGGATTTATATCCATATCTTTGATCCGTAAATGCTTTAGTTGTACCGAGAGTGGTGAACTAATTAAAAGGCGATGAACCGAAAGGAAAATGCCTCTTTAGCGTATAATAATCCAAGAACTTACGAATGAATATGTGTCTTTCTTGTTATTTTCGGTGGGGTGGTGGATCATCGGTGCGTTCTAGTTGTTTTAAATTATAAATTTTATTATCGTAGTTTTCTTTCTTTTCACGTTTGCTACCTTAGTTTGTTAATTGAAAATCCGAGATCATAATCATCAACTTTATAAAAGAAATCGAAGGCAAAAAACTCTTTTTCGTGACAAGTCCTGCGGATACGATCCGGTTTCACCACTATAGCCGCGAGCCTTCGCACTTGGGGCTGACATCGGTTTTATTTTATTACTTGTTATCTTTTGCTTTGCATAAAACCGCGAACAATTAGCGGGCCAGGTTGGATTTGTTTTTGGCTGAGAATTTGAACTTTGACTCGAGTTGGGGTTACGGTAGTAGGCATTGCGAGTGGTATTCATCCCGAATTTCGATTGTAGCCCGATTACGAAAGTGCGGTTTTGGTCATAACCTTGATTCGAGCATAATTTCTATTCAGGTTGTAGTTCGACCTTGAGAGTTATTACGGTTTGAAAATCTACGGTTTCTTTGGCGGAAGAATTGTTTCTCTCATGTCCACCATTCAAGGGGCATGTTGCGAAATGTGACCTCTAAGCCCACATGTATAGCAGTTCACCGAATCATACTGCCTCGTTTGTTGGGCAGCATTGGCTTGAAAGCCGGGGTAGGAGTGTATTGACAATGGTCAGCGATGTGACCAATCGATAATGATTATCACAAGAGAATACTTGTGCATTACATTGGAGAGAGGTTGATTTTGATTTTTAGTCATGGTCAAAGCGAAAGTTGAGCTGCAGGTCGCAATCATTTGACCATGATTAGTTGTTGACTTCTTCGATTTTAGGTGCGGCGAGGGACCGTTGGTGATTGATACGTAGGTGCATAGTTGTACCTAGCTATATCTTCAAATAACTCCCACCCTTGCTTTGTGGGTTTTCTTCAAGAAGACTCCTCCAGGATGAGGAGTTGACCATTCCTTTAGTGGACTCATTCGGACCATTTGAAGAAAGTGTGGACTTTCCTCTGCAAATCCATTCCATGATGGGGGCACTTGTTCAACAAAATTTTGAAACGCTTCCATGCTTCAAAGAAAGATTCATCACTCGGTTGATGAAAGTTTGAGATCTCGTTAAGACATTGAGTGTCTTAGATGGAGGAAAATATTGGGCCAAAAATTGACTTTCGAAGTGGGCCCAAGTTTGGATAGATTCGAAGGAAGAGATTTAAACCATTCCATTGCTTCTCCACGGAGTGAAAATGGAAATAGTTTCAAACTTAATGATGTCTTGATCGACATCCTTGATGCGAGTAGTATCGCATATACCCGTAAATACATAAAGATGCGTATAGGGGTTCTCGATTGATACCCATAGAAAGTTGATGCATGTTGCACCATCTGGATGAGGGTGGTCTTATCTCAAGCGGGGTGTATCGGTAGGGATAACCACGGCCGAGCGGATGTTCACATCACGGGAGTGGCATAGTCCGCCAGGGTGCGGTTGGCTTGAGCCATTGAATCGATGAGTTTCTTCCTCAAAGAAAAGGTTGGATAAGAAATTATCTTGAAGAGTTTTCACTCAAACTCTCTTCGATTTCCTCTTCGGGAATCGGGCGGGCTCGGGAACTTTCCGTTTACGGTTTACTCGAACTACGCCTCGTTCAAGCTCGAGTTCAAAAATTAATCGTCCTTGTTTACTTCGTGTTTGCATATAACGAAGTCAAACTAAGGAGAGAAAGAGAAAGGAATCAGGAAGACAGACGGGCGTCCAAGGTTATGGACGGGTGTCTGGGTGGGTATTGGACTGGACGGGCGTTTAGTGACACAAACGCTCGTCCGGTCGGCAGAATACCTGAACGGCGCCAAAAACTTGTGGTCGCTCGTTTGAGTGAATAAAATAAAATTGGATCGAAAATTTCCAGCAGACGGGCGTCCAAGATCCAGACGCTCGTTTGGTACCGGAAGAACAAGAACAGAAGCAGAAATTGCAGAAAAGAGGCTACTAGGGGAGAACCTTAAACCCTAACTAAAACAGCAGCGAATGATCTACCTAAATCTTATGCTAAAAACACATAAAACCGTGCCAAGTTCCCCGGAAACGGCGCCAAAAACTTGTGGTGGATTTTTGTAAACGAAACAAAAGACAAGTAATAAAAATCCGGTTAGTCGCTCCAAGTGCAAAGCTTGTAGTAAAGCGGTTATGCCGGGTCGATCCCACGAGGAACGTGAGGTTGAATGCGTTTTTAAGTTTAGGCTAAAAGTGTCACAAACTAATAATTTTAGGTTTATCAAATAATGGGGAGAAAAGGCAGACGAACAAGGATCCACAATTCAAGATGACCGCAAAGGCTTCTAACTTCCTACGCATGCAAATCAACTAAGGCCAAGATTAACCTATACTAAACGCAAATTACTAATATCTTAGATAATTTGTTTATCAACTTTTATCAAAGATTGATTCTTCAAGCACGATAGGCATAAATTCTTTCGAACCTATTATCTCGGTTAACAATTTGATAACTTTCGTTTCCAGACAAATTGATTAATCTGATTACTATTGCGGTGATCTAGAATTCATTCAACTATCGTCAAACAAACATCACAGGCTTTATCTATCGATATGAAGCACGAAATAAACGCAATATAAATCTAACCTTTGTCGAAATAAAACGCAGAAGAATAAGAAAAACCAGAACGCCTCTTGAATTGCTTCACCCGTTCGTCCAACCAAAGAGTTTAGCTACTCATATTAACCTTGAGATCAAAAGATTGTTTTGATTGCATATGAAAACCAAAGAGAAAGACAAAAAGCTGCTGTTTATTTATGAAAGTCGACTGTAGGTTGTCTCATGATGATTTTAGGGTTTAATACAAGCTGCTATATATAGATGAACTAAGGCGGCTAGGTCAAAACTAAGTCGGTTGTGCTTCAGTCGGCGGTCGGACGCCCGTCTGGTATTCCTGGACGCTCGTCCGCTCTACAATGAACTTCGAATCGGGCTGAGCTTTCTTCAAACGCCCGTCTGGCCCAACGTCCAAACAGCGTCCAAACTTGCTGAATGTAAAATACCCTCACGGGCGCTCGTTCAATGTCGCAAACGCCCGCCCTTTGGACGGAACACAGACGCCTTGATCCAATATGGTAATTTCGATTTCTTGATCTTTATCTCTTTTTTTCCCCATCTTTATCTTGATTTAGCTCGAATTACATCAACATTGATCATCAATTTAGCCTCCAACATGTATCTACATCACATCAAAAACACCGCAAAGCGTAACATAATTCCAATAACCATAAAATTATAATTAAAACATACAAATCCACCAACTTTGCGATTAACTCATTAAAAATGTCATTCGCTCAATATTCCATTTAAACACGTGATTTCCATGCGATTAATACGAATGTCGGGGAAAACATTATAAAATATAACGTTATAAAGCACGTAAATTCACCCTTAACAGTAATATGTTTTTTAGTGGGTCGGGTGACCCAAATGGGCCAAGGTGGAGCTGCCCCTGGTTCTTTGCACTTCTACCTCAACTTCGTTTTGCGCCGTTTGGTAACAACCAAAGTCATTTCATCAATTATTCGCATCATACAACCAGACAATGAGCAATATTAAATGTCAAACTGAAAGAAATGAGTAATATATTGGCGTGTAAACAACCTCGAAAATAACTGAAGTTCCAAAGTGAATGAATGCTTATTCTTATATACCACTCTCAAATCTCAATGGGATCTAATTAGGCCCCTATCAAAACTACTTGAAAAAAATTCATTGCAATTATAGTTGGCTACATCTTATAAATTCCATATGCTAAATTTCACTTGAAAACAATAACAATTTTTTTTCATAAAAGATGATAAACCATGCTTGTAAACACAATGCATGTCCTGCACCAGAATAGAAAATAAGCACCACATGGATACAAACATTGCCAAAACGTTAGCCATTGGAGGCAAAAAATAGTTTAACCGTGATACACTTACACAATGAATTATTTTAAACCTTAAATTCAACAATTACCGTACAGATAAAGCACCACCACATTATTCCCACATCAAAATTTTGATCTCCTCTGTTAAATCCTCACCATAACAACCCGGAGGTGTTGAATTTGATAAAGACAGAGTTATACAGCACTAGAACTTGGTATGATAATCAACATTCATGTAATCATCAAGAAGATGAAGAAACGGTTTCAAAATAAAAAGAGCAGGAAAATGAAGAACAACTTGAACATTGAAATTGGTTTTACAGAATGATAATGGAACTTGCTAATCGAAGTTATCAGCTTACAATTTCAGTATATATAGACTAATTGCTGATAACCAACTTTCCTAAATAACTATAACTAACTCTAACCAACTAGTGTGTAGATGTATGATAAAATGCCTCAATGAGCAAAACCTCACATATCATCATACTAACTTCAACACCCCCCCCCCAAGCTGAAACTTGGATGAAGTAATGAGCCAAGTGAAGCTTGCAAAACCTCACATATCATCATACTAACTTCATACTAGGCTCATATAGATCCTTAAGAGGATAGACTTGAAGTAGTCTCTGGAAAGTGGCTTTGTCCATAGGTTTTGTATGAAGATCAGCAGGCTGATTCTGAGTGTGTATAGGTAGAGGTTTTAGAACTTTGGCTTGATATTTTTCTCTTACAAAGTGGCAATCTATCTCTATGTGCTTTGTTCTTTCATGGAAGACAGGGTTTTCCACAATGTCCAAGGCACTTTGACTGTCACAATAAAGTGGAACAGTGTGTGTGTAATTGATCTGAAAATCTTTAAGGAGATAAAGTAACCACTGTATTTCACATGAGGTTACTGCCATTTTCCTGTACTCAGCCTCACTTGAACTTCTAGAAACTGTAGGTTGCTTCTTTGATTTCCAAGAAATAAGTGCATCACCAAGGAAAATAAGGAACCCTGTCACAGATCTTTTAGTTTTCTTGCACCCTGCCCAGTCTGAATCACTAAATGCTCTCAGTTTGAATGGTCCTATGCTGGGGGAAAAGAGACCCTTGCCTGGAGCAGATTTGAGGAATCTTAGCAGTTTGTGAGCAGCCTTTAGATGATCTTCATTAGGTTTGTCTAAAAATTGGCTAAGCTGTTGTACTGGGAATGCAATATCTGGCCTAATGTTTCCAAGATAGAGCAGTTTCCCTACTAGTTTTCTGTATTCAGTGTTTGATTCAAGAGAAGGAGCTTGAACTTCTGTTAAATTCTGAGAGGTATCCATGGGAGTGAGAATAGGTTTGCAGTCCAAAAAATCAAATTCCTTGAGAAGATCAAGACAAAACTTCCTTTGATTGATAACTATGCCAGCTTTGGATCTTGCCACTTCAAACCCCAGAAAATATCTCAATTCTCCTAGATCCTTAATTGTAAAAGCTTGGTGCAGAAGATCTTTTAAAGATTGGATTGCTGTCATGTCCAAGCTCCCTACTATGATGTCATCTACATATACCAAGAGGGCTACAAAGCTGTTTACAGATCCCTTGGTGAAAAGACTGTGATCATTGACCGATTGTCTGTAACCATTTTCTATCAATTTTTGTGTTAATTTGGCATTCCACTGCATGCTGGCTTGTCTAAGGCCATATAGAGACCTGTTGAGTTTGCAGACCAGTCCATTAGCTTGTAGACCAGGAGGTGCCTTCATATAAACATCTTCATCAAGGTCACCATGGAGAAAAGCATTGTTTACCATCCAATTGATGTAAATTCCATCCTTTTTGAGCTGCTAGAGCCATAAACAGCCTGATTGTTGTCTGTTTGGCTACTGGGGAAAAGGTTTCCAGGAAGTCTATGCCTTCAGTTTGTGTAAACCCCTTTGCCACCAATCTAGCCTTGAATTTTTCTATGGATCCATCTGATTTTCTTTTGATTCTATACACCACTTGCATCCTATTGGCTTTACAACCTTAGGTAATAAGACAAGTGTCCAAGTGTGTGTTCTATCTAAAGCTTTCAACTCTTGATCCATTGCATCCTGCCATCTAGGGTCCTGAACTGCTTGTGCAAAGTTGTTTGGCTCCATCTCATCATTGATATTTGCAATGAAACCCTGATAACTGGAAGATAAATTAGCATAGGAAATGATAGAATCCACTGTGTGATGAGATGTCCTTTTAACAGTGGCATGACAAACATAATCATTCAAATATGAAGGCAATTGTCTTTGTCTAGTTGGCCTTCTAGATGCATCAGATATTGTATTAGTAAGTGTTTCAGTGTTAGCAGAATCATTATTTACTAGAGGATTAGTAATAGATCTTGCTAGAGGAATATCAATAACAGGAAAAAACAGATCATCACTGTAAGGAAAAATATGCTCATGAAAATTGACATTTCTGGATATGGAGATGGTTCTAGATTGGATGTCCATCACTCTATAACCTTTTATGTGTGGCTCATAACCTAGAAAAACAGATTTAGCACTTCTATTTTCAAATTTACTTCTGCCTTGAGCAAAAGTGGCAACAAAACAAAGACAACCAAACACTTTTAAAGTATCATAACTAGGATTAGTGCCAAAAATCAGGAAATGAGGAGTCTTGTTGTCAAGTAAAGGAGTAGGAATCATATTTATCAGATAGACAGAATGACTAACACAATACCCCCAATATTGTAAAGGCACATTAGACTGAATTCTTAAGGCCCTTGCAACATTCAATATATGTTGGTGTTTTCTTTCAATGTGGCCATTCTGTACAGGTGTCCTAACATAGACTTTTGATGTACAATGCCTTTCTTCCTATAAAAGGATAACATATTGAATTCAGCACCATGGTCAGATCTGATAATCTTTATAAATCTGTCAAACTGAGTTTGTACCAAATTGCAAAATGCTTGTAAAAGAGTATCAGTTCCTGATTTGGTTTTCATCAAGTAAATCCAAGTAAATCTACTACAATCATCAACTATTGACTGAAAGTAATATTCACCATTTACAGTAGGGATTCTGTTTGGTCCCCAAATGTCTATATGGATAAAATCAAAGCAATTGGAAGTAAAAGAAGTTCTCACAGGAAAACTAGGTTTCTTTTGTTTGCTAAAGGACAAATCATACAATCATGTTTGGGAATTTTTATGATACTGTCTAATGCTTGTAACACCTTAATCCTTTGGGATGAGGGATGACCTAATCTATAGTGCCACAACAAAGAATCTGAAAAAGTATAGTTATTACAAGCCACAGTAGGCACATTAGATTGAATTGCAGAAGCATCAGCATGAGTGTACAGAAAGTATAAACCCTTCCTTTCATTAGCTAAACCAATCTTCCTCATAGTTTTGTGTTCCTTCACAATACCATAGTTAGAACAAAAAAACAACAGAATAATTTCTGTCACTGACTAACTTTTTGACAGACATCAGATTGTATGTAAATAATGGTATGCAGAAAACATTGTGTAACGCAATATCCTGATTGATTCTCACTTTGCCAATGTGTGTGACAGAAACAGCAACACTATTGGGCAAATTAACATGTACATTGACTACAGGTGTAACATCAAACATTATGTCTAAGGAGAATGTAATATGATCTGTTTCACCTGAGTTTAAAATCCAATGTTCTAGACTACCTAAAATACCTGACCCCTGTGGATTAGAGCCTGCTGATAGAACAACAGAATTGCACTGTGGATTAGCAGCAGGTTGTAAATTCTGGATGAGAGACAACATATGCTCATATTGAGAATGAGAGATTGCTCCAGATTCTGCTGGATTCTGATTATGATGATCAAAGACATCTGTCTCTAGGCTTTCACTATTTATGACATTATTGATGGAAGAACCAGAACCTCTTCCCTGAGGCCTAAAATTGGGAGGAAATCCATACTTCTTGTAACACTTATCAATGGTGTGACCTTCCTTCCCACAAAATGTGCAAACCGGCCTTTTTGAATTTCCTTGAAAACCCCTGCCTCCACCCTTTCCTTGTCCCACCCCTTCCTTGTCCTTGTCCTTGAGAAGGATTAGGTTGTTGCCTGTAAACTACATTACAATCTATATTGGCATTTGGAACTTGAGAAACAGAGGCCAAGACCACAGAATCAGAGGTGGTAGAGGTGTAATTGAGTTGTTGTTCATGATTTAACGCCATAACAAAGGTAGTCTTGATGTCTGGCAAAGGCATTGTCATCAAGACTTGTGACTTAACATTGCTAAAGTTGCCATTTAGCCATTTCAAAAATCTGGTTGTATAAGCCCTTTCATAATGTTCTCGAATCATCTGTAAAGCTGGACAAGTACAGGGAGGAATCGGATTCAACACAAGATATTAATCCCATAGAGCCTTCAATCTGGTGTAATAATCCGTTATAGAGAGGGATCCTTGCTTTGTTTTCTCGATTTCTTCTTCCAGATTGGAGAGCCGATACGCATTTCCTCTCCCAAATCGATCTTGCAGATCAACCCAAATTTCTCTAGCAGTGTCATAGTACATAACACTTTCTGCAACGGCTCGATCCATGGAATTAACCAGCCAAGAATGAACTAAGTCATTAATTTGCATCCAAGAAGCGAAGCCAGGGTCTGTAGCACCGGGCATAACAGAAGTACCATCAACATACGCAAGTTTTCCACGAGACGATAGCATCTTGGTCATAGAACGCTTCCAATGATTAAAATTGTCCACTCCTTTCAATAAAGGTTGGACCAGGATCAAACTTGGATTATCAAGACTCTGCCCAGAATTTGCAGTCTCCATTGATGAACTGTAAGAAGCTTGAATGAAGACGATGATTGAGACCAAAAGAACAGCGGAAACGATTAATTTTGCTCTGCTACCATGCTGAATTTCCTAAAGACAGAGTTATACAGCACTAGAACTTGGTATGATCATCATCATTCATGTAATCATCAAGAAGATGAAGAAACGGTTTCAAAATAAAAAGAGCAGGAAAATGAAGAACAACTTGAACATTGAAATTGGTTTTACAGAATGATAATGGAACTTGCTAATCGAAGTTATCAGCTTACAATTTCAGTATATATAGACTAATTGCTGATAACCAACTTTCCTAACTAACTATAACGAACTCTAACCAACTAGTGTATGATAAAATGCCTCAATGAGCAAAACCTCACACATCATCATACTAACTTCAACAGGGGGCAACACTTTTTAGCTAAATATTGCATAGAAAGCGGTTGTATCCCCAGCAGTTTTTTAAGGAGCTAGAATGTACCCGAAACCTGATGATAATTTTGATCAGCAACAATCGGGAAGCAAATAACATCCAAGAAGGGTGGCAGGTCAATATTAGAAGGGCAATTGATTCTATTTTATCTTTAAAACACAAAGTAACACCATTTTAAGTAGGAACAATTCTCACCATGCTCACAGTGAGAATATTCGAGAGAGATTACACTTAAAGTATCTCCAACCATACACCTATGTAAAGGTTTATAATTGTGTCTCAACATTGGAGGCACCCCTATCATCCTGTTAGGGGTGCAATCCAGGTGTCCTTGTTCCTTTTTTTGGTTTATTATCTTCTTTAGCTATTTTTGGGGTTATCATCTTCTTCCTATGCTAGGTATCACCATCCGTTGGGTTGCAGTAGCAAGGACAAAGTGGAGAAGGAGTGTTGCAGTTTTCATACTTCATGCGCTTGTTTGGAGGCTGACGATACAGGGTTTCACTCCCTCCACGTGTCGTCTATCGGTTGGTCATCACATTATGAATGAGCTACAACATACTCATGTCGAGACCCAGGACCGAGGCTAGGGCCATCTAACCGGCTCCAGGTTACGACTATCGACTACGGAGCAGTGTGAGATGACAAGTCCATAAGGATAGAGTCCACACCAGCTAGCAGTGTAGGACAATGAGCCTAGGGTCGATCACCGCAAGTCGGCAGTATCGACACCGAGGACGAGTCCGCGCCACCGTATCGAGCCCACCCACAGCGATAGCTTGGGCAAGGGTCAAGGCCCATTTAAGGGTAAAGATGACAATAACACAAGCCGACTTAACCCTAGGGTTTAGGCAAGTATTGTCGTTATAAATACCCCCAATCCAGGAACTACGTAAGGCTTGATTCCTGGAACATAAGAGGATACGTAGGCAATCTAAGATACAGTCTTGGACTCAGCCGCATACATAAAATCCACCCCCTCATTCCTTTTTGGCATTAGGGTTCTTGTGTGTTCATCACTAGATTAAATTAGGGCTCAAATTAGTAAGGTGACATAATTTGTTATCATCATTGGCGCTAGAAGGAGGGCCATCTATTGATTGAATACACAAAAACACGATGCCTCCCAAGAAAATCAGATCAAAAGCGCCGATCAAGGCTCCAGGATGAGCGAGCCGATCGATCACGATATGCAAGGAGAAAAAGATCCCGCCTTGGATCTTATTCAGCACGATCCTCAGCAGAAACAGGGGGAAAAAGATCCAGCCTTGAACCCTGTCCAGGAGACCCACCAACCAGAAAAGCAAGCTCTTGCTCCAGAATATCGGGCGCTATGGATCGGTTAAGCGAGGCGGATTTGGAGGTAATGTCGAGGATAATAGCCGAGGCGATTCTGGCGCGCGGCGCAGCAGACGCCGCCCAGAAAGAAGCTATGGCGTTAGGCGGCCAGAAAGACGTAGTGGACAAGCCTAAACAGACTCCTGGGGACGAAATAAGCGCATCATCTAGCTCAATGGAAAGGAAGAGACGTGAGATCCACCAAAAACACCAGAGAGGGGATGATGATAGCGCCAGGGAAGAGTTGAATGCAATTTTGGGAAAGAACCAGGTTTCGTTGTGGCTCGAGTCTCCCTTCACGAAGGAGATCGAGAGCTTTCCTAAACCCAAGGGGTTTAAGATACCGAAGATAGAACCTTATGATGGCACCACCAACCCGGAGGACCATCTCCACAGGTATCTATCTCAAATGAGGTTGGATGGGGCACCCGATGCAATGCGCTGTCGGGCATTCGAGACGCTACTCGTAGGTCGAGCAAGAGAATGGTTCACGAAGCTACGACCAGGGTCGATCTCCAGTTTTTCCATGCTCGCTCGAAAGTTCCGAGATGCGTTTATAGTCAATAAGAAGTTTCATCTGAGTGCCATGCACCTCATGAACGTGAGGCAGCAAAAAGATGAAACAATGATGGAATATTTGAAGAGGTTTAATCTCGAGGCCATGCAGGTCAAGGACGCAGATGACCGACTTCTGATCACGTCGTTTGTAGGGGGGCTGCGTAATACTAAGTTATACATGAAGTTGAGCAGAGACGTTCCCCATACCATGGACGAATGTGTCAATGTGGTGCATAGATTACATCAAGGAAAAGCGGCGCGGGCGGCACACCCAATCCGATTGGATGGAATCCAAGAAAGACACCCGAGGTCCGAACAGGAATCAGTCCAAGAGGTAGGATGTCGAGAGTAAGCCATCAGTCTGGGACCGTATCGACACGTCCACCTCAGACCGTGGGAGCAAGAAGGGACCTTCACGTGATAAGGACTTTATCCCACTCAATCGACCTCTATCCGAGGTGTTGTCCATTATGCTTTCAAAAAACTTGGCGAGGAAACCGCCACCGTTGAAGAAACCTCGAGAAAAGAGGAACGCAAGCAAATACTGTGATTTCCACGAAGACATAGGTCATACAACAGAGGATTGTATCGACCTGAAAAGAGATATCGACGTCTGCATTCAGGAAGGAAAGCTAGACGAAGTTGTGGACAGATCTCGATATGATGGGCCCAGAGGGCGTGGAGAATTTAAGAGGAAAAATTCCGATCAAGACAGGAACCGAGGTCGAGATGCCCAAAGGCGAAGGGATCGGTCACCTCCGAGGAATCGATCCCCAGGTCAGGAAGGAAACAACAGAAATAACTTTGGTCGAGACAGATACGAAGAAAATCGACCTGTAAACTATGTCAATATGATCTTTGGTCCGGATGAAAGTGATAAGGATCAGACCAGTGAAGAGCCAGCCAGTAGCTCGAGAGAGCGCAAGCAGCTCAGATTCACGACAGAAGTCGGGTATGGCCCTCGTGATGATATCCCCAAGTCGAGGAGTCATAGCGAAGGATTAGTTATCGAGGCCGTGATCAGCCGAGCCCGTGTATCGAGAGTCTGTATCGATAACGGAAGCGCTGTAAACATCTTATACTACTCGGCGTTTCAAGCGATGAAGTTGAAAGAGAAGGATCTAGCCCCCATAGCGTCTCCTCTGTTCGGATTCACAGGGCAATCAGTCCATCCCATGGGCTCGATAAAGTTACTCACGACAGTTGGGGATGGCGAGAAAGGAAGGACACTTGAATTAAGCTATGTGGTGGTCAAGGCTCCCTCTGCGTACAATGTTATCCTAAGGCGACCTGCGCTCTTCGACCTGCGTGCTATCATATCGACTTTCCATAATAGTATGAAGTTTCCCACTAGGAACGGTTCCCACGAAGTAAAAGGAGACGTTGAAGTCGCTCGGAGTTGTAACTCTGTTGTCATGAATGGGAAGATGGCGGTTCAACAAGTCTTAGTCGAGGAACCGATTCGAAGAAGAAGAGGAGAAGAGTTGGGTCTCCGTGGACGCGAAAAGCGTCCGACTCACGGGAAGGAGAGGACGATCGGTGTGTGCAAGTCGGGATTTGGATCCCAGAGAAAGAAAAACAGCTAGTGGTCGAGCTTTTAATCGAGTTCAGAGACATCTTTGCCTGGAAAGCCACCGACATGCCGGGACTGTCCACCGACATCGCGGTTCATAAGCTCGAGATTGACCAGGCTAAAAAGCGGTCAAGCGAGAAGAAGAGAAGTTTTGCGTCGATCGACTTAAAGCTATTGAGTTAGAGGTCGGCAAGCTAGTAGCAGCCAAGATAGTAAAAGAGGTATTATACCCGGAATGGCTAGCTAACCCGGTTTTAGTCAAGAAGCCTGACGGTAGTTGGCGCATGTGTGTGGACTTTACAGATTTGAACAAAGCGTGCCCAAAAGACTTGTATCCACGCCCAAAATCGACAGTTAGTAGATTCAACCATTGATTTTGAAGTTTTTGGTTTCTTAGATGCATATAAAGGATACCATCAGATTTTAATGGATCCTCGAGATGCGGAAAAAACAGCGTTTATCATAGAATTCGGCACCTTCTGCTATGTGACCATGCCATTCGGGTTAAAGAATGCTGGGGCAACATACCAGAGGGCCGTCAATAAGATATTTGCAAGACAAATTGGTAGATGTATGGAAGTTTATGTAGACGACCTGCTTATCAAGAGTCGATCTATGAGACAATACCTGGTCGACGCTCGAGAGGTTTTCAAAGTGTTGAGAGAAACGCAGATGAGATTAAACCCGAAGAAGTGCACTTTTGGAGTTAGGTCGGGTAAGTTCTTGGGCTATATGATTTCGAAGGACGGGATTCGAGTGAATCCGGATAAAATCGACACGTTGAAGAATATGCCCGCACCTCGAAATGTAAAGGAAGTGCAGAGACTCACGGGTAGAATGGCGGCCCTCAACAGATTTCTATCGAGATCCGCCCAGCGAGCGCTACCATTTTTCAAGATACTCCGCAAGGCCAGTCCATTTCAGTAGGATAATGAATGTCAGACAGCCTTCGAGGAGCTGAAGGCCTATTTATCAGACTTACCGACCCTAACTTCACCTCGAGACGGGGAAAGATTATTAGTGTATCTGGCAGTATGCGAGGAGGCACTGAGTGCGGTCCTAGTTCGAGAAGGGGTACATGGGCAAGTACCGATATACTTCGTCAGCAAAGCATTACATGGCCCCGAGGTCCGATACTCACCAACCGAGAAGCTAGCATTATGTCTTGTTCATGCCTCGAGAAAGTTGAGGCCCTATTTTCAAGCTCATCCTATTGTGGTAGTCACTGACCAACCACTAAAGCAGATATTGGCAAAACCCGACACCTCGGTCCGATGGCAAAATGGGTGATAGAAATGGCCCCAAGACGACATCGAGTTCGTACCTCGAACTGCGATCAAAGCACAGGCCTTGGCGGATTTTTTGGCTGAAGGGATCTCCGTCCAGCTCGATCAAGAAAAGCAAAGTCCAGAGGAAAAATGGACTCTTCAAGTCGATGGAGCATCGAGTAAGGAGGGGGCAGGAGCAGGGCTCCTTCTGGTAAGCCCGAAAGGTGATGAATTCCCCTACGCCCTTCGATTCGACTTCAAAGCAACGAATAACGAAGCCGAGTACGAGGCTATGATCACTGGTTTAAAGCTCGCTTTGAAGCTGGGTGTCGAAGATTTGTCGGTTTACAGTGACTCGCAATTAGTGGTCAATCATGTGAAAGGGGAGTATGAGGCTAAGGAAGAAACCATGAAGAATTACTTAGCAGTTGTCCAAAGCCTCATACCAAAATTCAAAACAGTTCAATTCGAAAGCGGAGTCCCCGAAGTCGAACAAAGAGAGGATGCGCTCTCCAAGTTGGCTTCAAACTTCATGTCAAGTAAGAGGGTTCTAGTCGAGTTATTGGCCGATAGGAGTTACATCGAGACGGAGGCCCAGCTGATTACTCAGCAGGCCACGTGGATGGACCCGATCGCTCTCTACCTCAAAGACGGAATACTACCATATGACAAGGTGCAATCCAGGAAAGTTCGACTCCAATCAGCTCGATACGCATTTTTCGACGATATCTTGTATCGAAAATCTTTTGTGATCCCCTGGTTGAGATGTGTTTCAGAAAGTGAAGGCGAATACCTCTTAGAAGAGATTCATAGAGGAGCCTGTGGGAATCATCGTGGAGCCAGAATGTTGGCTCGAAAATGCAAGTTAGCTGGGTATTTTTGGCCGTCGATGCAGCGAGATGCGCATAACCTAGTCCAGAAGTGCAGCGCTTGTCAGATTCATGATAATATCTCTCATCAACAAGCGCAAGACATGAACGTCATCTCGTCAGCATGGCCATTCGATCAGTGGGGAGTCGATATTGTGGGGCCTCTGCCCCGAGCTCCGGGAAATCTCAAATTCGTGGTCGTCGCGGTGGACTACTTCACGAAATGGGTAGAAGCTAAGGCTTTGCCCGACATCCGAGCTGCCACCATCAAAAAATTCTTGTGGGTCGACATCCTCTGCGCAGTGCGAATTCGAAAGCTCTAATCTCGGACAATGGTACCCAGTTCGAGGATCGAAAAGTTAGAGAATGGTGCAGTGAGTATCGTATCGACCAGCGATTCACCTCGGTAGCTCATCCACAGGCAAACGGTCAAGTCGAGCAAACTAATCGACAGATCAAGCTGGGTTTAAAAAAGAGACTAGAGGCAGAAGGTCGAGATTGGGCAGTTCAACTTCCGAGCATCCTGTGGTCATACAGGACAGCTCCTAATTCATCGACAAGAGAAACTCCCTTTTCTTTAGTGTATGGGTGTGAAGCGGTGATACCCGCCGAGATCGGAGTTCCCTCCCCTCGAGTTCTGGCTTATAATGTTGAGACAAATGATCCCGAACTCTGACAGGAAAGGGACAATGTCGAGGAACGAAGAGAGATAGCCTCAGCCAGAATGGCAAGGTATAAGCAAAAGATCTCTCAGTATTACAACTCGAGGGTCAGACATCGATACTTCAAGATTGGAGATCTGGTTCTAAGGAAGAATGAAGCAAGTCGACAGGAGGCGGTTGGAAAGTTGGCCCCGAATTGGGAAGGACCATATCAGATTCTAAAAGTCCACCCTAAAGGGTCGTATCAACTTGAGAACAATCTGAGAAAATATTATGTCTAAGATAAGCTTCAACAAACTTGTTTACATTTCAGTTTTAAACCTTGTAATAAGTCCATGTGACAACTTTATAAGTGTTCTAATAAAAGTGTGCTTTCTCGAGATGTTTTTTATGTTTATTAGGATTTACATCCAAAACATTACAAGTCCAATGCGATACAGAATGTTAAGAGGCAAAGCAATCGACAACGAGTAGAGAAATCCGCAGGTCGGAAATCTCGACAAAGCCAAAAGCAAAGTTAGCCTAATGGGCAACAAATGCGAAGGCACAAAGACGGTTCGCAGGGTCGGGCCAAAGGTCCAAGCTAAAAGCCGAACAAGCCCAAGAGGCGAACGAGGCTAAAGCAAAGGACGGTTTGCATAGTCGGGCCACCTGTCCCAGTCGAAAGCCGAATGAGCCCGAGGGGCGAAAAAGGACTGGACAAAGGACGGTTCGCATAGTCGGGCCACCTGTCCCAGTCGATGGTCGAAAGAGCCTAAATGGCAAAAAAGACTAAAACCAGGGATAGTTCACATTAAAATGCTCAGCCTAAGGTCAAATAAGCCTAAGGGGTGAAAGACTAAGGCAAGCAAGTCGATCTCAAGTGCAATAAGAACCAAAGGTTCATAATACACTTGGGGGGCAACACAATATCAACAACAAGTACAGCAAATAAAGCGAGTAGTGATTAGCGAGAATACATCAAGACTACAACACATCAAGA
The DNA here is from genome assembly GCA_026214975.1 of Gentiana macrophylla. Classification (NCBI taxonomy): domain Eukaryota; kingdom Viridiplantae; phylum Streptophyta; class Magnoliopsida; order Gentianales; family Gentianaceae; genus Gentiana; species Gentiana macrophylla. Next base: position 32,737,517 of record CM047814.1, read on the forward strand.
AGACAAGCAAAGCAATAAGAGAGAAAATAAAAAATTTGAAGCATAAGAACACAGCCAGGTCGAAAGACCAGCCCAAGTCGATTGTCAAAATAGTACTATTACAAAACTTCAAGTTTGAATTACAAATCAACAAAAGATTTAAAAAAATATCAAGATCAGGGGTCGGCTTCCGGGGTCGGCTCAGTATGGGCAGGGGTCGGATCAGCGGCGGTCGGATCGACAGTAGGGGCAGACGTGGTAGGGGCATACTTTATAGCCAAAGACTCTCCTCGCTGGAACTCTTCGATGTACCGATCGTAAATCTTCTCCGAATCGGGGTTGTAAAACATCGGCGTCTCGAGAATTGACATATCGAAGTCCGGGATGGCCGCTCTCACCTGATCTACTGCAAGTGTATATCCGCCCATCATCGAGGCGCGCATGATCACTTCCAAGTCGTCTTCGAGGTTTGTCGACTTGCGGTACTCCATGATTGCTTCGGTCTTAGCCTCTTCGACCTGTGCGTGCGCTCGATCCAATTCGGCCTGTAGCGCATCTCGATCACGGCGAGCCTTCCTAGCTTCTTCATCCGCAGCCTTCTGCCCTTTCAGCAACATCTCATAGTCTTGAGACAGGTTGAGCAGCTCCCTACCCTGATCGTGCCTTTCCTCCTGCAGTCGACCCAACTCCTGCTCAGTAGTGGCCAGTTTTGCTTCAGCAGCCACCAACTTATCTTGCAATTTCTCGAGCTCGGCGACCGACTCGTGCTTCAGCAAATTGTATTGTTTTTCCATAGCAGAGAGGGCAGCACTTTTGGCGACATTGTCTTGAAGCAGTCTGCCATTCTCCTTCTTGATTTCGTCTGCCGACTCTCCTGTCTTGGCTAGCCGTCGGGCAGCCTCCCGACCAACAAGGGTATTCTACAGAACATAAAGAGTATATCAAAAATGGACAAGGCATAGGCCTCAAGAGAAGTTAATAGGAAAAGAAGGATCGACTTACAAGACGATTTAACTTTCGCAGTACGAGGGACAGGTTCTTGTCGTCCACACCAGCGTAATCGTCGGCAACCCAGTCCACACCGATCCCTGACTCGGTAGAGGTCTCGGCAACCTTCTTCCTCTTCGCCTCTCGAAGCTGCTCCCTCACCACCTCGGCGACAGTTGGCCTTTTCTTTGTTCGCGCCGCCTGCTCCTCGACATTCGAGGTCAAATCGACAATCTCCTCCTCGTCTTCATCTCGAAGAGATCCGAATCGGACCGTCAAGTTACCAGTGGTCGGAGGTAGCTCAGTCGACCCAGCCGCGGCAGTCGACTCATGGGCAGCAGGGGTAGGTTCAGACTGGGAGGCACCCCCCTCTCGGGAAGTAGAAGGCGCCCTGGTCTCAGCCACCGGCAAGTCAGGGGTAGCACGACCTCCGAGGGGTGGAGCAGCAACCACCGCCGACTCGGGGACACGGGCGGGGTCAGTGACCTTGGAGAACCTCCCCACTGCAAGATAAAAAAGACAAGTTAGTTTTTGAACAACAAACAACAAGTCATCGACTCAACAAATGACAAATATGTAAAAGCAAGCAAATAAGAAACTTCCTACGGTTCTCGTGATCTGGGACGTTAAGACCCATATATGGAATTGGCCCAGCTCCCTCCAAGTGGGCCAGGTGATACAGGAGACTCAGGTCTCGTGTACACACCTCGAAGTTATGTCCACCCAGGAGTCGGGCTTCGTGAAGAACCAGATCCTTCCCAAGTTTATCTTGTTTCCCCTCTCTCGACCTCCATTGCCCTATGTAGGGGTTATCCAGGCCATGACGGAGAAAGAAAAATCAAGGCTTCCACTCCCCGTGAGAAGAAGGCCCCTTGGTTATGAACTCGTGTCGGTTTGCTCTTCTCTGAAAGGAATACCACAGCTTGTCGGGTGTAGCAGCTATCTTGTAGTAGTACCGAAACAAGGTCACCGAGAAGCAGACCTGAGCCACTCGACATGCTATTAGAAACCCCATCAAAGTCCTGACGCCGTTCGGGGATATCTGGGAAATGCTGACCTCGTAGTGTTCGAGGATCGCGAGAACAGCTGGGCAGAGTGGGAACCTTAATCCACTCGCAAGCTGATTCTCGTAGACAGCGCAAAACCCCTCTGGGGGCTCATCGGCAAATTTATGAAGGCCAGAGGGGAGTCGAGCTTCAAACGGAGGACAAGCAATGTCATATTTCTGGCAAATTTTGGTGACATCCTCTGGGGAAAGTATGCTGAGACACCCTTTTTCACCTTTTCCATCCATCCTAGTTACTAGTTTTTTAGACTGGTTGGGGACAGGAGGAGGGGAAGCTCTTGGCTCGCCGAAGTCTTGCCGGAGAAGAGGGTCAGAGATAACAGGTGCCGGAGATTGGCTATGAATGGGCGCTCCGCTATCCCTGTCAGATTCTGTGGCACTACTACTACTACTACTTGACATAGATAAATCAAACAAAAGAAGAAGAACAACACAGAAAGAAAAGCTTACTTTGCGTATGAAATTGTAAGAATGAAATGGCGAAGAGGTTTTTGCAGCAGCCTGTGTATTCTTTCCCTTTATATATGATAGAAAGTATTGCAAATGAACTGAAATGACGTGGGGGATGGGGAGTTATAACCCCCTGGAAATCACGATAATCAAGGCAGGGACGCGTCTTTTACGGGATTCGAAGCGTTTCGTATGCCATATATCGTACCCGCGTTGCGATGGCGGTTAGGGTTAACAAGTGGCGGAAGAAGCCCGCCCAAATGGAGACCCAACTCGGCGGCGAGTTAGTGTGACAGACTCGACCTCGGATAACGGAGTCACCTCTCTCAAGTGCGGGGGCTTATGACGATACAGGGTTTCACTCCCTCCACGTGTCGTCTATCGGTTGGTCATCACATTATGAATGAGCTACAACATACTCATGTCGAGACCCAGGACCGAGGCTAGGGCCATCTAACCGGCTCCAGGTTACGACTATCGACTACCGAGCAGTGTGAGATGACAAGTCCATAAGGATAGAGTCCACACCACTAGCGCGTTGTAGGACAATGAGCCTACAGGTCGATCACCGCAAGTCGGCGATGATCGACACCGAGGACAGAGTCCGCGCCGGTATCGAGCCCACCCACGATAGCTTGGGCAAGGTCAAGGCCCATTTAAGGGTAAAGATGACAATAACACAAGCCGACTTAACCCTAGGGTTTAGGCAAGTATTGTCGTTATAAATACCCCCAATCCAGGAACTACGTAAGGCTTGATTCCTGGAACATAACAGGATACGTAGGCAATCTAAGATACAGTCTTGGACTCAGCCGCATACATAAAATCCACCCCCTCATTCCTTTTTGGCATTAGGGTTCTTGTGTGTTCATCACTAGATTAAATTAGGGCTCAAATTAGTAAGGTGACATAATTTGTCATCATCAGAGGCTTTGGCACATACCTTGGTCGGATACACGGGCTATCTTTTCCCCGGAATTAGTTATGATGTATATGATTGTAATATTTTTGGTGTCGGGATTTTGGGGGTGCATAGAGCGAGTACTCTTCCCTATGTGTTGGATTTTCCTACACTGGGTTTCATACGATAGGGTTTAAGGAGGCCATCTTATGCACTCTATCACGTACTTGGGGCGGGCCAGGATATGGCATTGACTTTGTAGCACTTTATTCTTTCGTTTTAATAAAATAAAGTTGCTTTAAAAAAAAAAGTTTATAATTGTGTCACATCATCAATTTATAAACTTTTTATCTATAATTTTTTTCAACATAATCATAAACTTATTAAAAGACTTTATAACATGGACCTACTACACATTTAAAAAAACCCATTACATATAATTTTTTTCTATACCACACAACCCTTAAAAAATTTGTCAGATGAACCGGTTGTTGCAGATCAACCTTTGGTCTTCGTGTAACACCATGGCCCCTTCAGGGGCCTCTGGCTCAGGATCAGATGAGGGCGCTGGGGGAAGGGGCTTCAGGTGGACTGATTTATTTGGGAGCAGATCCACTAGTAATTCCGAGAACGGCATAAACCAACCAGTATCGGAAGACGCGCAGAAGAGTCTTTTGGAATCCATACAACTTTCGCTCTTCCGTTTATTGGTTCCGAACTGGTATTTGAATTCTTCCATCTTTTTTGTAATTTCATCGGTTTTTTCATTCAATTCAAACTTTTTATCAGGATGCTTTTACCTGCTTTAGAGACCCTCCTGCCCAACCTTAGACACTCTAAAATCCTTTTTCAAACCAGCTAGATTAGTTGCCGATAAAGAAGTAAGAATTGCCTCAACCAAAATTGATGGAAAGCCTTGTGCCAATCCAATCACGTCGTTGGGGGAAAAGCAGTCGCGAATCGCAAGGGACAGATTTAAAAATCTTCGCCTAATTACCACATCTCAAATGGTGTAAAGCTTTTAAAAAAAATAAAAATAAAAAACCTTCCGTTGGAGTTCCTCTTACTCCACTTCAAATCGACAATTTCATTATCAATGAAAAAGGACAAACAAAGAAAAAAGTACATGGACAAACAAATTCAGTAAATAACAAACATTTCCCATCAAAAGCAGCTTGAAGATTTGTGGTGTGGACTGAATACAACCTACCCACCATCTTATAATCATCACTTAAATATAATACAAAAACATCATTTAAATACAAACGATTAGGAGATTATATATCAGCATATCATATGATACGAATATACAAATATCCAAAGGTGTTGATAAGAAAACAAAAAAAAAGAGCTTCAACAATTCATCTTGGCCTGAGTTACATATACCAAAGACGTACAATAAATTAAAGACTGTAAAAATGTTACACAGTATACCTCAACATTCTCCGATGACGTCAAAATCCTGTGAGATGAAAACTGAAGAACAAATAATCAATGTTTTCATCTTTTCTTATTCTAAACCATATTTTATAAATGTTTGGATATAAAACACTGAGAATGACTTATATAAGTCATTATCCCATGTAGGTTTTCATGCAACATGAAACCAGTATAAAGGCAAAGTCAGGAAATTTTAAAAACAAACCTCGGATCGTCACATTCGAAGACCTATATCCTTGATAACCTAACGGAAGAATGAAATCATGTTGAAACGTATTTTACTGTAATGAATTTCAGCTATAGCGTTTTATTTTTCAATGGGAGAAAGAAGCAGAGAAAATTAAAAGAACATACGCTTTTACTATTTTACCAAAAGGCATAGTCAGAGCAAATAATACCCCATATGCTACAAAAGCTCAAACGGGATTCTTCGGGTTGCAAAATAATTTGCAATCTTTACCTGAAAAAACATCACATTTCAACAAAATGGAACAAAAAAATCAATCAATACAAATGTATTGGATGCACAATTATGTGCTTAAAAAATCAATATAAAACTGGTCACAGTGGAATTAGAAAGAAGAAGCAAGCCGAATTGATAGTGCGTGAATTTTACAAAATTTACAGCTAAAATTCTTCTTCAAGTCTGATTTAATTTGTAAGGCTCTCAGCCTTGTCATGAATCACTCATAATGGTTTGAATACGCAGAGATTTAAAGAGATGTCGCCAAGATTTCACTTACCATTTGAATTAGGAAATGATTTTTATTACGTTTTGAAATTTGAATATCGGAGTAACGAAGACTACGAGGAAGTTTATTGTGGTCAATTTCAGTTGCCTTTTTGAAAGTTGAATGAATATGAGCACGTGAGATTTTATTTTATTTTAAGAACTTGTGGGATTTTTTTTGATCTGCCTAATAAATACAGGGATGGGATTTAAGAACACGTGGGATATTTTTTTTATTTGCCTAATAAATACAGAGGTGGAATTAATTATTTTTTATATGCCTAATAAATATAGGGGTGGTTTTTCCCCTTTATTTTCACATGCCTAATATATACCGGGTCTGGAGCGGGTCAATCGGGTATTTTTCGGGTTTGGGTCAAAATTGATTTTATTACCTCTACTAAATATATATATAGATAAATAGATATATCGAGCCGGGTTGGTTTGGGTCAACCTGAATAAAAAATAAAAAACACCAAACCAACCCAAAATGTTTTCGGTTTGGGTCAAAACCCAACCCAAAAAATTTAGGTTTCAATTGGTTTGGGTTTTCGGGTTGGTACGGTTTGGGTTTTGGGTTGGATTGAGTTCATTGAGTTTTTTGCTCAGTCCTAGTCATTTTATGTAAGTTAAACTAGGCTTAGGTTTTATGGGGGCATAACAAAATTAACCATAATCGGTGTAACTTGGTTTGATATAAAACAATACCAAAAAATCTCGTTTGCATCTAATTTGGGTTATTTCAATTCAGGCCCATCATGATTCCGTTTTGGATTGAATTATTGGGTTTTTGCTCCCCTGATAGACTGGTACAGGTGAGATCGATCACCCCCACACGTGACAATTATCATGCCTCATACAAAATAATGATGGCCACCTCAGCACATAAGTCGACATGGGCTCAGCTCGATATTGGGTCGCGATCATCAAGACTCGTCTTCAGTATGACGCAGGTCGCCCGCATGTATCATTTGACCAACATGGTGCAGGTCGTCATCTGCCCATTTTATGTCGCCCTATATCCTACAACAATGACTTTACGCAGGTCATCGTCAATTACTTGTAACCGACGTGGTGTAGCTCGCCATCGGTCTTGAACATCGGTTACACCCGGATAAAATTAGCACTCCAGATATTACGTAGACATTACACTATGATTGTAACTGCTCTAGTAATGGCTCTAAGATTGTCATTCAATTGCTTTTAATGTGCGATTATAACGTTGACCACTACATTAATGTGTAGTAACTTACCATCCCACTTTGCAACATTATATAAGGGAGTCATCCTTCTCATTTACAAGACACGCGCGATACATATGCGTATTTTATCTTCCGGCTCTCAGTTACATAGAAATTCCTCTTTCACAATGCTGACATGAGCGTTGGAGTGTCCTTCCGAAGGCAAGCTCCAGGACCTTTGATGCCTTGTTTGTTTTGCAGGCTCACTCTAAAATCTTTTCGGATAGACATTAGAAATCCAAATTACCCGATTCAACATTCGATTTTTTACCTAACGATATCAGGTATCTTCGATTGGCGTTAAAAAGAGCTCCCGTTTTTATATTTTTGTGGTTAATCACAGCAAACCTTGGATCCTAGAAACGATAATAAAAAAAACAAACAAAATGGGAACTCGTCGAGGCCCTTACGTGTATGACACTAAGGGAGGAAATTAATTATCAAATCAACAATAAACCGATCTATTGATTTCCCTGGTGGATCAGGCCAGGGGTAATACTCAAACAACTAGTGGTATCTTGACAATATAGTACGTAGTTGAGTTAAGTAAAAGCATGCACAACTTGATTTAATTAACATGTTTATCGCTAGCTATTAATGCTGAACATCTCTACATTTTCAGCATCTCGCTCATGTTCAAGAACTTCTAATACCAGCTCACTTTCTTCAGCTCGTAATGTAGGAGTCCGAGACAACTCGGCCGAGTCATCTCTAAATCGACCTCTACTGATACAAAGTTACGGTTTCGTCTCAGAATAAGCTTGAATCGGTGTCATACCATTACCGGAATGACTCGGCCGATTTTCACCGATACATTGAACCGAGACGAGAATTCGGTCAAACTCGATCGGTATAATATTGCCGGTTTGTATCGGATTCGACATTTGGGAATGGGAGCATGGAGAGAAAAAAGACACTAGACCCATAATGCCATAATAACCACCTTCATTAATCAGCCTCTATATAAAAAAAAAAAAAACCATACAAACTCTCAGATAGGCTGGATACTCAGAAAGGTACCGAGAAGTTGATGAGGGGATGCAACGTGTAAGGCTTGAGCGAAACAATGTTTATGGAAGTTTGAGTAGTCGATGGTCTGACAATGAGCATCATAGGTCACACTTACCTTCGCGTGATTCATACCGCGAACAGTGGCGGATCCAGAAACTTTTTTCAACGGGGTCCGTAAATATTTAACACAGTAAATAATTTTTTTCACGAGGTTCGAAATATTTATCTATATGTAAAATGTAGAGTATTTTTGTTTTTAGCTGGGTCCATAGACCCCTATAAGGTCAAGGTAGATCCGCCCCTGATCGCGAATACAGATCGATCTAATGATATGCCTATTGACAATGTGAGATCTATTAGATCTATCAGTAACGGGAATGTTGATCAAGCAACCCCAAGATCGTGTGATAGATTTTTATCTAGATCATGTAGCCTAGGTTACTATGATCAGGGTAAAAACACTAGTGATAGTGTCCACTATCGAGGCTTTGGATATTATTGGAATGGCTTTTTTTAAAGCTTTTTATTGGTGAATTTAGTTATTTATAATTTATTTGAATTTTTGAGTTTTTTAGAAATTTTAAAACATTTTATATTAAAAAAAACTCGTCTCGCCCGAAAGGATATCAATACACGACGATCGATGTGACTCGATGGTCGCCGAGTCGGCCACCGCGACCGCGACTTTGAACCATGGTCGTTACCATGAATAATCTCTTAACAAAGTCCTAGATACGAACCATGAAAAAGGGGATCTTGCTTGAACACAGAAAGATTGTTACCACAAATGGGAGACAAACAAAGCTCCGATAGGAAATGCTAGAGGGAAAATAAATAGGGGAGAACACACAATCATGTCATTTGCTGGGGTTTCTCTAATTTTACTTACAATGCTCTATGGTGTATGTTGTTAGGAAATCACTAGTTTAACGCAGCGGAATTTAAAATTTGATTTCCTTTTACTAGATCGTTTTTCGTTTAAGTAGTTTGACAGTTATACCTTAGATGATCTACAAGATCGTCGCTTTGACCGTCAACGGAGAGTAGTACAGTGCGCAAGCCGTCTACGCGTCCGGCCTCTATCGCTAATCCACACGAACTCCTCGCCGGAATCGTCCTTGGATTGCTATAGGAAAAACTCCGGTTGCTAGACCGACCATTTTCCTCCCTCACAAACTCTCTATAGGTTGCTCTCTATTTTACACAAGAACTATGAGTTCTTGCAATTATGATGTACAAAAGAGCTTGACACTCACTTCCTTTATATAGAGGAGGTGGCGCCCCATATGATGTGTGGAGGAGAAGAAAACATTTTCCTAATAAAATAAGAAAAATCAATTAGATTGATTTATCTCTTTAATTATAATTAACTTTGCCAATATCTTATATTGAATATAATTATCTTATTACCGTAAATCTATTTTTCCAAAATCAATTAATATCTTATATTAATATTATGATAATCTTATTAATTAAAGTGCACAATCCAAGTGTATCTTATACACACTAATGTGGCGCCCCAATAGTCAATGAATTGACTTCCGGAATATTCTTTAATTAATATAATTTATATATAATTAATATCTTGTATTTTATTTATTCATAATAAATAAATACCACCATATTAATTTACCACTATAACCTTTATAGTCTAGAGATAAACTTTCCTTATTTGGTTATCAACTATAACCGCATTTTAATCTGACTCGATGTTCATATGTGTGTGACCCGATAGGCTTCCGAATATGTTGGCCGTAGACACAAAGTGCAATTTACTAAAATGCCCTTCATACCTAACGATCACGGGATAGCGTCTAGCAACACACCGTGACCCCCAATCATTGGAAGAGTCAAAAGCAATGACTACTACCTTTCATGTGAAACAGTTACCGTGTAACTTACAATCCTATCGCTGTAATAATATCCATACGATCGTATCTCGAGTGTCAATACATTAACGATCGTATCTTATAATCTGGATATCATGCTCTCTCGAAATAACATATTTACTCCCACTTTGCAAAGATTCTCGAGAGCTAGACATTCCTTATAAGAAGGCCATTTCGGATATTCAATCCCAATCATAGGATACGCGATTCCCGGACGTCTAAACATGTATACTCCGCATGCTTCAATATCATATCCAATCACTACCGCATGATCGCCCCGTGGCTAGGGGAAATCTCAATAGTGTCAAAGCATGACAATCCACACCGTGATGCCATGAAGACTCCGGTCAAAAGGATAATTACACAACCGTCACATAGTGTGACACTTAATGTAAGTGGGTCAGTCTAACGTACGCATTCTCTAATACACGTCCACGTACAGTCCAAGTGTCTCTACACTTCGATAGACGAGATCTATCCCTACCTTCTATAAGATAGAAGACATCCAATACGTGCTAGTCTGATTATACTATCAATGTCCCATTTGACAATATATAAGACTAGAGACATTTAAGTACCAAACTTGTTATTGCGATTAGAGATCTAATCAACCATAATCACTATCATGGTTTCTCTATCGCAGTTTGATACTGGGGACGTTTATATATATATATATATACAACAAATAATATGAAGATTAAACAATATATAATAACATAAGTGCTTTTATTAATCATAATAAAGTTATTACATAATCTAAATAGACTGTAAATGACCCGACCTGGTCGGACCCGGTCTAGCCCGATTGGGTTTAGGACACATTTCCAACAATCTCCCATTTGGCCTAAAGTCAATCACCCATATGCCTAAGCCCATGCAAGTGAACATGTTTCTCATGCTTAGCTTGAGACAATACCTTGGTTAAAGGATCAGCTATGTTATCATCCGTGTGGACTTTCTCTATCTTTACATCTCCTCTATCTACTATCTCTCTAATCAAGTGATAGCGCCGTAGCATATGTTTGGACTTCTGATGAGACCTTGGTTCCTTTGACTGAGATATCGCTCCATTATTATTAAGATCTGCAGGCCTTTGGACCTTCAATGGAGGAACCACACCAAGTTCGATGAATGAACTTCTTCATCCAAACTGCTTCCTTTGCCGCCTCCGAGGCTGCTATGTATTCGGCTTCCGTTGTAGAGTCCGCAGTAGTTTCCTGCTTGAAACTCTTCCAGCTCACTGCTCCGCTGTTAAGCGTGAAAACAAATCCATGACTTAAAGTCATCCTTGTCAGTTTGGAAACTGGCATTTGTGTAACCTCGTAATAGTAAATCATCGTTCCCGAAAACCAGGAACATATCCCTAGTACGTCTCATGTACTTGAGCATATTCTTGACAGCAATCCAGTGACCATCACCTGGATTGGACTGGTACCTAGTAGTCATACTAAGAGGGTACGAGACATCTGGTCTTGTGCATAACATGGCATACATGATAGACCCGATTGCCGAAGCATAAGGGATCTTACTCATGTGTGCCCTTTCCTCCTCTGTCTTAGGACTCATTCCTTTCGACAGGTAGACCCCATGTGACATGGGTAGCAATCCTTTATTGGACTGCTCCATGCTGAATCTCTTCAGCATCTTGTCTATATAGGTGGATTGTGACAGACCAAGCAACTTTTTAGATATATCTCTATAGATCTTTATTCCTAGAATATAGGCTGCATCACCCAAGTCCTTCATTGAGAAGTTCTTGGATAACCAAGCTTTGACTGATTGTAACATAGGCACATCATTCCCTATAAGCAATATGTCATCTACATAAAGCACTAAGAACACAATGGCACTCCCACTAACCTTCTTGTAAACACAGGGCTCATCTTCATTCTTGATGAAATCAAACTGTTTGATTATCTCATCAAAGCGAAGATTCCAACTCCGAGAAGCTTGCTTTAATCCATAAATGGACCTTTGCAGTTTACACACCATCCTGGCGTCATTGGTTGTGAAACACTTAGGCTATGTCATATACACTTCCTCAGACAGGTTCCCGTTAAGGAAAGTTGTTTTCACATCCATCTGCCAGATTTCGTAATAATGGTATGCTGCAATAGCGAGCAAAATTCTAATGGATTTTAACATGGCAACAGGCGAAAAGGTTTCGTCATAGTCAACTCTTTGTCTTTGCTTATATCCTTTTGCCACTAACCTAGCCTTGTAGGTAGTCACGTTACCGTCCATGTCGGTCTTTCTCTTAAAGACCTATTTACACCCTATAGGAACTATTCCTTCAGGTGGATCAACTAAGTTCCAAACTTGGTTGTCTTTTATGGATTCCATTTCAGAATTCATGGCTTCCAGCCATTTCTCATTGTCATGCCTTAATAGCACTTCCTCATAAGTTCTAGGGTCCTCATCTTTCATGAGATACACACCTGTGTACCTTTCAGGTTCACGGCGTTCCCTGGTGGATCTACGAGGTGCTAGTGTGTCCACGGTAGAGGCTGGCGTCACATCTGTGTGCGGTAAGTCCTCTACTTCCATCAACTGACTGTTATCCGTAAGTGGTTCTCGAATTTCTTCAAGATCAATTTTACTCCCACTGACCCTATCCAGAATAAACTCTTTCTCCAGAAAGTGGCCGGTCCTGGCAACAAACACCTTTTGTTCCTCAGGATGGTAAAATTGGTATCCTCTAGTTTCTCTAGGATATCCCACAAACAGACATTTGTCGGATCTGGCCTCTAATTTGTCAGGCATCATCCGCTTCACATAATTTGGACAACCCTAAGGTTTAAGATATGCCAGATTTGGTTTTTTCTTGGCCCATACCTCGTATGGTGTAGAATCAACTGTCTTTGATAGAACTCGGTTCAGTGTATAGGATGCGGTTTCTAGAGCATACCCCCAAAGCGATTTTGGGAGAACTGCATAGCTCATCATGGATCACCCCATGTCTAACAAGGTGCGGTTCCTCCTCTCAGACACGCCATTCATTTGTGGCGTCCCGGGAGGGGTCTATTCCGGTAGAATCCCATTATCCTTCAAATAGTCTTGAAACTCTCCATCTAGGTATTCTCCACCTCGATCTGATCGAAGTGTTTTAATTTCTCTACCTAGTTGTTTCTCCATTTCACTTCTGAACTCCTTGAACTTTTCAAAGGCTTCAGACTTATACTTCATTAAGTATATATAACCATAGAGAGAATGGTCATCAGTGAATGTGATAAAACAAGAGTATCCTCCTTTGGCTTGAATTGACATTGGGCCACATACATTAGTATGTATGAGCTCAAGCAATTCATTGGATCTTATCCCTTTGCCACTAAAAGGTGACTTTGTCATCTTGCCTAGTAAACAAGCTTAACATGTATCAAACAATTCGTAATCGAATTGATCCAACATTCCATCTTTATGAAGTTTGGAAATGCGATTCTTATTTATATGGCCAAGTCTACAATGCCATAAGTAGGATTCATTCAAGTCATTTGTCTTGGCTTTCTTGTTATTTATATTAAGTACGTCAACATTCATATCTAATATGTAGAGACCATTGCTAAGTATGCCAGTACCATAAAAGATTCCATCACGTGAAAAAGAACAACATTTATTCTCAAACGTAAAAGAAAATCCATCCAACATCTATGCGAGAAATAGAAATAATGCTCTTCGTAAGAGCGGGAAAAAATAACTTGATTATTAAGTTCTAGTACTAGCCCTTTGGGCAATGAAAGAAAATAAACTCCTACGGCCAGTGCAGCAACACTTGCTCCATTTCCAACGCGTAAGTCCACCTCTCCTTTCCTCAGTTCTCTAGCTCTTCTTAGTGCATGCATATTCGTACAAATATGAGAACCACAACCAGTATCTAATATCCAGTGGTTAGACTTAGAAGAAGTAATATTGATCTCAATCATAAATATACCTGAAGTTGAAGCATCAGAATGCTTCTTCTTGGTACTCAAGAAGCCTTTGCAGTTTCTCCTCCAATGTCCGGTCTCACCGCAATTGAAGCAAGCATCCTTGGATTTGTCTTTCGCTATCTTAGGCGTTGGCTTAGGTGCAGCCTTCGCCTTCTTGGACTTCTTTTGGGCTTTGTCCTTGCCTTTGCTTGAAGTGACCAGCAACACTTGCTTTCCCTTCCCCACAGTGCCCTCAGCAGTTTTCAGCATATTCAATAACTCCGCAAGGGAGCAATCTATCTTGTTCATGTGATAGTTCATCAGGAACTGCGAGAATGAATCAGGTAGAGATTGCAGAATCAAGTCAATACTCAACTCTCGTTCCAACTTGTGGCCCAGCTTCCCAAGCCTCTCTATGTAGCCGATCATTTTAAGCACGTGTGACCCCACAGCAGTCCCGGATGCCATCTTACAACCAAACAGGGCCTTCGAGACCTCGTACCTCTCAGTGCAAGACTAAGAAGCATAGAGTTCCTTCAGGTGAACCATGATTGAGTAGGCGTCCATAGACTCATGCTGTTTCTGCAGTTCAGATGTCATAGAAGCAAGCATGATACATGTAGCACCCGATTGTCGAAGCGATTGCTTGTTATACTTCTCGACAAAGATCGCGGCCAGACCCTCCTCGGGCTTTTCCGGTAGGGCCTCGTCCAAGACATAGCCAATCTTCTCGTGCCTCAAAACGATTTTGAGGTTTCTTTCCCAATCGAGAAAATTTGTTTCGTCAAGCTTGTTTTCGATGATAAAACGAAGGTTCAATTTGTTTGACATTTTTCTACAACAATAAATAAAGATATAATAAGTAAAAGCTCATATATAAAAACCCTAAATTTGCACTTAAAATTTTATAAGGTTTTACTCCCACTAGCCAACTATTCCCAATTAGCTTTCAAGAATTTAATTAATTCTTTAGTGGATGGAATCCTATCTAGTTGACTCGATCCCCGACGTGGGCCGATCGACCGGGTCAATTTCGAAGATGGGTTCTAATTACCGATCGAATCTTATTCGATTTCCATTGGTTGACTAGTCAACTCTTTGTCAGTTCACATCTCTATGTGATAGCCACCCCTTGTCTCTAAAATCAGACGGTCCTGACGTGGGCCAATCACTGCAAGATTCTTAGTCGAGTCGTAACCCAAATATTCATGAGATCTCATAATGATCATATCTCGATAATGACGATATATCCGAGGTAGGTCAACTCCCGACGTGGGCCGATAGTTGGATCCGAACAATGGCTCTTCACTGTCATTATAATATTGGGAGACAATTTTGGCTCGATTTTTGGCGTGGGAATAATTTTAAATTAATTCACCTAATTAATTATGTTTAATTATGGTCTCATCTACTATGTGCATATTACTACGATATCATATAAAGTAAAACATATACAAAATTCCGCGCACAAAATAACCGGTATGATCAGGA